>JBAMBO010001756.1:0-600000 GCA_037044535.1 Lordiphosa magnipectinata | reverse complement strand
GTGACTTGACTGTGACTTGACGGTGACTTGACAGTGGGTTAACAGTGACTCGACAGTGAGTTAATTTTAGCATCATGTTTCACATCAAAGCGTCGTGAGTGTTAACGACGTCCTTCCTCAGACCTTTTTTTATTGGCGATTTTCGTTTGAATGTCCGTACATATTTAGAAAGCACTTAGACGTTCTCACATTTTCAATTCAATCTCAATTCTAACATCTGCATTTTTTGATCCAAGAAACGAAATATTTTTGTTTTAAGAACAAAAATAGAGGAAAGCTAACTTTTACTCGACCGAAGTTTATATATTCGTATTTTTGCATATTCGTGATCGGCATACGATAATCATCTAGAATCACCACCAACCCATCAATATACAGGAGAAAGTCTAATTTTCTTGACTTGTGCTATCCACAGTTATGGTTTTGACAAACTAACACAGAACTCTTATTCTACCTAACTGTACGAATGTTTACCATTTTCACGATTTGTTTTTTATCAAAAATTACAATCAGATCGGGCTCACAAACTTAACAAATAATTTTGCAACTTCACTAAAAGATCATGATAAAAGTGATGTATCGCTTTTTTTCTTATTTGACTTTATGCCAAACAAAAAATTTTTCCTATAGGCCATGGTCTGCGGATACTTAGAATGAAATGCCCGTGCACAAAACTTGGATTTTATTGCAAAGTCTACTGATGACAGGACCGAAATCTACAATACAAGCCAATCTGATTTCTGTGAAATGTTATGTCTTTGTTGTGGCTTTCGAATTAATGCATAATAACTAGGTCCAGTTTTTAGATTTTAGTGAATTTTAGCTAATAGTTGCTTAAAATGCCGATTTTGATCCTATTTGTGGTTCGTTTTGTGGGAAACTCTTCCGTGTGATCAAACCTTTCATTTAATTATTGTATCGTACCATCTACTTAGCTTAAAGAAAACTTATACCAAACTGTTCTACAGTATTTATAAGCGAAGATATAGCGTTTTGAATACAAGTGTTGGAAATGACCAAAATGTCTACTGCCCAAAGGAATGCAATATCCATTATCCATATCCATAATATCCATTTCATGTTAGATGGATCTTGCAAAAAAGAAAAATATGTAAAAAACTATGCATCGCAAATGGATTTTAATTGTATTTTTATTCTGTGTATGCATTTTTATGCACCTAAATTACAAAAATGCAGACATGATGGACCATTTCCCAAAACAGATTCGTGTTCATTTAGAATCAGCATCATTTGCCTTGTGTCAACTTGAACCTTTTAGCTGTTAGATGGTTCGCCAAATAATAATTTAAGTAAGAACCGTTTTATTTTTGTTTTTTTCTACCTCAAATCCTTAAGCATCTTTCCGCGCTATTTATACCACACAATTTATATAACACAATTCTGTTTTTCAGCGCCATTTGAAATATTTATTTGATTTTGCTTATTAAAATTTCCAGGCACGTCACAAAACCATCAGCGGCAGACCCCAAAAATTCAAATGCTAAATGCGCATTAATGTTACCTGGTTCAACTTTGATTTACTCACACACACGCGCGCACTCAACTTACCATACAATTGCCACAAATAATTTCGAAAGCTTTCGCACACACACAAGCTGGAAAAATTTGTTGCACGTGAGCATTAGTCATCATGGCTCGTCATTGGTTTTGTGCGTATGTCGCAGTGATTAGAAGAGCAAAATTAAAGCTGCAATCTTTAATTAAGGCCAACGCCTGAAAGTAGGCTTCACATTTTCGCCTCAGTGTCGTTAGCACTTATGATGATTACACTAGCTGGCAGGCGACAAGAAGTCAGCTGCAGGTGAGGCCAAAACAAGGTCTCCATCTTCCATCAGGTCGTATGAGTAATATTAGAGAAGTGAACGTGAGAAAAATTGTTGAGCAGAGAGTCAAGAGATAATTTAGATATGTATGGAAATTATTTCTATCAAATGTGCATAAATTTTACAAATTCGAGGGCAGCTTGAGAAGTATTGTCTGAACAAAATATTCTAAGACTTTTTTTTAATAAAAACGATTAACAAAAATATAATTTGAAAAATCTACAAAATATTGCTTGAAAAACTAAACCGAGGGACTGTGATTATAGTGAGCTATATTAATACCTTTCAATTTGACTTAAATCTCTTACCAACGAGCAGTTACTCAGTTACTTAGTAGTCCAATTTATAGATCTTAACTTTTTAATTGCTGAAATCGTAAATATTTATCAAGCCTATAAATATTGAAATATTGTTTATCCGTTGGAATTCACGGTATGGTCTGCGACAGCAGCAGTGTTGCAGTTTTTGAAAATGAAAAAAACCACCCCCATTTATGTTCAAAATATGTTGTCTATTTGATTTCATATTCAAAGCAATTTGCATTTCACCTGACTCTGAAATCAATATATTTTTTTGTGTATTCACGTTCCCATCTCAAAAGACTAAAACTGATTGTGCAATCAGCATAAGGACATCCCACGCAACTCTCTGTTGTCACACACTCTCCTCCTGCACTGCTCCCCAACTCCCGCCTTAAACTTAAGCACCAAGAATAATCTTCAGTTGTTGTCACTTGTCGTCTGTCGCCTTGTCATTGTCATGTTTGCACTTGGCTTTAATGCTTGTTATTGTTTTTCTGCTTTTGTTGCTTTTAGTCGGGTTGTGGTGAAACAGTTTGGCTTAGGTATCCGAATCACTGACGTCATTGCACTTCATTTTGTAAAGCGCTTGCAATTAAAAGCCATTTCCCCCGCTTGAGTGTTTGTGTGTGTGTTTTACTTGTTAGTTTGCAGCAATTTTCGCTGCGTTTCGTGGTGTTTTTAGCATGATTACTTTGTCTACTTCAACTGGAAAAGGAATTTGTGTGGCTGTGTGTGTGTGTAGTCAGTTAATTGTGCTGATTTTGGGTGAAAGCAACAGCCGAAAGAAAATTGAAATTAAATGTAAAGTAATTTACCTGTTAAAAGTTTGGCAAACTTTTTTGTTTAACTCACTTTCAAATCCATTAACTTATGTAAACTTTTAATGCTGTAGGGTTTTGGTAAGTAATATGTATATATATAAATATACACAGGGGTGTTGCTGAAATCCAGAAAGGAAACGAAAATGAAAATAAGTAATAATTTAAGGAAATTCATCAACTACTCTAGGTCAGCGAAGGGCATGCCTTTGCTCCCAATTAATCCCATTGCTCCGATAGTTAGTTTTCGACAACTTGCTCCACTCTTTCCGACGAGCAATTACCGAGGGTTTGAGGTAAGTTATCAAAAGAAAATCCATGCAGTAAGCAGACAACTACAAAACCCAAGTTAGGCAGTGTGCGCGACCGAGTCTGGCATGGCAAAATATACGCAGTGTGTGGAGCGCTGCTGGACTAGAGCCTCTAAAGCACCGCTGTTCTAGTTAGTTGGGTGGGGGGTGTTAACTGGCCGTTTTTGCTCATAGCTTGAGTATCGTTCATCCGATCTTTATCATTCCTTCAGCAAATCGATAAACAATTTTGAGTAATCAGATATCTTTAGAAGGTACGAACAATCTATCACCAGAACTGTGGGAGATTTGATGTTTTTTCCAAATTGCGGGGTCGGGAGAGGGCGTGGCAAAAATTAAAAATAAACTTGATCTGCCTGCAAGTACATATAAGAAATATATGTCCCATTCATGTCAAACCTCTATCTCTTACCTTCTCTGAGATCGCTTCGTGCCAAAGTTTTTATACCCTTGGAAATGCTGTTTTTGAAACGTCAGAGTTTAAAACCGCTTACAAAAATCGAAAATTTTTCTATCTAAAACCCATTTTCCGACAGATAAACATCTGATTTCGACCAAATTTCACGAATCTTTTTGAAAACATATCAAATTAACAATCGCCCAGTTTAAGAACGATGAAATTGAAAATAAAGAAGTTTATCTCACTGAGACTCATTTACCGACCGATCAGTCCTAGGGCAGCCTTAAGATATACTCATCCGATTTCGATCAAATTTGGCGAATCTATTTGAAAGCATATAAAATTAGTAATCAGCGAGTTCAAGGACGTTAAGATTGAAAACAAAAAATTATTTTTTACTAAGATCCATTTTTTGACCGATCGGTCGGTCCTATGGCAACTGTAAGATATAGTCACCCGATGTCGATCAACTTTTTCAAATTATTTTGAAAGCGTATAATATTAATAATCACCGACCTTAAGAACGATTTACTTGAAAACAAAAAAGTTTCTTCACCAATACCCATTTTCCGACCGATTGGTCCTATGGCAGCTATAAGATATAGTTATCCGATTTGGACCAAAATTTGCAAATCTGTTTGAAAGCATATACACTGCTCGCCACTTGAATAGGACACCTCTAAAGTCGATTTTCTATAGTTAATTGCTGCTAAACCAAGCCATCTAGGAAAATAATTTTTGTTTTCTTATAAAGTTTATTTAAATGTGGTAATTAGACGAAAATTACAAAATTATTCAAAAGTTGTAAGTATACAAAAAACATTGTTAACCAATAAGTAACAAATTTTGGAGTCTTCATTTTGCACCACTTGAATAGGACACTTTATCTAAAAACCATTTAAGAATATTTCAATCCTTTTCAAATAACAATATTACTTAAATAAGAAATTACTAACATGTTTTTAAACCAAAAAAAGTTTTTAATAGTGTGTTGAGCCTCCTTTTTTCTCCAAAACCTCACACATTCGGTCTGGAAGGGATGCATACAATTTTCCCAAATAATTCAACGATATCGAGCCCCATGCTAATTTGATAGCTGCAATTAGTTCGGGAACGCTCGAATATTGCTGACCTGATCCATATACTTCACGTGTTAGCCATCCCCACACATTCTCAATGATATTCAAGTCCGGTGAATAGGGTGGCCAGTTTAATAACTCCACGTTTTGGCTCGCTATATACGATTTAACAATCCGGGCCGTATGTATAGGGGCATTATCATGTTGATAAATCCATTTTAGATTTGCAAAAAGAGTTTGGAAGTGTGGAAAGGCCTCTTTCAATATACCATTATAACACAACGCATTCATGGTGGTTGGAATAAATTTAAGCTCACAGGTGCCATAATAGGAAATGGCCCCCATACCATAATACCTCCAGCACTGCTGTGCAACTTATCAAGATGGTGTGGTTCTTTTCGAAGATCATGAAAATAGTAGCTGTAGCCATCGGGGCCCTCCAAATTAAACTTTTTTTCGTCCGAAAAGACAACACGTTGCCACTCCGAAGTCCAGGTGACATGTGCGCGCGCGAAATCAAGGCGTTGCAACTTCCGAGCCGGGTTAAGAGGTGGCTTCTTCTTGATTTTTAGTCTCTTCAGGTGTGTAGCAGTATTAATAACACGACGCATGGTTGTCAAACTTGCTTTAACGTTGCATTTTTCCCTTATCTTGGCCAAAGAGTCGTGCGAATTGGAAGCTTCTCTTAATATAAGTCGCTTGTGCGCGATGGTAAGCACACTGTGGGTGCGGCCCTTCATGTTTTATTATTATTTCAATTTCAATATTTATTTGTTATGGCGTGACGGCTCCTGTCGACTTTTTTTGCTATTTTGGCAATAGAAAGGCCAAAATCCTTGTAAGCTTGAATTTTTCCTTTCTCCGACTCAGATAATGAAGTGCCACGCCCTATTTTAATTTTTTTTAATTTTATATACACTTCAATTAAAGCAAAAAGTTTAAGTAAACCAAAATTTGTGTGCACGTGTCAACGATACCGACCAAATAAAATGCATGTTCTATTCAAGTGGCACAAAAATTCCATTGAATTTTGCGAATGCTCACATAAAGTGCAAACAACTTTATAACGGTTCTATTCCAAAACTTGGAATATACCAGAAAGAGCGAAGAATGCTTGCACAAAGATAATATGCAAAAAATACCGTTATTCTACCATTTCGTTTTCGAGTTACGAGCAGTTTTAAAGAGAGCATACAGGGTGTCCTATTCAAGTGGCGAGCAGTGTAATATTAATAATGGTTGAGTTTAAGGGAGCTAACAATGAAAACAAAAAAGTTTTTTCACTATGACCCATTTTCCGACCGATGGTTCATATGACAGCTATAGGATATAGTCATCCGATCCTGTCGGTTGCGACATATTAGCAGCGTGCAGTAAAAAGAAGAATTTGTGCAAAATTTCAGCTCGATAGCTTTTAAACCGCCCATATACCCACCATATGGTACTCTGAGACATCGCTGCTGTACAACAAAACTTCAACGACTCACACTCCACCCGACATGTTTCATTGAAGTCTTTCAGAAAAACACACAAAAATTATTTCAAAATTGATTGGGAATTGAACCCAGTACCTTCTGCACTTAACGAACAAACGTATGGAACGACGCGCTATCACATTCGGCCATTGCACACTTTTGCAGACTCACATCTAGAGGGCTACTTATACTTAGATGAGCTGACAAGAAGTTGAGTTGAAAAAAAAAACAAGAGAGAGTTCAAAAATGGCCCTCTTGGCTCTCTCTCTGCCTAAAATCGGTTTTGGTGCGGTATAAAGCAAAAATTATCCAATTGAGAACAACTTTACTCATCCCAAGAACATTTGGAACATGTGTTGTCAGCAAATTTGAGATAATATTGTTCTTATTTTAATTTAAAGACAACTTATTTTCTGAACATGTTTTTCCCCCCTGAGTATACTTTTGTAAAGTTTTGTATATTCCGATAAAGTAAATAACGTCGTATTATAAGAGAGCAGTTTGTTGCATGAAGTTTAGTCCCACAAGCTGGTCTCGTGCCATAAAGATCAAACCGTTCTGACTTGTGGTAAATGTCTCGCTCAAATAGTTTCAGTAGCTTAGAACTTTATTGATCTCCCCTTCTGCGCTTCTATATGATTCTTGGTTAATGCGTGCCCTATGGGATGCATCCATTTTTGGAAAAATATTTCTCGTCCGGAGTCTCCATGTCAAACAGTACTCAAGACTCATCAATTCATCATGGGTAGATGCTAGGTTTTCCCACTCTTGAAATGCTTAATTTTCATTAATTTAAATCATATTAATTAAAAATAATTATTTCCTTTAATTTTGATTGGAATTGAGCCTTCTTAAATTTTTTTTTTTTTTATCTTTTAATACCTAAATGGAGCCATTTTAAAATTTCTGTCTTTCGAATATTCTTTTTGGCGTGATCTCTCCATTCACACAGCTCCTTTGGTGCCCATTTAATACCACACAGACTGCACATACAGCTCAATTTGAGTGCTCACGTTTTCAGCATATTATGCACTCCATTACCAGATCATCGATAAGATTCCAAACACCTCATTTATACCATTTATAACATGGACTCATGGACATGCCGGCCATTTTGGTGGCCCCCACCATTTAGGCCACTAATTATACGTGCATGGTCAACAATTAAAAGCCATTTATTATCTTTGAGTGGTCGACGGCCTTGGCAAATAACAATGAATTATGGCTACTAATTAAATCACCAAATTACAAGCACGCACATTACACATAAATTGTAAATTACAAGCCACAGAGAGACAGAAGCAAATTCCCTAAGGAATTTCGACCAGGTAAATCTGTAAACGAAGCAAGTAGGAAATTAAAACTGTGTGTAAATGGAGAGTAAATCATAGACAACGTATTAAGACTTGGTAAGTATTTTTATGATTTGTGGTGAAGCTTACCCAGTTTGTTTTCATCTTAAATTGTAAGTGGCTTTCATTCCCATCCCGCATCTCTTTCCATTTCAACAGCCAAACCACAAACGACACCCCAAAGGCAGATGCTGCCAAGTCAGCTGCTTTGGCTGCTCTTATCCCAGTCAGCTGCTGCTGTTGCTGTCAACACTTGGCTCTGGCTTGTCTATCACAACGTATATATAGAGCACACAGTCTTTCAAACACAGTGTATACCATAAGTCATCTCTTTATCTGCGCACTTGGAATATAAAACTCAACCTGAGCTCAGCTCACGCATTTCACTCACTTTTGTTTGAGTTTAAAAAACAATCTACGCAACATTCTCTCGTTTTGTGGTAGAGCATTGCGTTGGCTGCCACATGGCCTCCAGAATTTGACAGTAAACCGTAACAGCGAAACCCCAGGCACGGGACCACGTTGCTGTCGTTGTCAGCAGGAGCAGCCGCAACACTGAAGAAACTCTGGCAGCCCCTGCAAAATACGCGTTAAATGCGCAAAGCGTGCGGCACGCGCTGAGATTGCCAGTGAAAATGGTGAGCAACACTTAGAGGACGAGGAGTTGACACTGACAGAAAATGTCAGGAAATATAATATAAATATATGAATCTTTAAGCAATAAAACAATTTTAGGCTACATAAAGAAGGTATCTATGACCTCACTAAAATCGGGTGGGGTTCACTCCGGGGTTCGAAGCCGCAAAACTTTTTGGGTGGAGCCGTGGAATAATTTTGTTATTGGCGAATTCAGATAACATGAAAGAAAATTGGAAAAACTTCTTTCAATTATTAATATATTCAATATAATATTCTAGCATTGTTTAAGTTAATTTTGGATAAAACAAATTTAACTGACTGAACAAAAAATTAGGCTTATACTTGTGTTGCAGGAACAGCTAATGCGGCATATGCGACTTTTTTTAGTTCTTTACAATCATAGTTTACCCAAAACTTTGGGACACTCGAATTTTTTGTCAGTCTCTGAATTCCTCCAAAAGATAGCAAAGAAGTCGTTCATTATGTATTTGTCACTAATTCTTTATTATCTAGTTCCTAAGCTAAAGACTCCATTTCATGTTCATAATAATATGAGCTTGGTGAAGAATCATTGATGTTTATACCCGTTACTCGTAGAGTAAAAGGGTATACTAAAGTCGTGCAAATGTATGTAACAGGCAGAAGGAATCATTTCCGACCATATAAAGTATATATATTCTTGATCAGTATCAACAGCCGAGTCGATATAGCCATGTCCGTCTGTCCGTCTGTCCGTCTGTCCGTCTGTCCGTCCGTCCGTCCGTCCGTCTGTCTGTATGAACACCTAGATCTCAGAGACTAGAAGAGCTAGAGCAACCAAATTTGAAATGTAGACTCCTTTTGTCTGCACGCAGATCAAGTTTATTTTCAATTTTTGCCACGCCCCCTCACGCCCCCGCAATTTGGAAAAAACGTCATATCTCCTACAGTTTTGATGATAGATGGTTCGTACTTTCTAGAGATATCTAGTACTCAAAATTATTTATCGATTTGCTGAAGGAATGATAAAGATCTGATGAACGATACTCAAGTTATGAGCAAAAAACGGTCAGTTAACACCCACCACCCACCCCACCCATAACCTAAGCATTGCGTTCAGCAGCAATCTTAGTGAGAGAGAGAAAGAGAGAGAGAGACTTAGAGAGCGCACTGCGTTGTGCGTTGTGTGTTAACTGGCCGCCTGACTCGTGACCAAATTCGAGCTGCGACATTAAGGGTGCAGAGTATGTAATAGTCGGGCTTGACCGACTGTCTTATTAGGAAAGGTGATACGTTTTCAAAAGTTTTGTTGTCTGATCTGTTTATCGTGATGAATTCGGAGTCATTTATGTTGGATTTAGTAATTGCCAAATGTCTATTAATATCTGGCGGATAATAAATAGCCGAGTTAAAAAATGTTGCATACTTTTCGCCTGACCCACCTCAGGTGGACAGGACCCCAGGAAGGCCATTAAAAATTTGTTTCCATGAGTAACGGGTATATCGAAGTCGGTTAGAGCCGACTTTAACTAACGCTCTCGTTTTATTAATTAGTTTCTTTTGACGATTACTCTCTTGCAAGACGTTTTTGTTCTTTGGTCAAAAAATTAAGTTTCTTGGATCCAAAAAAGATGTAAGAATTGGGATTGAACGTAAAATGTGAGAACGAATAGGATCATGCTACCTAAAAACAAGCTCTACTGTCGAAAGCTTTGACTACGGTTCCACGTCTATTTAGCACAAATCAATCTCAACACGTCAATTCAACACAAAACAAATTAAACACGAACAAATTCAACACAACTCAATTTCAACACAAGGTATTTCAACACAACTACAATTTCAACATAATCTATTTCATCACGAAGCAATTCAACATCGCTCAAATTTCAACACAGTACAATGTTAACACTAGAAAATAGAACACAACATCAATTTCCACAATTTCAAATTTAATTCGAACCCGACATCGTATACTCCGTACCTGCGAGAGTGTATGCACATGTAGGAACACTTGCATTTTATTTACTATCACAACTAAGTTACTAATACAAGTCATCGTAACTCGTTGTTTGTGTTTAATTTGTAATGTGTTGAAATGACGTATGTTTGATTGACGTGAAATGTTTACCTGTCACTTGTCGTCACCCTACTATTTCTGATGAAAACAGCAAAATCGCGCGATTTTGTACAAAAAAAAATTGTTACCTGTTACTTGTGTCACCCTTCTATCCCTAATGAGGTTGGTACTATACACTTGCATTTTATTTACTATCGCCACTTATTACATTTAAATGTGGTTGTGTTGAATTGACGTAGTGTTGAATTGTTGCGTTGGGTGAAATGGCTTGGTGATATATGTGTCGATGTGTGTTGAAATTGTGTTATGTTGAATTGTCGTGGGTTGAATTGTTGTGTTAGGTCAAATGACTTTGTGTTATAAAGACGAGTGTTGACATTTTTTTGTGATGACTTTGTTTTATGTTGAATTTGTTTGTATTGAGTTGACGAATTGCTGAATTGCTGTGTTGAGTGAAAAGACTGTATGTTTCATAGACGTGTCACCTTGACTACAATATAAGTTTTACTCTTGATGTTGTGTGTTTTTTTTTCTTTTCTTGCATACGAATATATCCATACAAGCTAAGCATGATCATATTGACTAACAGTCCACCTTCCCACTTCACTAAGAGCATAACTTGCTTGTCTTTTATTAAATTTCAGAATAGCCAAAAGTCACATGGTGCTAAGTCAGGTGAACACGATGGTTGCGAAACGATACTGGTCGAGTCTTTGGCGAAATGATCGCGAAATGATTTCAATCAGCTAAAATTAGATGATCCAACTCAACCTGCCACGACCTTACCCAGCCAATCCGCGCACACAGCATCTTCAAAGAGGCTCCGAAAAGGGTCCCAATGAAGCATATTCGCCAGAGAAAAGGGCATTCTCAATTTACACGAGAACAGTTGGCCTAAAGGACTCGATGATTCGCCTCTGAATTTTTGGATCAACTTATTAAATCATAATAAGAAAACGCAGACGGAGTGTTCCCAAAAGTCAAGCAATGGAGAAATTGTGTAAAACTAATTTTTAGTCTTTTTACATAACTAAATTCTTTGTCAGAGACAACTTATTTTCTGTTAAATGCGCCTGAATTGTATTGAAATATTAGTCAAGGCTGGAAATCGATCCAGAATCAAGCACCGATTCGTTTTAACCATTTCGAACCGGACCATGAAGTAAACCTTCTATATCTATGCCCTTCCGAAGCTGAACCCAACTCCCTCTGTTTGAAAAAAGGTACGTTTCAGAATAAACTACATAATGTCCAGACATAAATTTCTTGATATTTCAGAATTATCAATATAGTAATATTGAATAGTTCTGGAACGATCGGTGGATTATCTATATTATTATATCCAAATTGGAGAATTCACAGCTTTAAAATGGAATATAAATCCAAATTAACATTGTAATATGACAAATCAAAGTTTGCATATTTAAGAAAGGACCTTGTTTTTTTGGCAGAAGTGGTATGGTAAATACCTATAACAAAAGAGGCCCATTAGACTTTAATCAGTAGCTATTTATAAATGATTCTAATTGTTTGGAAAATTTAGTGGGTCCTATTTAAAAAAATTATAGACGAGTAGATTTTAATTTGACCCGATTTGATGAAATTAATCGAAAAAGAATACAAAATGGCTCAACGAAGCTTCGAATCAGGTTCCAGGTTCACCAATTCGATGAACTGGACCGCGGTTGGAAATTGTACTTAACGGCAATCCCAAAAAAATATCTGATATAATTCGCACATTCGATGATCCATGCAATGAGCTGGTGGACTTCCTGTTCTCTACTGTTTCGGAGCACTCCTGTCTTAGAGACGCATACGGACGGATAAGATATAGATATATATATAATATATGTATATATATTTTAAAGCAGAGGTGTCCAGAATCAGCTTACGTCCGCGTGGACACTAATACAAATAAAGAAAATATTTGTGGAAGAACAAGAACCACATGAAATAGAAAGAGAAAACAGATTTCTGTGCGCTCGTGGCTGTCTGATGCTCACGAAATCATTCGAGTGGAAATAGAACACAAAAATTAAGTTATTGTTGCACTACGCTTAGCCATAAGATTTGCGTGACAACAAAACCTACTATGTGCCTGTACTATCTGGCATTAAACTGGTTGCAAATGGCTGCTGCCGGGGACAATTGTCACATGCCTATGACATGTCAGTGTAAAATGGACGACTTCAATACATTGATTTAGATAGGAAGTGCTACCAGTAGCAAGTTTTTAGAGACAGGTATATTTCTGGTTGTAAACTAGACACTTTCCCTGCAGGGATATGAAGCTGTTGTTGCACCACGTAAAGCCATAAGCTAAGCAGTAGGTCAATACGCGCGGCTATTGCTTTGCGGAAAACAACAATAAATGATCGGCGTGCGCAATGGACTTGGGCACCCATGCTTTAAAGGGGGTCCAACTTTTTCGAGATTTTCTGTGCCGTTAAATCTACAATCAGGTGTACCATTGCTATCTATCAAATCTTCATGAGAATCTGAACTCATAAAATTATGCAAATTTGACGATACTCGAATACGAATTTCGTCTTTCTTTATAATCTAAGCTCACCGCAATCTAAGCTGGACCCTTGAATCTACAACAGAAGTGTCCAAACTCACACAATCAATTATTGCGCTTGCGTAGCAGCGAAACACGAAGTAGCCGTTGACATTTCTACATGAGCAACAATCAAACGACCAGATGCCTTGTGAGAGAACAAAAAGCCGAACACGCGCTTCGTAAGAGAGCAAGCCGCCGAGCGTGCTAGTTATAGAACACACGTATTTTTCTCTCTATACGTGTGTCGTCTGCGACGCCAGCAGAATTATGAGTTCCTATCCCATGGAATAGGCTTTTGGCATTTTGGACACCACTGATCTACAACTTCAATTAACCAACGCCTGAATTGTCATCTTAACATCAAGCGCTTTCATAAATACTAGCAATCAAGCACCTAGACATCCATGCACGCCTTCACTCTCAAAAGTCCGCCCAACGTCGGCAATGATTCGGAGAAAGAACAACAGTACGTATGTATGACATAATCCCAAAAACAAATTTCATAGGCACCTCAATCCAACTGGGACCAGAAGACTTGACAGCACACAACTTTACATACGGCTTAGAAGTCGGCAGAGCCGAAAATGAACAACATAATAAAAAAGAGCAACTTTGGAAGAAAATAGTCAGTTTACTGAGCCACTCTGTTAAGGTTCACTTACTCATAATTCAACAATTAATAAACAACATTTTTCCCATTTTTTTTCTTCAAGTGTACCAAACTGTTGGCGCCCGTGTGAATATGTTGTCAAATGCTCATAAGGACTTTAGCTTCTATCTTGTTGTTGGCGCTTTTGTTTTGCCTTGTCTCGTCCCGTCTCGTTTCGTATTTTTGGCACTGAAAGGCAAGCTGGTGCCAAGCAGCTGGGAAGCATATTTCAAAAACTCAACTTCCAAGTGTGCTAAGTGCCTGCTTACAGATACATTTGCCTAACGCGCCTCGCTTGGCCCTGCTACTTGTACTCGTGGTATATCAGTTTTATTTGAGTTTTGCGTTTTGCATTAGGCATATTACGCATACGCCCCAGTGTTGCCGCACACGTTTCACATCTCATGCATTATCTCTGTACACATTCAAGTGAAATTAGAAGATTATGATTTTTGCCTTAGAAAGCACTAAGCTGGTCTAATGGCTTAGAGCTTATGGAGTCGTTTTGTTAGATGAGAGCCGGGTACTACTTAAAGAGTTGAAGGGTTTAAAACTGTGTTAAGCTAAAAATGTAGCAACTGGTGAGTCTTAGGCAAACAAAGCACGTTAAACTATCAGCAAAAAGCCACAAAAGTGCATAGTAAATGATGGCAGCTGCTTCAAGCATCTGCTTCATTTTATAGCGATTGCATCAAAATGAAAACAGCAAAACTCGCTTAAGAAAAGATTTTCGTTTTTCTGACTTTTACACATACTCACTGCCTCGACTTGGAAAGGTTCATCTTGTGCGCGCTGCTTCAAATTGTTTATAGAATTTGGCACGAAATTTCTGGTGATTTTATTGTTGCATACACATACATCATTTCTATAGTGTGCGTGTGTGTGTGTGTGTGCAAAAAACCAACTTCACTTAAGCGCCAATGTCAATGTTTGTTGATGCAAAACAAGATTTTGCTCGCTCGCTGGCTGCCAGGGGAAAACTGCAATTTTCAAGTTTTTCGCTGATTTCTCTTTGCACCCTTCAAGTGCTTTTTTTTTGTGCTTACGGCCATGACAAATGGATAGACAAATGTTTTTGCTATGATTTTTTCATAAATGAAATGACGATGAAAAAGCAATAGATAAAATAAAATATATACAAAAGCAATGAAATGGGGTAAAAAGAAAAGGGGAGAAATGCTAAGGTACGAGGGTCTGTTGATGGAAGAAATGGATAAATATTTTGCATACATTTTGGAGAACAGAATCTGTAACCGTTAAGAGATATTAACGACTTAATATCAAATCTAACTAAATTGAGTTTTAATATCGACAATAAGATAATAAGAAGATAATAACACAATTTTGGGCATTTTTGCAGCAATCATTTTTGGGTTTGAGTAAACCACTGTGGGCAAAAAATACCGAGAATTTGTTTATAAATCACAAAATTGCTTCACTTATTCTTGAAAATTCATTTCATCCCCCTCTTACACACTTGTGCCAACGTTTTTTCTAATTTTCAAAACATGCTGCAAAGTCCTCTTCAAAACGGTGTCCATGGAGCGGTCTCTTAAGTTTACAGAATAGCCAGAAGTCACATGGTACTAAGTCAGGTGAATACTATGGTTGCGAAACGATATTGGTCGAGTCTTTGGCGAAATGATCACGAGTTGCGAGTGCAGTTTTTGGCACCAGGTTCAAATGGTCACTAAAAATGTTTTTTACTGATCATTTCGATATTCCAACAAGGTCAGTAAGGTCTCGGACTGTCAATCGACGATTTTGGAGCACCAATTCTATGATTTTGTTGACGTGTAGCTCATCAGCTGAGGTTGATAATCGTGCTAACCGTGCCTCGTATTCAACGCTTTCTTGACCCACTTTGAACATTCTGTACCACTCATAAACTCTTGTTTTTAAGAGATTGCTTAACATTCTCAACTTTTTGGCAGCAGAAAATTCATTCCGCACACAAAACTTAATGGAACTGCGTTGTTGAGCAGTTTCAGACATTGTAAAAAACTAAAAATTTAATATCAATTAATATGCTCTTTGATTTAAGTAGAAAAATATTTAGTCACAAAATTTTCTTTGCGTCATTTATATGAACTATTCAGGGAATTCGAACTTGAGAATTACAAGTGGACTCATGTTTTTAGGCAGATTGTAGATTCGATTCAATACAAGTAGTATATTAGAAGCTTTGACACCAGCGCGCGCAATGGTGCAACCGGTAGAGAGGACGTTTTAATTGTGGTTCGAGTCCCCGCAAAGTAAGTAAACATTTTTAAATACAGAGTCCAACTGGTGGTGGCTCCAATGGGGGATTCCTACTCTTGATTCAGAACAAACTAATTAGCTTTAAAATTTAATTAAGAAAAGAAAAAAATTTGTTTAGTTTTATATTACGTTCCATATTTAACGCTGAATCAAAGGTGAAAATGTTAAAGTCAAAGTGTGAATATTGAATTTTCAGAGCATTTTTCCCTCAGTGTACTCTAATCAAACCTCTCGTACTTAACTTAAATCTGGAAAGCGTTTTCTAGATTTTAGATTGGAGCGCTTTTGACGTACTGAGTGAATGATAATAGAAATAACAGGCCAGACAACATTCGCTCAATACTTACACATTGGATAAAGGCTATAAAGATACTTCAACTCCTAGTACTATTTATCTTTGGTCATCAGAGGAGAAAAACAGTTGTTTTTGATTCTATGTTCTACAAGTTACGTGCCGACCAATTTATATGGAGCAGGCACTGAATTGTTTTTGTGTCCTAAATCTATCCAATCTCGCTTCAACATAACAATAAAAAAGAAACAGCCGCTTTCTCATTCATTACGAGTTCTGTTTAATAGCCGCGAAAATAAAAGCGAAACAAAAAAAATTGATTGCTCTAAAGTAACTATCAGGTGACCGGTAAATGATTGGGATTGGGAATGAAAAAAATTGTTTTCAATTTTATCGTTCTTTAACTGGGCGATTGTAAATTTGATATGTTTTAAAAAAGATTCGTGAAATTTTGTCGAAATCAGATGTTTCTCTGTCGGTTTTAGCTAGAAAAATTTTTGATTTTTGGCTTTTGTAGTAGGTAAACGGTTTCAAACCAAAAATGTATATTCTGATACAAGGGACTTCTGTAAGCATCACCACAAATCCAGTTTTTAAAATGAAGCCTAGTTATAACTATATTTTACTAAGGGCTGACTTGACATCTTCTAAATATATGCTTTGTGTCAGATAAACTTTCATTATGCTCTGTTATTTGTTAAGTGACAGATTGCTCTATGTAGACGATGAAAAATCGGACCCAATTCTTTTTATACTCTGTACCAAAGGTACACAGATTATATTAAGTTTGTGCAAAAGTAAGGGAGAAGGAATATTTTCGAACCCTATAAAGTATATATAATATATAATCTTGATCAGCATCAACAGCAGAATCGATATAGCCATGTCCATCTGTCTGTATGAACGCACAGATCTCGGAGATGGTAAGAGATAGAGGTTTGACATGTATGGGACATATATTTCTTATACTTGCTGGCAGATCAAGTTTATTTTCAATATTTGCCACGCCCCCTCCCGCCTCCGCAATATGGAATAAACATCATATCTCCCACAGTTTTGATAATAGATGGTTCGTACCTTCCAAAGAAAATTAGTAATTAGCATTATTTATCGATTTGCCAAAGAAATGATATAGATAGGATGAACGATACTCAAGTTATGAGCAAAAAACGGCCAGTTTACACGCCGCACCATTACCACAGCTTTCCATTCAAATAAGGCAATCTCAGTGAGAGAGAGAAAGTTAGAGATGAGCGTATCATAAAAATATTGCACGACAACCGCGCGACTCCTTGTTATAGTCGGGCTTGACCGACTTTCTCACTTGTTTTTATTAGAGATGAAAAAACCTCGATACTCAGAGGATGAGCCCAGGGTGTATAGAGCAATAGCAATCCGTTTTTCTAGCGGAATTGCACTTCGAAAATTGGTGTCCTTTTTCCTTAAAATCTCAAGTCGATTTACCAAACGAGCAAAAGGTCGACTGCTCCATCCTGAAACTTTTTTTAAAAATTCCTCGTTGTTTTCTGGTACATCCTTCTCCCAAAAATTCCCGAATCGCTTCTAAAAATATATAAAATTAACTATAATTGAAAAGATCGCACCATTTTAGTAACACTTACAAACATCCATACGCTTCTTAGCATGCGTGAATTAAGACTAAAAAGCCATGCAAACATTTCTTCGTCGTCGAATTCTTCGATTGGCTCATTTGAATCCAACGCCACCATAAGTTTTTGTAACAATTGGTATTGTTGTTGCGCAACAGATAAAACAACTGCCAATTTATTCATATTTTTTTAGAATTTGTACACCTTTGCACATGCATCAGCTGATTGCCAATGGATGGTGGATGTTGGATGTTGCCAGTGTGAATCGGTGTTTCACATCTTTCAAAAATCCCATTCATTCCACAAAGATGTGCTCAGTGTGAAAACCATATAAGTTTAAAAATAATGATTGAAAAAAAATTCAATCAATAATTTGTTTAAGATCATTTCCTGACCAACATATTCAGAATCTGTATGTCAGCCAAGCTACTAACATAGCATTATGTTAAGTTTGGGGGCGCTTATAATTTCAGCAACTTAGCATAACAAATTAAACGAGAGCGTAAGTTAAAGTCGGCTTTAACCGACTTCGATATACGCGTTACTCATGGAAACAAATGTTTAATAGCCTTCCTGTATGCCTGAGGTGGGTCAGCCGAAAAGTATGCAACATTTGTTTAACTCGGCTATTTATCATCCGATCTTGATGAAAATTTCAGGGCTTATAGATGTTGCGAATATAAATCTACGTTTTAAAGACAGACACTTCATTTCGATCGCTTTGAGGGTTGCATTTTTAGCAAAATTTACTTATTTAGTGGTTCAATTCGATAAACTTGAGTGCTAATATAGTAAGCTGCCTTTACACTCGTCATATATCTCTAAAGAGAATTTTTGACAATAGTGCCTTAAATCTTAAAAATCTTAAAAATTTAACCTTTTTTGATGAAATGGAACAGGTTCTATTTGATAAAGTTGCCTTTACACTTATCATATATCTCCAAATATTCTTCCATTTCTATTTAAGATCCGTACAGTAATTTGGCGCTATTGCTGGGAGTGTGCGAATGTAACTATTCCTGTTCTCTGAGCTGAAAAAAGATTTGGTTGACAATATTTAGCTGCTTAAGATATTTTGCAATACAAGTAGATATATCCAAAATGTGGCTCTTCGATTTTACAGATTTTGGTAGACCTCTACGATATACGAAATCTTAATGAAGTAGCGATAGAAATCCTTCACCAATCCAAACTTGATCAGCGTGCAGACTAGGGGATTCTACACTGCCTTTATAGCTTGGGAATTTTAAGGCAACTTAACAGCTGGCATAAGGAGGCAGCTGCTGGCTGGCAGTAGACAGGCAAAGACCGCTGAAGATTGGCCAGGAAGGCCCAGCCTCCTTTGTGGTATGGGTGGGTTGCTGTTTTGATAGTAAACATAACGTGACCCCGGATCCCCCAAAAACTTGTTTGTTTTCATATATGGTATATTTATTTTACTATTATATCCATAAATATATCAAAACAATAGCATAGGTTCCTCACCAAACGGGCCTAAAAAAGTTCAAAATATCCATTTGAAATTATCGAATGCACAGAGAGTCAAAACCAGACATTCTATGAAGTTTTGCCTTGTTGCCTAGTGTAATTATGAGACAGATTTAAGGAAAACCCGTTAAGATAATCTGTCACTCGGCTTTAGTTGTGAGAACCCACACTGATTATACACGAAACTAACTAAAATATTTCAAAAAAATTTCACCATTTTATAATCGAAAGACGATATTTCGCCAGGGATCTTTTCAACAGATATATATCTATAATTTCAGTATATTATATTATATTCGGCGTCCCAAGTTCATTTTGAGCGCGACTCTTAATTATAAGGTTGGGTTACCCGTTGTTTTTATTCTATTTAGAGCTTGACAATGGAAATAAATAGAATATTTGCACGATTCTATAACTCACACACCACTGATGGTATGAAAAATCGCTCCTTAAACCTGAACCCAAAAACTATTTAGGTAGTTTGCAACTCTGGGTCTATTGTCAACTTGCCTATTCTGAAAAGCTTAAGCTGACTTTACACTTGTCATTTATCTCTCTGGCACCACACACACAACATATCATAGATATACAAGCCAGCATTCAGCGTCAACTTCCCTAATATGCCAGTCAACTCGACGCATCAGCTCCAATGACAGTTTCAGTCATAGATCCAATTCATCTGACTAGTTCACACATCACTAACATCTATCGATACTCGTCAATTAATGTACATCTCTAACTAACACACACACACACACACTTAACTCTTTGCATTCTGTTAAACACATTCTAGCAAATCAAATATCTCTAAATATTAAGAATATGTAGCCTTCTTTGATGAAATAGGACGGGTTGTATTTGATAAAAGATTCTCTTACGAGTGTACAGAGTGCTCAAAGTCAAGTTTATAGTTTTAAATAAAATAAGAATATTAAATATATTATAACAAAACAAAAAATAAATAAAATGGAGATGGGTTGATCCTGGCCCACTGTTGGCCACACACACTCAACTCTTGGCATTCTGTTAAACACATTCTAGCAAATCAAATATCTCTAAATATTAAGAATATGTAGCCTTCTTTGATGAAATAGGACGGGTTGTATTTGATAAGAGATTCCCTTACGAGTGTACAGAGTGCGCAAAGTCAAGTTTATAGTTTTAAATAAAATAAGAATAATAAAATATATTATAACAAAAAATAAATAAAATGGAGATAGGTTGATCCTGGCCCACTGTTGGCCACACACACTCAACTCTTTGCATTCTGTTAAACACATTCTAGCAAATCAAATATCTCTAAATATTAAGAATATGTAAGCCTTCTTTGATGAAATAGGACGGGTTGTATTTGATAAGAGATTCTCTTACGAGTGTACAGAGTGCTCAAAGTCAAGTTTATAGTTTTAAATAAAATAAGAATAATAAAATATATTATAGCAAAACAAAAAATAAATAAAATGGAGATGGGTTGATCCTGGCCCACTCTTGGCATTCTGTTAAACACATTCTAGCAAATCAAATATCTCTAAATATTAAGAATATGTAGCCTTCTTTGATGAAATAGGACGGGTTGTATTTGATAAGAGATTCTCTTACGAGTGTACAGAGTGCTCAAAGTCAAGTTTATAGTTTTAAATAAAATAAGAATAATAAAATATATTATAGCAAAACAAAAAATAAATAAAATGGAGATGGGTTGATCCTGGCCCACTCTTGGCATTCTGTTAAACACATTCTAGCAAATCAAATATCTCTAAATATTAAGAATATGTAGCCTTCTTTGATGAAATAGGACGGGTTGTATTTGATAAGAGATTCTCTTACGAGTGTACAGAGTGCGCAAAGTCAAGTTTATAGTTTTCAATTAAATAAGAATAATAAAATATATTATAACAAAACAAAAAATAAATAAAATGGAGATGGGTTGATGATCCTGGCCCACTGTTGGCCAGGCTGTGGTGTCTGTGTCTGTGCTGTTCGATAGCGAACAACCGACTGAATTGGAAAAATAAGCACATTATAAGCCAAGTTGAATTTGTGTAAAAGTGCCTACTAAGTTGCAAAAACTTTGAAAACTGAAATTACATTTAAATGGCCTACTACGAGTGAGATATTTATATTTTCCTTATAATCAGACTTAAAAAAAAAAATGTTTAATAAATTTACCATAAATTTTCCACGTGTCAAAAAGTCTATAAAACAAATGCCATTAATTTCGTTTCCTGATAAGTATTTATCAACTTTAAATGCAAAATTCAATAAATATGCTTGGTAAATTTAATTATCCACATAAAATTCTTGCATTCTGCATATTTTGATATTAAATTACCAATTCGATTAGCATTCCAAACACAATCAATGGGGCTCATTGAAGATGATTTGGCTTATAAATTCACCTGCTGCATGTACATTAGGCAGTGCAGATTACAGTAATTTTAGTAATTTTCTATCTAATATGTGGTTAACCCCAACACCTAAACCAACCATTGAATGGGCCGGCTAGGAAATCACAATAAACATTAAACAATAATTAATAATCATTAGTAAGCCGCACATTATTAAGTGGTTGACTAAATATTGAAATTACAATGATATTAATGGCAAGGGCCAGCAACAAACATAAACAATGGCATTATTATTATTATTATTATTACGGCACAGCAGCCACCATGACAGTTACAGCAATAACAGCAATTACAACAACTGAAGTCACTAATGACAACAATGTGCAAACTGTTTTAAACAAACGACTAGCGAAAATCCAACCAATAGGGCGGCAGGAGGAAAGGACAAAAGCAACATTGTTGCATGGAGCGCCGCAAATTATGAGCATGCATGTGAGAGAGTGTGGTGTGCGTGTGAATTACAAGCGTATAAATTGAAACTGTGACACGCCCACAGCTGCCAAAAACGCGCCCACAAAGTACCAAATGGCACCAAAAACAAACTACCAGTATGTATGCGGTGTCCAGCAGCACTTAAAACAAATGTTAATGTTTCTGAAATTGTTTAAATGATGAAAAAATGTATAATATACAAAAAAAAACTGTAAATACTTATAAAAAAAATTGCACTTAAAAGCCATTAGCAATTGCTAGCTCCATTTAAATTTGTTTTGAAAGAGATATTAAATGACTTCTTAGTTGTCGCTATTTTGTATAAACTAAAAATGAAAGAATCCAGTAAAGGACCTTAGGTTTTTTATATCACTCATACGCAGATTTGAAACTTGGACTTACTCGGGGGAATCTCAAAAGTCAACAGTGATTTTATAAGTAAGGTGTCAGAATTAAAAAGAAGATTACAGATTACAGATTAGAACCGTCCATTTGTATTTAGTTATTATACCCTTGTAGTAGAGCTGGTTTTGGACGAACAGCCAATTGAGCAAGTTCAGCAATTCAGCTACCTGGGTAGCGTAGTCGCTGTTGATGGAGGGACGGAACTGGATGTGGATTCGCGCCTGCAAAAGGCTGTTCTTTGGGATGCTGTCAACTGTTTGGCGATGCTCGTCATATCCACGCTGGCTCAAAATCAGACTCTTCAAGTCCAACGTAATGCCAGTGCTCCTATACAGTTCTTCCACTTGGAAAATTACAACTTCCATAGTGTAAAAACTCCAAACATTTGTGAACCGTTGCCTGCGTCGCATATTCTGCATGTTCTGGCCTGACAGAATACGGAATTCCGAGCTACTCAGGCGAGCGAATATGGAGAGTGTTGACACAATAATACGCAGAATGAAATGGAACTGGATAGGACTCACATAAGAATAATAACAACATCGCAAGGAAGGCAATGGAGTGGAACCCGTTGGACGGAGTCGGGCGGACACCAGGCAGACCCAAAGAAACTTGAAGGAGGACTGTCGGTAGACAGACGGAACGCATCGGGAAAAGTTGGGGAGAACTCAAAGCGACAGCTAAGAACAGAGTTCGCTGGAGAGGAGTAGCTGATGCCCTATGTCCCACTCGGGATTGGAACTAGAAGAAGAAGAAGTGGTAGAGCTGGCAAATAAATCGATTCTCGAATCGATGTATCGATTTTTTCCCTGAGTGATATACATCGATAAAATATTTGAGAATCGATTAAAATCGAAAAAAGTTCCTCCACTACTTGAACATGCAACGAGCTAAGGGTAAGAAAAAAATGGCACATTTCGAAGTTGAAATGAATGACAACAATGAACGTGGATGAACAGCTACCAACTACGTCAAGAAAAGAGGGAAAACCAAGTAATTGGGATTTTTCATCGTTTGCAAGGTGGAAAAAATTAAACGACCTGTGGAAATACAACAAATTTACTTAATCATTTAAAAAGAACAAACCCAATGATTTCAAATGAGGTTTCTAGAGCAATTCTCACAATAAACTCTCTCTAGTTTTCTAGGTGTCATTTATGAAAGACAAGTTGACAAAAAAACCGTTTCACTCCCTTTGACGATGCCTTTATAAAAGTATAATATATACATTTTTTGAATAGCCTCCAAATCAGTTTGCCCACTTTCAGATTCATGAAATTCGAAGAAATGGCCATTTGCGTTCTGCATTATTTATGCATCCTTGCGTGCTCAACGCAAAGCTGGAAACAAAATCTCCCTCAGGCGCTCATCTTTAAAATCCAAAAATGTCGGTATACTTCTATTAACTAATAGGAACCAATGACTTAGATTGACATTAACAATAATTCAAAAATTAACAATATAATACATTAGTTGCGGTTACAGAATATTAACTAATTAACATTAAACATTGCAAAATTCGTTACAAATAAAGTTGACACTCCCGTTTAAAAATCCCCTATAAACTCCTGCCTATATTTGGTGGCTTCCCTGAGATATGACATTAGAGAGGGCCAGTTGGACCCGTTCATTAATTCAAGCATTTCCCTTCTCTCTGGAGTCCATTTGTCGAGTACGTGCAGTACACGGTGCTCACATAGAATTTGACATCGCGATACGAAATGTGCTACATCTTCTCTTTCATCCATATTGCATAGGGTGCATCGGCTTTCCGTCGTTCTGTGTGGCATATAATTCAGTCTGAGCACTTCAGTTCTTGCACGAAAAATAAGCGATATTGCATATGTGTCCACATCATCCCTAAAATCATTCCGTTCACATAGTTTGTACTCTAGGCGCTTGTATGTGAATTGTGTATCACTCTGCCTTGCCTGCAGCTCGAACTCATTTTTTTTCTCCAGAGTCAATCTTCTGTAACAGTTCTGTTTGCCACGCTTCCCAAGTTCTGCTGTCATTTGAGTACGACTTATGTTGTGGGATCCTGCCTGCTAATATCCCATTCATGGAAAAACTGTGATCGGTCTACCAGAAGTTGTTGAACTATGATTTTTGGAAGCCGTGAAGAGTCCATCAGCATCGCTTTGCATATATAGTTGAAGTGCAGATGTAGGGTGTATTGGAACAGTGTAGATAGGGCCCGTTTCAATGTATATGGCGTAGTTCGGGGTGTTTAGAGGCAGGTAAAAGATCTTTTTAATGTAGAAACGAAGCAATTGCTCTACATCCTCGAATCGGCTAAATCCCCAGACTGGGGCTGCATAACACATAATTGCCCTGGATGTGGCTAAAAACAGTTTATATTTGGTGCTGTTGTTGACTTTTTTCTTCCCAAGCAGATGCTTCCAGGTGCTATTAATAGCGACTTTGGCGTCTGTCAAGTTCTGTGCCAAATGTTTCTTAAATGACATATTTGAAGTCAGTAACACACCTAGGTATCTTTACACGTATTACACGAAGTGATATAATTTAAGTTGAGTAACCTCAAAACGAAAATAAATTTGATTTGTATTTTTACATATATGTATACTCTTATGCGTTTGAGGGCTGATTTATCATCTTCTATGCAGCTTTTGCACTGTTATTTGTTAACTTATGTGACAGATTAGTTATTATTCCAGACAAATATAAAAAACGATTATAGTCGATTTTGATCGATACCATAAACATCGATTTTCTGCGAGCTCTACCTTGTAGAGGGTATATTAAAATTGTCCAGATGTTTGTAACGCATAGAAGGAAGCATCTCCAACCACATAAAGTATTTATATTCTTGATCAGCATGACGAGCTGAGTTGATATAGCCAAGTCCGTCTTTCCGTCTGTTTCTATGCTATCTCCTCCGCCAGCTTTAAAGCTATCTTAACCAAACTTTGCACGAAGTCTTTTGGTACAAATGCGCTGCACATTTGTCGGAATCGGCCGGATCGGATGACTTTATCATATAGCTGCCATAGGAACTATCGGTCGAAAAAGTAGATTTAGTAAGAAAAACTTTCTTGTCTTCACCGCGAACGTCCCCAAACCTCGTATTTATAAGTTTTCTATGCTTTCCCATAATTCCACCCAGTTTAATTAAAATCGTACAGCTTTATAGTAAAGCTGCCATACAAAATATAGTTCTGAAAACGTCTTAGTAGGAAAAACTTTTTTGTTTTCAATGCAATCGCTTCCAAACTCGTTACTGATCTATATTATATGCTACCACACAATTCTGGCAAGTTTGATCCAAGTCGCAAGACTATAGCAAATAGCGGCCATAGGAACAATTGGTCTAAAAAGTATTTCTAGTAAAAAAAACTTTTTGGTTTTGAATGGTAGCGTCGTTTTACTTTCCAGCTATGAATATGAAATAGCCTTACATTGATTAACTAATAATAAACAAAACATTTAAAGCTTGGTTTAAAACCTTCAGCATTTCTTCTGTTGTATGACATACTTATTTTACATATAATCAACATAATTTCATATTCTGCATATTATTTAAAAATGTTCATTTATGACATTTCTTCTATAATTAGTAGCTATCTCTATGTAATTCGCCAGATTATTTCATCCCATCCCCCCGTTCAGGGCCATCAGCACCTCTTCTTCGGTAAACGTACAAGTTTTAAAATATCGCCTACGAAATTCCCGCAGTATTGGACATCGTCCTACAAAATGCTGCATGTCCTCCTGCTCAGACATATTGCCTAGTGTGCATATACCTCCATTTACAATTCTTCTTGGGCAGCTGTTTAACCATAAAAGATCTCCTCTGGCCTTCATTATCCAAGTTATCTTGCTTTGCTTGAAAGAATCGTTGCAGTATGTGGGCCCTATTGCATAATTAATCTTTATACACTCTTGATGCAATTACTGACGCCTTGTTCATGTGTTGCATGTGGTTATCTGCTTTTGATGCGCTTAGGAACCAAACATTGTGGTCAATCCAATCTGCATGCGAGTGGTTGTCTCCGAGTGATATGCCATGATGCTCAAACATTTCTCTAAGCATCGCAAACCACCCCAAATTATTTCGCATCATTTTCTCAGCAAAGATATGCGGGAGTCTAGAATCTTCAGACTACAATAAAATTCTTGATAGGTACTTGAGATGAAGTGTTAGACTATAGATATGTCCATCTTCTAGCCCTGCGTCAATTCCTAATATGTAGTTGGGTGTGATATCTGGTAGTTTGAGAATATTATATTTATACTTAAATTTATATAAATTATTCAAAATGATTTCGACCAAATTTCGCAAATCTTTTTGACAAAATATTAAATTAACAAACGCCGATTTTAAGAACGACTAAATTGAAAATAAAAAAGTTTATCTAACTAAGACTCATTTGCCGACCGATCGCTCCTGTGTCAGCTGTTAGATATAGTCATCCGATTTTGACCAAAAAATGTAAATCTGTGTGAAAGCATGTAATTTTAGTATTGGTGAAGTTTGGGGACACTAACATTGAAAACAACAAAAACTTTATCACTAAGACCTATTTTCCGACAGATGGTTCCTATGGCAGCTATAAGATATAGTCATCCGATACGGTCGGTTCCGACATATTAGCAGCGTGCAGCAAAAAGAAGACTCTGTACAAAGTTTCGTTGTCGATAGCTTTAAAACTAACAGACTAGTTTGCTTAGAAACAGACAGACGGACAATCAGACGGACGGAAAAAGCGTCGCCCTGATCAAGAATATATATCGTTTATGGGATCGGAAATGAATATTTCTATGCATTGCAAACTGCTGGGCAAAATTATAATACTTTTTGCAAGGGTATAAAAATAAAGAAAAGCGTTTGAAACTTTGGCCCAGCACTGCAAAGGTGATTCAATAGTAGACAATTCTGTATGTCGAATGGATGGATGTCGGAATGGACGGACTTGGGACTTCTTTGTCACCGATAAAAGGGGACGACCTTTCCTAATCTATGCCGTTTCATTATACACACCTGATCATATTAATAGGTACACACATCAACTCGGACTTTAAGGTAACAGAAAACAGTTTTATTCATTGTTTCAAACTTAAAATTTGTTCTCATCGGTTCTTAAACTATTTGATTTTAATAAAATAAACTTAATTGTAACATAGAATAATAATATAACATAAAAAAGATTGTGTTTCAGATACGTTTTCAGCGTGATCATAATAATAGGTACACTTCATGTGTTAGTAAGAAAAAAATTTTAATTGCCATTTTGTGTTCTTTTTTTAGGTAAATTAGTATTTCCTAACTTAGTATCCAGTGTATCCACCTCTGTTTTTGGCCACTACTGCTATTCTTTTTGGCATACTTTTAATAAGAGCCTGGCAGGTCTCTACTGGTGTCTCATACCACAGTTTTGGACACCTTCCCATAATTTTTGTTTATTTGAAAATGAATGCTTTGCCAGTTTCTTTTTAAAGTCTCCCCACAAGTTTTCAATGGGGTTAAGGTCGGGGGATTGGCTTGGCCACTTCAGAACGTCAAGTTTTTGGTCCTCGAAAAATTTAGATAACAGCCTTGATGTGTGTTTAGGATCATTATCTTGCTGAAATACCCAACGTAATGGCATATTTTCCTCAGCATACGGTACCATAACTGTTTCCAATAAGGATTTGTACTCTTCAGCATTAATTTTGTTCGTAGTCTGATAAATTGGACCTACGCCGTACCAGGAGAAGCAACCCGATACCATTATATTGCCACCTCCATATTTGACTGTTTTTTTTGTAAACCGTGTATGGAATTCCTTTCCATTAGGGCGTCGAACATTCCTTTCACAGTCATTCCCAAACAAATTAATCTTGGTTTCATCGCTCCATAATATTTTTCTCCATTTTTTCTCCCCGGTGCATCCTACCCAGTCTTTGTGGTCCCTTGCGAAAGTTTGCCCCGTGGTGATATTTTTTTTGCGCATAAGTGGGACTTTTCTGGCAATTCTTCCTGGTAGATTGGCATCTTGTAGTCGTCTTCGGATAGTTGGAGCACTAACTGAATTCTCAATTTCGGCTGCAATAGCCTTCGATGACTTAAATGGGTCCCTTTTGCTCAAAGTTACTATGTAGTGGTCAAGGGTTTCTGTTGTTTTTTGTGGCCTTCCACGGGTTTCCTGTCTTGGTTTTCTTGCTAATGCATTTTTAACAAAATTATGAGACCTGTTCATTAATTTGGCGGTGGCTTGTAAAGATTTGCCTTCTTTTCTCAGACTAAGAACCAATCGAGCTTCTTCTTTAGTACAATGAGAATTTCGACCCATTTTTTCTAAAAAAAAAAATTATTTAATTCTCTGTATTGACAGGAGTTATACTTAATTTACCTTTAGTTACCAAAAGATCACTGATTACAAAATTATTCACTTGATACTTGTGAGAAACGGAGACTGTACCTATTATTATGATCAGGCGAAATGTGTGGTGGACTCGCAATTTATAGAAAAGCTTTGATATACGGGGCAGCCCCTCTTTCAACTCTTTGTCACAGAGTGGCCAGACATTGACATCAACAAAAAACCAAAAATAAAAAGTTGTCAACACTAAAAGTACGAAAAAACCATCTATAATTAAAAAATTCCGGTGTGTACCTATTAATATGATCAGGTGTGTAAGTACATAATAACAAGATGCTATGGCCCAAACTGTCGATTCACACATTTCCCTAGTCGGGACCATAGAGCACCATTTGTCCATTGGAGCAAATTATTGGAAAATTACAAAGAAAGTTTACGACGGATGCAATTTATTTTCGTTTTATATCTGCCCCCTCTTGGATCTTTACTGCAAGTAAGGGTTAACCAATCACTGTCCAACCCTGGGTGCCTTCACTACTGCTTCTTGCAGCACATATTAGATTATTGAAGCAACTATAGCAGCATTGGAGGCCACTATAACTATTCGCTGTTAATTAGTTTAAATTTTCCCTCCAAGTTAAATTTGTAAACAAAAAAACTAGAGCCTTATTTCGCACTTGCTATCGACGAAATAGTGTGCAGAAATTTCGCACACATTTCGGAAGCACCTCCTCTCTCCCTCTAAAATTTTAACCATATTAAGACAAGCTTTGTTTGGAACCTTGATTTTTTGAACATACTTTGAAATCATCGCATATTTTAAGGCGTTTTTTATAGATATACCATTGTTTGCAATGAATGTTTTATAGAATTGCTTAACCCATTTTCTAAACATCACAATTACCCACTCCCCAAAATGTGCCAATACTTTGGCTAATTACAAGCGCTGCAGTCTCAAAATGTCACTTCATTAAGTCGCTGCTTAAACAAACTCTTAACTAATTAAGCAAACCAGATGACAAATTAGGCATCGCTGCACTTGAAAACAGAGTCAGGCAAACTGTGTCATCGATCTGTGAATAGTTTGTCAACTGAGAGCGTATTAGTTTTCCACGCCTGCCCTCAACTCACTCAAGTCCCTGGCTGTAAATCAATTGACCCAAGTGTCTGCTGTGACATTTCCAACTAATGATGATAGATCAAGCATACACTTAGTCACTCACACATGTGTCTATCGACCGACCTCATCCTGGGTGCCATGTAACTTAACTAATTTCACAGCCGGTCAGTTGTCTCTCCTGTTAAGGACATTAAGTCGCTTGGACTGGGGCAACATGCCAACATGTCACAGACAGTACTAAGGATACCGGGCAGGCAGCTGCCCAGGCACATTATTTATTAATTGGATTTAATGTTGATGCAAATTGCAGACAACATTTGTTGCACAAATCACATTGAAAACGTAAGCATTTCAATTTATTTTTATTTTTTTCAATTATTCCAAATGGTTTTTATCACATAAATTAGGCAACTTCAGCGTTTTAATTAACATAATGTAAATAGCTTTTATGTGTTGTTAAATATGTGGTTTAAGTTTCAACCTAAAACATTTTATTAATTTAGCCGGGAGGAAGTAAATATAATAATAATATTTAATTGCTTTTTAGTTAGAATTTCTATTTCATTTCGACTTTAGCACATGCAAAAAATTGATTACATTTGCTAAAATTATAAATGACAATTTCGTTCATGTTCCTCTTCTAATTGCTCACATACGTTTTAATTAAATAACAGTACATTTTATTCCTGATTTAGTTTATGTTTCCCGCCTCATTACATCCACAATCCCCGCCTAATGCTCATTAAATGCAAATTAACTTTTGCGCACATGTCACAAATTTTTGGAAAAACGTTCAAAATTAAATGCTGCCTAATTGCAAGAGGATTTTAAAATTAATTACTTATATGAAACATTTATTTTGACACTTCATTTTCATGTTTATTAAATTGTGTCAAAATTTAAATGTAACTCTATGTGTGTGTGTGTGTGTGCTTGTGGGTGATGATAAGCGTAGAAATTGGGTCAGCTGGCGGGGAGGGGGAGTGAAAATAAAGAAATGCAAAATGCGTCTGGAATTTAATTAAATGCACGCATAAATTATGCAATATAATGACTGCGGGTTAATACCCACTTGCTCTCTCACACACACACACACACATACACGAATGCATAATTATTGTCAAATATTAAATTCCTTGCACCGAAAAGTATGCTACAGTTGCTGGCAGTGCGTGTAGTCGTTATACGTTCAGTTATGGGCCATATTATTAATGCAACTTTATTTGGTTATAGCGCGCCACTTGGCGGTAGATTCAATGGGAATTCACGAAATCATTTGACACCGAAATATCAAAGATTTTAAAAGAGATTAACACTAGGCTGCTAGTAGGTTCAGTCAACAGATCTGGAATTTTGGTAGTTTTTAGTTAAAGTAGCCAAAAGTGCCTATTTAATTTTCATTTTAAGGAATATTTGTGGGGAAAAAACATGTTTTATCGAACTTACCATGAAATCATCATAAAAGAAACAATTCTACAACTTTACATTATATATTACATTTTGTACTCTCCACCAAGGCTGCAAACCTGTAAAAATTTTGTTTAGGTTCGGTCCGGAGGTTCGAACCAGTGGTAAAGTGTAAGGTTCGGTTCGTGGACCGGTTCCTGTACTGATTGAACCCAAGGATTTGGTTCGAGTCTATGTTCATAGATTGTTAAATAGTTGACCGATTTTTGCCTCAAAATTCGGTCAAAATTTGGATATATATTTGATCAGGAGAACGCGTTCAGTTTACCAAGCAATGTATATGAGTCGTCAAGTCAACTGGACCACATATATTATTGTTATCATTCTTAGGTGTTCTAAAAAGTCTTTCAAAAGTGCTTAATCTTTGAATTTTTGAAGCCTACCCAGCCAGCATTTTATGAAATTTCTGATCACATTTGATTCTTTTTTGAGTCCTCTGTCTGATTAAAAAAGTTATAAATGAGACTTTTGTCGGGAGAATATGGTGCCCAAGCCGAGAATTTTCTTAAAGAGTCGTTTATAGCCCGTTTTTCTCATCAGTTTTGACTCAATTTCGAGTCATATTTCCAATCATTCGAGAGTCGTTTTGAGCATACCCATGAGTCATTTGAGTCAAATCAGACATAAATTTTATCTCTGTATTCTCTAAAAGAGCTTAAAAAGGACTCAGAGAGATTCTTGTTAAAATGATCTTCCCTTTTCCGACTATACTTATGTTTTTCTTTATTCTCGAAATCGCATGGATTGGATTTCTAAAAAGCATTTTTAATTATTAACTCAAGCGATTCTGTACTATGTAATTAAATATTTTTTTTGGTCATAATATTGAGAAAACTAGAAAAGATCTTAAGAAATTGACTTAAATGATTGTTTGAACCGAACCTTTTTTTATAATGGGGGTTCGGTTCGAGTTCAGGTTCGAGGAACCTGGAAAACCCGAATCGAACCTGTTCTTTGGGGTTCGATTCAGAACCTGTTTCCAGCCTTGCTCTCCACATTGAGAAAATATAATTCATAATAAAATTTTTGTGTTTTGCCTGCAGTTCTACACCTCGGTACTGAATCAATGCTGATTCAGAGAAGAAGGAATTACACCAATTCATGACTTTTTCTGTACTACGAATGTCATCTTGCAAAGCGCTGAAACAGTCACAGCAGCATTGTGTAACTCTAAAGAGTTGCATTTTTAATTTACATAAGTTTACATAAGTATGTTTAGCTGCTTAAAGTTACCTTGTAAGTATAGAAGTTCTTGCTCCATAGAAATTCATTAATTCATCTTAAGCACGGCGTCTGGAAAAGTGACTTCCATAGCATTTACTTTTAACTAACACTGATTTCATTGCACCTAAATCAACACACTAAGGCCCAATTTCTCAATGTCCGGTTAGTCAAACTTACCGGCAGGTTAGCTGAATTCGCGTGTCTCAAACTGTCTCTGACGAGAACCGAGCGGCAAAGTTCACCGCTGCCTCATGATGGGGTCAAATTTTAACCTGCCTGCAAGTTGCGATAGAATTATCGATATTTTTATCGATCGACAAACAGCTGTGTCCAAAATTTGTATTGTTTACTTTGTCAATTGCCAAAACAAAATGTTTATAAATAAACAAATTTCTTACATCCACGCAATGGAAATGGACACAGGTGGCGATGTGGAACTTTCTGTTCATCAGAATAGCAACCGCCGCATTCATGGCAAATGTTTTGACAATGGCAAAGCAGGCAAACTCACTGCCCGTCGTCTGCAAAATCGAAGGATCCACCTGTCCAATGGCACCACCAATTGCCTCATGCGATGTAGTATACCGATAGTGATCCAACCGCTGATACGTGTGCACCATAATAGGCCAATACCAGAAACGGTATTACCACAATGGCCAACATGGTGGTGGCTATACCCACATATCCCAATACGGAGCAACGAATAAATAATGCGAGAGAGTACAGGGAGAGTATTTATTATTTTCCTGATCTGGATGATGCCAAATTTGTTTAACTATTCAGGTTAACAATCTCAGCATGTCAAATAATTCTTGCTAGGATTAGAGCAAATATCTTCGCTAAGTAACAGGTAAAACCTTAACTTCAGTTCTGATTCAATTTACTATGATTTGGATTGTTAACAGGAATCATGGAGTGTTGTCAGAGAGCAAACTTATGGTGGCGCTGCGCCCCATGCAAGTGACTTCTTCCTTATCATTGCGGGCGACTTCTTATGAGGCAGACTTCATTCGGCAAACCGTGCTATTGCATTACTGGCCATCACAAACAGGCACTGACTGATTGATTTTTGCTAAAATTTAAGAAGCCAATTAAATATTTTTAAAGCTTACATATCATAAATAAAAACGTACCATCATTATCAACCACATTTTCCAATCCTGTGGCTAAGCTTGGGATCATGTCACGAATTTTTTGAAATAGACAAGACTCCAGCTGTGCTAGGAAATCCGCCACAGTTCGAGAAGTCTCCCGCTTCTTATTTGCGAAGTCTTTCCAAGGGCGATGAACACCGGCATGGCGGCAAACTGATCTTCAAGCCCTGGCCTTCTGCTTCCAGGTCTCGGCATCCAAAAATGGAATTGTTTGACCCAAAAAGTCTACAAACGAATGTTCCTCAGCCGCAAAAAAGTTCTTCGCCCTTGGTCTTTTCGGTGATTCACAGTGATTCATCATTGCATGCAATTTTATTTAACTATTTTGCCAAATAATAACCAGCGACAACGAAAGCATTAAAAAAAGCCAAAACAAACAGCTGCTTCGTCGACAGTGTCAGGTCACACTTTTGCAGCGATAGCAATTAATCGCTATCGGGTAAACCTGCCGGTAAGTCTCGTTGAGATAACCAAAAGACAACCTCTGGCAATTCCGTTGAGTACCTAACCGCAACTTTTGAGAAATTGGGTCTAAATGTGACACGTCAAGCATCGCCAGTTGCGACATTCCGAATGCTTTGTTTTACAATTCATACATTCTTCGAATTTTCGAAGTAAGATTGAACATTTTAACATGACATTGACCTTTTATTTCAAATTAAAATTTATAATACTTTTTCGTATCAAATTAACATTGAAAATATCAAAGTTATACCCAAAATATCAATTTAATACTTTCTAGGTATAAATTGATACAAAAAGAAAAAATTTATACTAGTTTCAGTATCAAATTGATACTGATACAAATTTTTTTGGGTGTCGCATATAGTTGAAACTATTGTGGGAGCTATCACAAGAAATAATTTTGTGGCACAAGAGTGGCGAGAACTCATAGTTGGAAAAAGACCCGACTGCACTTAAGTCACCACTTGTCATAAAATCGAAAAAATTCAATCTTTTTTCCCAGTCGTTGCAATATTGTTGCAATTGATCTCGGCGAGCCCCTATCAACAGCTAAAAGGACTTTTTCTCTGCTGAAAAGATTGTAAACCTACCTTCTGGTCAATATGTCTGAGCACAGACTCAACGGGCTAGCGCTTGGATACGTTCGCAAAGATATATAGGTAATTTTAATTGACGAAATAGTTGATATCGCTCACTTACTTCAATACTGGCATAACTCAAAAAATACGATTTTTGACTTAATGATGCAGAAATATTCGCTGTATCGTGTTCTATATTGTGTAAAATTTTCATATTGATATGAGAATATCTCGCCATATCATTTTTTAGGTTCATTTTTATGTTAATGCAAGAGCGTCATATCTCAGTTGTCCTACAGTCGATATTGCTCAAAGATCCTTCGGCTTTCAGTTAAAACATCATATTTTCAAATTTTTACAATGAGCATTTTTATTTGTTAACATTTTACTAGAAACAAAAGGAACTATTTTCTCGTGCTTAAATCTATTGAGAACTTTAAACGCGTTTTTCCCAAAATCGAATTTTTTGAGTTATGCCAGTGTTGAAGTAAGTGAGCGAAATGTTTTGCCAAGCCAAAACTCGTCATAGTTCAACATTGGACAGAGGGCAGTCGAGGGTAGCTGATTTCAAGAAGTATACACATATATGAGAATTAACTAAAATGCGATACCGAAATAAATGTTCTATCAATGATCTCATATGAAATGTAAATGAAGAAACCAGTAAGTAAATATTTAAATTTAATAAATATTTAATAAAAAGTTTACCAACCCAGAAGGGGGGTCCTTTTACCGTTTTATTTGCTGTAAAAAAGAGTATAAATTCTGTTAAACAACAACATTTGCTGACAACAAAGCCAATTTATGTACTTTAGTTTACTTATTTTATTGTTATTAAGCTAATCCCAAGCCACACAGCACAAAGAAGTTGTGAAATAAGTAGCTACATAAATGAACAATGAGAAAAAAATCAATTTAAAACCAAGCTTATAATCTTGAAACGAGACGAAATGGTGTCAGAATTCGACAGAGACGAGATAATCTTAACCCAAGATTTTAATCTCAATTTAAATCTTAATTCAACAATATTGAATTAAGATCGTTTATACTCGACTTTAAAATGAAACAATCTCATTTTTTGATATGAAAAACAAAACACTAATAAATTAAGCATTTTTTATTTTTAGGTGATGGATGGGATGGGAAAGGGGTGATGTGATTGGTTGGTTTAGTCAGTTGTTTTAGTTATTAGCATTTTCTTCTTTCTGAAAAACCTACATAAATTATTAATTATTAATGCGCCGATACTGGGACTTGAGCTCAGTACCTTCTGCGCACTAAAACACAAACATCACAGCTTTACCACCTAGCGTCAACTGTTAGGTCCAGCCAGTTGCAGTGTAAGAGCAGAGATTTTCGCAGCCTGAGTACTTATACTGCAACTGGCTGCGCTTAACAATTGACCCCCTGCGGCAAAATCGACTAATCGGCTGTGCCAATGTGTTATTGAACGAAGAGGTCGTGGTTCGATTCCCAGGAGGGGTGGGTTGCATTGCAACCGAAAATTGTTTATTTTTGTTTTTTTTAGCAAAATAAATCTATGTATTTACTAGATGATAAATCTTCTTTTTAAGATTTCTAAGCTCATTTCAAGGTTTTTCAATGTTGTTTTTTTAAGCTTGCAACGTTCTTAAGAACGAGACTTTCAATCTAGATTTTAGATTGATTTTTTTTTTCTCAGTGTAAGAATGTATGTAGTAATCGCCAGAGATCTGCATTGGTTCGCGGCTTTGAGTCAGCATTTGCGTTTTCATGCTGTAGACATTTCAAGCGAGAAACAGTACAAAATTAATTTCAAAAAGCAATCTTTGTGTGTTTGATGCTTGGAATTTAAATCCCAGCGGACCAATATGATTCATATATCGTTCAGTGTGTGGCAGTTTCTGGTTAAATCCCACCCAACCACTTCTCTAAATATCTAAAAACTATTTTTAAATTTAAACCTGGGCCTACGACCCCTTACAGACTATAGTCTCCCAAGTTATTCACTCAGCATAAACCATCCCAAAACATAAATTAAAAACTCTTCCCCCATGCCTCACCAGTCGCGGAATGTAATGCGAGCGAACAAATGCAAGTCTCATTAATTTTGGGCAAGTTGCAATTTAAAATTTAGTGCTTACCACAGACGAAGGTAAACCGGCCCCCAGTTAATTAACACCTGTGCGCAGCAGCAGCAGCAGACTCCAGTCCGTTGGGGAGGAAAACCACTTCAGTCACACTTTTGTGCTCGGCAGCCGTGTGCATTGACGCAAAGCGGAAGTGGCACTTTTAGCGAGAAGCCTCTGTTACCAGCAGTAGCAGCAGCAGCAGCAGCAGGCGTATCGAAAACCGAAACTTTTGATGGAAAAAGTTTGCAACAACAAACGCATGCCTAGGAGTAGGTGGGTAGGTAGCTGGGTTCTGCCTTTAAACCATCAAGTACGGGTAAGTCGCTATAATTCTCGCGCATCGCCTCATGAATTTTGATTCTTTTCTGCTTGTTTTTTTTTTCTTTCTTTTGCTTGCTTCTATCGCTTTCGTTTTTCTCTTTTGTCACTTGTACTTTAAGCTGCGACTTAGATTTGAATAATGAGTATTTCTGGCCAAGGTGCAGCTGGAAAAGTGAAGCTTAAAGATTTATGGTTGGCGTTCTTAAAGCAGATTAGGTTGGCATAACAAATTTTTATTTTATACTTAGATAGAGGTCAGCTGGTTGGGGTGATAAAACAATTGAAACAAAAAGAAAAATTGAGATGGAGTAGACAAAATGTTACCGCTTAAAGTTGGAAAATTATTTTTCTTTACATTGCAAATGTGTGTGTAGAATGCACTTTGTTATCCCACATTCATTACTAAGAAATATTCTTAATTCTTTACACTCTTCCTATGAATATACCCCTCAAATTCTACTATTCTCAGCAAAAAAAACAAAAAAAAACTGCAAGTGGCAAAAAACTTCCAGCTTCCGCAGCAACTTGGACGCGGTGCAATTTTTGTGAATTGTGGCCAAAAGAGCGGCAGCAACTGCTGTAACAGCGAACCCAGGCCCCGTGACAGCACATAAAATACGGTCGAATGTCAGCCTGGAGATTTCCTATCCTGACCAACATAATTCATAAGCAACGCAAAGAGGCATTGCAACTGTGGTAAAGGGTATCTCATATCGCCTAATTACCGACTTGCTGAACATCAAAAAGCAAACTATAAGCTTTTTAACTTGAGTTCATGTCTCTTGTCTTTGGCTCTTTATGCATTATGCAAATGCAGCAACAAATAAAACTTTGTAAAAGGCAAAAACTGCAACAGTGGCAAGTTTCGTCTTTGTACGTACTTCGACTTGTATATAGAGTATACAAATATATATATATGTATTTTTTTTTTCTTTGCAGCTTCAGAACAAGTAGCTGGTAGAGTCGTCGTTGCCCTGCATGCTGATGACTTTGCCAACAACTTAAATTGTTGTTTGGCAGCCAAAGGATGAAACGAGAGCAAAAGTTTAAATGCATTTAGGGACCATTGAGGCTAGAGATCAACTAACTCGGCGAGTAAGCCAATTGACCCCAAATCTGTAGGAGCATGATTAGATTACAGAAATTATTTAGTGGATCAAATGGAAATATATGAAAATAATAGATGAAATTCAGATCAAATTTAAGTACATTCAAAACTAAAACTAAAACTTTTACTTTCGAGCAAATAGTTGAACTATTCGATTGGATTCGACATTTATATTTGGAATGTTTTACATTTTGGTTAAAGGTCTATACACAAAGCAGTCTTACTTAAACGAAGTACTGATAAATATTAGTCGGAAGCGACAATGTCTGTGCTATTCAGGGCGGGTGGACTCCGAGTTATTTTGACCGGCTACGCAACATGTAGCTAAATTATTTTCATGTTGCAAAATTACATTGTCATACCTTTACTCGTATTCTGGCCATTTTTTTCCAATGCTTGGCTCAAACGCTTCAATTGAGTTTGGAAGAGTTGCCCCATGATGGTTTCCCGTAGGGATGCCGGAATATCAATATCGAATAGATTTAGGGATATTTTTGTCAATATTTATTTTTTGGTTTCGGTCACAAAAAGGAAGTTTTCCTGAGGCATTCTCTTGGATATTAGTAATTTCAGTAATAATAGTAATATCCAAAAGAATGCCCTAAGCAAACTTCTAACTTATAGTTCTGCCGGCGTCGCAGCCGACACACGTATAGAGGGAGAGAATATGTGTGTTCTATAAATAGCACGCTCGGCGGCTTGCTCTCTTACGATGCGCGTGGTCGGCTTTTTGTTTTACTTCACGAGGCGTTTGTTTGTTGTGACATCTACTTCGTGTTTTGCTGCTAAGCACACAAGCGCAATGTTTGATTGTGTGAGTTTGGACACCATTGCTCTGGTGTTAAAGTATTATTTTATTTCCAACCGAATTCAGCACTCCATTTTCTTCACTATTTCACATTCTTTCATAATTAATTTTTTTTTACTATTAAGTAGATTGATTTTATTTTTTTAAAAACAAGATCAACAATACCGAAATCATAAACAAAATATAGATATAGCAAAAAAATAATGCCACATTGCTCCAATTGGTAAAAAATTCATAAATATGTCGTCTTCTTGAAGGATGTGTTATTTGCTCTGGATCTAATGTTGCATTTTCAATTTTCTCCATGTTTGATTGATCTACCTCCTCGGCATCTATTAGAATTTCCTTATCGTCACTTAAAAAAAAATAACAATATTTTTAAAGCACTCTTTGACGATCGTTAGTAAATCAATTTTAATTTACCGCATTATGATTTTAATGTTTATTTGCACGTTCTGGTCTTGGCAGCTTTAAGGCCTTCGGGAAACTGAAGCTTGATCACAGCTGGGATAAGCTCGGTGCCAAGTGCCAGCAGAATTTTTGCTTGCAATCCAATGCTTTGCATAAACAATTCAAAAAAAAACTCAAACCAAACCACAGAGAAGTACACTAGTTAACCAAACTGAAGCGAAGAAGCAGCTGGAAAAATATTCTGAATAATGAAACCTTAAAGATTTTGCCGGCTCTAGGTCTCGTTATGTTGTTACATAACTTTAAAACAGTGACACACCACACCACAAAGGAGGTTAGTTGACCGAACGGCTGTTTCAATGGGATCTTTACCATATCATCAGCGTAATATGTAATAATGTAATTATGCAAAAAGTACAAAATAAGTTATTTATATAAATTTTAAAAATATTAAAAAACACGCAACTTGTTTTCTTGTTGTATTGTTGTGTGTGCCTTGCTTTATAGTTATGTCCTCTAAAGCCAGCTTAAGTTTATACACACAATCTCTTTAAAAATAAAATACTGTTGCATAGTGTATGTAGTTTCTGTGCCGGAGAGCAAGTGTTAGGCATAAGTGGGATAAGCAATATTGTTGATAAGGTCATTTTTACTTTAAAAATTAAGCGATTGCTTGGCATTGCATGTGCAAATTTTTGTTCCTGGGATGAAACACTACCAAAAACAGTTTTGATGGACAATATTTACACAAAGCTTACACAACATTTGCTATGTGTGTTGGCCTGTTGTCGGTTTTGATTTGTAAATAAACTAAAACATAAAACTAACCACACTCATAATATATGTTTAAATGAAAATGATTGCAATTTTGTGCGTGTGTGTGATCAAATTAGCTGTGAGGCATTTAATTATACGAAAAATCATTTTTGTAATTGTGAATACGTAACTAAATGAATTTTAATTTATTTGTATTGGAAAGATGTGGAATTTGGATTAACAATTTAATTTCAGGTAAAGCATGATGTTTGAATTAAGGCATGAAATAAATTTGCATTTCTCATCTCTCACATAAACATACAATTTACAGAGCAATTTCAAAGTTTATCTGATATATACCAGCTATTTAAAAGATGAGAAATTGGACCTATATACATTTTTTTCAAATGTGTATCAATTTAAGAGAAAGCCTTAGAAATGCGTTGTTATGCAAATATTGTATTGTATTTTAGTTTAAAACGAAATGGCATTGAGACAAGGACAAGGGCGCGCTACAAAGACTCAATGTTTGGGTTTCGAGTAGAGCCAAACCATAGCCATGAGAGCTGACCACAGTTTGTAGCCCAATGGCTTCAGATCTGGGCTACCAGCAGGCCAATCATCCGTAGAAATCAAGTTCGGTACACAAAAAAAAAATCCGAGATTTCCGGGCTGAAATCAATCCCAAACGATGTCAGAAGTCGGTCAAGCACGGATTTTCTCAAACCAAGTACGATAAGGATGGATTTGTCTTGTCTTGATTCCGACTTTAGTTCATACTGAATGGATTTTATCTTGTTATTCGAGCCCGATTTGATCCCTCATTTGGATCAAATCAAGAAGTTTCAATATTTTAAGCTCGATATTCATATTGGATTTGATCTCGAAGTTAGCTTGATGCAAGTGTACCCGAGATTAAAATGAGCTTATTACTCGAACTACATCCAATCCGAAAAATGATTGCATCAAAAATGACGTGAGATTGACTTTAGCTAGATGCTTAAACTTATTTTGACCCCAAAAAAGCAACTCACAAGAACTCCATGCTACTTTTTTAACAACCTTTTTGATTATCAAGCCAGCAAGTTGTAACCGGCTCGAGGTCATTAGTTTGCACACAACTGTAAAAACAGGACACAAATAACATTACAATGGAGGCTGGTCGCTATTGAAGTCTCATCAACTGCAATTCAGCAGCTACCTACTCATGCTAGAAGTGCTATAGCTGGTAGGGAATTCCAAGGCAAAGGTTAGCGCAAAAAACTACACACCAACAGTAACTGCTGTGCTGTCGGAAAAATTTGTATATGTGTTTGTACCCATTTAGCCTGAGAGAGCTTATCACTCTCAGTTTCTTTTCGCTCTTTCGCTTTGACAGTGGAATTCCGTACTTACTTTAATTTCGAGTCAGGATCATTTGATTTTCAAGTAGGATCTGTACTTGAAATGTGCGTTTTCGGATTGAACCAAACCTTTTCGGATTGTTCCAATCCTTTCGTGCTTGATTCAAGTGAATCTAGTGCGACTCGTACTTGAAATTTCAATCCGAATGTCGAGATCAAATCAATTTTTTTGGACTTGACTTTAGCTCGCCTTTTTTTTCTGAATACATGGTTTTTTAGCCATGTTTGAGTCGTTTGTGCATTGTGAGCCGGAGCGCAGTTTTGTTGAAAGGTCCACGGCTTATTTTCAAATAATATCGTGTTCAGAGGCTTTGCAACCTTTTCCAAAACGTCGGATTGATGCACTTTCGCCAAAGTTTTGACTCCCCATCATAGGTGACTCCCCCCCGAACTATCACATAAGCCGGATGGTGATCTCTCTGGACTCTCGGAATGAGTTCGGATGCTTGTTTTGATGACCCAGCATACACTATATCGTTCATTTTGTTGAACGATTTCTCTATGGTGAAAATTTTCTCGTCAGTAATCAGAAATCGTCTGTGGGCATTGTTCGCGCACTGGCGAGGCAATGCTTTCGATTTTGTCTTGCGTTTTTGTATCAATGCTGTTGTGAGCAAGGGACCGATGCACAGTGGGCCAGCTTGTATGAAGACTGCGGCCAAAAACACTTTCAGTAGACTGGAAACTTTGTTTACGGCTTTATAAAACCGTTAGATATGAGATTTGATCAAATTGGCGTGGCTAAACCTTCACACTCCTACCCGTACCATACAATTTTACCAAGTGTAAGAAAAAAGTTATATTAAAATTTTTATTTGTGTTTCAATTTTTGTTTATCTTGTTTTTTTTTTAGTTATTGTATTAAAAGCCTCCACAGAACATAAAAAGAAAAAAAAAAGAAAAAAATGAAAATTAATTTATAAGACCTAAAAAAAAAAACATTACAAAACATACTATATATCGCTGCCATCTCAGGTTTTAAAGATAATCCAGGAAAACAAAAACACAGATTTTAGTCAAACTAACTTGTGCTTGGATGGAGCACACAAAAAAGAATCAAACACCACAACAACAGAGACTAAGAATGTAACAGTTGCACCGCAGAATCAAATAGCAAAGAAACAAGCACACCTTAGGCTCTGGGAAAGAAAAACCTTTCCAGCACTTTCCGGCAGCTAAGCTTTGTCGTTTTAGAATCTTAAAAGGTTGACCAATTTTATCAAATAAGTCTCATTGGGGGAATCAGGGGGGATCATAACTATTACTTTAGCTGAAATTATATCACATGAAGAAAGGCACACAAAAAAATAATACTGACAAAACATAAAATTTAAAAAAAGAACTCAACAAATTAAAATCATTTCATTTATTAAAAAATAAAGTAAGTACCTTTCTTTTTTACTATTCAGTTTAATTTTCTTTAATATAAGCCTAAGTTAATATTGTTTTAATAGATTTAAATTTCACTTAAATCTCAATAAGCTCCCACAATCAACTATACAATTTAAAAGCTCATTCTTTTGCGAGATAGAGACAACACGTTTGAAGCCAAAATTCTCACTTTGTATTTTTTATTTTTGGCCTATGACAGAAACCTCTTGTATCTCTTGTATGCACTGAGTCCCAAGTCATGTTTTATGATGCGCGACTTGCTGATTTTCTGCTTGCGCAGTGGATTTCGACGAATTATATATTTCACAGCGTTGATGAACAGACGGACTTCACGCTGTCTTTTATACCATCTGTATCCTCATATAACTTTACGGTACGATACACAAAGTTTCAGTTGATTTCCAGTGGGCGCAACATCCGAAAGATTTCACCTTTTTCGTAGCCGCAATTATGCTGGCCAATTACGACAACATGATTTTCGAGCGAGACCCATTCCATGATTGCAAACAACTGACTCCAAAAACTTTTGATGCAGTAATATAGCATAAATGTCACTATCAGTTGCGAGTGCTAAGTACTACTTTTGATAAAACCAAAACAACATAAAAGAATCTGGCTATCTTATCACGAAAGCAAATAGATTATTAAGTTAAAGCAAAGCTGTAGAGTGTTCCGACTTTACGTGTTTTCATTCCTTTCGCTCCACCATACTGAAGAGTGCATACAAACCACATTTTTTCCGATTTTATTGAGATTTTTATTATAATGATGATTGATTGATTGAATGATTGTTGAAATTTTAAAAAGGGTACTGCAATCATCAGTTGAATATTTCTACTAAACATAACAATCGATGACCCGGCATATTTCAATTGAATGTAAAATTAAAGCTTTTCGGCTTAATGTTTTTATCCTACAATTATAATCTTAAAATAGTTTTGAGTAAGTTTCTAACGCTGGAATGAAACTTTAAATTTTTAAGGCAATTATTGTCGCAACTTTACGTTAATAGATAAAAGTTGCACAGAAAAGAAAATCCGAGATATCAGGGCTATAATCAATTCCAAAACGATGTTAAAAGTCGATCAATCCCGGGTTTTCTCAATCCAAGTACGAAAAGGATTGATTTTAGCACGGATTTTTCAATCCCGGATTTCTTATCTTAGGATTCGGAATAATACAAGTTATTTAGGATTGTTCCAACTCGACAAGTTCTGTGTGTACTTATCATCTCATCCTCTTCAAAAATATATAAGCATATCGATCCCTAGTCGCGAAATTAACGTAAGCGCCAAAAACTATATTTTACAGGGTCGTTGTTTTTATACCCTTGTAGAGGGTATATTAAAATTGTCCAGATGTTTGTAACGCTTAGAAGGAAACATCTCCGACCACATAAAGTATATATATTCTTGATCAGCATGACGAGCTGAGTTGATATCTGTCCGTCCGTCTGTTTCTATGCTATCTCCTCCGTCAGTTTTGAAGCTATCTTAACCAAACTTTGCACGAAGCCTTTTGGTACAAATACGCTGCACATTTGTCGGAATTCGCCGGATCGTATGACTATATCATATAGCTGCCATAGGAACCATCGGTCGAAAAAGTAGTTTTAGTGAGCAAAACTTTTTTGTCTTCAACGCAAATGTCACCAATCTTCGTAATTCTAAGTTTTCTATGCTTTTACATAATTCCACCAAGTTTTATGAAATTCGGACAACTATATAGTATAGCTGCCATACAAAAGATATGTCTGAAAAAAAGTCTAAGTAGGAAAAACTTTTTTGTTTTCAATGCTATCGCTCCCAAACTTGTCACTTATCAATATTATATACTACTACACAATTCTACCAAGTTTGATCCAATTCGGATGACTATAGCATATAGCTGCAATAGGAACTATCGGTCGAAAAAGTAGTTCTAGTGAGAAAAACTTTTTTGTTTTCAATGGTAGCGTCTTTATACCTTCCAGTTGTGAATAGTATCAGTTTCCACACAATTTTAGGGAGTTTGGTCAAAATCGGATGAATATATCGTATAGCCATAAAACAAACTGGCAAGCATATGCTCAAAGTGGCGCCATCAAGCTACAAAGGAATTTAAACTTCGGTCGAGCCGAAGTTAGCTTTCCTCTATTTTTTCATTTTGTTTTCATACATGCATGACATCTATGTCTTACAACGAAATGAAAAGAAACGGCTGCTCACCTAAAGTGTGAACCTTAAGTCTTTGCACTTCAAATTAATATATGTATTTGCATTTGTTTAAACCCGAGTTTTGTTGGAAAATTTATCCAATCCCCAAGAAATTTTAATCGATATGGTCAATTTTTACATTGGCTGTGATCACCAGCACAAATCGATGACAAAAAATTGATAGATCTAGTTCGATTGTTGTGGTGAACGAATGTGATGTGCAATCATGATTGTTGGCTTATGTGATTATGATGGATGAAAAAATCAGAAAAATTCAAGCTGTCAATGAAAAATGATAGCTTTCACGTATACAATTTTTTACCATAAATTCCATCCAAGTTTTTTTTGATGAATAATGTTTGATGTATGATTTTTGATGTTTGATGTATGCTGGTGAATGGATTTGTGAATTTGAAAGATTTTTTGTCATTGGAAAATTATATTTAACTCAAAATATTGATAACTGATATTCAAACTAATCCATTGGGGGGCAAGCGCATGACAGATGGAAACGATCAACGTCAAATTCGCTTCCAAACATATTCCGGCTTGCGATTCATTGGAAGGCCCATCACTGGTTCAGTTTGAATAGAATTTTGATATTGCAATATTTTGATTCCGTCTCCTAGCTAACAAGGTCCATAACATGATCCACCGCAGCAACTAGTTGAACAGCAACCGCTGCAAGGACCACAATTCGATCGAGGGCAACAATAGGTGCAATCAATAAGACAGCATTGGACGCAAGACGTTTCCCGGTACCAGCGGCTTGGACAGCACATGATAACTGGAAATGGATAAAACTAGGCCGGAAACCAAAAAATTTTGTAAAATTTTATACTATTTTAAGTGAATGAGAAATTTGATAACTATAAATTTTGAAAATGAAATCAAATGAAAGGTCAAGGCCTATAAGTTCAATTTTATTATTTCAACTGTCCATCAGGATTTTGTTTATTTATAAATAAAGTTGTTAGCTCAATTGCCTAACTCAACTCTGTGCAGAGTCTCGTCATTCTGCATAAGTAGCTTTTGCAGATGAAGCGGTATTAACACCTGGAGCAGCGCTGTAACTCATAGGGAGGGTTGAAATTAAAATGTGGTTTATACGTTACTTGAAACCACAGCGCTCAATGTGGCTCACTAGCACACAGCAATCAAATCAATTCAAGAGTGACTGAGAATATTAACACAACGGCTTGTGTTTCAATAAATTTAAATTAAACGGACTCAATCTGTATAATAACTACCATTCCCTTGCATAGAAATAGGCGTTTTTATGAAAATTGACCCCGAATTCGTAACACAGCCGTATTTAGTTTTAAGTTTCGTGCTTTTATCTTGAAAGTCACTTCAAAAGCATGCACCAGGGTTATTGTATATATTTTCATAGATTAGATAGATCATTTAGTGATTATCAGAATCTTATCACACATTAAAGTAGCTGTAGTTCTTCAGCTTAGTTGGTAAAACACAAAACAAATTTGATAATTTCTTTTTTTTTATTTTACAAACTTAAATTAATTCACAAGGCTTTAACTAGCAAAGTCTTTTGCTTTGTTTGGTGTGATAGTTAAATTTCAATGAGTTTACACAATACTTAGAATCCGAGCATTTAGATAATGAATTAGTCACAGTTTCTTTGTCGTCGTTTCACCGCACTTTGATGCTCTGCACCTCCAGCCAAATCATAAAAATTGCAATTGCCACATAGACAACGATGGTGATGACAATAAACAGGGGACCGCCAGTGGTGACTTGTACGATTAGCAAAATGGTGCCAAGGAGAAAAATGCTGGCCAGAAATAAGACCAACCAAATGGTAGAACACTGACGAAACCAGGCATTCTTTTTATCCGGTGGCGGTATGTACATATTCGGTTTGAGAAGGCTATATTCCTTTTTGTATTGTGTCTCAAAGCCGCTGGTGAAATCAACCTCATCGTGGGCCAAACCCGACGAGGTGGCCGCCTTCTTCTCGTCCGTGTCCATTTCGAAACGCGTGCGTTGTTCAACTAAAGAGGTTGAGGTTCTGATACATTTTTTTTTTTTTGTTGATTACCAATCAGCAGCAGCAGCAGCAGAACCAGCGACAAGTCTGCGTCATTATCACACACTGGCAAAAGGTGTTAATTGAAGGCAACAACAAAATAAACAGAGCTGCACAGTCTTCTTTTGATACCCTGTAGCCAATGGGCTGTAAAGAATCGATAAGAATTATTTGGGTAATTAAAAAATTAATTACCATTACAATTACAATTATTTGGTAATTAGAAATTCAATTACAACTACTTTCATGTAATAAAGAAATTAATTTAATTACCTTTATTTACAAGTAATTTTAATTTCAGGTACAATTATTGAAATAATTGATTATTAATTAAGAAATAACTGTAATTGTAATGGTAATAAAATTTGTAATTTCAATGAATTTGCAATTTGTAAATGAATCTCCAATATATGCATAAAAAGTACGTGGTATTTTGTAGTCTTCACTCTAATCCAACTCTTCTTTCTTGTTCTTTTTTGTTTTTTGCTTTCTGACTCAGATAAGATATATGTAGATAACTAAACAGCAGAGAGTAAGAGAGCGCTAAAAAAAAAAAAAAAAAACTGCAACCTTATCAATTATGACTTCTATATTCTCTCAAAAATGTTGGTGTAAATTCTCACTCAGACAATTTGATATTTTCATTTATTTTGTATACAAAGTTGTAGTTTATTTTTTTTTTCAGTTTTGTTGATTTTTCTTTTTTACTTTGTATGGGTGTTTGTTTGCACTCCATGAATGAAACTCGTTTCGTTTTTCCTAACCCACACACAGGCAGCGTAAATATCAACAGAAGAAATGCTGATTTGTTGACACATTTTGTAGATGAATGTGGGAAAACGAATTTTGATTTATGTTTAAATCGGTTGAATATACCCATAATGCAGCCATACAAAACAATATCCGCGGGCAGTTTGCAGTTGCTCGCCCAAAAATCCGACCATAAAAATTATAAAATATTTTTTTTTCTTTGTGTTCTAATGCCAAGATCAATACCAATTTATTAAATGTCTGTTTACTTTGGGTGTGTTAACACACACTGGAAGGTTGCCAGATTTTTATCAAAAACAAAAAAATATACAAAAAAGATGAAAGAATTCCCTTGTTTTACGGAGTGGAACGTAAAGGGAATAATTAAGTGAACTATTTTGGAGTGGAAATCAATTTGTTTTCTAAAATGTAGCTTCAATTTCTTGAAGCCTTCCGAAAAACACAAATTTTGCAAAAAAAAGAATAGAATAAAATTCAAATCTTCAATCAATTTTCAAAAAAAAAATGTTATTAATAATAATAAATTAATTTTCTTATTTAACGAAAAACTCCTTGCTCGTCCAAATGGTGTCCTAAGCAGGGCTGTAAGCCAGTTCGAAGTCGAACAGTTCTGAAGTTTGACCTGAAGCAACCAACTAAAAAGGGTTCGGTTCTAATAATGTTTGTATGTTCTAATTAAAACAAAATTGCAATATTCCCAATGTAGAAGTAGTACTTCTACACGCGATTTAGGATTTAACCTTACGAACCTGAACCGACCTTTATGAACCTGCTCTGTGAACCTCAAGCCTTAAAATTTCACAGGTTTGATCCCTGGAGTGAACACCTCCCTCACCTCATTTTAGGAGGTTTGCAGCCTTGGTCTTAAAAGGCTAATCATCTCTAAAAACTCCCTAAACCTTTATGACACACTGATAACACAAGGCAGCAAAATTAGACTTATTCCACGAACACGAATCTGTTTTCAAAAATAGTCCATCACGTCGAGATTTTTAGTAATTTGAGCTTAAAGATTCAAGAAATGCCTTACATGACTCCTTTCAGACGTGTTTTGTGGAGAACCTATACTTTCGTTTTGACTTTCTTTGATATTATCGGAAAGAACTACTCCTTAACTTTGAAATAAACTATCCCAAACAATTCTGCGATTTTTTCCAATCATTTTAGTAATTGTATCAGAGTTTACAAAAACCCATTATATTGTTGCTGCCCCAATGTATGCAATGGGTTTTGTTGAAAATAATAAAAAATCGTACAATTCTTTGAGATAGTTTATTTCAAAGTTAGAAAAAGTAGTTTACGACAATACCAAAAAAAAGTCAAAACAAAAGAATTGGTTCCCCGCAAAACGCGTCTGAAAAGGGTCAAATAATGCAAACTTTTTCCAACTTTAGGATCAAATTACTAAAAATCTCGACGAGATAGACCATTTTCGAAAACAGATTCGTGTTCAGCACACGAAAATCATCTTGAATCACCCTTCAACCCATCAATATACTGGACCTTGTTGCCTAGTGTAATCTTTGCATTAATTAAATAAGTGTCAACGGTACAGTTCCATATGTTTTGGGTCCAGGATTTCTATTGTAAGTACGAAAGGGCACAATTCTACATTTGGAGGTATTGAACAAACCAAAATAGGCAAAAGCCGTATTTAGCTAGGAAATTTGTGAATTTGGAAATACCTACCAATGTAAATATAAGCTTAGGTGTGAGTTTTGGCAAATGCTGGCGGATCAAAAAAATAAACTCCAAATTTTGCCCTGCGGCAAAACTTGTCGGCTTTCTGTAGGTCCAATGCAGTTCCACATAACAGTCCGTGATTGGAAAAGTACCCAATTTTCTTACCTAGTTAAGGTACAAGGTAAATGTCAAAAAATATACCTAGGTAAGGTAAAAGGTATCCGGAATATCCAGCACCTAGGTAAAGGTACTTTTAAATATAAAAGCATGGTTCATCAATTGTTGTATTATACTTATAAAAACAATGCAATTATTTTACTACTTAAGGTATAGATTTAAATGATTTGCTATAATAGGCAAGATAAGTTAAGATTTCCAATTCAATATTAGAATTTTCAGAACATTTCTCAGTTTCATCCAATCTTCCATTACTGGTGTCGTCTTCAGAATCCTTTGTGTTTGAACTCTCATTGACAACAGTTTCCAAATTTTCCGTAATTTCTTTGACAAGCCAATCTTTAAAACACTTTACATTTTTGATGTTTTTATTTGGCATTATTCAATTTAAAGCAGCGGTGGGCACGAAATTTTGAGTTTGGGAATAGCCCAACAACAATAACAGAAAAAACCAACGTTATAACCGAGTTTTGATCGCGCAAAATGCATCTGTTGCGTCCTCTGTGTGTGCGTCTTGCATGCGCCTTTCTTGTGGTTCACACTTCGAAGCTAGTTAATTGCAACGCATTTTATTATGAGACTGTCTGGCAAAAATCTCGGAGCAATGGGAGCAAGGACGTGCCCACCGCTGATTTAAAGCAAAGGACTTTGCCTTGTTTGCAGTCATGTTTTCAAAAAGAAAAAATCTTTCTTTTTTTAAGAGCATCTTTAAATTGATCACAATATTTCAAATTATTCAAGCATTGAAGTCAGAAAATATTCTAAGTTACAACGGGATTTGACCTGCAAAGTTGTGACTAGTGCGTTAAAAACAGGTATCTTCTTGTAGCACTAGACTAGAACCGAAAAAGCAATGATTTTCGAGGGATATCATTTTGCTCAAATTGCCATCATGGACATCGGTGGTTGTATTGAGCCACAAATAAAATCCTTTCACTGTGGGAAGTAATAAAAGTGGGCGGCCGTGGTCGGGTTTGGTTTTCTGGTTTGAATTTTGTTTTTATACCCTTGCAGAGGGTATATTAAAATTGTCCAGATTTTTGTAACGCATAGAAGGCAGCATCTCCGGCCACATAAAGTATATATTCTTGATCTGCATGACGGGCTGAGTTGATAATACCATATCCGTCAGTCCGTCTCTTTCTATGCTATCTTTCCCTCAGTTTTCAAGCTATCTTAACCAAACTTTGCACAAAGTCTTAAGGTACAAATATGCTGCTCATTTGTCGGTACCGGCCGGATCGGATGATTATAGCATATAGCTGCCATAGGAACTATCGGTCAAAATACTAGTTTAAGTGAGAAAAACTTTTTGGTTTTCAATGTAAACGTCACTAAAATCTGTATTTATAAGTTTTCCCAGCATTTTCATAATTTAACTAAGTTTTATTAAAATCGGATAACTATATGGTAAAGATGCCATACAAAAGATATGTCTGAAAAATGTTCAAGTAAGAAACACTTTGTTGTTTTTAATGCTTTCGCTCCCAAACTATGCTTCCACATAATTCTGATAAGTTTGATCCAAATCGGATGACTATAGCATATAGCTGCCAAAGAAATGATCGGTCGAAAAAGTAGTTCCAGTTGTGAACATTTTCTATTTCAACAAAATTTTGGGAAGTTTGATCAAAATCGGATGAATATATCGTATAGCTGCCATACAACAATCATTCCAGAAAATGGTCAAAGTTGTGGAGCCATCTATTGCTGAGTTTGGGAAATCACTCAGCTACCATTGATCGAAGCGAAAAATAAATTATTGTATAAAAACCATTTAAAAACTTAATGATTCCAGCTGAAGCCGAGCCGAAGTTAGCTTTCCTCTACTTTTTACTCTAAAATAACTTTGTTTATAGTCTGATGTATATTTACAAAAATATAGGTTTTTACTGGATGCAGATATAGTTGATCACGCTTTTTTGAAATGTTTCGAAATATTTCGAAAAATCTTAATTTCATCACATAATTGCATAAAAAAAAATTTCCGTCTAAGAATTTTCTATTTTCGATAATAAAAATCCATTATATCCAATTTAAGGGAAAGTAAGGCGACCTTGACAAAACCAGTTGCGATGGCAAGTCCAAAGATACAAAGATGGACTGATAGCAGCAGGGCACCGCTTAAATACAGCCTGCATTGCCCATTGGCTACAATCTGTCCCATTTACAATGGGATATTCTGGATTAGGGGGACAAGGGACCGCGCGGCTCTCACCATCATTGTTATCCTAGCTATTTGATCAACAAATAGTTCCTTTTATTTCTTTGGAGACTCTGTTCTATCTTCTCCATTCAGCATTTCATATTTGAGGTGAAAGTAATGCCGTTAATTATTAAAATTTTTGGCAATAACCCTACGGTTTACAAATCATGTGTTCGACTCTTTCTTTTTAATAAAACAAATTGGAAGTTAATGATTAAAATAAGACACGTCTCAAAATCAAAATTAATTTCTCTTTGGAATAGCGGCATAAGACGCTTTATGGATTAAACTTTCAGGAAACTGCTTTTGGAACAAAGGCACAATTAAAAATGTGTACCTGAAAGTCAAAGAAGTATTGTGGAAATGAGGATATTATATTTAGAGTTATGATCTTTAAAATACAAAAGTATGGAAAAAGAGCTTAAGTCCAGATATTCCATCAATTTAGTTAAATATCATTGTGGAATAAAAACATAACTTACAGCTTATTGTTTGGTATAAAAGCACATATCAGATGTGTCATTTTTGTTGACTGAAAGTAATAAAAGCAAATTTTGTGATAAGCCAGATGCCGATTAGGAAAGAATAACTCAACTAAGATATGGTGTTTTTCATTTTGTAAACTTAAGCAATCAAGACTTATGTTGTTTTGGTTCACCGTTAAATATTTTTACCGTGTACATGAGATTGGGGTAAAATTTTGACACAATTTAGAATAGAGACCGGAGAAGCCATTGGTATTAATATCTCAATTTTGACATAACTCGAGTTATGATTTTATTTCTTATTGACACAGAATTTTTCAAGAGGTAGAACCTATCCTTAAGAAGCAATTTATTGCTTCAGCTTTTGCTATAGCTTACTAAATACCATTTTTATCTGATATTTGTAAGAGTACAAATAACTTTACTTAAATTTCCTTAAATTGTGAAAAACTATTTATGCTGAAAGTTATTTATTTCATAAATTATTTTTATTAAATCATCGTATACTTTCTCACTTCATAAATCTCCTGAGGACCTGAATGACGCACAATTTAGTTTTATTTATTAAGAATTTTTGCAAATGTCTTGACAGCTCCGGAAGCACACACACACTCACTTACCACCCAGCCGTACTAAGTTGCCCAGGCAGGAGATTGCATTGCATTTGCTGGCGTCATCTTACAACTATCCTTGGTTAAGTCACCCACACTGAGTGGCCTAATGAAAAGCGTTCAAGTGAGATTTGCTTAAGCAAATTCTAAGACATATTTCCCCAGACAGAAAACAGAAGGAACAGATGAAGCTGCTGCAGATGTCTAGGTTTTCGGTGTCCTATGCAAATGTGCAGCAACAAAAATTTAGTTACATTTCGCCCTTCGCTGTTGCAATTGAGTTTCATCCTCTCTTCTCTTTTCATTTCATTCAAATACAATTTCACAAAAATTCCGAATAGAAATTATTAAGCCTTATGTAAAATTCATTGGTTTGTCTAGTCCTTAAATGTTTTAGTATAAAAACAAATAAACATGGCAAGCGAGATCTTTTGTTTTAAATGCCTTTTATGTGCCATATTTTTGAATGTGGTCAATTGAGCAATAAATCAATGGGAAATAATTCATGGCCATACAAAAACAAACATACACACATATATATGTGTGTCGGCGTTTGTTTTTACTCAAAGTTCTTTGAAGCATTAAAATAACAACTCATAACTGAAATATTTTTGTATGGCCACACAAAAAAAATTGGGTATTACACAAAGCTTTGACTTAGCACGCTTTTAATTAGAAAGCATTTTTTTGTTTCTTTTTGCTGTACTTTTGGCCTTCTACAACAGCGAACAGAAGTGCACTAAGAGAAAAAATAAGGAAAGGGCTATAAAAATGTTTCTAAAGTAAAAGCTAAAAAAACACAATTTATTATCAGAAAGCAGCAATATGGTCAAAAAATACGTAAAAATATGTAGAAAAAACATCAACAATTGATATTTAGAAATCATAAACAAATAGACATTATTCCTCCCTTTAATTAAACTTAATCTTTTAAATGCTAGCCCCATAATAAAACGGGATCCACTGAGAGTTCAGAGTCAGTTCAGCTCAGAACTAATATCAGTGTTGATTAGGGAAGGCTAATTTTTTCATTTGCAGGGCTTAGGACTTCATGATGTTCGCGTCTTTTAAAAATGAAGTGACTAAATCAGGGTTACCAGCCATAGCTCCTAGGGGCCGATGTCATGGCTCACTGAGTGTCAAAGCGAAATTTACCGCGGTGTTGTCTGAACGTCATCCTATGGTCGAGCATGACTCCTAAAAATGTGATGGCTGGCTGTGACTCAATTATGATAGAGCCAATCCGTACCGTTGCCACCCCAACTTTTTTTCTCCTATTTACTAGGACGGCTTCTGTTTTGTGCTCGGCTAGTGTGAGCCCACTCCATTTTGTGACTTTCTGTGACTTTACCCAATTGTCTTGTCACGGTCGCCTACCAAAGTACACCCATCGGGCAGGTCTAGCCTCAGAACTATAACGTACATGACGTTCCAAACAGAGCCTCGGGGTACTCCTTTTGAGACAGTGTATTGTCCTGTGGTGGTGTCCTGCTGTCCAGAACTATACTGAAGAACTCGGTCCTCAAAGTAGCTAGCAATTAGCTGAATGAGGTATTGGAAGATTCTTCGATCGCTAAGTGGTACAGCAGGCACTTGGTTCAATTTTCAGAATTAAAAGCGTTTTTCACGTTGATTGTAAAGATTAGGCAGTACTGCTTGGCTCCTCCCGCCCATATCAATTCTTCTATTGTTGGCGAGTCTGTTGTGCTTCGGTGGTGAGTGTGGGTGTGTGGAGTGAGATGGTGCGAGAGCTTAGAGGGGTGAAGAGGTGTGAACAAGGGTGAAGGAGGGAAAAAGGGGTAAAGAAAACAAATTTGAATTGAATATTTATTGAAGAGCGGCTGCCATAAGGTCAAGTCGTGAATTAAGTACGATTTGATTTGAAGAAAAATAAATTATATAGTTTAATTCTTTCCATTCCCGACTTAAATATCGGAACCAGTGTTGCCAAATAATCTTTTTTCCCGTCATTTCTACCTTTTTTTAAAACCGTATTGCGGAAAAAATTTAGAAACAGCGGGAAGCGGGATTTCTTCAGCTTTACTTTTATTTTCGAGTCAATTGCAAAACTTATAAGCAAATCGATACTTTGTCACCTCTGTCTGTCATTTATCGACCCCAATTCCCCCTTCTATCCCTTAGGAAACGGTTATCTCAAAGTGCTAGCCAAGTTTACAGATCGTTTGACAACGATGCCAAAAGTTTTCAAGCAAAAAACTCGTAAAGTCTGTCTGCAGAATTCAGAGTTTAAGGCTTGGCTCCGCAAAAATGAATCTGATACCTCTTGAGTTTACTGCAGTTATTGCAAATGCACAATATGACAATGTAAACTTCACTAAACTTTAACTTAAAAAAAATGGATTATTTCATCAGATACTAATATTAATATAATACAAGTAGACAATTTCGAGAAATTTGTTTTCAAAGATTTATTGGGGGTGACACAGAAATCACAAGATATTTTGGAATAAACGTTTGCATTTCCAATTTCAATTGTACAACTTCATATGTAAAGTAAAAAGTATATCTTCAGCTGCTAGATCAGATGGTGAATTTGAGCGATTTGGAACCAACTGCTCAAATCTACTTGGCTTTGAACAGTCGGTTTAAATTCGCTTTACTTTCGACATCTGATCTAGTAACCGAGCTGTTTTGTGCCACTTCACATATAAATTCAAGCATTGACCATGTTTCAATTTGAAATACAAGCGCTTATACGAAAATCACTAGTGATTTCTGTGTCATCCCCGTAAGCTTCATATGGATTGCTAATTGGAGAAATCTATTCGACACTGTTGCACAAATTTCTAAGTTAAACTTATAAAGCAACTGAAGCTCAGGCACTGATCTACTTTTGGGATTTTCACAAAATTCATTGTATTAAGAAATTTAATTGATTTCAGATTATGCCCAGCAACGAGAAGTAAAGTAAAAATCTCATACAAAAATCTTAGCATTCTTCAACAAATTGACATATTTTCGGTTGACAACATTCTACGACCAAAAAAAAACAAAGCAAAATGGTAACAAATTTTGGAAGTATTTTTCGTAGAAGATATTGGAAAAATCAGGGTCAATATAATGATATACATTTAGTAAAATGGGAGAACAACGATGAAACTAAAGTTTTGGAGTAAAGTAGACGCTTCCAAAGCTTCAAAAAATTTTTGAGTAAGCCTTGTTTGCGATTCAGATGTGGTTCTTGTGATGGTCCAACGCTGAAGTTGAGCGTGTCTTCAGTCAGGTTAATTTTACAATAAATCAAAACTCAAAAATCTAATGAAGGTGAGCACTCTCAACTCAATATTATGTATAAGATATTGGAAATTAGTGAAACTTAAATTAGAATATTACATTAAAAATATTATATGTGTAGGTACAGATACGGGTTACGTCAACATGTGAAATGCAACGTCGACTATAAGGTCCTTCCTTGTAACTTAAAGCTAATAGTCACTACTGAGGCCTACGACAAGGATGAGGACAAGGAACTTCATCACTCTAAGAATAAGCAAAATATATAATTGCATAAATAATAAGAAAAGCCATGCGCTTTTTTTTCAGCTTTTTTGTCGAAAAATACAGCTTTTTTGTCCTCACTGTCCCGCCGAAAACGGATTTTTTTCCACGGCTAAAGTTGGCAACACTGATCGGAACTGCTCGCGTCCTTAAACAAGGAATTAAAAAGCAAAACCAGGATTTCATTTCAGAAACGCAAGTTCCCATCTCAATTCCTGAACGTAATTACAAATCTCAGTTATTAATACAGTCAGATATATATTTCAGAAATCAAATTCCATAATTTTTTTAAAATTAGGTAAATTTTTTTGCAATTTCAAGATTGAGTTTATCTAAACGAATCCAAAAAAATATTTATTTTCGATAGTATTTAAAGGGCATAGCCGGATTTGTAGGGTTCTTTTCGATAGTATTTAAAGGGCATAGCCGGATTTGTAGGGGAATCGGCCCCAACGATATTAATTTTTTAAGTATGCAGTTTTAAAGTACATCTACCGAAAATAGTTTAGCGATTTTTTGTATCTAGTACCAACCCTGAATTTTTAACAGCAGTTTTTATCATTTCAATCAAAATCCTTTTTCGGGCCATCTATCCATTAAAGAATTCCAATTTTTATATGGTCAAAGCTGGCATGTATTCACTATATTCACCCTGGCATAATTTTTTAGATTTTTAAAATGCAAGCTGTTGTCTACAAAATTCCGCGATATTTTTAACACCATTTATTAAAGACTTCTAGTTGAGGTTCCACTTTCGTTTTTGACTTGTTCAATTGTCGTTCCTAGATACAATTTCTGTAATTTTTTCAGAATTATAAAAGTTTTCGTAAAGAGCTTTGCTCGTACCTGATGTTCCACGACGCCCACTTTTTTGAATACTGGTCTTTTTCCTAAGTGTAGAATATACATATTAACTGAGAATTTCTACTTGATACCCATTTTAAACAGAAAACCTTGATATTTACATAGAAATGGCCAATTTCATTCCTGCATACCCTTTAAAAAGTGGATATCAAAACAACAACAAAAAATCAACAACCTTGCGCTGCAAGGAAAAAATATCCTTCTTTGTTGCTTGTCGGCGACCGGAAATGGCATTAATGCTTAAGCTCAGAGCGCTCCGTTCACCATTATAATTAAATGCGCTGGCATCGTCGCGACGTTGTCGTCTGACACTGTGTCTGAGTCTGGGGCGGCTAGCACACCAAATAGTGCACACTGTAAATAATTAGCATGCCTCGAAATCCTGTCAGTAATTAAGGTAAGTCAGCTGTTGTCCCCTCGTCTCAATTTACCAAGCGAAAAAATTCAAAAAAAAAAGAAAAGAAAAAGCGGGAATAAAAGTGTCACCAGCGGAAATTAAAGTTTAATGGCCCAGCGCGTGTAGTTTCCAAAAAATGTGGAAGGTGTTTCTTTAATTGGGTAAATGTTTACAACATTTCTAGCCGTTAAACTGGAATTTCAGAAGCACTTACAACTCGCAAACAAATGCAGAAGCATGCAGAACAAACTTTGTGTATGTTTTTTGGCCAGGGAAGAGCGAAAAACAATTAAGAAGAAGATTGAAAAATTAGCAAGCAGACTTAATAATGTAGTGCAGCAAAATAGTTTGTAAAGACAAATCAAATAGAAATATTTTTAAGGAGCTTAAGTTGAAATGTTTTAGTACACTTAAAAAACACTTGTTAAACTTGGCTATGAATATGACTTCATTAACACTTGCTTCAATTTATAGTACCTATGTACATATATGCTAAAAAAAAACTCTTTACAATTTTTATTAAAAGATTATCTCAAAATGCCTGCAAACGATAACCTAGTCTCTTTTGGGCACAAAAAACGCAACCTTTTTAATTTTAATATGGCAGATGCTTGAAATATTCCTAAATGGAGTAACCACCATGTCAAAGCATTTTTAGTGACATTTTTTATTTATTCTACTACATATTTAACCAACAAAAGCCAAAAAGTCAAGCAAACGCAAACAACATGCATAAATTATCACAAAGAGACACGTCGACCACCAGAACGTTGGTCCTGGCCTCTTTATGCACAGAGATTCTATTCTGGCCAGGCCATAACAGTACCGTGGCATTGCAATGCAAAATGTGTTGAAATATTAAAAAACAAGGCCACAAACCGAAAACGAAAACGAATGCGAAAACTGTGGCCAAATGCAGATGAGCAGGCAGAAAATTATTTCTATGTCCAAAACTTTTGGTTACTTTTTTTGTTGTTTTAAACCGGCCACTTTAGTGTTTTAACCACAAAGTTTGTGTGTGTGTACTTCGACCTGGTTGCACTTTTGTCTATCAGGTTGTTTAAGGACTTTGAACGTTGATTGCCCAGGCATTTAAAGTGTTTTCGTATGTAAATCGACAAGTGACTAAATAAAAAAAAAACTCACAAGTTCTTGTTTCTCTTCAGAAGCTCTAGGTCCCTAAGCCATGTTGTGTATTTGTTTCAGTTTTTACATTTGGCCTTGATTTTCTGTCCTTTGCATTGATTTTGTTGTTTCCCTCACGTTTGCTGCATTTAATGGCATGAAAATTAATTTGACATTAAATAGTGTGTTTTCCCTTTTTTAATGTTTGCGTGAAGCAAACAAATTGCTGGCGCATATTTCATGTGTGTACAAGTATATTGTTTGCATTGTCACGTGTCGCCTACCAATGATGCCCTCCTGCATATTATAATTATGAATTGTACAAATAAATCAACGACATATAGCGACCTGTTAATGTGTTAATAATGACCATGGCAAGTGTGTTGTCGCTCGATACGTTTGATTAATACATAATTGAACATGGCAGAAAAATATAGTGAAGCTTGTAATATAAATGGAAAACGCTTATAGGCGGCTATAAATGTAAATGGTAAAAGGTATGGGAGAGCATAATGGCATTTATTTGCCAAGGTTGTAGGAGTCTTAAGGTATTTTCAAGTATAATACAGTTAACCTCTTTCAATCCGAACATAAAGAAGTGAATGAACTTTAGATAGATAGATTACTGTTCCCCCTTCCGCATGCTGAATAGAGCATAACTTCCGTGTTTTGCGTCCGGTTTTATTAAGATTTTTAGAACAGAAAATGACATACTGAAGTATGATGTATAGATTAAATTTAATGTATCATGTTGAATGAACATTGTTCATTGCCCAATTCATTCATTGCATTGCAGCAACAACAAATTCATATGCGTTCTTTCCACACTTTCTTTTCGAGCGAAGGTTTTGTTTTTATGTATCTCTTTTCTCTTTCTCCTATGTCTCTGGCAAATTCGAACGCAACAACAATGTTGCTTATGCGTCGTCAGCGTTGGTTAGCGATTGGCACGCCTTGCATGATCGAACGCATTTTGCTATTCACGCCGAAACGAGCCAAACGCTCACACACACATAAACAAAAATCGGGTTTCTCTTTCTATTTCTTGTGGTTGTTGTTGCTTAAGATAAGCTGATTCTGGGCACCCCTAATTTACACTTTCCAACAAGGTTTATATATCTCAGTTGTGCTGCGGATGATACCGTGTGAAGCAGGGCTGCTAATCGAAATTACTATTACAATTTGTTGGGTAATTAAAAGCTTAGTTACCATTACAATCTACAATCTATATATTAATACACTAAGCAGATCCCACTAGCCCTGAAAAAGTTTCTCAAACTTTGCCGTTCGAATTCGGCGTTAAACTGTAGGTAGACAACAAATGTTCGTCTCCCTTTTTGGCTTAGTATAACAAATTCAATTAATACAATATTTATACCATATGTTGGTAAGAGTATCAAGAGTTGACGAATCCCAAAATAAGTTCATTTTGTGGCATGAAATTTCACGGAAATAGTCACTACATAATTTTTTTGCATGAAATAAGTCCATTTGTCAGCATGGAAAACACACAATGGAATTTTTGCGCCACTTGAATAGAACATGCATTTTATTTGGTCGGAATCGTTGACACGTGCACACAAATTTTGGTTTATTTGAACTTTTTGCTTTAATTGAAGTGTATATAAAATTAAAAAAAATTAAAATGGGGCGTGGCACTTCATTATCTGAGTCGGAGAAAGGAAAAATCCAAGCTTACATAGATTCTGGCCTTTCTATTGCCAAAATAACAAAAAAAAAGTCGACAGGAGCCGTCACGACATAACAAATTTTTTAAATAATGAGGCTAATTATGGTAAAAACATGAAGGGCCGCATCCACAGTGTGCTTACCATCGCGGACAAGCGACTTATATTAAGAGAAGCTTCCAATTCGCACGACTCTTTGGCCAAGATAAGGGAAAAATGCAACGTTAAAGCAAGTTTGACAACCATGCGTCGTGTTATTAATAATGCTACACACCTGAAGAGACTAAAAATCAAGAAGAAGCCACCTCTTAACCCGGCTCGGAAATTACAACGCCTTGACAACGCGCGCACATGTCACCTGGACTTCCGAGTGGCAACGTGTTGTCTTTTCGGACGAAAAAAAGTTTAATTTGGAGGGCCCCGATGGCTACAGCTACTATTTTCATGATTTTCGAAAAGAACCACACCATCTTGATAAGTTGCACAGCAGTGCTGGAGGTATTATGGTATGGGGGGCCATTTCCTATTATGGCACCTGTGAGCTTAAATTTATTCCAACCACCATGAATGTGTTGTGTTATAATGGTATATTGAAAGAGGCCTTTCCACACTTCCAAACTCTTTTTGCAAATCTAAAATGGATTTATCAACATGATAATTCCCCTATACATACGGCCCGGATTGTTAAATCGTATATAGCGAGCCAAAACGTGGAGTTATTAAACTGGCCACCCTATTCACCGGACTTGAATATCATTGAGAATGTGTGGGTATGGCTAACACGTGAAGTATATGGATCAGGTCAGCAATATTCGAGCGTTCCCGAACTAATTGCGGCTATCGAATTAGCATGGGGCTCGATATCGTTAAATTATTTGGGAAAATTGTATGCATCCCTTCCAGACCGAATGTGTGAGGTTTTAGAGAAAAAAGGAGGCTCAACACACTATTAAAAACTTTTTTTGGTTTAAAAGCATGTTAGTAATTTATTATTTAAGTAATATTGTTATTTGAAAAGGATTGAAATATTCTTAAATGGTTTTTAGATAAAGTGTCCTATTCAAGTGGTGCAAAATGAAGACTCCAAAATTTGTTACTTATTGGTTAACAATGTTTTTTGTATACTTACAACTTTTGAATAATTTTGTAATTTTCGTCTAATTACTACATTTAAATAAACTTTATAAGAAAACAAAAATTATTTTCCTAGATGGCTTGGTTTAGCAGCAATTAACTATAGAATATCGACTTTAGAGGTGTCCTATTCAAGTGGCGAGCAGTGTATTGTTTCATCAGCTATTCGTAAGTCTAAAAGTCAGCATATCGTGAAACGGTTAAGCCTCTCTTAGTCGTGGAGATAACGCTTGATGAACGTTGACCAAACGAGAGAGTGAATATGAAAAAAAATCAGTCATGGTTAACTGGCCTTTTCTTGATCATAGCTTGTGTATCGTTCATATGATCTTTATCATTCCTTTAGCAAATCGATAAATAATTTTGATTACTAGATATCTCTAGAAGGTACGAACAATCTATCATCAAAACTGTGGGAGATATGACGTGTTTTCCAAATTGCGGGGGCGGGAGGGGGCGTGACAAAATTTGAAAATAAACGTGAGCTGCTTGCAAGTATAAGAAGTATATGTCCCATATATGTCAAACCTCTATCTCTTACCAGCTCTGAGATCTGTGCGTTCATACAGACAGACGGACTTGGCTATATTTACTCGCCAGTTCATGCTGATCAAAAATATATATACTTTATAGGGTCGGAAATGATTCCTTCTCCCTGTTACATACTTTTGCACAAACTTAAATACTCTGTGTACCTTTGGTACAGAGTATAAAAACTATGCTCCTAAGGGAACTTTATTCCACGAACTCGACTTTTACTAAGCGAAAGTCTTGTTCACTCGACCACGGACCTTGATGCTTGCTGAGTGGCAAAATGCTAACTGCTTACATTCTTAAGTATGATTTGAACGCCAGGAAAAACGAAGATGGTGGAGTGGTGTTGGTCGGTCGTGTCTCCTCTCCCCTTAAGATGCTATCAGATTTACTTTATACATTATATATATATAGATAATCTGATAATGTGATTGTACTTATAATAGTGTTTGTACAGTTGAAAAGAAGTAATTTCAATTAAAAAAATTTTTGTATTAAAAACTTATGAGGAAACATATATATACGATATGATGACACTCATCGCTTTGATAATGAGGTTGGTTTTTTATAGGGAGGCAGTTAGCAGAAAAGATTCGCCCTTTCTGAAGACAGTTATTAAACAAGGGCAACAGGAAGCTTTAGCTTGGCTACAGCTGCAATAAAATGATTTTAAACTCAGATTCCGTATCTGAATGAGTGATATGCTGTTTAAAGTTAATTTCTTTGACTGATCGCATCAATAAATTTTCGTTTCAATTCAATGTCGGGCAACTTTGGCAGAATGCCAGTCATGAGCTGTAACTCAATGGATTGGGATGCACACGGGAGAACATACTTACTTCTTTTTTTTTCATTAAAGCTTTATGCGAAAAACTGTTAGATTATGCATAATTTACATAAGAGATTAACTAAAAATACAGTGCGAATTATTTTGATTTTTAAGTTTTATAACTTTTACTTTAATATTACTTAATTAATAATAATTTAATACCATTTTTTTTTACATATTAAAAATCAAAATATTTCGCACTGTATTTTTAGTTAATCTCTTATGCAAATGATGCATAATCTAACAGTTTTTCGCATTTTTTAATTGTTACATTTTATAATTAAATTACGGTGACTAAAATGGCAAGAGCAACCGCATTGATAAATATACCCCCCTCCATGACTTTCATTTAGACTGATTAATATTGAGCATTTTATACACACGTGCTTTACATATTTACGCATTAATATGACATGACAACATTCAATTACAAAGCTTAAATAAGAATTTAAGTCAATGTAAAATATTGCACAATATATTGCCTTTAAATTCAAATGGGAAGCAAAGAAACGCCTTCAAATGGCAGAGTCCAATGAGTCTGAATGAAACGCATTTGAATATTCAATTAAGTCTAACTGGCAATTTGGTGATGGGCAGCAGTCGAAAAATGTTCAAACTAAAATTTACTTAAGCATTTGAGGGCGGTGCCAAGGAAGCTTTAAAGGAAATTCAAACCAATTTCTGAACATGGGTGGAAAAGTTGCTTCTTTAGAAGTGTTCACAACTGATTATGTGACCCTCGCACTCAACACCAAAAAAATTACAAAATTTGATTTAACCTGAAAGGGACGAATTGGGTAGGAGAGAAACGGTACCTTTCCTACGCCAGCACATCTGTTCGAGAGGGAAAATGCATACGGGGACATAAGCAAGGATAGATATAAACACTAGTAAGCAAGATTAACTCCACACTAATCAGAAATAGGTAATGAAGATGTTCAAAAAGAGAATGTAAAAAGTGAGTACATAAGACATAATTGTATCACATGTATTGAAGAAGAACAAGTATAATTATAATCTGAATGTAAATAAAATTATCTCATGTATTAGTTATACATATAAGTAATACTAAAATGAATAATCCCCAATTACCAACAGGTACGCGATTCTGTTATAAGTAAGGGATTCGGCATGTAAGCGAATACTTTTGCTGAGTTTCGGAGCTTTGAATTAAAAGAAAGTATAAAATTCATAATTTCTGAAAACAAACAAGTTTTTCTCACTGGGACCAATCGGTCCTGTGGCAGCTATTTCATTTGTGCAACAAATGTTGAATACAATTGATTTAGTAAATCGTATTAAATCGTTGGATGTTGAGTTCGTAGAATTAAAATTAAGTAGAAACCAAAGGTTTATTAGAAACCGAAACCGGCACCCCAATCGATTTCACTTTACGCGAAAGTTTCAGATTCATTGCTTTAGAATAATCAGACGGACATAGCCTAAACTCAACGTCGTAGCCAGCCCCTCCCTGTTCTTCCACTACATCATAGACTTAGCTTTAGAATGCATCTTTATTCAATAAGTTAATGACAAAATATATAATCTAAATTATAAATAAACATGGATGTTGACAAGGTATTAAAACCAGGGCTGCAAGCCCAAAAAAAAATTTTCGGAACCTCCGGTTTTCTGGTTCGAACCAAAATTAACCAACGGCATAAGGGGCATATTTTACAGTACTACTACGATAAAGGCAAAAATGCATCTCATGCTGCCAATAAAATTTGTGCAGTTTATGGACCCGATACAGTTTCCATTTCCACCGCACAACGATGGTTTCAACGTTTTCGTTCTGGTGCAGAGGTGATCGAAGATGCGCCACGGTCCGGAGGCCTGTCGTCGAAAATTGCGATAAAATCGCTGAATTGATCGAAAGAGACCGGCATAGTAGCAGCCGTAGCATCGGCCAAGAGCTGGGCATGAGTCATCAAACCGTTATAAACCATTTGAAGAAGCTTGGATTCAAAAAGAAGCTCGATGTATGGGTGCCACACGACTTGACGCAAAAAAACATTTTTGCCCGTATGGATGCATGCGAATCGCTTCTGAATCGCAACATAATCGACCCGTTTTTGAAGCGGATGGTGACTGGCGATGAAAAGTGGGTCACTTACGATAACGTGAAGCGCAAACGGTCGTGGTCGAAAAGCGGTGAAGCTGCCCAGACGGTGGCCAAGCCTGGATTGACGACCAGGAAGGTTCTTCTGTGTGTTTGGTGGGATTGGCAGGGAATCATCTACTATGAGCTGCTCCCCTATGGCCAAACGCTCAATTCGGACCTGTACTGCCAACAACTGGACCGCTTGAATGCAGCACTCATGCAGAAGAGGCAATCTTTGATCAACAGAGGCCATCAGGAAGGTCTTCCATCAGGACAACGCCAGGCCACACACATCTTTGGTGACGCGCCAGAAGCTCCGGGAGCTCGGATGGGAGGTTCTTTTGCATCCACCGTATATTCCGGATCTCGCACCAAGTGATTACCACCTATTTCTGTCCATGGCGAACGAGCTTGGTAGTCGGAAGTTGGCCACAAGAGAGTCCTGTGAAAATTGGCTCTCCGAGTTTTTTGCCAATAGGGAAGCGAGCTTCTATAAGAGAGGCATTATGAAGTTGGCATCTCGTTAGGAACTCGTCATCGAACAAAACGGCGCATATTTGACTTAAATCGCATTATTATAACCAATTTTATGAACACTTGAAAATTCAATAAAAATGCCGCAAGACTTTTTTGACAACCTTATATATAAGACCGCAAGACTTTTTTGACAACCTTATATATAAGGTTTTTTTTTTATATATAAAATAACAATACAATAGGTGTACACTTGACGCCCAGATCCATTGTTAATCCGCATTTACACGGTGAAGCAAACTTCATGAAGTTTTTGTTTGTAGGAAAGAGGTGTAGGGGGCAGTCGAAGCATATGCATATGTATAAGATAAAAAATTTGTGCCAGTTTTCTCTGATTTAGTTTCTGTTTATGTTCTGTACCAAAAGTAGAAAGAATATTTGTGCAAATGAATGTTACCGCCACCATGACTTCTGCAGAAGTTGCGGATACGAAGAAGAGGAGGAATCGGTACAACACCTTCTCTGCCATTGCCTCGCCTTGAGTAGAAGGAGACTCAGGACACTTGGTCAACCTCTGCTACTCAACATCTCGGAGACATCCGGGCTAGCGATTCCAGCTCTACTCAAATTCATTCTGTCCACACAATGGTTCAGTAACGAGGACCCCCCCCCTCAGTTTTAAAAAGGGTAATAGGGAATAAATATGGCATAGCAATGGGCCCAATGTGGCCTAACGAGTTGTCTAACCTAACCTATGTTACCGCCAGAACAAAGCATCTCTGACCCTATAAAGTGTATACATATATTCACTTTCGCATGACAAAGTATATCATAGTCTGGCTTGACCGACTTTCCGTATTGTTATATTTCTCATTGTCGACTCTGCAGTTACGTACATAGAAGAGTACCCAAATAAATTTTAATGTGTATAATCTTTTTTTTTTTTGAATCGAACCAAAAACTTGGGTTCGGAACGGGTTCGAGTGCATCTATTTTCGTTCTCGTGGTTCGGTTCAGGGTTTGATTCACACAAAAAAAAAAGCTTAAGCAATTCCATCCATGTTCTGCATGTATATATGTATGTAGCTACTGCACTTACTTTAATTTTCTTTCTACATTGCTCGGCATCACGCACTTATAAGATGTTAGGGTAATTTCTCTCTTCCATCCACTGTCAAGATCACAGCGCAACTTGTCAAGTTACCGGCGCCAAGCTGACAAGCTTTCAAAATGACGGCGTGACAAAAACACTTTTCTCTTACACATACATATATATATATATAAACATATTTAAGGCTTTCTTTTTTATTCACATTCAGATGAAGAGAGTATCTTGATAAAGGTGATCGCGTAAACAACAACAATATGTGTCAATACTTACGTTTCATCCGAACAGATTGGCAGAGTAATAACAAATATAAGAAAAAAAGAGGAAGGTAAAGATTTTGGTTAGCTGCTTCGTATCTTTCTCTTGACTACTTATCGAAATTTTTACTAGTAGATTGAAAAACGAAATTAGCCCATATATTTGTTTCAGTTTCGGTTAGGTTATAGTGTTACGGTTATAAGAATTTCCGGTTACAGTTTCGGTTACAAATTTTAAAGTGTTTTTAAAGGTCACGGTTGAAGGTCACAGTTTCGGTTACGGTTTTAATCTCTGGGGCTGACTTATGGACCGAACCTTTCAAATATTTAACCTTCCGAACCTAAACCCGAACCGGATCTAATGTATACAAAAAAAGGTTCGGTTCAAACCATCATTCAAGTCAATTTTTTAAGAATAATAACTTTGTTAATATCTCTTGGCTCTTTTGAAAGCCTTTTTAGTGGGCCTATTGATAACAGTTGGAAATGTGTTCCATTCGACTTCTCCTGACCAAAAAAAATTGCCCGAATTGGACCAAAACCTTAGGTTCATTAAGTACAGGATCCGGACTGCGAACCGAACGTGGCACTTTACAACGGGTTCGAACACCGAACCTTGATCAAAATTTTACAGGTTTGCTTCGCAGTGTGGATTGGCTACTTCTCATATACTCAGACCATTTTTTTGATATTCCTAATAAAAATGTGTTAATAGTACACCATGGCATTTCGGCCATAAAATATCTCTAAAATTATAAACACTCTGCTAAAGTATATATTCTTAACAATAAGTACATTTGCCAACTACGTTCTTTAGTCCACAGTGCGTATGTGCAATATTTTACTGGCAAAACAACTTAAGCTGGGTTTGCGTCTGCCTTAAACAACACCCGCTGAATAGCTTAATTAAGTTTTCATCCAAAAAGCTTTTAGCTTACCCAAAAGCTATCCAAATTGTATGTCTTTACTAACGGTGGTCGGTCACAGCTTTAAGCTGTCAAGCGAGTTTAGTTTTTTACTATAAGAATAAATAAATCATTTTTAATAATTTCTTATAACTAAATTAAAAATTTATCTTATCTAAAACGGTATATTTGATTATAACTTTTGTTAAAAGTTTAAACTTTCGAAAACCTGACAACCCTAAAGCATTGCCAAGGAGCCCACAAAGCGGCGACAACGACGCAGCCAAAAAGCTTCTTCAATTTGTCGTCAATTTTCCGGCACAACAGACGCAACATTTACGGTGAACGCGCAAAACTGCGTGAAAAGCGCAAAGTAAAGTGAAAGAAAAAAACAAATAAATAAATAAATTACAATAGAAAATAATAGAAAAAAACATAAGCCAATTAGAGATGGAAAAATTAAGCAACTTTAATATAAGCCTGGGGAAAGGGCAGAGAGAGAGCGAAAGAAAGGGGCAGAAACACTATGGTGTGTCAGTGTTCGTGTGTGTGTGTGTGTGTGTGTGTGCAAGAAAAACTAAGTGCAATAAACTGTGAATAATTCTGGGATTTATTTGTATTGCATCGGCCATACTGGGATGGATCTGTCATACCGCAGTTTCTATTGCTGAATGTCCAGATTTATATTATGCAAATTAATTTCAATTGGTTTGCACTCTGGGATACACAGTTCTTTTCCCTTCATTTTGCAGGCATTGCGGCTAAGTTGATTGTTGTTGTTGTTGGTCAGTGTAGTAAGTTGTAGTAGTAGTTGTAGTAAAAGTAGTTGTAGTAGTAGAAGTATACACAATTCCGGCCAGCGATGCTGGGTTAAAAACTGGCAATTCATTTCCAAATGCCTCCCCCAAACCCTCAAGTTTATGTGTGTGCGTGCGTGTGTGTGTGTGTGCTTGGATCTACCTACCGGCTTTTGCCCCTATGAAAATTGTTTTCCAAGAATTTTTTAATCATACGTAAAATGTGCAACGTGCAAAAAGTAAGTTGAAATAAGTTGAAAGCATGGCTCAGGGCAATGTAATTAAAAACTAGCGAAAGTTTTTATGCACCAGAAAAAAAAGGGAAATAAAACCCAACCGGAAATATATCATCAGATGCCAATTAAAAAACTTTTAAGCTAACTGCCCAAGGTTAAATAAAAATTTTTTTATGATTGTTAAGCATTAAATGTCGCCAAAAGGAATTAAAGGCAAAGGTTAAACTACATAGTTAACAGTTGACAACTTTTTAATAAGCTTACTCAACTCAAATCTACAACATTCTGAATATTTTTTTTTTTACAATAATTAATAATGTAACTTTGTGGATTGATTTCGTTTTGTAAAACTTTATCTGTCAGCATTTTGTTATATTTTTTTAAGCATTCCACAGAATTTATTATGTGATTGTGTTACATCAAAAAATTCAACTATTCAGCTTACGTTTCACGGTAATTACGTTACAAAACGACTCCATAAAGTATACATAGTCTTGATCAACATACACAGGCGAATTGATATGTCCATCTAATCGAATGGTAAATCTAAATTACATTCAGCCAGTTCCTGTTTTTGATTTTGATCAAATCTTGCGATATCGGTCCAAAATCGGATGGTTATACTCTGTACCAAAGGTACACAGAGTATATTAAGTTTGTGCAAAAGTATGTAACAGGGAGAAAGAATCATTTCCGACGCTATAAAGTATATATATATTTTTGATCATCAACAACAACCGAGTCGATATAGCCATGCCCTTCTATCTGTCAGTCCGTCTGTATGAACGCACAGAACTCAGATATGGTAAGATATATATTTCTTATACTTGCAGGCAGATCAAGTTTATTTTCAATTTTTGCCACGCCCCCTTCCGCCCCCGCAATTTATAAAAAACGTCTTAACTCCCACTGTTTCGTAGATAGATGATTCTAACCTTCTAAAGATATTTAGTAATCTATATTTTTTATCGATTTGCTGAAGAAATGACAAAGATCGGATGAACGATACTCAAGCTATGAGCAAAAACCGGCCAGTTAAGACCCCCATCGGTCGAATTTGAAAACTGAAACATGACTATATCAAGTTTATTTTCGATTTCTGCCTTTACCGCAAATTGAGAAAATTATCCATAACGATCGGAAAAAAGTTAGTGGAGTTACAGTTAACGCACAAAAATTAATCGTACACTCAAAAAAAAAATCAATCCATACGGGATCAAATCATTCCCAAACGGTAATGAAAACAACGTTATCCCGAATATGCTTGACCCGATCCGGAAAAAGATTGAGTTGATCTGCCTTTTTTAATCCTGAAAAAGATTACATATATACCTGGGTACTCTTAAAAAAGATTGAATTAAGCAAAAAATTCGAGAACAATTTAATCTTAATAAAAAGATACCTGATACCTCTCTTCTACCTTTCCTCCGTCATATTCCATAGAACATTCCCTTATACACTTCAAGACCCATACCAGTTTTCGTTTTCAAAACTTCTGAAAATCAAAGAAATACAAAAATGTATTGGGCTCAACTGGGATTCGAACCCACGACCATAAGCACTGAACACGCATCGCCATCGTTTGTTGCCGCATGTCAAAAATGCTACTTAAATTTTGTGGCTCTCTCTCTCTCTTAATTATGAACATGTGATCTCAAAGGGGATTGAAGTAAGCACATTTGGAATGATTCAAGTTCGAAAGGCTTGGGCCATTCCCTGGAAGCTTGAATTGTGTCGAATATCCTGTAAATCGAGATTGAATTTTTAAGCTCATACACCAAGATTAAAAAGATTGAAAATATCCTGCCGTTTTTTTTTCTTTGTAGTACTGGGTTACCTTTTGATATTTCGGGAGTATCCAAACATTTTCGATTTGACAGATTATGGATTATGCAAAGTAGACGGCTCCAAGATTGCAATCAAGGAAACCCTTGAAGCCTTCTAGCTCTAGATGAATTGAATTAGCTTTGATATTCACTCCAATAACTTTGAGTGAATGTAAATGCTGGTAGACTGTCCAATTTATAAACTTCAATCGATGAGGGCCCGAATTGAATAGAATTCAGTGAGTGAAAGTCGAATGAGTTCAGTTCAGGTAAAATAATATTGCTTCTAATATGAAGTACCTCGCTTAATATCAGGTTAACTGGCACAACTAACATTTGATAACACAGTGTTTCAGCCAAATTATACTTTCGAAATGACATAACATACGCTATAGAGCAGGTCGAGTTTAGCATTTCCTCATACTTGGTTTTTTTCTAACACACCCAAAATCTTGCTTTTTAACTTAATTAAATTGATATAACTCGCGCATGGACCTGATTGTTTATAACCTTGTCAATTCCGAAAGCGACGAGAGGAATCTAATACATTATAATAAAGGGTTTTACTGATTTAACGCGATAGCTGAGAGTTGCGACTTACAGATCTGTCATTTTCCACTTTTTTTTCGAAATTTCTACTTTGGCTACCATTTTACGAGCCCATTTAATTCTCCGTTGAACAAATGTTGTCCCAATGAATTTGGATACCGTTTGACGAAGATATTCGCATATTTCTGAGTACACCTCGGCGATCAAGTATTTTTTTTAGTGAGTTTACATATTAGTGTTAGCCTTAACATAATTACCCCCATATGTATGCTCTGTTTTGTTGTTACCAGAATCAAATTATCTTTTTTAAATACTTAAAATGCAAATATATATAAACTTACATGTTTCTCGATTTCTGGGCAAATATTAAGGGTCTTCGAATACTGTTCCCTAGTATAAAGATAAACTAAGCTATAGTAAGTAGTTAAGTGGCTACTATTGGTTGTTAATGAGTTGAAATTCGCATATAAAACAAAAGATTCGTGCACAGCAAGAACCGTACACTGGCAGGCACGGTTAAGGCTTGTGAAAAGCTGTTTGCTTGCATTATAATGAAACTGATTTATTGCAACTGTGTAAAATAATGCTGAACGTCATCAAAAGGTATAGAACGTAAAGGAAAAGTACGAAAATGCATCGTACCGTACCGTACCTAAGTAAAAAATGTGCTCACTTACAACCAAAAATTATGGACCTGATGTCAGTTAATTCGAAGGTTGGGTCATCTTTGATATTTTCTCGCTATCTAATGATTCGCCAGTCACTGTAAAATGGTTTGGAACATTCCTTAGGCTCTTTCTATGTTCTTTATCATTGGTCATTCATGGTTTTAAACGCGGTTCAGTAGTTTCAAAATCATAATCATGTGTTCATTTGTGGTCCCGAAAAGAAGTTTCTAAAGTATATAGCAATTTTATCACCAGGGAGAAACCTCAGTTGAAAATGAAGCATATGAAAATGCATTCTTATCAAATGATATGGCCTGGATTTCCACTTCATTGGAACTTCATTTCTGTCATTTAATGATTCTTCAGTCACGGTAAATAGTTTCAAATATCTACAAGCATCTACAACCAAGCAGACCAAGCTGACCTACCACAGGCTCAGTAACTAAAATAATTTATACCGCGCTTCCTTACCTACAAATATTTCGCTTATAATTATACTCCCTTAAATGAGCACGGTCATAGAAGAACTAACATAGAAGCACAGTTTGAAAGGCCTCTCTTTTTTGAGTGATGTTAACTCCATTGTGACAAGTAGATACTTCATAGAGACAACAAAATCTGGTACTCAAAATTACTGTCGACGTAGGAAAACACGGTGGTTAGAGGGAGGCGGACTTAGTTAAAAAAAAAGTCAGAGAGTCAAAAAATAACTCAAAGAGTTATGAAATGACAGCGAACAGCTGACAAATATCTGAGTGAAAAGTGAAGTTCTATGGCACGGTTGGAAATTTGTATTTGTACTGACTCACTCTTGCGAGGGATCTTGCTTTTATTTAGAATTTCTCAACCCCTAATTTCTAATCTTAACTAAGGATGTGTGTGTAAGTCACATCCGTGTATATAAATCTAAGAATGCATTCGTGAAAGGAATACGTATAGCCTCACAGGATGCATCTTAAGTGGCTCCCACCGGATGACCTTTTCAAACGGTGTGTTTGACCCTTGTCAGCTACCCTAATTAAATTTAATGTTACAAAGAATGATATGTTTATGACAGGGGTGCCCAGGACAAGCTTACGTGCGCGTGAAAACAAATACAAATGCAGAAAATACAACTCAAGCAAGAACAACAACAAGAAATAGAATTAGAAACCCAATTTTTGTTTGTGTGTGCACTGCAAGCGAGGCGAGCGCTGACTACGCGTAAGCAACATTGTTATTTGTCGGAGACATAGGAGAGAGAGAAGAGAGACACAAATGAAATTGTTGTTGCATACCTTCGCTCGGAAAGAAAGAGAGGAGAGCACGCATATGAAATTGTTGTGGCTTTATATAGGCTTAAGCGCGCGAGCTATTCCTTTGCTCAAACCAACAACGAGTGCGTGGCTTGCGGCATAGGATCGGGCACCCCTGGTTTATGATCTAGGCTGTGTGTAGTGAATATGATATGGCTCTCGTTCATGTTTGAACATTGACCGTACTTGTGTTTCACTTGCTTGTGTTCACTATGTTTTTTTTGTATGCCAAACATAAGTACGAAATCTTCTACGGTATTTCGATAACTTTGATAAAATTATTAAAAAATTTGAGATCTTACGTCAGTTTTATTTGGTAAAAATTAAGCTTTTGTTTTAATCCATTTCCCACTAAAAACCTACTTTTTTTGCTTTTCTAAAGTTGCCTTTACTAAAACTGACTACCATAGAACTATTTAGCAGGCTCTAGGTCAATAAGTTATGATTTTGCTCAACACATTTCTAAAACAAAGACACGCACAACACCACAAAGGAGGCTGGTTGATTGTTTAGCTATTTCATAAATTTTCACAATTCAATCATCATCGATCTTTGCCCAACTTCAATGAGCTGGCAGAGGCTACTTCATGCTAGAACTGCTATGACCGTTTGGCAGAAGCTTTGTATGTGTGTTGTACATGCACAGTATCGGCCCTTCTGTTGTTAGAAGGGAATATTCTCTCCCCGCAGTCTCCACCTGAGTAACAAAGTACCCAATTCGCTTTATATATTCATTCACTCGATCGTTTTAATTTTCTTAAAATTTTACATTCAATGCGACTGAATGCAATAGAAATTCATTCAGTTGAGTTTGTTGTATCCAAAGCGAAGAAATGTATTTTGGTGAACTTAATGCCCAATAAACTCTCCATCTCACGGTTCTGTATTAGTTGTTGAGAAATATGGCACAGCGACCAGTCTTGATCTGTGGTGCCCACAAACTGTGTTTACAACTTTCCTAGCAGCCCCTTTTTCTGTTCGAATGTCAAGATTTTGGTGGGTTCTAAGTTACTAATCTGGTTGGGGTAGAAGCCCTGTCTAAATCTGTGAATACTACGCCTCGCTAGAACATCGCAGTGTGCCAAACCTTCGGGATGATTTTTGGCAATAATATAAAACCACAAAGCAAATAATACACTTTAAAAAGCTTGCTCCAACGGTTAGCGTTTTAGACGTTCTTTAATTAGATTAAAATATTGGGTAAGAGTTAATCTGTTTGTTCTTTAACATCACAATATTAATTCCTCAATTAGTTTGGAAAAAATCCAGAATCGTTAAAATTAAAAGAGCTTTCGATTTTCTCAAAACGTCCCCATTAAAAACTTCTAAAAATACTCAATGAAGAAAACAAAACCCAATTTAATTCTTTATCAAGATAAACACTCAACGCCCACTTCGCATATAAAAATGCAGCGCGTTCAACGTTTTTTATTGAAAGCCGACTAAAAATAAAATATCCGCATGACAATCATATCAATTACAATGAACAGTGCCAAGACAAGACCAACCGGCAGAGTCAGTTTCCATTCCATTCCAGTTCAACAATAAAAACTTGCACGAGACTCTCATTATAAAGCAGCAGCAAACAGCGGCAAACAGCAGCTCGCGGGCCCTGGGCCCAGCGCAAACAGAAGTTTATTTTTCGAAAAAAAAAAAACGAAAAGAAAAGAAAAGAAACCGAAAATTGAACATTTGTAATAAATACTTACTCACTTACGTACTGAGAGTGGCGGTGCAGTGGCCAACCGGGAGCGGCAGAAATCACAGCATCCGAGCAATTGCTGCCAGACAGAGACCCCCACAATGGGGATCGGGACTACGTTGCCGTTGCCGAGTTGTTGCACAATTTTGCACACAAAAGGCCAAAGCATAATCATGAATAATGAGCGTTTGTTGAAAAGTGATAAATACCCGGTGGCAAATGCAGTCGAAAATTGACAATTTTCATTATGCTAAAGGAATCTAATTAAGTACGACAGTAAAATGGAATGGAAAATAGGAAAAAAAATCATTTCAAAGGCCACGTAAAGTCAGTAAACATAAGAAAACCACGAAATAATTAAAGCAACGCAAGAAGTACAAACAGAGAAATTTGTAAACTGTGGCACAAAATGATATGTAATTAAAAAATCTTCTTATCTTTTTATTTATCTATTCTTCCTCTTATTCATTTCTCTCAGTTTCTTATCTATAATATAGAAAACCAAGTCGTGTAGGTTACACGAACGGCTGAACGGATTTTTAAGTTCTTTGATAAGTTTGTTTCCGGTTCGAATAGAAGAGCAGCAATTAAAAACTCGCATAAAGCCAATTGGTCCAAAAAAAATCGCAAAAATATGCAGAATTGTATAATAAGTTTAGATTATCATAAAGATTTAATAGTTGACAATTGTCGACGGGTAAATAGGACGCTTAGGCCAATCGCAAAATTTGCAAAATTTTGTAATAAGTTTAGACTAAACAGTCGGGTAAATAGGAGGTGTAGATCAAACGGTGAAAAAAATGGGAAGGATCGAAAGTTCTAAAAAATAGTAAAAATAACTCAACATGGGTGTATAAATAGATGGTGAAGATCTAAATTGAGTTTAGATTATTATGAAGATTTGATAGATGGCAATTGTAACGTAAGCTTCACTTCTTTGTTCTGTGTTTAAAATTCTAAATCGATAATAACAAGTAAAAAAGTCGCTCAAACCCGACTGTTACTACGTTTATACGATGAAGTTCACCATTTCTTCAATTTGCAAAATCAAATTTGTTTCTGCTTATGCAGCTTTTGTAAATTGACAAAATGACCAGCGCACATATGAGAATACAAAAGATCTGGCAACACCAACGCAACCCTCATTTCATGTATTGACGGCGAATTCATAGTCAATTTTCGTGTGTAAGTCGAATTTATGAAATGGTGTTTAAGCACTTACTCTTGTACCCATTTCATTAAATGATTTTGCAAAATGAGCATAGCATAAACGTAGTATGTAATATACTCTGTACCCGCAGTAGCACCGCTGCTGCTGAACTCTCTTTTGGTCATGACTTGACCAATAGATGGCGTCACTACTTGCTTTGAACAATGCTGGTTGGGGAATTTTCTAAACTGATCTTTCCATCTATTGATGGCGCCAGCGCTGCGGCAACGAACCTTTCTTTTGGTCATAACTTGAGTATAGTTCATCCGATCTTTATCATTTTTTCGGTAAATAGATTAACATAACATGATAACTAAATATCTCTAGAAGGTACAAAACATCGATCTTCAAAACTGTGGGAGATATAACTTTTTTCCAAATCGCGGGGACGGCAGCGGTCGTGGCAAAAATTGTAAATAAACTTGATCTGCCTGCAAGTATAAGAAGAATTTGTCCCATACATGTCAAACCTCCATCTCTTATCATCTCTGAGATCTATGCGTTCATGCAGACGGATATGGCTATATCATCTTGGCTGATCAAGAATATATATAGTTTATTGGGTCGGAAATGATCCCTTCTCCCTGTTACATACTTTTGCACAAACTTTTTATACTCTAAGTACCTTTGGCACAGAGTATAAAATATAAAATAAAAGTCTGCTAAGAAAAAAACGAGAGGGCCAAGCTAACTTCGTCTGTGCCGAAGTTTTTATACCCTTGCAAATGCTGTTTTTGAAATGTCAGAGTTTAAGAACGCTTATAAAAATATTAAAATTTTTCTAACTAAAGCCCATTTTCCGACAGATAAACATCTGATTTCGACCAAACTTCGTGTATCTTTTTGAAAACATATCAAAATATAAAAAATCGCCGAGTTTAAGAACGATAAAATTTGAAACAAAAAAGTTATTCTCACTAAGACTCATTTTCCGACCGATCGGTCCTATGGCAGAATTCAGATATAGTCATCCGACTTCGACCAAATTTTGCGAATATATTTGAAAGCTTACAGAATTAGTAATCAGTGAGTGTAAAGACGCTAACATTAAAACCAAAAAAAATTTCTTACTAAGAACTATTTTCGACCGATCAGTCCTATGGCAACCATAAGATATAGTCACCCGATGTCGATCAACTTTTTTAAACTAGTTTGAAAGCGTGTAATATTAAGAATCATCGACCTTAAGAACAATTTACTTGATAACAAAAAAGTTATTTTCCCTAAGACTCATTTTCCGACTGATCGGTCCTAAGGTAGCTATAAGATATAGTCATCCGATTTTGACCAAAGTTTGCAAATCTGTTTGAAAGCATATAATATTATTAATGGAAGAGTTTAAGAACGCTTACATTGAAAACAAAAAAGTTTTTCTCACTAAGACCCATGTTTTGACCGATGGTTCCTATGGTAGCTATAAGATATAGTCATCCGATCCGGTCGGTTCCGACATATTATCAGTGTGCAGTAAAAAGAAGACTCTGTGCAAAGTTTCAGATCGATAGCCTTAAAACTGAGAGACTAGTTTGCGTAGAAACAGACGGACAGAAAGACAGACGGACGGACAAAGCTCAACTGACTCAGCTCGTCGCCCTGATCAAGAATATATTTAGTTTATGGGGTCGGAAATGAATATTGCTATGCGTTGCAAACTTCTGGGCAAAATTATAATACCCTTTGCAAGGGTATAAAAAGAAAGAAAAGAGATAGAATGAAAGAAAAACAAATGATGAAAAATAAATAGAAGGAAGGCTAACAATAAAAACAAACAAAATGATATGATATGTTTTCCTGATGGTAATGAAGCACTTTACTCATAAAATGTATTACATAATTTGTCAATGTTGTTCTAAGACAATTGATAGTACAAAAATGCCAATAAGCCGCGAACCAAAGCATCGTTGGTATAACTGAAAACGCAGTTCTGTATATATTTAGGTCTGGATTATGGCCTTTATGAATTGGTTTGTGGGTCAGTCTAAAAATGGTACTCTATATCGCGGTTTTTTGGCTGTCGAGTACCATCTCTAAGGGACATGCAACAGTCCATTATACCATCATAAATATCGATTTTAATAATAATCTTCCGTGCGCTTTTAAAGATAGTCAAAAATTAAGTTTAAACGCCTTCTGGAGGAATATCAACCAATTGCACGACTGAAATGAATTTTTTATATTGCGTGCCCAATGACTCTGTCCCCAGCTCCTTTCTGCTACAACAAACTTTACTAAAGGCACTTAATTTTCAAATATTTACTTTATTTATTAAATTTCCAAGCTGAACTGGTTTTTCCTTTAATTCCATTCCATTTCCTAGCGGGCATTCACTGAGCCCGTTTTCTGTCTTCCAGTAGTCCCCCAGCTTAAGCCACCCCAGACAGTTCACAGTCCAAAACGGGAATCAGTTCGCTTCAGTTCGCTAAATGCCTGCCAAAAAAAAAAAAAAACAAAATAGTGTATCTCAATAAAAAAAACTCTCCATAAATTAAGACAAAGTCAAATTTAAACTGAAAATATATATATAAATAATTAAACACATTTTCGGAGTGAAAATTTCATCTCTTTGAGTTGTGGTGCGATTTTCTTCTTTTCTCATTTGATTAAGTAGAGTGTTTGTGTCACAGTTTTTGGATTTATGTATTTACGCCGTAGTTGCTCAATTGAAATTAATTGACTTTCTTCATTTGTATCTGTGTGTGCACATGCCGCTTGCCTCTGGACAGCCTTGTATGCGATCAGATTTTGTGTATGGCCACAGAGGTCAGCAAATCAACAAATTGTCGCATATTCTGAATGGTTTAATATATGCAAAAAAGAGACTCTGCTGGGAAATAGAGAGAGAGAGAGAGAGAGAAAATAAAAGGAGGCATATTAAATACGGATTTTCCCCTCCGCCTGCAATGATGCAAATCAAATCGTGATGAACTTAGTCAAACTAAAAATGATGATTTGATTTGCATACAAAAACACTTGGAAATTTCATAGCCAAGCGCTTTACGAATTTTAATGAGCTTATAAAAAGTTTGAAAAAGTTTTTCAAACTAATCAGCAATGCCTTTGATATAACAATAATCGCAATCTCTGCCTCTACTTCCTCTCCCCCTCCCCCCTTCTGCTGAGCAGCTTTTGGCAATTATGTAAAATATAACTAGAAAAATGAATAAAATTGTGGTACCATAAATTCTAACAAAACTATAAACTACACAAAACTAAGTGCAAAAATAAACTCTCTTTAAAAGTGCTTACAATTAAAAATACTTTTCGCACATAAAAAGAAAGAAAAAAAAACTAAACTTGAATGTCACACAAAATGTTGCAAGTGCCGGTGGCAACTTTTTTGTTGCTGTTGTCGCTGCTGCAGATTGCTTCAGTTGCTGCCGCTGCTGCTGCTGCTGCTACAACAACAGCCAGCATCATTGTGGAACGGCAAATCGATTCCAGTCTGAAGAATGCCAAGCTGATTGAGAGCAAAGTGTTGCCCGATTTGGTTGCACTGCAACGCAATCAGGAAGATGACAAGTGGCAGCAAGTCTACCGGTTTATTGATGATGGTTTTCCTGTACTCGAATTGTATGGCTACAAAACCAAGCCAGGTAAGTGACACAAAGACAAAAAGCAAGAGAGAGAATGGAAAAGTTTAAGTTTTAGAAATTGGATAAACTTTAGGTTTACATAAGCGGTTGCTAGAGATTATTTAAAAAATATTACTTTTCATATAGTTTTTTTACAAAAATCTAAAATATTTAAGATACTGCTAGGAAAGAGTTTTTTTAGGCTAGCTCGAAACCGGTCTCTACTAGTTCGGAACCTTTCTAGAAGCAAAAAAACATCAAAAATCCATATTACCAACACTCACATCAAACTGTTAATAGGTTAATTATTTTTTGAGATAATCCTCTAAAACACTTTTAAACCGGTTCAAACAGAACCAATTGTGACTGACACTCGAAATTTTGTATTCCAGTCAAATACACACTCTTTGTCTTATTGGTATGTTTGCAACTGAGTGTTTTGGTTGATCTTTTGTCAAAGTGGTTGATTCTGCTTTGAGCGGCACTATGTGATGATTTTGTATTCGAGTTTTATTCGTACCCGAAGAGCACACACACTAGATATACATGGATATGCATAGCTTTCATTTCTCTCGCTCTCTTCTTCAAAAAAGGAACGCTAAGCGTACTTAAATTGTTGTTGTTATCTCAAGAGAAAGAGATAAATACAAAGAGCGTAGCATGATACAACGAAGAAGGTATGACACTCTCTCAGTGTGCTCTCTGCTCGGTCCACAAAATTTCAGTGTGCAGTTATTAGTATTAAAGATAAAATTTGCGCTGCCTCTCAATTTTGCTGGTGCTAAACGACTTTATAGTGCCTGTAGGAAATCGCAGTGGTTAGAGCGAGACGGACATATACCCAAATGTATGCAGAGAGCTTAAGTGAGAGCGAAGAGCTGACCCAAATGTATCCAGAGAGCGTATGTGAGAACGAACAACTGACTAATTTCTGACAGAAGCGGTAGCGACTGAGCAATTTTTAAGTCTAGATCAGAGCCGGCCAGCTATAGCTACCAAGAGCCGAAGTCAGTCGTGTTTTTACACAAACGCAAACCGAACTCATGATTGTGTGAATCGGTGAGCACTGAATTGTAAGAAAAACGGCTGTAGTCTGAAGGGAGCTCTCTTGGTCACCAACACAAGCACACTTTTTCGTCCCCTCCATTTGCTTTTGTTGTTGCTTCATTGCTTTTTTGTTCTACACCAGCGTTGGCCAACGAGAGCAAGGCCAAAAAGTGAGAGTGTATTGGTGTTTGAAAATAAAGCACCGTGAATTTGCCTCTACCCGACCGCATCAAAGGCTAACCAGCTACTGAAAGTCTTTTTGCTCTCTTCTCTCCAGCTTCGGCATGCTTTCGGCTCGTATATGTGTAAATAGCGAAATGTCTTCGCCCCCGAGGGGGTACTGGTGACCATCGCTGTTCTACACACATACTAATTTCGTGTGTACAATATATATATGTGCGTCTTTCACGATCGCGCTCACTCTGTGTCTCTCTTCCGCGCTCTCAGCAAAAGCGCTTGGTCCACAATATGGCCCGAGTGCCATACCTGTATTAGTTGTATGACACAACTTGTATCATGGAGCGTTGCTAACAATTTTTGGGGAATTCCATCAACACTCGCGAATATGCGAATCACAAATATGCCAAGCGTGCACAGAGGAAACAAAATTGGCTGCAGCCAATTGTAGATCGTCAAAGCTAAACGAAACGTGTTGCGCCCTGCTAAATTGCACAAGGAAAATGTAGAATTCAGAAAGCTACGACGTGCAGAAATCCATCACGTAATGTGTAGGATTTCAATATCTAAACGGCTCGTGTTGAAAAGCTTAATGCTGCGTGGGCAAATGCAAAATCTACACGACATAAGAAAACAAGCTTATTTACAAATAACTTCGACATTTTTCATGCGGCAATCTGAATAGCACACGAACGTATAGGTTTTCTACACGCGACGTGTTGATATTGAATACCTACACGCGCGTGTGTAAATTGTAAACGAAAAATGTAGCTCTAAATCAGTACTGAATTCTTACATTTTTCGTTTAGAAAACTGATCTGCACACGCGGCGTGTAGGTTTTCTGCACGAAACGTGTAGCGTTCTCACGTCTACACGTTTTAACCGGGATTTTCAACTCATAACGTTTGTGTAGCTTTTCTGCACGGCGCTTTTAGATATTGAAATCCTACACGTTTCGTTTAGCTTTTTAACACGTCTCGTTTAGCTTTCTCATTTTCAACACGTGGCGTGCGTCATGTACGAGTGCAGTACACTCGTAGTTGCAGTGCACTCGTGCAGATCTCTGCTATATTTTTGGATCAGAGGCACTTTACTTTTTATATGGATGGATGGGAAGGAATAGATAAATGATGATGTTGTCTTCTAATTTAGATAGATATTATTATTTTTTCTTATTTATTCGGCTCTAGCTCAGTGCTACAAGATGATACTTATTTTTAACGCACTAGTCACTACGATAAATTACAGAAATAAACAAAAAAAAAATTATTATTATTTATAACTAACAATATTCTCTTACATACTACATGCATAAAGTTGATTTATTGATTTATTATTTTATTTTTTTTTCCTGAGAAGCTATTTAGTTTTTTAAAAATTCTTTTAATTTACTATTAAAATGAGTTTCGTTCCGTATAGTTTTTATGTCTTTAGATAAATTATTCCATGTTTTGATTGCAGGCTTAAAAAATTGTCGTTCAGAGCAAGACTGATTTGTCCGTGGACAGATTAGGTTGTATGTTCTGGCTGAGGTAGCGAATTTTAGTTTATTATAAAGATAGTCCGGCTCTTTCGAAGTGAGTATTTTATGTAAAAACAATACAGTTCTATAGTCCATCCACTTTTTAAGGCTGAGATTAAATATCGTATTCGCCAATTGCGTTATTGAATCAGACCTTCTTCGGTTGAATATGAATCGAGCAATCGAGTTAAGGGCAACATTGAGTTTCCTCATATCAGCAACACTGCAGTGGCCAAAAATTTCTATACCATAGAATAGAGAAGGAATTATATACGTCTTTGCTATGAGTAATCTGATGTGAACAGGTAAAAACGTTTGACATCCAGAAAGTTGCCTTAGTAGCCCAAAGGTTTGTCCCGTTGCCTTAGATATATGGTTACCCCACGATGGCGTTTTATTGAAAATTATGCCCAGATTAGTAGTATGATCAACATATTCAATTTGAGTTCCATTTATCTAGAGTTGGCTCAGCTAAGCAGTACTAAGGGCCTTCTTGTAAATCACAATGCATTTCGATTTAGTAGGATTTAAGCTCAGTCCATTTTGCTTGGCCCATTTATCTATTTTGTTTAGCTCATCATTACAATTAACAATACACTCATTAATTTCTACCAACGGGCGTCTAACATATATCTGTACCTAAGGACATTACATTTACTCAGTACATTTGGCAAGTCATTTATATAGACAGAAAACAAGAGAGGTCCTAACACAGATCCTTGGGGAACGCCATGTGTTAGAAGCTTGAATTGGGAAATAGATGAGCCAAAGACAACTGCTTGGAATCGATTTGCTAGATATGATTTTAGCAGTTTTATTGCAGTTTCCGAGAAATTATAAATATTGCTCAGCTAGGTACAAAGAATATCGTGATTGACAGTATCAAAAGCTTTACTGTGATCGAGAAGTGTTAAAAATGTAACTTTACTGTCATCCAACTATCCACGAATCTCCTCAACAATATTTATTAAGGCTGAGTTTTGAACAGCTACGCTTTTTCCGGAATCCAGACTGTTGGTCGCGCAATAGCATATTTGAAGTGAGATATGTCTGAGCTTGTATTGCCATTAAATGCTCGAAGACTTTTGATAGAAACGGAAGAATCGATATGGGTCTGAATTGCCCATTGGTTTTTGCAATTGAGAGGATTGGGGGGAGTAAGAGAGAAAAAACTGAAACCCTTCTATTTGTAATTCAATATTTTTTACATTTTCCCTATTTTTAGTTTTAGATTTTTTGAGATCATATAGGAATAGGAATAGGATCAATAGGAATGCCGAATTTTGACATTACACTGCTGCCATTGCTTCTCGATTTTTATCGATTACTTTATCGATTGTGTTCAGAATGGTTTGCAGAACTTTAAAATTCGAGTTGGAAAAAAATTTTCAAACTCAAAGATCTTTCCGCGGCACACCAAAGTTTCTTCAAAATTGAATATGACATAAATTATTTTACCAAAGTTCCATCGAAAACTTTTTTTGTATATAATTTTTTGTGATTTAAGACTTGAACAAGATATCATAATCCACTCAATGTTGGGTTAGAAAAGCTCTGATAGTTTGGAAAATCGAATACGAATTTCGATATTAGCTTCGGATAACTTTCTTACGTTCATGATTAAATGGCAAACCATTCTAAATACAATCGATAAAATTTGATAAATATAAAAATAAACATAATTTTTGTTAATTTTCCATGTTGTTAATAGCCATGTCCGTCTGTCCGTCTGTCTGTCTGTATGAACGCACAGATCTCAGAGATGGTAATAGTTAGAGGTTTGACATGTATGAGACATACTTCTCATACTTGCATTTTTGCCACTCCTCCTCCCTCCCCCGCAATTTGGAAAAACCGGTTCGTAGCGTGAGAGTAAAGAATAAGGCAGTACTCAGCAAATAAAAAGCACTTAGGGCCGTTTTCTGATGTTGGTGTTTTTGCAAATCGAGGTGGATTTGCTGCATTTGCTTTGCTCCTTTTCAATGCTAACCATCTAGATTAATTTCGTAGCAATCTACTTCACCCTAATTGATTTCAAAACCATGTACATGCTTATGCAAATTAAGTATTTTTATGTATCCGCGCATATGGTCACACTGAAAAATATTTGAAAACAAAAATCATCTGCTGCTAAAAACAGTAAAGTCTGAACTGTTATTAAGTAAACCAATAATGGAAAATATTGAATGTGCCTTTAATATACAAGAACACAGGCAGACATTGCTGAAATTACAGATGCACTAAGTAAGCTAAGTTTACATATCCAAATAATTTTGCTAAATTTTGATAAAAATAGCCATTATTCAAGATTTTACAGGATTAAAAACTTAAACTATGGTTCCACGCAATTAATACGCAAATAATTTGATCAAATATGGCCGGAAAGTTTCACAATTCGGCCTATATATCCCAATTTTCATGAACATTTTTAGAAATTATTTGCCTGTGTGAACATAGCTTTCGACCTACTGCTTAATCTCCCATCATAGTAACAAGTCGATCCAAAAGAAAAACCTTCTCCTTCTCTGTAAGAGAGCCGAGTGCAAAGGTGCTGCCAACCTAGCATTATACCATTCCAGCCCTCCCGGTGTGACCGTGGCGCCAATGCCCGAATTTATAATCAACCTACATGAGACAACCAATTGCACAAAAACCATCTAGTTGCAAAGTCTAGATGGATTTCAATTTGAGCAAAAACATGAACATGAGAAAACGGCCCTTAGAAAAGCAAGGTAGTGGCTTCAAGTTCCCAAATGCAAATCAGGTATTGGACAAAACGCTAGACAGCGACAGTTTCAAAGGCAATGTTCAGCACTTTCCCCAGTTTGTGTGACGTCACATTTACAAGATAACAGTTGAATACATAATTTAATTGTTTTATTAATAATCTTTACTTTAACAAATGTAATTGAAAAGTTACAAATTTTATTTTAATTAATTGATCCATTTTATATTTTATATATTTAAAATTCTTCATTTATTGTTGTTTATGCCGCTGATATGAAGTCTTTGAGTTAACCAATAAGCTATTCGTGAACATGCTCCATATCCAGGCCCAACTTAAGGATTCCAATATATGACCATAGTTCAAATTAAAAACATGAATTTTTTTTTGAGCCTGTCCGCTGGAGATGACTAGTTTATGTAGGCAAAATATTTGCACCTATAAACATATAAATAGTTTATTACAAAATGTGTCTTAATACCATTTCCCGCTTCCCACTTACCGCACGTTGTGTTTTAAAGTTAACCTGGAAGTCACCAAATTTGAGCTCATAATAAGATATACCCAAAGTAGTATACAGCAAGCACATGGGATATATTAAACATGTGGCAATGACTTGGACCAATTTATCAATCGAGGGTTGATCGTAAAAATGCATATGAAAGCTGAGCATACAAAAATTTAGCTCACTCAACAAGTTTACCCAAACAAAAGGACGCAAAATATAATCGAAATCCTGCTTAAGTTTTATTAAACTCTGACAGTAACTGAGATGTTGAGGTGTACACCCAAAGTTATAGCAAGCGGATAAAATCAATAGGCCCAAATGTGCCACCAAGTTCAACAGAAAGGCTTGTAGACCAACAAAAAGGAAACCTGAGTACGAAAAAAAGTCATCAAAAATTGAATCCTTTGTTATAAATGGAATAGCGTCAATTTTTTCAACAGTTACAGCTTCCAGTGCTGAGTAAAAAAACTCGATAAAGTATATCAGAAAAAACCACCAATTGATGCTAGGTTCTTGACCAAAATGAAGTCTATACTCTTGATAGATTACAACAAAATCATTTAAAACTTTTCGTATGCGATTTAATTCATATTTAAATAGATAACCTATGCCGAGACTAATAAACACATTTTGAAATTTCGCTATGGTACGTGACACCATATAGAGAAGATTTAAAGAACGTTCACTATCGGGTCGCGTATCGGTCGAGGCTTCCAGAAACTCTCCCACATACACCAGCAAATACAAGCCAAACACTAAAATTAGCCAAGGTCGTAACCATAATCGGTGCATTAGGGCAACTGCTTGATAAACTACTGGTATTTGCTGAAATCTACGCAACTCCCGATTATAGGTGTAGACATTGCAACCACAAAGTGTGCTCAACAGTTGCAGCACTCGCAATATGCTCGTTAAACAGGACATGGCGCTATACTGAGAAGTGAGAGCCACACCAACGAAAACTCCACAAATGGGGAATGTGCTGACGGTGATAAATGACTTTTGGTCAAATGTCTAAATGTTGCTCATAAAAAATGTATCATTTGCTTAATAGACAGAGCTTTTGGGGAAGTTGAGTGAAAAAAGACAAAATATATGATAAATGGGTGGTGGGGGCAAATGAAGAGAAAAATGACTAAAGTTGGGGGACTAGATGACTAAGCTAATCTAAATTTCAAAGCTGCTGTATAAAGTATAAATAATTTTATATAACAAGTCTAATTACTTAATTATATATATTTTTAAACACCTGCTATCAATGAAATGAAGAGCAGAAAATTGCTTGTTGTTTTAATGAAAATTTGAGAAGGACCAGCTGGTTGCGTTATTATGCATTTATAAAAGCAACCCTGCAGAGACAGTGTCTAGTTTACAACCAGAAATATACCTGTCAATAAAAACTTGCAGCTGGTAGCACTTCCTATCCAAATCAATGCATTGAATTCGTCAATTTTACACAGGCATGTCATAGGCTTGTGACAATTGTCCCCGGCAGCAGCCAATTGCAACCAGTTTAATGCCAGATGGTATAGACGGGAGAGAATTGTCCCTTGCAGCAGCCATTTTCAACCAGTTAAATACCAGTTGACCTTTGTGTGTTCCTTAGAACAGTCTGTTTATGTCTCTGCTCAGTATAAAGGTACATCGAAATCTGTCGGTCAACTCACTCATCACCAATTCGTTTGCAACCAGTTAAAATTCATTTGGATTACAACTAGCTCAAATTAGTTTTTCAAACGACAACATTTCTTCGAAAGCTAATATTTGTTGTTGACCAACTCACCCGAATCTAGCTATTTTGCTACCATTTATATTCTATTAGCATTCCAACTAGGTGTAGGACAGTTTTGTTTTGTTACTAGTTGACAATTTCTCTGCAGGGAATCTCTGATATATATATTACCCTGTTTATACACATCAAAAAAAAATCTCTATATTCTTTTTTTGGGCTTAAACCAGGGAATCAAACCGAATCGTATTTCGGTTCCAGTTCTGGTACGTACCAAAACTTATGTTTCGGTAAAAGGTTCTGTCTTGGTTCTTGTCCTATTTCGGTATTCGGTTCCGCACCGGTATCTGGATTTTTATTTCGGGGTACTGGTACGTACCAACGCTTACTTGCCCATGTCAAAGGCCACACAATCGTGGAAACTTTGTCGAGATTTCTGACCACCATTTAAGTAGGTACGTCTTCTTTATATATGGTTTTGGTTGGTTGGTTTCGGTTTTTTATTCACACACATTTAAGCTCGGCTTTCTAATTTCACTCAGTTTTCCATTTACTATGTCTCTATACGGATTTGTCTCTTCACGATACGGATTTTCTTTCTGTCTGTCATTTTATTTACAGCGTCTGTCTTCGTCCATCTTCTGCGTTCTAGTGTCGGTTTCGTTATCATCCATTTTCTATACAGTGTGACCATCATTCGATTTTTTAACAATACCTTAACTCTAAAATATCGATACATTTATACATCTGGGCGTTCATTTTCAAATTATTCCAAGGACTACAATTTTGGATCAGGAAAATTCCTCATCATTAATGCCTTTAAACAGTTTTCTGAAAATACTGAACTATTTGTAATGTCCTGCTTCTAAAGTATTTGTGCTTCCTTCGTCGTTAAGTTTAACTTGAACAGAAATGGATACCACAAGTACTGTTCTGTTCCCAGTGTTAGGAAGTACCTAGGTACATACCTAGATTCATATCTTGTGTATCTTTTACCTTACCTCGGTATTTTTAAATTCCAGTACCTTTTACCTTACCTAGGTCCAAATTGGCTCTTACCGTGTCAAAAAGTAAGGTATAAGTGTACCTGGATATAGACGTTTGGGAAGTTGACGCGAATGATTGTTTATATTTAAAAATTTAACTTGGGTCGAAAATTCAAATAATGGGAATTCTAACCCAAATAGTCTGAAAGATAAAAACAAATCAAAAAAGTATTTCTGACTTAAAAAATCGAGAAAGTCAAGCTAACTTCGTATGTGCCGAAGTTTTTATTCCCTTGCAAATGCTGTTTTTGAAATGTCAGAGTTTAAGAACGATTACATAAAAATCAAAAAAATTTCTAACTAAAACCCATTTTCCGACAGATAAATATCTGATTTCGACCAAATTTCGCGAATCTTTTTGAAAACATATCAAATTAACAATCACCGAGTTAAGAGCGATAAAATTGAAAACAGAAAAGTTTTTCTCACTGAGACTCATTTTCCGATCGATCGATCCTATGGCAACTATAAGATATAGTCACCCGATGTGGATCAACTTTTTCAAATTAGATTGAAAACGATTAATATTAATAATCACCGACCTTAAGAACGATTTACTTGAAAACAAAAAAGTTTTTTTCACTAAGACCCATATTCCGACCGGCAGCTATTAGATATAGTCATCCGATTTTGACCAGAGCTTGCAAATCTGTTTGAGAACCTATAATATAATATTAATAATGGCCGAGTTTGAGGCCACTAACATTGAAAACAAAAAATGTTTTCTTACTAAGACCCATTCTCCCACCCATGGTTCCTATGACAGCTATATGATATAGTCATCCGATCTCGACCAAAATTTGTAAATCTGTTTGAAAGCATATAATATTATAATGCCCGAGTTTAAGGAAGCTAGCATTGAAAACAAAAAGTTTTTCTCACTAATAGCATATTTTCAACAAAGAAATGAAACTTCATTTCTTGTCATTTCATTTCATTTATATCATTTCTTCCATACGATTTGACACTTCACTTAGCCTTTCATTTCTATCATTTTCTAAAAATGATTACAAAACGATGAAGAAAAAAGTTAAAAAGTAGGCGTAATATCGCTTAAAATATAAATTAGTTGTGTATTTAGCTTTCTGCTGATAGTTCAGGGCGGTGGGAATGCGTTCGCCCCGAGAAATTGCTTTTGTGACGGGTACGTCATTTTGTTTTGCTCAATATTCCAAAAAGACCACGTGAGTTTAAAAGTGCCGCCTGTTATTTAAAACAAACAGAGTAGCTGTTTTTGTCAACGTGTCAAAAAAATGACGATTTGTCAATGGAAACGGCAATGTTTTAAGAAATGAAAATAATAAGAAATGATGGTAGTGGAAATGGGCTATAAGACCCATTTTCCGACCGATGGTTCCCATGGCAGCTATAAGATTTAGTCATCCGATCCGGTCGGTTTCTACAAATTAGCAGCGTGCAGTAAAAAGAAGACTCTGTGCAAAATTTCAGCTCGATAGCCTTAAAACTGAGTGACTAGTTTGCGTAGCAACAGACAGACGGACAGACAGACGGACGGACAAAGCTCAATCGACTCAGCTCATCGCCATGATCAAGAATATATATAGTTTATGGGGTCGGAAATGAATATTTCAATGCGCTGCAAGCTTCTGGACAATAATCTAATACCCTTTGCAAGGGTATAAAAAAGGGTATGTCCCTGTAGAATTTTTGGAAAACTCAGAACACAGAATTGTTCTTCTTATTCCCGAGAATCTTTTGTTCATTTTCGGTACACCTTTGTTTAAATTTCGAGGAAACCTCAAATTTTTGGTGTTAAATAAACCCTGAGTTAAGAAGCTTATAAAAAAGTACCATTTTTGTACCTTTACCTTTACCTAGGTACTGGAAATTTCGGATACCTTTTACCTTATCTACACAGAGAAAAAAAAAGATAAATTTTATGTTGACATGACCCTTATTAAAATGAACTTTTTAATAATATAAATTTTTTCATATCATTTGGCAAGAAAATAATATCATTCTGATCCAAAATAATATCATATATGTACTTAAATTGATATTGAACAGTTTCAGAATGATATTTAAAATGTAATAATGATATGTTAAAAAATATCGATTCGAAATGTTTAACATATCAATTTGATATATTTTCATATCTGAGTAAAATTGATATGAAAAAATTTTGTTTTTTTCTCGTTGTAGGTATATTTGTTTAAATTTAACTTGTACCTTATATAGGTAAGAGAAATGATTACCTTTCCAATCATTGTCTGTTCCCAGGCTAGCATTGGCATAACAATATAATGAGGTTCTTAGTGTTTGTTTCTTTGTTTTGATCCTTAAAGGCGTTCAAAAATGCTTCAGACCCCTAGGTCCGAAATTATTTTTGAAATGAACTTGAAATTTGGTTTTTAGGTTGGTAATATTAAGTTTGATATTTTACTGGTTCAGAACCAGTTTCGTAACGGTTCAGAGCCATATCTTTAAAACTATGAACTGGAAACTTGTTTGAACAGGAATGTTAATATTGACTTGCAGCCAGTTAAAGCTTGAATAAAAACGCTCTCTTAAAGAATGAAGTCCTACCCATACAAAGGTCCCGAACCTCGCCGTACTAGAAAAATCCGCCTCGACTTCATTCACGAGGTTAGATAAAATAGACCGCTCGGCTAAGGCCGAGTTCACCCAGAGGCCTTATGGCCCATTGTGATGCCTAATTGTGGGAAAGGAAATGGGCTGATAGGGGGGTTGGTTGGGTTCTGACGGTCAGGCACTAAGCATGCTCTACCCTGTCGTTAATATATGTCTATTTAAACCATCCTGTGTAGACGACAAAAAGAGCCAGGTCCTTCAAGGGCAGATCTGCCAGACTGCCCAGGTCCTTAAAGAATGGTTTTCGCAGATGCAAAGAAGGTGTTGGATGCTTTCTATCTTCTCCTTATTCCCACAGCTACGACAGAGTTCATGGCGGGGTGCGCGCACCCTGATAGCCATATGACCTATGGTGCAGTGCCCCCTTATGACACCGATCAAACATCACTCACCAAATTTTCAGTGCGTATAAATATTTCAGAATAACAAATTATTTCCGGCCGGTCACTTGAATTTGAAAATGGTTCCCACATTTTCTTTAAGTTGAGAATTATATTTCTTCTATTTGGTCCATAGACCTAACAAATCAAATTTCAAATCGTATAATTCCGTCTACTTTACTTTCAATTGCGGTTTTTAAGTCGATTGGATAAAAACAAGTAAGAAAATCGGTCAAGCCCGACTGTAATATGCTCTGTACCTTGTGCTGCGGCAGCGAACTTTCTGTTAGTCATAACTTGACCAATAGATGGCGCCACCACTTGATTTTCAAAACTGATAAATAGATGGCGCCACGACTGTAACCACTGGAACTGACTTTTGCTCATAACTTGAGTATCGTTCATATGACCTTTATCTTTCCTTCAGCAAATCAATAAATAATCTTGAGTACTAGATATCTCTAGAAGGTACAAACCTTCTATCTCGAAAACTGCGGGAGATATCACGTTTTTTCCAAGTTGCGGGGGCGGCAGGGGGCGTGGCAAAAATTTAAAATATTCTTGATCTGCCTGCAAGTATACGAAGTATATGTCCCACACATGTCAAACCTCTAACTCTAACCATCTGGTGAGATCTCTCCGTTCATACCGACGCACATGGCTATATCGACTCGGCTGTTAATTCTGATCAAGAATATATATACTTTATAAGATCGGAGATGATTCCTTCTGGCTGTTACATACTTTTGCACAAACTTAATAACAGAGCATAAAAATAAATAAAATTTTTAGGATAATTTTGAAAAAACAAAATTTTAAAACCTTTTGAAAAGACCGAAGAAATATTTGCTTTATATTGAAAATTTGATACCTTTTTCATCTCTTTATTAATTAAGTTGCGTATAAACAATTATAAGATGTTATTTACCGCTCAAGCCTAAACATAGTTGGACGATATGCGTACAGCATACAAAATTATAATTAGCACACCACATTCCCCAGACACATGACACACCCACAAATTCGCACACGGTGTGGACAACAACCTCAAACCAAATCCCAAAGTTAATTACCTGATTAACATGCAGAGACAGACAGGTGCAAAAGGTAACTGTTACCTCTCTCTTAGCACTTAACCCTAAATGAAATGAAAACAGTTTACATTTTTAAGTGAGCAATTCCCCCCATTTGCCTAACTTTCAATTTGCATTTTGCAGATACGCCATTCACATTGATTATACCCAAAATCGATGTGCGAACCATTGAGAAGCCACGTTTGAAGGAGTTTATGTTGGAACATTTGGTGCCTGGTAAAATCTATGAGAGCTATAACCCAGTGGCCAATAGCAAGGAAGAGGAGGAGTCCTATGGCAATGGAAATGGACATAAAATCGTTTTTCGTAAATTGGAAAAATCCCACAACAATGTTTGGCTACTCAATGGACAGCAAATACTCTACAAGCTGCGCATCAATGAGAATTTGATGGCCATTGCAATTGATGGTTATTTGGGCGATAGAAAGTCCCCCTACTCCAAGCGCAACATACAGGAAACGAATAAGTGAGTAAATGTTGAAGACCCAAAGTGGGGGGGGGGGGTGTTGAAGAGGGGCACAGTGGTTGCAAGGCAATTGAAAAATGGGGAAGGAGCAAAGATTTGCACTGAAACTAAAAGTAACTTTTAAAATTACTAACTTAAACTGAGTCAGTCCAAATTTTTTGATTTGTTTTGTATCAAGTTTTCGAGCCCCCTTGAACCACTGTGCTATTTGGCACTCCAAGTCCTTCGGTTCTTACTTCTTAGTTTGTTTGCGGTCAAAAGTGCACTCATGCCAAATTTATCAAACACCAAAAAAAAAAAAACTTCTCAAGTCTAACTTTTGCACACATTTCCGCATAACCTCCCCCTCTCCCACAGCCGTTACAATGACCCCCAACCACTGGAGCAGCCAAACATTACGAATGCACATGCCAAAGTGGAACCCATTATTAAGGAGTCAAAGGCCAGCCCGTTGATGTCATTTCTGGCCAACATGAAGACGGGCACAAAAGTTTTCCAACACTTTCTATCGAAAAGCAATCTGACACGCATAATGGATGATAATGCCTACACGGTGCTCATACCCTCGGACAATGCCTTTCAGCGCTGGCATCCCATCGATTGGGGCTTCTATCCGTTCAGTGTGCCGGAGTTTACCGAGAGTGTGTTGCGCAATCACTTCCTACCCATCACTTCCATGCAACGGCCGTTGCGCATGTCGGATGTGAAGAATATGGACCAAATGGTCGTCCACACCATGGGCGGTGAGGATGTGGTCTTCCATGGACAGCGTAAGTTTTGTCCTAGTCACAAACATACAATAAATTGAAATTATTATTTTATTTATGACCAAACACAGCCAGCCCGACGGTAAATAATGTCAGCATTATGGCCGACTACACACTGTCCAATGGCAATCAGGTGTTCATTATATCCGAAGTGCTGTTTGTCTCCGAGGCTGTGGTATCCAAATTGCATCAGGTAAGCTCAAACCAAATCAAATTGTGTGGTCAGTTGATGATTGATGAAGTCGAATGATAAATAATTAAATTTCATAGATGCACAAGGATAAGGAGACTCCACCATTGTTGGCCTTTCCCTGGTTTGGTGCACAATTTCTATCACATTCGTTTTTGGCCTTGGAAAGGGATTCACGATTTACACAGATAACCAGGTGAGAAAAAAAAGGAGAAAGTTTCCTTAAAACGCAGAAAAAAGAGTTGACTTTTATGGTAGATTCAAAATACACTCAAAAAAATGTTTACGAATTCACAACAAAAGCGAGAGCGCAAGTTAAAGTCGTCCCTGCACGACTTCGATAGGAGAGGAAGAAATGTTTCATAGCCTTCCTGTGTTCCTAAGGGGGGAAAGCCGAAAAGTATGCAACATTAGTTTAACTCGACTATTTTTTATCCTATCTTCATGAAAATTTGAGGTACTATAAATCTTACGAATATAAATGTAAGTTTTAAATCGGAGGTTGATATCTTAACGAGAAGGCCAATCTAACTTCGTCTGTGCCGAAGTTTTAATACCCTTGCAAATGCTGTTTTGGAAATATCAGAGCTTAAGAACGAAAAATTTTCTAGCTTAAACCCATTTTCCGACAGATAGTCATCTGATTTCGACAAAATTTCTCGATTCTTCTTGAAAACATATCAAATTTGCAATCGGCGAGTTTAAGTCACTAAGACTCATTTTCCGACCGATCGGTCCTATGGCAGCTGTCAGATATAGTCATCCGATTTTGACCAAAACTTGCAAGTCTGTGTGAAAGCATATAATAATTGTAATGGCCGAGTTTGGGGACGCTAACATTGAAAACAAAAAGCTTTCCTCACTAAGACCCATTTTTCGACCAATGATTCCTATGGCAGCTGTAAGATATAGTCATCCGATTTTGAACAAAATTTGCAATTCAGTGTGAAAGCATGTCAAATGAGTATTGGCCGAGGTTGGGGACGCTAACATTAAAAACAAAAAAGTTTTCCTCACTGAGATCCAATTTCCGACCAATGGTTCCTATGGCAACTATGAGATATAGTCATCCGATTTTGAACAAACTTTACAAATCAGTTTGAAAGCATGTCAAATGAGTATTGGCCGAGGTTGGGGACGCTAACATTGAAAACAAAAGAGTTTTCCTGACTAAGATCCATTTTCCGACCGATGGTTCCTATGGCAGCTATAAGATATAGTCATCCGATTTTAAACAAAATTGGCCATTAGGTGTGAAAGCGTGTCAAATGAGTATTGGCGGAGGTTGGGGACGCTAACATTAAAAACAAAAAGGCTTTCCTCACTAAGATCTATTTTCCGACCAATGGTTCCTATGGCAACTATGAGATATAGTCATCCGATTTTGAACAAACTTTACAAATCAGTTTGAAAGCATGTCAAATGAGTATTGGCCGAGGTTGGGGACGCTAACATTGAAAACAAAAGAGTTTTCCTGACTAAGATCCATTTTCCGACCGATGGTTCCTATGGCAGCTATAAGATATAGTCATCCGATTTTAAACAAAATTGGCCATTAGGTGTGAAAGCGTGTCAAATGAGTATTGGCGGAGGTTGGGGACGCTAACATTAAAAACAAAAAGGCTTTCCTCACTAAGATCTATTTTCCGACCAATAGTTCCTATTTCAACTATAAGATATAGTCATCCGATCTTTAACAAACTTTACAAATCTGTTTGAAAGTATGTCAAATGAGTTTAGTCCGAGTTTGGAGACGCTAACATTGAAAGCAAAAAAGTTTTTCTCACTAAGACCCATTTTCCAACCGATAGTTCCTATGACAACTATAAGATATAGTCATTCGATCCGGTCGGTTTCGACTTTCGCTTTAAAACTGAGAGACTAGCTTGTGTAGAAACAGTCAGACAGACGGACAGACAGACAGATGGACGGACAAAGCTCAATCGACTCAGCTCGTCGCGCTGTTCAAGAATATATATAGTTTATAGGGCTGGAAATGAATATTTCTATGCGCTGCAAACTTTTAGACAAAATTATAATACCCTTTGCAAGGGTATAAAAATTGTGGGAGTTATTCAACACTTTTTGTTGTGGGGGCGGGATTGGGGGTGCCCGAACTTAAAACAAACTTGATCTGCGTGCAAACAATAGAAGTCTACATTTCAAATTTAGTTGCTCTTGCCTTTCTAGTCTCTGAGATCAGGGTGTTCATACAGACAGACGGATAGACGGACTGACGGACAGACGTACTGACTATACTGATAAAGAATATATATACTTTATATGGTCGGAAATGTTTCCTTATACCTGTGTTACATACATTTGCACGACTTTAGTATACGCTTTTTACTCTACGAGTAACGTGCTGAAAAAGATTATTTAGATAGATTTTAATCTGTGCTCTGACACTGAACTGAAATTTTCATATGCTCTCATATGCTTATGTCCGAAAAAATCTCCCATATCGAATCTGAGTGATATATCGATGGACAATACGACAGATTTTCATATGGGCTTTATGTCCGTGGGCTTTATGTATACGTACGGGTATACAAAATTTGGTGCACCACGGCTCGCGCTTCTTGAATTGAATCTGCCTAAAAACATACATAAATAATTGCTTGCTAGTAATTCTCAAGTACGAATTCCATTCTTGACTAATATAAAAGGGGCAATTGAAATTTGCGCAGCAGAAATCAAAAGTGCTAGCAGTTTGAAATTAAAGGGACGCACAGTTAATTTTAAACGACTTTTAACTTGTTTATAAGTTTGAATTGGTAAAATTAACAAGAAAAATTGCTAAATCAACAATTTTAAGCTAAAAAAGGGAAAATTGTATATTTACAATTTAAGTAAAAGGTTATTTTAACCGGCTCAAGGTCAACGGTTAATTATAATTCAATAATCAATACTAAGCAACAGAGAATTAATTAATAATTTTGGAATAGCACTGGTATGTCCGTACTGCACTGTTTCGGGGATTACCCTTATCCTCTCATCAGATTGAAGATCAACAGATTGAAAATGCCGCTTATATACGAATTTTTGGCGAATAAACACTTGGTTCTGTTACCATGCTTTCTCCTCTCTCAGTTTTAAAGCAAACTTGACCAATTGAGCACAATTAAACTTAACTCAACCACCATACAGAAATGAAAAAGTAGCAGTTAAAACGTTCAGATACAAAAGTTGGCAATGGCGGAATGTGGCAGCACGCCATCTATCGTTGTTAAATCAGCAATTAAATTCAAAAGGACCATAGTTCGATTTCCAGTCAAGCCAGAAAAAATGTTTCTGTGTTTTTCTGAAGGAGGATCTTTTAAAAGAGGAAATTATTTCCCAGTTGTGTTTAAAATGTTTTTAAAAAAAGAAAAGATAACAACTTAAATTAAGTTTTCGCGTTATCAAAAAAAGGTTCTTGAAGTGAGAACTTTGTACTACAAATGAGAAAATACAGTGTTTTGTAAAGTTTGTGCTCATCTTGAGTCCAATGTTTTCAGTTTTTTCCCTCTGCAAAACAGTCTTAGTAAGAAAAACTTTTTTATTTTCAATGATATCGTCTTCAAATTTGTTACTTATTTATTTTATATGCTTTTTCACAATTCTGCAAAGTTTAATAAAAAGTTCGCATGACTATAGCATATAGCTGTCATAGAAACGATCGTTCGGAAAACCAGTTTTAGTGAGAAGAACTTTTTAGTTTTTAACGCAGTTTATACTTTTTTACAATTTCAGCAAGTTTGATTAAAATCGAACGACTGTATAGTAAAGCTGCCCTAGAAAAAATCGATCTGAAAAAAAGTCAGTTATAAAAACTTTTCTGTTTTCAATGGTAAAGTCTTCAAATTTGGCATTGTATTAATTTCTATGCTTTCACACAATTCTAAAAATCTTGATAAAAGATCGAATGACAAAAAACTAGTTTTAGTGAAAAAAAACAGTTTTGTTTTCAATGGAAACTATATAATATAGCTGTCATACAAAGAGTCATCATACACTTCCACAAAAGTTTTGTGATTCAGAACTAGTACTAAAACCGGTTTTAAGTCACAAAATTTTTGTGGAAGTGGAATTGAGAACATGGCTGTTTTGGTATGTTTGGGGAAATCGTTCAAAGGATACACAAAACTTTAGCTTTTCTCTATTGCTTTTCATCATTAATCATAATTCCTTAAATTGCACCCTTTTTCCAGATATCTAAACAATGCGGAAATAGCTCCCCATGTCTCTGGAGCTAATTATACCTTCTTTGTGCCCGAAGACAAAGCTTTTGAGAAGCTCGGCTATGATAGACTTTCCGATGATGTTATGGTAAGTTTTTCCATAAATTTAAAGAAACCCAAATCATTCAATATTTCTCAATTTTTATCAGGCCTCCCAGCGTGGCATAAAAATGCTCCTGAATCACTTTGTACGCGGTCGCCTCTACAATCGTGATTTGCGGGATAACGAAGTCTTTGAGACCATTGGCGGGGGTCATATTAAGATCACCCGTAATCCGGGCAGCAATTATACCAGCGTCAATAATGCACAGATTACCGAGAGTGAAGTGTTTGTGTACAATTTGGGTACCATGTACTATATAGATGACATACTCTACTCTCATATGTTGCGCGATCATGTCACCAAGTCCACCAAAACGAGATCAAATCGAAACGGTGGCGATGCTGGCGGTGGATCACGCAGTACTTCACGTCCCAGCGATGTGGAAATAGTGCCCAATGAGTTCGAGAGTGAACATAATGGCGGTGATTATGCCATACATGGCGAGGATGAAGATTTTGAAGATGAAATTATAACGCCAAAAGCGCTGCCCGTCCAGATCTATGAGTTGCCCAAGTAAAGAGAATGCAAAGAGAAGAGAAGAATGGCCGAGCCGTGCGGGGAAAATTTGATATGGGTTTAATTTTTTTGTGGCGCTTAAAGCGTTTTGTATTAAAGTGGTTTTTTAGTTAGCTCTTAGTTTTTGTGTACAATCTTAAGTTTAGCATTGAACGAGGCGGGTGAAACGAAGTATACTACAAATTGAAGCAAAGAACAGAATGGCAACAAATATATACCTAAATCAGGTGGTGCCCAAATGTTTATTTGTCAAACAACAACGACCACAAAACCAAACAGCGCTTGGACACCCCTGAACTAAATCCTAGAACAGGAACTTATCAACAATTTAAATGAAGCAGCTTGTAGACCTAGAAAACATTTCCATAATATTCTAACTAAGCAAAAAAAAAAACAAAAGGTTAATGAAATTTGAAGATATATATACGATATATATGTACTACATACAAACAATTAGCGCTCTTCAAGGTTTATGCTTTTTTGAGTCATCCATCTAAGAAAGAGAGGGAGGGAGAGAGAGAGAACAAACATATCGGCTAAAAATCGAACAAAAAACTGAGCAAAATCCAGCAGTCGAACGAATTGTAGCCAAGCGCAGTGGATTCTGAACAAAAGCAACCAAGATATACGAGTATCGAATTAATACGAGTATATATATATATTAATACGAACAGATATGGTATTTTTTAATTTATGATATTGATATTTAATGTATTGTGTACTATCTGTGTATATGACAAAAACAAAAAGCAATGAGAACGAAAACATGCAATTTTATAATAGTTTGTTAAAATCCAACAACAAAAACAAAAATCAACAACAACAACAAGACAAAAATATATTAAAAACTCTTCGAGAAGGAAACTAGAAGTTGGTCTTTGTATTTCTAAAAGGAATGAGTCGATTGAGCTTTGTCCATCCGTCTCATTATGGTCCCAAATCACAAAAAGCTGGCCAAAAGTAGAAAAAAAATGTATATTTTTTGTTTTAGGGACTTTTAATGGGTGAAATAGTTGAACTAAACCCCCGAGTTCAGACTTTCAGCTAAATCAAATACGTTATAGGAGAAATTGTCCGCCTTATTGGATCCGCCATTTTGTTTTTTTGAATTTTGTCTTTGAATTCGTAATCAGCGACCCTGAAGGCCTCAGAGTACAGACTTTCAGCCAAATCAAATCTAGTTTGTATTGTGACCGTCAATAAGGGGAAAGTGTCTCTACCTGGCTCAGCTATGAACTCCGTTCGTGAGCGTCGAGCGTGCCTCTTCTTTAACTCGTTACGCATCGAAAATAACACAACGTTCAGAAGCGTATAGAATCACGAAAAGTTAACCGATTGGCATTCTACAAAATGGATTCTCTTCCAGAAAGTAAGTACAATTTGAATGTATTGCTTGAAATTATTATTAACAATGCATGAAATAGTGAGTCATTAATAAAAGTAGAGGTTTTTTCTTGGTCACATTCGGAAAAGTCGTGTTAGAAAAAGCAATAAGTCAAAACTCCTATCAGATCCCGCTCTCAAACAAAATAGAAATTGATGATTAGACATTTCTTCAAAATATATCCAAAAATAAGCTGCGGATAGCTACAGATTCAGTCTTGGTAATGATTTTTGTGCTACATAATATAAGGTATGCGAAATAAGTCATTTTATAAAGTTTATGATCTGCTGCCAGAGCTTTACTAATATTTTTTTTAGTTCCTTTTTTTGCTTAGTTTCGTCTATGACAATTCCCATGCTTTCAATAACAATGTTAAGCATAAGATTCAATAAGGTGCCGGTTTTTTAATCAAAAAGCTCATGCGCCTCGCATAACAGAACGAAATAATTGAGCTTACATTATCAGTTTCTGACTTGGTACACGTGCATTCAGGCGTGAATTTAATGCAGAACTTTCGACTTAAGTTTAAGACAATAAAAGAAGTAAGTTTTGACTCATAATATGCAAATTTAAATTTTTAATCAACTTCAATTTTGTAGGAATGTTTCAAAACCGATACCTCTCTAATGAAGAGCGAGCTAAAATATCAGCATATCGCGAAATGGGGATGACTCTACAGGAAATTGCTACTAAAATGGAGAGAAGTTATTTTACAATTCATAAGTATTTAAAAGATCCCGAAAATCACGGAAAAAGACCTCGTTCTGGTCGCCCGCCATTGCTGCAAGAACGTGATAAAAGAAGAATTAAAAGTTTAGCAATAAAAGAAAACCAAAGTTCAGCCCAAATTTGCCACGAAGTGGCTCTCCCAGTATCCAAGCGTCGTGTGAAACAAATTTTACGTGCCGATCAACTAGTTTCTTATGTAAAAAAGACCGTCAAATGTCAACTTCTTCCTCGGCACAAAGTTGCCCGTATGCACTTTGCTGAGATGAATAAGTTTTGGGACTTAGAGTGGCAAAATATCATCATATCAAATATCATCAAAAATTTAAATTTGATGGCCCAGACTGTTATCAATATTAATATCGGGATATAAGACCCAAAGCAAGTAAGAGTGTCACGCAATTTTCAAAGAGGTTCGCTCATGGTGTGGGCTGCATTTGGCTTTGCTGGAAAGAGTCCAATATGCTTTGCAACTCATAAAATGAACTCTGAAAAATATGTCGAACTGTTAGACGAAGCTCTTGATAATTTTGGGTGTCAATATTTCGAAGACTCTTGGACATTCCAGCAGGACAATGCTGCTATTCACGTTTTAAAACGCACAAAACAATTTTTTGAAGAAAAGCAAATACCGGTTTTGATGTGGCCCGCAAAAAGTCCAGATCTCAATCCAATAGAAACCCTTTGGGACATAATTTCCAGCAAAGTCTACATGCATGGAAGGCAATTTAACACCTTAAAAGAACTTAACGAATCAATTATCACAGAGTGGGCCATAATGCATAATGGATGCATAAATTCTTCGAAACTTAATTAGTTCAATGCCAGGACGTATATTGAAGGATATTAACAGTAATGAAGGACATATTTAGGTATATTTAAAAAAAACCGGAGATTTAACCCTATAAAAATCTTTATATCTGAAATTATCAGTTCACTTATTTCGTTCTAAAAAACATAAATATAATTTTGAAAATTTGTATTATGATTACATCAAATTTTCAAAGACTGGATTTGAATTGTTATTTCGTTAAGTTAAAATAAAAAATAAAAATATTTTAAAATATTTCCCGCTTTAGTTTATATCAAGGAATATAAGATTGTAAGGTGACTTATTTCGCATACCTGCTCAACAACACTCTCTCCGAATTCACCAAACCACGAAAATCGTCATGAATCTGTCGAATAGTTATCGAGATATTATCGATAAACGGTCTTTTTGATGTTTTCCGAAGCTGCCTCCACTTAAACTCGCATAACTTTTTTGTTTTTGCACCGATTGAAAAGTTGTAAAGAAATTTAAAAAGCCGAAAGTTTCGTTTTCAGACAAAAATGTGATAGGGTGAGTGCTTGGGCACAAATGTGGAAAAAAAGTTTATATTTTGCAAAATTGATCGAAATTAGTATCGAAATTTAGATGGAAGTGGCAAAGTATCTGCAGGAAGGAAAGCGAATTCTTCACAAAATTCAAGGAGTGGCTCAACATTCCTTTGTTTTTTACAATTGAAAATTCAGATTTGAAGGTTTCCCAAGCTGGCAAGATTTGAGTGATCGGTCAAAACGGAAGAAGACAGAAAAGATACGAAAAGAACACACTTCGCCTTCGCTACACAAATGAGTCTCCGGGCTTCAGAAAATTTACAAGGTTCAAAAGTAATTACCGAGGTCACAGAAGGCCATCGAAAGCATCGCAGTACCGGAAATCTATAGAACATGTTACAGAAAATGTGCTGTCAGTCAACGATGCATGATGTAAAATGAGCAAAAGTCAATACAAATTAATACGTAAATACGTTTTAGAAGAAATTCTCCGCCATATTAGATCTGACATTTTGTTTTTCTGAATTTTGACTTTGAATTCGTAATCAGCAACCCCGAAAACCCCCGAGTTCAGACTTTCAGCTAAATAAAATACGTTATAGAAATTGTCCGCCTTATTGGAGCCGCCATTTTGTTTTACTGAATTTTGACTTCGAATTCGTAATCAGCGACCCCGAAAATCCCCTAGTACAAACATTCAGCCACATCAAATACGTTATTGAGGAAATTCTCCGCCATATTGGAGCCGCCATTTTGTTTTACTGAATTTTGACTTCGAATTCATAATCAGCGACCCTGAAAACCCCCGAGTACAAACTTTCAGCCAAATCAAATACGTTTTTCGACTTTTGGCCAGCTTTTTGGGATTTGGAACCACTGTGCGTCGTCTTACTCTACTTCCTGCTTTCTTTCGTCTGCGCAAGAGTCTTCTGGCTACTGTGTTGGGGTGACTTCTTAGTCTCTCCACGTAATCACCAGCCTATTCATTGATTACGTCACCAATCTTGGGCACATTGAGGTCACCCCAGGGTGCTCCCGATAGTCTACGCAGACACCTCGACTGAAGGACTCAGAGCTTTCTCAGATGGGATTGCAGTTGTTCAGTAATTTCCAGCTAATTTTCGACTTTTCGTTGAACTAAGTATTTTATTATGAATTAGTTAAACGCAATACATGTAAGTATGCTTATAATTAAATATATTCGAGTATTTTATATGACGTTTCTACATGAATGTTTTTTTTATGTGTATGCATGTAAATAATACCTGTAAGTTTTAATTGACTTAAATTATAGTTTTCTTTCTTGCTAACAAATGCCAATTTGGAAATTCAAAGGGAAGGGGAGCGGCAGTGTGCATTATAAAGTGCCACAAAATAATAATGTTTACATCTACAATAGAACGACTATAATAATTCGATTGGAACATTTTAAATTATATATGGTATATCAAATGCATATTGCTTTAATGTTAATGGTATGGGACACGATTTTCTATATATCTATGTAGAGAGAGTGCTTGATATGGCGCTTATGTTTGAACTAAAATTCACACACAAAAATGTTCAACTAATTAATTATACGATTATGATCATTTGCCCATTACAATAATTCTATCATATTCTATCAGATGAAAAATTTGTTGGTTTGTTCTTATATTTAGGAATTATAGTATGCTTAATATGTTAAGTTACACGTACATTCGGTTTTGTAGTAGGGTTTTGTTGTAAGTTTTTTGTGAGATCGAAATTTTGTTAGGCAGCGCTAGGCCAAATTACAGGAAATTAAAGTGTGGTATTTAATGTAAACGCTGCCAAAAAGAAACAAAATGTGGGACAAATGGATTTGTAGTATATCGTATCGATGTTTTGAGAACTATAGGTACATAATTTGGTATATTTTTAATAGAGATTAAAAGCGACATGAAAGCGGCATTATACTCTGTTTTTTAGTAATTAAAATAAATTTCTTATAAATTTTCGAGCTTCTGAAAAGCAAAAACTATAAAAATGGCAAAAAGATTTACTTGTTTGTTTCGAAATTTAAAGACTTCTTAACAAAATCTTATTTAATATCGATTTTATGGTCATGCCAATTGAAGTTTTGAATATTTCAAAAGTAATCGAAACCTTAGCTATCAGCCTAACCAACTTTCTTTTCGGTTTTAACCCCAGATTTATTTTTTTTTTAGAAATTTAACCTTTGTTAAAAATAACCTTTGGTCATTTAAAGATTTCTCTTTAAAATTATTAATAATTTAAATTGAATCTTTAAGAAAATTTAAAATTTTCAATTTCGAATTTTTCTAAAAGTATAAAAATAGCAAAATGTGACCATTTTAACAACCAAGACGTGCTCAATTGAATAATAAAACTGTTTAAAACACAAATTTTTTTTACTTTTTTAAACCTTGAAAATTTGTTTATAAATTTTAATGAAAACTTGTCTCAGAAAATCGAATATTTTGATATTATAAATTATCTTTTGAAAACATTTAAAATTCTTAGAAAATTTTGGGTTAGTGTCTAAACTTATTTATACAATCTTTTAGTTCTCAATTCAACATACGCAAACATTTTGTCACCACAGAAATGGCCTAAAATTTCTAAATTACAATTCTCCATATTCAAGTTTTTGCACATTTACCCCAATTCACTTAGAGTTCTCAAGTGAAATCGATACAATATAATTTACCAAACCTCTTTTTTCTTTAATCATTTTGTTCATTTGCATTATTTTGGCTATTGTTTGACTCAGTCTCGTTATCGCTTAAAGTTGCCTCTGTCTCCAATTCTGCCGCATTTACCAATTCCACATTAGCTCCACCCACAGCTCCCTCTAGTTCATCGGGCATTTCAGCAGGTGCCGCCTGTTTGGGCTTAAAACTGTTATTCTCCGCATTTAGTTTATAATTCTTAAAGGATGCCTGTTGCTGTTGCTGAGCCGCCTGTCGTTGCAATCGTCGCTGCTGATTGCTAAAAGTAGGACTCTCCGAACGGGCACGCTGTAGCAAAGGACGCTGCTGCTGCTGCTGTTGTTGCTGTAAATGATAGCTGGCATCGTGATCCCTAGAACGTCCAAATTCAAAACCATTTTGCCACTGTACATGAACATTCTCATACGAGGGATCTTCATAGCGATAATTTTGATTACGCTTATCCACTGTGCCTGTGCGTAGGCGGCTCAAAGTGCTGTGAAGTGGTCGAGAGGCGGCATTGGCTTCACGGCGCACACTATTGGTAGCGGCAGCTGTACAGGCTCCAGCGCAAGAGCTTTGAAAACGCACCATATCCTGGGGTAGACCGCCCAGGCGTGGAGTGCCATAGGGATTGGAGGCAGTATCACAGCTGACACAGTCACGGGAGAACATAAAATTGAAGTCAATAACCTGCTTGGTTAAAGAAATAAATTTAATTAATAAAAAAATGTTTAAAGTAGTTTTGATTCCTGCTTACCTTGCACTCCGGTCCCTGGCCTATCCAGAGAGGCAACCATTTGTTAACCAGCAGCCATTGCAAACTGGATTTAGAAATGCGATTTAGGGTGCCATCGCCCGAGGAATTCGAGCGTGTGGTGGTCGAAGTGGTTTTTTTGGCCAAGGCAGCTCCCAAGTTCCCTCCGGCTCCCTTCTCTATTGTGGCAGTTGTTGAGGCTTGAGATTCTTTGGCTGTTTTACTGGTAGTTTTTATTTTGGGTATGGCACCTGTAGCAGGTCTTCCTGCACTAGAATTATTACTAGCACTCTCCTGTTCTGGCTCGACTTGTGCTCCAGCAGTGGCTGGTCCCGCCGAAGCCGAGCGTGCTGCTCGCTCCATGGACACATTTGGCGTTAAGGGAGAATTATGTACCATAGCAGATGCTGCTCCTCCTCCTGTTTTGTATATATTTGTCATGCTCTGTGAGTTCTCGCCGTGTAGACAACTAAAAAAGCTCGAAGCACTATTTTTAACAGGCACTTTAACATGGCCATAGTCCAGGCCAGAAGCCGGAGTGTTACTTGAGTTGCCCACATAAGCCTGACAATTGGGTATGTTACATGTGGTGGTGCTGCTGCTAGTGTTACTGTTGGTAACTCCGCTACCATTGGCATTCAGTCGTATGTGTCCCACGGTGCCAAAATGTGAATGTCCCAGCACGGCATAATGACCACCCAGATTATAATGATCTATGTTACCACAGGAGGAGCTTAAATGTCTTTCAATTCGTCCTATACCATGACCCAAAACATCAAGACGTGTATAGAGCGGCACACGATTGCCACCAGTGGCTCGATAGATGGGTTCATCACGTATCTGTTCATAGATATTCTCATAACGCATTGTTCCAGCTGTGGCATATGGCAGATTATAACCATCTGTGGATTCGGTGTCATCGAAACTACGCTGACGTGGGCAATTTGAGCGATTGTTGGCATAGAGTGGTGTGCAGCGGAAACCACTGCCATAGCGATTGCCTAAGGGGGAAATAAATGTGATTAGCTACCTTTGGGTACCTTTGGATGTTTAAAACTTAACGTGCTAAAGAAATTTTTTAAATTTACTTCAATTTAGCTTAAAAACCTTAGTCGAACGGTAACAATTTTATTCCCCAGGCGGCCCGGCACACACTATTAATAAAGTGTGACAGCAAGAAAGTCTGCTAATGATAGGACCGGGAGGCCCTTGAAACAGTACAGTATAGACTAAACCAGGGGCCGGCAAAAAACACATGGCCATTTTGGCATTGCGTTTGTGTATGTAGCATTCACACGAAGCTCATTTTACACTGTTTTGTTGTTGTCGAAGAAGCACATTGACATGCTTATAGTGTCGGTGTGTCGACGACGCTGCCGCAGAGCAGTTTTGTATCCACAGTAACCTTAACCAATTGCTATACAAATCTAAAAAATCATTGTTGTTGATTTAGTTTTATTATTGATCTATAATCAACCGTTGACCTTGAGCCGGCTAAACAAACACTTTGACTGAATTCAATCTACGTTCAATCTACGCCTTCTTCAGGTATACCATAGCTATCTATCAAATCTTCGTTATAATCAATTTTGCAAATTTCGCGATTTTTCGGACTGTTTGATTGTCACCATCCGATATTTCGCATGTTTTTATGATAATCTTAGTTTATTCGAAAACTTGGAAAATTTCGTTTACGTAGGGTACTATTTATGTGTCGGAAACTGGTAACACTAATGTCAATAGTTAAAATCTGGTAATACCAAAATAAAGTTTGACATAAACGGTCTCACAACGTTTTGATGTACTAGCGCTATTTGTATTTTTTACTAGAGACCTGCACGAGTACGTAAAATAGTAAAGCGCTATACGGACATCCGACGTACGTAATTTAGCTAACTTCGTCATATGTTTCGTCACCGTGGAACGTAATAGTAGTGTGACCAGACTTAAGAAAAACTTATGCCGAAAATTTAAAATTGTGATATTTTAATTCATCTGTGTTTTGTTTTGATGCCAAGTTGCATTTTTGTAAAAACTCCACTTCTCCCCAATCCTTGTTCACAAAATTTAAGCCCAAATGCTTGGCGTGGGAAAGATCCCCAATTGACATCCCGCTATTTAATCTCTAAAATAAAAGAAATTTTTTCTTGATGCGAAAACATTTCCAAACGACTCTTTCGTTTTTGCTTTTCTGCCATGCCTTTTATATTATTTTTTTAAATTCACTTTAGCTAAAATCAATGCAGGTAGAAGCAGTGTGGTGACTGGTGCATTCTCAATGCTGCGTCAGCTGCTCTAAGCACAATAAGGCCCACAGCCAATTTACATAGTCTCCGCAAATGTGCTGTTAAGAGTAACATTGACTGTTAAGCGTAACATTCAAATTCTTAGCTCCGTACTTGGAAAAAGTTCAAATAGCGAAATCGTAACTTCTGCTAATTCTCCCCTAAATTTTTGTATGTACGGGCCTTAAGCAAGCAATACTCGCCGAGTATGATTACAAACGAGTACGATTACCTATCTGTCAAATTGGCACCGTGGCACCGTAGAATCTTAGGAACCGCACCGTTTTAATCATTTTACTCGTTTTTATTTATATCAAATTTAATTTTTAATTTATTTCTACATATTTCGTATACAATTTGTTAAGAAATATAATGGACATATCTAGAAAGCTAGAGTCCCGACCCTAGTATAAGCGGATTGAAGCAAATGGTTACAGTGATGTGTGGAAATGCTACGATAGAGTTGCGGAGGCCAATACTTCCGAATTTGTTGGCTATGTGTTGTAAACAATGTTTACAATGAGTGGAAAATGGAAATTTCAAGAGAAGGTTTTCAATGTCTTTTGTGAAGCTTGCCATTGCACATCGGTCAAGTCAGACCACCACGCCAGCCTTTTTTAAAGCACGTGTCGTTATATTTAACCTCAAAAAAATAAGACAATATCATTGTATAATACTCAATTACACAGATAAAAGAATATTTTCCATGTGCAAATCTAACAATTTGTATCTTATGATCAAAATCAAAACTTAGTATTTGGTTTTTCTGTAAGGTCATTCAATGCAGCTTATATTAAAACGATCTTGGCTATAAAAGGTTAATTAATGTGGTCAAAGGACCTATAAATCTAATCAAGCCTCGTTCCACAAACGTTTAAATATCTCGTAAACCTGACGTGTTGGGGGAAATCTGACAATTGATTTAAATTCAGCGACCAAAAATACACATGGAAAGTTAGCTATCTTTTCTGTTGTAAAAGTTGGCATTTATTTGTAAACCTGTGTTATCAAACAATATAAATTGCAGTACCTGCAGCTACTGGCGCCAGCTGTGAAGTAACTAGCCATGAAAAAGCAAAAATTCTCTAACTATTGCCGTTCGGATTCGGCGTTAAACTGTATAGGTAGGTCCCTTTCTCTTGTGCGAAAAATTATAAGCACACACGCCAAGAGATTGAGAGAAGCTTTCCCCTGGCCCTTCAGGAGGTCGACTGTCAATTCTGAGTCCTTTGTTTGACGGAAGTCTTCGGAGAAATTCGCAAAACCAACCGCCGAATCATTCTCCATCAAGACAATGCGAGCTCTCACACATCACGTCACACAACCGACTTTTGGACCGGCCAAAACGTAAAATTTATGGGTCATCCGCCGTATAGCCTTGATTTAGCACCCAATGAATTCTTTTTATACCAAAACATCAAAAATAAACTGCGTGGTGACCTTTTTTCTACGCTTTACGAAGCTGTTGATGCGATTAAAATCCATGTTTTGGAGGTGCCTCAATCGGAATGGAAAAAGTGCTTCGAAAATTGGTTTAAGCGAATGCAAAAGTGACTAAATTTTTATGGAGAATAGTCAAAGTTTTGCATCTGGCTGGCTCAAGGTCTATGGTTGAGTATAGTTCTATATAAACAAGACAAATCAACAGATATTAATTACAACATTTTGGAATAGCAATTGGGAATATTTTGAAAAACAATAAAGCCATTTAATTTTTCATTTAAAAATGTGTATCACCAGGCTATCAACTATCTGTGTGCATTTATAATATTAGTAAAATTTCTTACCATTTTGCATATCGATGCGAAAATTGCGCCGATAACCCAAACCTGAACGTACAGATCTGGGCACATCATAGGCAGCAGCAGTGGCGGCATTAGAACTCAACAGTCCTACTCCACCCGAAACGGAACGATCATATAAATCATTTCTATAGTTATTCATGGGCAGCATACGTGGCTGAGATGGTGGTTGTTGTTGTTGTTGTTGTGGTGCAGGTGTGGCTTCAGTTGGCGGAGTTGGCTGCTGAGGCTGTGGAGCAGCCGCTTCCTCCACATTGGCAGGGGCATTGGCCATGTTGTTGTTATTATTGTTGTTGTTGTTATTGTTGTTGGGCTGACCAATTGGCGCATAGATGTTTTCATAATGTGGATGATTGGGCTGTGGAGCCAAGGGCTGAGCCAAGGGTGGTGCTGTTGCTGCAGCAGGAGGTATATTACCATAAATGGCACCACCCACCGCACCCTCCATAGTGCCCTCAGCTTGACTATTCTCATCATCCAACAGTGCTATGGCCAGCGAAACGGCTTGGCTGCAATAAAATGTTCAATTATGAATCTAGTCATAGAAATTACTACAGCTCACTTACCGTGCCAATGCACCCTGCTCTTCCATTCACATGGGCTTATCAATCATACAGACGCCCGCATAGCTGCGTCCAATGGTCATCAAAGCTGGCAATATACGCCAACTATCCGAATCTGGGCAGTAAACCTCCACCGAGGCTAAATTCGAAGTGCCATCATCTCCTCCCACCACATAGAGTAGACCCTCGTGTGCCACCACGCCAGCATTGCGTCGACAGAACGACATATCGGCCACCGAACGCCAAGAATTTGTCTCACAGTCATAAGCCTCCACGGATTTTCTTACCCTTGGCCCATCATGTCCACCTACCGCATACAAAATGTTATTAAGCACTCCCACACCGGCTCCACTGCGTCGCAACGACATTGCAGCCACCACCGACCATGTATCGGTCTCGGCACTATAGCGTTCCACTGAGCTTAAGCACTGCCGGGAGAAGCCATCGTAACCACCCACTGCATAGAGTAGACCATGCACCACTCCCACACCCACTGAGCTGCGTCGTGTGGACATGGAGGCTATAAATCGCCAGATTTCAGTCTTGGGATCATACATTTCAGCACTGGAGAGTCCGGTAGTGCCATCAAATCCTCCCACCGCATAAATGCAACCATTTAGAACAGCCACTCCTAAAGTTGAGCGTCTGGCTTCCATATTACTACAGATGGCCCAATGATCTGTGGCCGGATCATAGACATCCACTGTGCGCACTCTTAGCGAACCATTGAAGCCACCCACTGCATAGACCTTGTCGCCGAGTACACTCAATCCCGAGCGGCAACGTCGGTTGGGCATTTCAGCCGCTTGATACCATTTCTCTTCCCTCAAATCATACCACTCCACCGAGCGTATGGCCTTGGGTGCCTGGCCGCCAATAACCAGCAGTATCTTGGGCATGCCCACTGGCTTCCTGGGCACAGTACGTGCCGATTTTGTCTCAGTGGGCAGTAGATGATAAGTCAAAGCCTCTATAATCAAATTCTTGCAAATGATGTTCCCTTCCAGTAATATTTCTTTATCCACCCGTTGGGTGATGTACTCCTTGGATAGGAAGGGCAAACGTACATGTTCCATTAGAGATGAGGTGAACTGTTCGCGCAGGGGTACATCATAACGCAGCCAGGCAATGACACACTCATAGACACGCTCCTCATTGGGCACCGAAATGCGATCATTGGCTATCAGGTTGATGACTTGTTCGTGTGTGAGATTCAGAAACTCATCAAACTGAATCACTTCACTGCGAAAAATTAAAACAAAACATTTTTTTGGAATACCAGTTTAAGTGAAACCGGTTCGATATAATCTTAATTTGTGTATAACTCACTTGAAATGCTGCTCAATGTATGTCTCTGCATAGTTAAGCAACTCCACACACGCATGCAAATCTGCAAATTCTCGTATGCCCAGGCAATTGCTGGAATCCAATTGGGTTTGTAGAAAATCACAGCAGGCATCTCGCACATCGTTCAGCTGTAGCAAATTGGCTGCCGTTAACAGAACTTGCACATTATCCTCATTGACCTCCACCGTGGAGGTATACACATAGTCTATGAGCAGCTCCAGGGCACGTGCATCCACACTTTGCAGAGTGATGCGCGATTGTCGCGATTCCTCGAAACTGGTAAACATGGCATAAAAATATGGACTACAAGAGGCCAAGACCATGCGATGTGCATGAATTTCTACATCATCGGCCACCAAGATGACATCACAGAGTTGTTTTTGTCTGAAATGAGAGAACAAAACAAATAGGTTGAAGTATTGGGTCAGCTCTTTCAACCTTCTGGATACATTCGCTGCAATTACAGGTGGACTTTTAACTCGCTACTCCAAATCACAGTTGGTTGCGTAGCTGTCACTGTTCTCCCTTCCACCTGTACTTTGCTGCTAAATGTGAAAAATTATGTTGTGCTTTATTTCCATGTTTTTTGTCCGATCTTATTTATATCTATTTTAAGAATTGATCTTATTTTCTGTTTTTGAGTAGCTGCCATGAGGTCAAGTTGTGAATTCAGTGCGATAAATTAAGGACTCAACAGTGTCTTGACAATGATTTGACATTCACTCGACAATGTCTTGGCAGTGACTCGACAGTGTCTTGACAGTGTCTTGACAGTGAGTTAACAGTAAAATTTACAGTCAGACATGGTTGTAAAGGACCCACTCTTTTTTTATGATTCTGGAATACGAGGGAGAATGATATCGAACGGTAATCGGTATCAACATTAAAATTACTATTTACTTTTAAATCGACAGACTCAACATCAACAACTTTAACCGATTTACTTCATTACTTTAACTTCTACCTCATAAGAGTTCGCTTTATCTTGCTTAAAATAAAAACCGGAATAGGTCTGAAGGTAGGAATGCCGGAAATAATATAAATTTATTAATATTTTTGTTAAAAAAGCCGATATATCATTATCGAATAGATTTCTGATGCGATAAATCGGATATAAAACATATTTTGGTAATATTTTTCATGGATATTTTTGTTGGTTTCGGGCAAAAATCGTGAGGACTCGCATTCTTTTCGATATTAGTGTGCTCCGAATTAACTCTACCGAAAATTTTAAGAGCTACGTTTTATACATGATAAAATAATATTTTTTCTCTTTAAGTTTATCATCTTTCCTCAATCCCATAATGGGATTCCCTTAATATAAATTCATGAATACGATTCGACTTCAGTAGACTCCCGGACAGACTTCTTTGTCGTGTTGCAATGTGCAAACATAATATGACCTCGAGACGGCTAAAACTTGCTAGTTCAAAACAATATATGTTTTGTTAAACTTATAAAATAACATTTTGGGTCGATTTCACATCTACTAACTGGAGCTTTCTTTGACAAAAACTAACAAATTGCTGCTCGCGAGCAGATACCCACTCACGGACAGTAGTTCACTGCTCAGAGCGGAAGCCGAAAAGAGTAAAGCCCTATACGGACATCCGACGTTCGTAATTTAGCTAACTTCGCCAAATGTTTCGTCACCGTGGAACGTAAGAATAGTGTGACCAGAATTAAGAAAAAATGATGCAGAAAATTTAAGTTTGTGATATTTTTAGTTTAACTGGCGGCGGGTCACACTGCTCGATCAACTGTATTTTGTTTTGAAAGATAAGCTGACGGCAGAGCTTAAGGCTGATCTCGACAAATAACCACGCTCCGTGCATGCTAGTGTGCACAACAAGAACGGCTTCCTGACGAGGTACCATATCATGATCAGTCGTCAGATGCCAAGATGTTTTTTTTTTAAAAGCTCGGCCACTTCTCCCAAGCCTTGTTCACAAAATTTAAGTCCGAATGGGAAAGATCCCATGGCTCCCAATTGGGCCTGCTCAGAATGCAGCACCAGCTACAACAACACCTGTATGCTGCCCATCTCAGTGATGCCACTGATTCACTCGGATCAGAATGCCGTCCACCACCACCTCAGGCAACTAGCCTAAATTCACATATTTTTGTATTTACATACGTAATTGCCCGGTGCCTCCACTGCGTGGTTGCCCACCTAGTACTAAGTAAGTTTTATTATAGCCTGCGATTACGACGTGTGCAGATGCCGTGAGGCATTTGAGCTCTGTCGGGACTAGCAGACATTCGTGTTTGGATCGCCCGACGACAATAAATGTAAATTCTGCGTCTGTCCCCCCTGTGCAAGCCCAGTGGCAGCCCAGGGGGCGAAAACTCTCAATTCACTCGAAAAAAGGGGAAGAACGCAAATGACATCCCGCTCTTTCAATGCAAAAATTAAAGAAAATTTCGGCGGCTGTGAGCGAGCAACTACGAACCCTGCATTAGCAGGTATCTGGAAGAAGAGAAATCGTTCCTACATCTGTATTTGCAAATGACACCTAAATAGATCTGCTTATTGTATAGGGGTGTCTATTTATTGAAAAATAAAAAAATATCGATAATATCGATGTTTTAACAACGAAATATCAATATCGAAATGTTCTTTTTTAATATCAAAAAAAAATCGATATAGATATTTTCTAATTAATCTTACCTAAGGAATCCTACCTGATGGCAGACAGAGAGACGGAAAAGAAATGCATACATTTGAAACACTTCCACATAATTGTCCACGTTATTAAAAGGTCACAAGAAGTAAACTGAATCGGAATCTATATCAATGTGGTTTGATTCTGGTAATTTTCAAGCCTATTCCATTTTGTTGAAGCGCATTTCTACTCGACTGTTGTGCTGAAAATAATTGACCTGCTGCAATTAAAAATCGACCAAGCGCACTTTTCGATCTGGAATAACTTACATTTTATAAGCAAAATGTTTACATAAATTTCAGCGCAATCACCAGGGACACTTTAACAGATACATTATTTGACTCATGGATTGTTTAAAAGTGACAGTTGTAAAAATCTATTAGCCCTGTTCCCGTTTTCGATATGGTCCCAGCTCCAAACACCGATTGTGTTTCACCGATACGGTGAAAACCACCGTATTCTAGAATCGTTCCAATCAATCGAGTTCGGAAACGGGAACAGGACTGAGTATGTAACAGCCGAATCTGACAAGTTATATTTAAATTTAGCTGCTACTTTGATCTTTTATTGGGATATTAACTGGAAAAGAATAACAAAATGTGTTATACTTATTATCTAGGATCCCGTCAATTTCACTGTTCTTATGGTATCGGACTGAAGGTATTCCCCTATTAGACCTAGCTTAAGAAGAAAGCAATGATATTAACAGGGATGCAAAACTATTTGTAAAATAGAATTATTTCGGCTCAGTGGTTCACAATGTTAATGAACCGCGGTTTCGGGTTGGTTCAGTGGTTCACTCAGATACACACAGATATATCAAAACTGTGGCTTCTTGACTTAATAATGATAGATTATATGAAGCACCGATAGCATCTTGCTTAGGGTTTCGGGAAATTGAATTACGAAAATTAGAATATGAAAAAGAATATGAAAGAAATTAGAAAATTAGATGAATTTCATATATTATATTTTTGATTTATATGGGATTTACAAACGTTGAAGGACTGGTATCGCCGGCTTTTGATAAATTATACACAGATAATCTACATAATTTAACGAATTGCAAGTAACGTTGAAGTGCGCGATTGTGAAGACTCTTCATGTAGATTTAGCGAGGCACTACAGTAATGCCTAAAGGGGTACAACAGTTTTTATTATTATTATTTATTAAACTTCTTCCTAATGCTAAAGTAAACATAGTTACTTAAAATCCTAGCATTAGTCACAAAAACACAATATTATATATTAACACAGACGTTCTTGGACCTAACTTAAAAATTAACATTTTATCAAACGAATAAAATTTTTTAAATATATATAGTTATTGAAATCGTTACATATAAACTATTATTTTAGGAATTTAATATTTTGTAAATTTTTGTAATTTTTTTTTTAATTTTTTTATTAAATGTGATAGGTCTTAATTATGTTTGTTTTAAATAGTTTGTTAAGGTTTGTTTAAAAAGCGGTACACTCCTAATTGTTTTTATATTGTGCGGCATCATATTCCAGAGTCGAACGGCGCATGCAAAGAAGTGGTTATCACAACAAAGAGAGTCTATTCCGGACTGTAGTTAGGTTATTTGTTCTTCTAGAGCCCGCAAAGCTTAACAATTCGTAGAGATAAGATGGTTCCCTGGTTGTGATTATTTTGTGAATTGATATTAATGTTCTTAATTTTATCCAGGAATCTAAGTCTAATTCAAAGATTTGTGCTGCATATGCCGAGATATGGTCAGTAGGCTTCTTGTTAAATACAAATCTGGCAATATTATTAAAAGCCACGTTAAGTTTTTGCCTGCTTACAGCATCACACTTTCCAAAAACTTCAATCCCATAAAACAACGCTGGAGTTAGAAATGCTTTTGCAATTGTGAGCTTTGTCCTTATTGGCATGAAACTACTAACAAATCGGAGTTGCCGGTGTTTTTTCATCTTAAGAAACTGTTTTTCGCCAAAATACAGCTTCCCCATCCTAGCCACATTTACGTCCCCTGTCTTCGATCATAATTGTTAAAATAGATTATGTAATCGCGGTTCGGTTCTACACCCTAACCACCCTTCTTCTACACCCTCCAAAAAAATGTAACGTACGTAACGTTATTTACGAACAAATGTAATTAAACATTACAGAAGTACGAACCACTCTATGGAGCTCACCAATACGGTCTAAGGAACGTTGAATATCCATCTTTTCTTTATCCCTTAAAAATTTTTTTGATTATACTGTTGATTTAAAATATGACTTCCCATTTGAGTAAGGTACAAACGGCACCTAAATCAACCATTATTTCTTTGCTAAGCCAAGCTGACCACAATATTTTTCCATAGTTTGAAATTACTGTCAAAACTCTAGGAACCACTATGTTTGGGTGAAAGATTTATAGCTCAGATCGCCAGAAATGAGCAAAAATATGCATATGAATTTAACGAACGTAATGCAGGAAATTCCCATATGTATTAGTCCAATCTGACAAATTATATGTAAATATTGCTCTTTAATCTTATACAGGGTTATGAACTGGAAAAGAATAAAGCACACTGTGTTAGTTAGTAAGGATCCCGTCAATATCACTACATGTACATGAATGTAAGTATTCCCCCATAGATTATCATCAAGACTTAATAGTGGGACAATTGTCGACAAGTAAATAGGACGCTTAGGTCAATCGGCCTAAGTATGAAGATTAAATAATTGACAGTTGTCGGCGGGTAAATAGGAGGTGTAGGTCCATCGGTCAAAAAAAATCGCAAAATTTGCAAAATTTATAATGAGTTTAAATTGCCATATTGCGGGTTTATATTTGAGGGTTAATAAAACTCAAAAATTTGCAAAATTAATGTATGAGTTTAGAATCTAAACTTTAGATTGTCATAAAGACGGTTAAATAGACGTGTAAATAGGAGGCGTAGATCAAAAATTTTATGAGTTTTGATTATTATAGAAGACGGTATAGATCGAAAGTTCTAAAATATGGCGAAATTTACTCAATTTTTTTATGAGTTTAGATTATTATGAACATGGGTGAATAGATAGATGGTGAAGATCAAGGGGTTCCCAAATTCGCGAAATTAGAAAAAATTTTAATTGAGTTTAGATTGTCTTGAAAATTATAAATTATAATGTAAGCTTCAATTCTTCGTTTTGTGTTTAAAATACTAAAGGTGTCGTGAGTTAATAAAAACTTATATCAAGTCGACGAAATTTTTATGCTCCAGAAAAAATCTAAGATTTTAATCTGAGATATTAAACTTAGTTGGATTTTGAGATTTTGCCTGGTTTAAGTATAGAATGCTTAATTTTAATTCAGAGTATATAAGTCTGTGAAGGCACAAGATTTCTTTAATAATGTGTCCTCTCATTTCTTATGTTTCTGCCCTGGCCTGATCCGACAAAAAATATCACGATTCTCAAACCAATATCATTTATCAGGTTTCATCTAAGCCTTTGAATGGTTCTAGAATCCTCGTAGTAAGTCTTTCTTTGAAATGAACAGAAAAGTGCAAAATCTTGTGTGAAACCCCCAACCTAACCTTCATTCGATCAACATTCCTGACTTTTCATTCAAAAATTTTCTGAACTATGGCCTTGACCTTTCAAAATACAGCAAAGAATTTATTACTTGAGGCACGTTTAATGAAAAAAACAAAATCGAGCCGAAACCGCAGAGTTTGGTTGGAGCATAAGAAACACCAAAAAAATCACATTAAGGTCTATTAATATTATATTTCCCATTGATAAAATGGGTAGGTCAAAAAAAAGCAATAAATTAATGATGTACAAGGCTATGTAGATACCCCAAGGCATTCCAAAATTGGAGCAAATATGGCAAAAAAAAAATTCAACTCTTCTTCGCTTGCTCGTCCGCTGGAAAGAATACTTTGCAAGTCTGTCTATAGTATATGTTTGGTCTTGAATTCCAATTGAGTCCAAAATGCTACACTTAATTGATATGTAACAAAGGTGTCGCCGTATCCAAAACAAAGTTCAATAAAACTAGTTTGTCACCGAATTTGGGCTAAAAAGTTTCCACTGTTGATGTCGGATAATTTTCAGGTTCCCCCCCTACCCCAAACACATAAAAATAAAAGCGAAATGCGGAAACAAATTCAAAAAAGTTACAAAAACAGAAATCAGTGCGTTTCGAGCGCATCCAAGTTCAAGGGCAAAGCCAAGCGAATGCTAAATAATACAAAAACCAAGACTAATCATAATAATAAAAAAAATATACATAAAATAGCAACAAGAAAACAAACGCGAAACTAAAAATATTAATGGGAATGGCCTCTTGACACAAAGCAAAATATTTTGTGGGCACAAAAATAAGTGGACAAACAAACGCAAGATAATGCGCAAATAACGAGATCGTCTGACATTTTCATAATTTTTTTTGTTTTTTTTTTTTTGAAACCAAAATAAACTTATTCCCGGGGTCGTTGTCGCTTAAAATTAGCTGGTCCCCCAACCCACTCACCTGCGCATTTCATTCATGGCCTCAAAGGATCTGTTTGTGTGCTGTTCGTTGCTATATTGGCCCACTGTGCCGCGCTCCTTGCCATTGGGTCGTTGTATGTGCTTCTGGGAACTTTCGTCCAATGAATTTTGACTAGCATAGCGCAGCAGGCAGCTACCTCTATCCAGGCCACTACCCTCGGCAGCGGAATTCTGTGGCTGTGGATGGTGTTGCTGGAGCAGTAAACGTTGTCTCTGTTGAGCCACGGCCACACCCACTGCCGCCCCCAGACCAGGTGAAGCCATTGCACCTGGTTGCAATTCTATGTTGGCCAACACACCCGCACCAGCACCCTCTTCTCCTGCTCCTCCACCGCCTTCGGCAGCATTTTGTAGTTGTTGTTGTTGCTGTGGCTGCTGATTGCCATTACTTAAATTGCTCATAATACCGATTGTGTATTTGGTCAACAATGCACTCAGAGCTATCATTCACGAAACACCCGCGCGAGTTGGCAATAAACGGGGGATAGCCAGAAAACAAATATGGTTGAAGAGTTTAAGAAAAATATCCACAATCAACGACAGGTGTGACCGTTGCAGGTAAACGGCAAAATACTATTGCGTTAGAGATGGGCCGGCCACTACATTGATTAAATTAATTTTATTTATTAAATTTGATTTAATAACACAACATGACATGACACAAATACAGACACATGCATTTAAATGGTTTTTCAAGCAGCTTTTGAGAGCTTTTAGCCAAATTGTGTAAAGCCGCGTGACTAAATTTCAGCCATACTGAGCATGTTGTCATCACTATCATTTACCGTTAAAGTTTTCAAAATAAGCTGAAAATAAACAGAAAGAAGTTGATAAAAGGCATTATAATTATCGTCATATATTATATGGAATTGAAGAATATATCAGAAGAAGAAAACTCCTTAGACACTGTGTGAAGACTGTGGAAATTTCAGCCTTCAACAAAGTTGCTGCCAAAACAAACAAAAACTCACAAAACTTTTGGTGCTCTCTTTGTTGGCAATACACACTTGCCATAAAAAGATCCCAAGTAAATACCGCAAAATACAAGATTCGTATTTTCTGTGTGTTTTTTCAATGACGCAAGAAACAATAATGGAATTCCTGAAAGCGATTTAGATTTCATTTTGATTACGTCGAACAGCTGCTCCATACAAAATGTCCAGTGTGCCCAGAAAAAGTAATGGTCATACTAAAAGATTTAACGAAATCAACTTTAAGGCTGATTTATGATACATTCAAGCTAAGTTCACACAGGCACATAGTTTGTCATAATTTTCTGAAAATTTTGATGAAAATTTGGCTAAATAGCCATGATTGCAGATTTTGCAGTACTTAAAACATAAACTATGGTTTCATTCACTAATAATTTGATCAAACATGACCGAAAAGTTCGCCAGTTTGGCTAATTATACCCGTTACTCGTAGAGTAAAAGGGTATACTAAAGTCGTGCAAATGTATGTAACAGGCAGAAGGAATCATTTCCGACCATATAAAGTATATATATTCTTGATCAGCATCAACAGCCGATTCGATATAGCCATGTCCGTCTGTCCGTCTGACCGTCTGTCCGTCCGTCCGTCTGTCTGTATGAACACCTAGATCTCAGAGACTAGAAGAGCTAGAGCAACCAATTTTGAAATGTAGACTCCTATTGTCTGCACGCAGATCAAGTTTATTTCAAATTTTTGCCACGCCCACCCCCGCCCCCACAATAAAAAATGTTGAATATCTCCCACAATTTTTGAGATATCGATCTCAAATTTAAAATGTACATAAATCTATAAGCCCTGAAATTTTCATCAAGATCGGATGATAAATAGCCGAGTTAAAAAAATGTTGCATACTTTTCGGCTGACCCACCTCAGGCATACAGGAAGGCTATTAAACATTTGTTTCCATGAGTAACGGGTATATCGAAGTCGGTTAGAGCCGACTTTAACTTACGCTCTTGTTTAGACAAATTTTCATTAAATTTTCTAAAATCTTGTCAAGGTTTTTGCCTGTGTGAACTTAGCTTTACATTACAAACAGTTGTCTATCGATATCGTCAATCAATATCGTAACTCAGACACTTGTAATAGTGCGTTTCTACTACAGCTGCGTCCACGTTCGCCTCCACTTATCGGCAAACGCGCATTGGACTCCATATCAAAACGAGAGCGTAAGTTAAAGTCGGGTCTAACCGACTTCGATATACCCGTTACTCATGGAAACAAATGTTTAATAGCCTTCCTGTATGCCTGAGGTGGGTCAGCCGAAAAGTATGCAACATTTTTTAACTCTGGTTCTGCCAACTTGTTTTTTCATATTTATACGATGAATATCGATAAGAACCGATATCGATAAGACATTTTGATAACAAAACCAGCTGGCACAACAATTGGCGGAATGTTAATTTTTTTAAATATTGTTGATTTACTTAAATAAAGTTTTCAAATGATGTCCAAAAGTTCAGGTAGAGATTCAATTATTTGCAAATGGTTTACTACTTGATAGTGTCATTCATACTTGTTTCAGAAAGGAGCATGCAAAGTGTGGGCCATCCGACAAGAACGCCTGCCACCTGGGAATAAAATTAGACCATCTGAATTTGGATAATCCAAATAGCCTTCCAATCGATCACTATTCTGCAAATGAACCAAGCGTAAAAAGAGCGACGGACAAGCGGTCCAGTAGGGTTGAAAACCGAAAAATCCCAGGCAGCAGCTCCACTAAAAGCTGAAATGTTTGTCATCCACAGGAAACAATTCCTTGAAAATCGTGTGTCTTTCAAAAGGAACCGCCTAGAAATAATAAAGAAATCAAACCTGGAATACTAATGTAATTGTTACTAGCTTACAATTGCCAAATATTACGTGGGTGAGACTCCTCGTACGCAACGCTCGGCACAGCACACTCATTTATTACTCGAAAAACCTTTATTTTAACTGCATAAGCTGCAATTGTTTCTTTTCAATTGCAAATCAAAGTCACTTTAATTCATTTTGATTGATGCGCAAAGGTAAACAAACAGACCAGATCAGCTGTTGTGGATGCGGAAGTGGACGCTGAACACAGTAGAAACACCTCTGGGGACTTATCGAAAAATCGTGCAATCGATGACAGAACGCGCGTAAAGACACTTGCTTTCTGCTGGAGCTACTGTGTTTGTCTTCAAAATGAAACACCTCTTCGGTGTAAGATGAGAAGTCTGCAAGCATTGGTTCGCATATACAAATGTCTGCTAGAGTTTTTATTCCAATTATTACCTGTACTGTCAACAGGATCGAAAAGCACTGATTTGGATACCTGGAGAACACACGCCACCCTGTCAAAGTAATCATAAGTCAAGGGAGTGCCACCAGAAGGACCCAGAAGTTTGCAATGCATTGAAGGAATCATCTCCGACCATATAAAGTATATACATTCTTGATCAGCATGCTGTGCTGAGTCGATTGAGCTTTGTCTGCGTGTTTCTACGAGATCTAGACCATCACTGTTAAAGCTATCGAGCTGAAATTTAGCACAGAGTCTTTATTTGACTGCACGGTGCTAATATGTAAAAACCGCCGGGATCGGACGACAACTTCTTGTAGCTGCCATAGGAATGATCGGTCGGAAAATGGGTTTTAGTGAAAAAAACTTTTGTGTTTTTAATGTTAGCGCTCTTGAACTTGGTCATTATTAATATTAGATGTTTTTAAACTGATCTGCGAAATTTGATCGAATTAAAACGTATTAAAACTTTGGCACAGAAGCTGTGACGAAAAGAATTTTCTATCGTTCTAAGTACGAGGCTTAAAGTCCTAATATGAATACTCAAATATATACTCGCAAGTTCAAACTAGTAACTAGTATATTAGCTCACCGATGGATCGACTTTCGGTTAGAATCTTCCCGACGCCCATTTGTGTTTGACCAGAAACATTCCGTAATTTAACGGTTAGATATCTGGCTGGGATATGAACTCACAAATCTCAGAGATGGTAAAAGAGGTAGAGGACCAATGTTTCTCCATTGCGTGGTCTTCAACCAAATGCAGCCACTTTTCAGCCTTATCTCGTAACCATTCGGTTTTCTTGATGCTAGCCTTGAGAATCTCATACTATAGAACTGTAGAACCTGTAACGACTATTTCGATTTTGTTCCGAACATTTAGATTTAGTTTCATGATGACTATTTCGATTTTATTCTGAACATTTCGATTTTGTTTATAAGTTTTAGTTTTTAAATTTTTTGTTCTGCAACAGTCGAGTATGGTCTCTTTAATCCCGAAAATAGTCGAATAATTGGTGCTTTCCAACACTGAACCGGTTACCTGTGTTATCGATAGCCCGACAATTGCCGCGCCCTTTTAAAATTCAATTTCAATTAAAACAAACATTTTTTTGCTAGTTTTGTCCATCAACTTTATTTATTTGTTTGGCTTTTTGTTTAATATTGATTACTCATATAGTTTTCTACTCAACTCATCAACATTTTTTGGATATGTCAAATATATAGATTTTTTGTTTGTGTTTTTTTTTTTTAAACAACTTTGCTTAATGAATGTTTACGAGAATAACAGCAACCACCTAATAGGAGTATATATAATTTACGATATTTTTTATTTATTTATTATAATTAAAATGGGTTTATTACTATTTACAATGTGCCAAGAGCAGCGCACTCAATCGAATAAATAAATAGAAAATAAATTCTATAAATAATTGAAATTATAATTTGAAATTTGGCTAATGAGAGAAGTGTTTACACTAACTATAGATGGGGTATTTAAACTGTTTAAATATGTACACACATAATTTAGATTCCATACATTACAATAAATACAAAAATAAAATACTTGGTTTTTTTGTTTTTTGAAAAATGTAACCCAAAATGCAGAATACTTAGATCCTATAGGAGAGTTTTAGCATTCGGTAATACTTAGTTAATAAATTGTATGGTACATTTCAGCTAAATATATACGAATATTTTGTTTTTTGATAGGCTTTAAATTTTCTTGTTTTTCTTGGAGGCTACACACAATGCACACTGGGATTGTCTCTAGTATTTGTTTTGGTTTTCTTTTCTTCGCTCAAGCACGCTTACTGCGCTCCAGGGTGGAGGAGTTGGAGGTTGTAGTCATGGGCTGATAACAGTTCAGATTTGAAGACATCCGGCCCAAGGCAGCGGCCAAACGATTGGGCAAACGACAAAACAGATTACGAGTATTTTGTGGAGGACTTCTGCTTTCCGCTGCAGTCCGGCTGCTGCTTCTAGTGGCCTGCTGCAATTGGGCCACCACCTCGGCATGCTGTACATAGGACACATGTATATTAACAGCCTCATCTTCATCCGCATCACTGGCACTATCCACATCATCCTCATAGTAATGTGGTATAGCAGCCGTATCCGATGCCGCCTTTGCCGTGGACTATACATTGCCATAAAAGGGCGCTGGTGTATTGGCATCACAGGGTTTAACCCTCAATTTCTGCTTATAATGATATTCCTTGAGGTAGCTCTTCAAACGACCCGGTAATTCCAGTTGATTGATGCCATCGTAACTGGTATTGGAGACAATGGTGGCTCTTGCCAGTTGCTGGAGTGAAAAGGTTTGTCTACGATGCAAGGGCATGGTTAGACAGGGTTCAAAGAACATGACGCAAGAGGGATCCTTGTAATGTTCCAGTAAGCCGGTGACATTGGGGGCGGTAAAAACACACGGATCATGACAGTCAAAACTGTAAAGAAAGAAGAAAATTGAAGTAGAAATTAGTACATTGGTTTTACCCAGAAATGATAACGAAAAAAAAAACAAAATGACTAAAACTCAAACTATTTGCTTGTATGACAGTCATCCGGGGTAGAAGAGATAATGAACTTTGCGTTTTTACAGTTAAATTCAGTATCGAACTACCCTAATTCCACGAAATTTGTGTATCTCTGTGAAGGAAATCCATTATTCATCATGGTTTGGCTTTTGTTTTCTTAGAAATATTTATACCCGTTACTCGTAGAGTAAAAGGGTATACTAAAGTCGTGCAAATGTATGTAACAGGCAGAAGGAATCATTTCCGACCATATAAAGTATATATATTCTTGATCAGTATCAACAGCCGAGTCGATATAGCCATGTCCGTCTGTCCGTCTGTCCGTCTGTCCGTCCGTCCGTCCGTCCGTCCGTCCGTCTGTCTGTATGAACACCTAGATCTCAGAGACTAGAAGAGCTAGAGCAACCAAATTTGAAATGTAGACTCCTTTTGTCTGCACGCAGATCAAGTTTATTTTCAATTTTTGCCACGCCCCCTCACGCCCCCGCAATTTGGAAAAAACGTCATATCTCCTACAGTTTTGATGATAGATGGTTCGTACTTTCTAGAGATATCTAGTACTTAAAATTATTTATCGATTTGCTGAAGGAATGATATAGATCGGATGAACGATACTCAAGTTATGAGCAAAAAACGGTCAGTTAACACCCACCACCCACCCCACCCATAACCTAAGCATTGCGTTCAGCAGCAATCTTAGTGAGAGAGAGAAGGAGAGAGAGAGACTTAGAGAGCGCACTGCGTTGTGCGTTGTGTGTTAACTGGCCGCCTGACTCGTGACCAAATTCGAGCTGCGACATTAAGGGTGCGGAGTATGTAATAGTCGGGCTTGACCGACTGTCTTATTAGGAAAGGTGATACGTTTTCAAAAGTTTTGTTGTCTGATCTGTTTATCGTGATGAATTTGGAGTCATTTATGTTGGATTTAGTAATTGCCAAATGTCTATTAATATCTGGCGGATAATAAATAGCCGAGTTAAAAAATGTTGCATACTTTTCGGCTGACCCACCTCAGGTGGACAGGACCCCAGGAAGGCTATTAAAAATATGTTTCCATGAGTAACGGGTATATCGAAGTCGGTTAGAGCCGACTTTAACTTACGCTCTCGTTTTTTTAAATAATGTGGCTGGCGATTATTCTATACATTTGAGTATTATCAAGGCTAGAAAAGTTTCCTAGGCTATTATAAAATCCGTTTCACTATTTAAGGGCACTTTTTTTAAACAAATTCGTTGTAAATTTACTTAAAACTTCGGATTTTTGAAGGCTAGTTAGTGGGGGGTTTAGCAGAAATACCCGGAGATTTTTGCACAACCGATTTGATTTGGAACTAAACTAGATGGACTTGTAGGAGGATATGTAAAGTGACTAGAAAACGACGGCTGCTAGATCATAGGAAAGTACTTGCAAGTAGGGCTGCTACTTGTAGGAGGATATGTAAAGTGACTAGAAAAGGACGGCTGATAGATCATAATCTACTTGAACCTTAGCTGTCAGTTTCAAATCACTCAACTTTCGTCATCTAATCTAAAGGCAAGCAGTTTTATTTCGAAATGCAAGCGCTTACACGAAAATCTCTAGAAATTTCTGAGACACCCCTGTATAAGTTAGTTTTTAAACGAACCGGTCGAATCCCAGAGTTCCGACTATTGTTCCTACTGTGAATCGAATCACTTAAAAACAGGGGCCGAACACATTTTGCTATTCGAACGCATGCCAAGGCTTGTGCTATGAAAGCAAACAGCTTTTTAGTTGCTGGCCAGCGGTCGATCAAGTAGGTCAGAGCTGGGTTACGTCGCTCAAATCCCAAATTTTTGAACATTAACCACGAACCAAAGCTTTGCACACATATTTTGGATGTGCTGAACTGGTCTTCATATGGAATTAACTAGGGATCACATAACACATGCACTGCTCAGACATGTCAGGGCACGAACCGAACACGAAAATTAGAAAAATAGTCGGTTTTTTTGTAAATAGTGTAAAAGGTGTCATAAAATTGATAAGGAAACTAATTTTATTGCATCCGCAAACAGAAATCAGAAAACTGTCTTCGCTACACATTTTAGTAGATTAAGCTCACAATTTAGGTCCGGTTTCTCATCTTCTCTACATAGAGAGCTATATGTCACATAAACTTACAAATAGCTAAGCAAATTGTGAGCTTATCTGACACATAACAGCTAACTGGAAAAAGAGAAATCGGCGATTACTCTGATAATTGTAAGTATATGTGACATATAGCTCTATGTAGAAGATGAGAAATCGGCCCTAAATTGTATTTTCGTTTTTATTTTTGTGATAGTGCAATGTGCGAGGAAAACTGCAATGAAATGTAAAGCCCCCAGTTGAGCTAATATGAATGAGACACTGGGTTGTCCAACCATATTGCCATAACCATATATGTATAGTAATATGATGTCAATAAACCCATAAAGGCCACACATTTCCGACTGTACTTTGGAATATAATGAAGCAATTTGATGCCAGAGAGTTAAAAGTGAGCGTAAGAAAACCCCAATAAGATAACTTAAAATAGTTGTAGGGCAGGAGTCATATTTTTGTATTAAACAAAATGGAATAATTATTTGTGTAATAGTCTTGTGAATGAAAATGTGAGTTGGAAGAACCAGAATTTAAAATTCTCCAGATTCGGGACGAAAAAAATATTACCAGGGACCGTCGTAATCATTTTAACTAATATTGTAATCACCACTGGAATAATTTTTATACCCGTTACTCGTAGAGTAAAAGGGTATACTAAAGTCGTGCAAACGTATGTAACAGGCAGAAGGAATCATTTCCGACCCTATAAAGTATATATTATATATTCTTGATCAGCATCAACAGCCGAGTCGATATAGCCATGTCCGTCTGTCCGTCCGTCCGTCTGTCTGTATGAACACCTAGATCTCAGAGACTAAAAGAGCTAGAGCAACCAATTTTGAAATGTAGACTCCTATTGTCTGCACGCAGATCAAGTTTATTTAAAATTTTTACCACGCCCACCCACGCCCCCACAATAAAAAATGTTGAATAACTCCCACAATTTTTGAGATATCGATCTTAAATTTAAAACTTACATTTATATTCGCAACATCTATAAGCCCTAATTTTCATCAAGGTCGGATGATAAATAGCCGAGTTAAAAAAATGTTGCATACTTTTCAGCTGACCCACCTCAGGCACACAGGAAGACTATTAAACATTTGTTTCCATGAGTAACGGGTATATCGAAGTCGGTTAGATCCGACTTTAACTTACGCTCTAGTTTTATTTGTAGAACTATTCTAAGAGCCGGTTTCACATCTTCTAAATAGAACTATGTCACATAAACTAACAAATAACAGAGTAAAATCTATGACTATTTGACACATAGTAGCTATCTGGGAGAACAGAAATCGGGGCTAAGTAGATGGTTTTTTGATCAATAAATAGAAAATAATCATTATAAACGGTCCTTGGATTTTACAATTCTAGGAACCGGCAGTGATTGATTCTTGATCAAATGTCACAGGGCAGCAAAATTGAACTTTGTTCAGTTTATAGAAGTGATTTTTGTGTGCTGAACACTAATCTATTTGGGGAAATGGTCCATCACTTCTGGATTTTTGGTAGTTTGTGTCTAAATTGGCTTAAAATGCTTATTCTGAACCTTTATAGACCTGTTTTTTGTGGGGAGTCTACACTTTTGCTTTAATTCTCTTTGATAATATCGTTAAGAACGAATTCTTAACTTTAAAATAAACTATTCCAAACAATTCTACTGTTTTTTGAAGCGAAGATATACCAGATAAGCCTGGTCAAAAGTTGGCAGTACCTTAACAATGGAGTTGGTAAAGAACCTTAATCAATTCTATAACGTGAACATTATTTTAACATGCGCACATAAGAAAAGTGTGAATTATATGCATAATTTCTATTGTCAGTTCTTGAAAATTGTATAGTTTTTTGAGAGTATAAGAAAGGTTTCAATGCGTATTCTAAGCGATTCTGTTTATGGCATAAGGCTAAAAAATTAAACTTTTTACAGTTTATTAAAGGGATAGTGGCGTGGCCTGCACACGAATCTGTTTTTTTAAAATTCATTCATCACTTTGGTATCCATCAATTTTGGTAATTTTAGACTAAAGTTGATCAAAATGACTATTTGGCAGGGAATCAAAACGAATCGTATTTCGGTTCCGATACGTACCGCAACTTATGTTTCGGTAAAAGGTTCTGTTTTGGTTCTAGCATTATTTCGGTATTCGGTTCTGTTTCGGTACCTAAATTTTTATTACTGTATACCGGTACGTACCGGTATGGACCGGTAAAATATAAAGAAAGATCGGTCATTGGTTTTCCGTCCATGAGATTGCTTAGCAAAGACATATCAGTTGCACCCCGAAAAATAAACGTTCTACGCTGACTTGCCCTTCTCAAAGGCATACATACAATTTTGGAAAATTTGGTCCAGTTTTCTGACCATCTTTTAAGTACATCTTCTTTTTATTGTAAAAGTTTAAGGCTCAGGAAAATTGATAGTCATTGGGCGTGTTCAGCAGAATAATTGATCCCTGAGGAGGTATCAGAAAAAAATGTTTTATCGAATAGTTTCTGCTGTTGGAGGGAGCAGTCACACTTTAAAGTAGCGTACTATTTCTTTGATACATGCTCTTGTATCATGATACCTCAAATTGGCTATTATAATGCCGCATCTCTCGAGTTCAGTATTAAAATAATTGCAAATTTATACTTGATCAGGGAGCAAGTTGTTCTGCTGAACACGGCCATTGATGCCATTATAGGCTAATTACACTGAGCAGATCTTACAAACCACATCAAATAAATGTATGAATCGACTTAGCCTCCACTTTCAGCTAAGTTTCACTTGAACAAAAATGAATAGCAAAAGTACTTTTCTGTTCAAAGGTTATCATGACATTAAAGTGAGGGTTTAAGATTATAGGATGTAATATTTTCAAAGAGACTGGTCTCGCGTTTTTCTTTTTCACAATACAAAAGTTTTGCTTTGACAGATTTTTTTTTTAAAGATTACGATTTGTTCTTAAAGTCCCCCAAAACTAAGTGCCAATTTTGCAGTCTAGTTGGTTGCTTTCAGAACTGAAACTGAACCGGTACAATGTTTAGGTTCTTTTCGGTCTTTTTGATTCCAGGAATATCGGTTCTCGGATACCGGTAAATAAAAAATTAAAAATATCTATTTCGGTTCTGGTTCTGAGTTTAAATCGGTTCTTTTCGGTATACGGTTCCGGTTCTGGTTCCAGTTTGATTCCCTGCTATTTGGACCCTTTTTAGGTGCGTTCTGTGGGGAATCTATACTTTTTTGCTTTGACTCTCTTTGGTATTATTGTAAAGTACCATTTCTTTACTTTTAAATAATTTATACCACAAAATTTTACGATTTTTTTAAGCAAATATACAACATTTTGAATACATGTGTTCGAAATGACCACATTTTGTACTGCCCATAAAAATGCAATGGATTTTTTTTAAAACTTTATTAGAATTCAATACAAATGACTTGCCTTTTGTACTGTTTTTTCATTGCTTACTATTGGACAGTAGACATTTTTGTCAATTAAAACACATATTCAAATTTTGAATATATCTTCGCGTAAAAAAAAAACGTAAAATTGTTTGGGATAAGTTTTTTTAAAGCTCAGAAATGATACTATATAATGATTTCATGTAATATTCGATGAAATATGTGAGTTGCTTACACAACGCGCTTGAAATAGCTCATAATAGGCATTTTAAACAACTTTAAGACATAAGACAAACATTTAGAACCGCCACCCTCCCCATCCATAAATTTGTTCCTTTTGCCTAGTGTAATTTTTGATGGATTTTTTTTTTAACTTCAGCAGAATACTGAAAGAAACACGCACACAAACAACATAGCTTTAGCTTAACGTAAAATTTTATCAAATTTTGAGCATATCATAAAAGTTTGAGGGACCTTAGTTTATGTCATTTTAAATCAGGACTGCAAATCCAATACATTTTTTCGAAGCTCCGATTGCAACCGGAATGTTGGAAAATTTGAAGGTTCAAGATTTTATGGAGAACGTTTTGGTTTGAAGCTTGGTTCGGCACAAGTTTGAAACAATTTCTGTGATTAATACAAACTCATAATAATATTTCAGAATTGATCAAAATCGCAGAGATAACTTTCGTCATCTAATGAATGTGGAATCAAGATACCGTTGGGTGACATTATTCTAGAATTTTTCATAAAAATCCATTGTACTTTGTTGTCGCATTCAAGTATTTGTTGCACAATATTGAATAGTTTAAAAATTTTTCTAGTTAAATGAAATGATGAAATGAATGTCTTTAATTCTGTTGAACCGAAAATTTAGTTTTCGGAACGGGTTCAGATTTAGTAATTTTCTCCACTTTGATTTGGTTTAATTTTTGCTTTAAAGTTTAAAAAATGTCAAAACTGTTCAGATCTTAATCGGTTGGCAGCACTTTTTGAAATATTTATATGAGCAAAGAGGCGCGATGCTTTTCCGTAGGATCGGACGTAACTAGATTGAATTTCATGTTCGAAGTCGGGATCGGGACGGGAAATTTTATAAAGCAGAAAGGTCTCTATTAAAAATATGAACTGTTAAAGCGATCTCCGATTTTCTAGGGATCGAAAATTTGAAAATCGATTTGGAAGGATTTGAAACGTATTTAGTTTTCCGAGCATATCGATCGAACAAATATCCAAAAATTAGGCTAGTTATCTGTATAGCTATTCTTATTCTTCGCTTTACTTAAACTTAAAAGAAAGCTAAGGAAAGTGAAAGAAATCCTTCACAAGGCCTCTAAATATTTCATATATATAAAAATCACATTAGCTATTTCAAGAGATTTTCTATTGACTCTAATTGAATTAAGTAGAATTACCACAAGTTGTGGAAAATAATACAGTTCTGGGTACAAGGTTCAATCATGTGGGTGGGTCAGAAAATGTAAACAGAAAAAAACTGTTGGTTATTCCAAATCCATAACTGAAATTCTAAAGAAGGTTCGGTACAAAGCTTCGAATCTGTGGTAAGGCTTAGGCAAAGTCTTTAGAACTTATAAGGGGAAATTTCAGTGTGGATCTTCAAGTCTGTCGAACAAACTTGGCACATACACACAATTGTAAAATCGTAGGTCCACATCGAATATTTTCCCTTAGTTTTCAGTGACATTTAGTTGCATTTCCATTACTCATCCTGGTGAGTTTCATAGTCTTCGGTGTAGGTTTCATCTAAGAACTTCTACTTCTATTCCCTAATTCTTCTCTCACACACTCGTGCTTTCATTTTCACTTTAGCCAACATTTTGCGATGGTATTTTTTACTCACCTAAACTTATGACCACTCTGTTCGATCCGGGCATGCAATGATCTGCCATATTTACGGAATGTAACAGAAAATAGAAATTCCTCTTGTGCCGAATCACGTAACAGAAATGTACCCTCCGGTTTGCCTTCAAGTAAACGTTCAGCCTCATAACGATCCATTTTGCCCCAATAAAAGCTGCTGTTGATGATTTTCTCCAAATCGGGTACCAGACAATGCATCAAATCAATTTGTGAATGCACTCTCAGTTGATTATGTGGGGCAGGTGGTGGTTGAGATGTTGCTTGAATTGGAACCACATCCATATTAGGCGTTTCGCTAATCAAACGTATATTCGGTCCCACGGTCACTCGTGCATTGGGTGATTCGACAACAAACTGGGGTGAACTTATTCTAATGATGACATCGCCATTGGTGGGTGCTGTCCAGATAGCCAGTTGGCTGGGTTCGGGTACCGCCACCGTGTTGCGTTTCCTTTGACGGGCGATGGAAGCACTTGTTGTACCAGCGGCTGTTGAGTGGCTTAAGGTGGGTGGCGTGGAACGACGATCGGCGGGACGTGGCTTACGCGTTGTTTGCTCCTTTTTCTCTGTATTACTGCTGGAAGATTCCAGCATGCCTCGTAATCCTCTAAACGCATCACGACATTTACATTTACAGCAGCGTCTTTTGCTGGTAGAGGAGTTGCTTGATACGGTGGCTCCCATTGATAAGCTTTTATTACTGCGACTGCGACAGCAACTGTTTCCGTTGGCTATAAAACAAAAAAAAACAAAAAAAATTTTGAAATTTGTTTAATGAGTAATTTTTTTTTTTTTTTTTATTGATTTCATTCAGCAAAAGTTGCTAAAAAATTTATTTAATTATTTATGTACCTTGCTTAGACTGTTGTGCTTCCGCCGACAACATTTCGCTGACTGGCAGCGTTGATTCCAGCACCTCGCAATAGTCAACAGCTTCGGCGGCAACGGCGACGCCATCACGCCGACGCAGCAGCGACTCATCATCATCATCATCATCGTCGACGTCGTCATCGTGTTCCTCGTGCTCGTCGTTCAATTGAAGCGTACTAATCGCCGTGGCGGCCCCTGTACTGTTACTTCCCGCTAAATGGTTGTTATTCATGTGTTGTCTTTCGGTTTTTGGCGCTTCCGTTGAACTGCCCGCAGTTCGATTTGACGCCTCCGCCAAAGTTACATTTACAACTTGCTCATTTGCATTGAGCGTGTCCGCAGACATGATGGCGGCGACACCTGGTTGCTGCTGCTGCTGCTGCTGATGTTGCTCCTCTAGCACCTGATGAACCACACTGCTGTCGTTGCCATTTTCCATTTTGGCCAATTGTATTTTGATTATAATTTGACGCACTTCCGATGTGCTAGATGCGGCTTCCTCCTCGTCTTCGTCTTTTTGTATGGCCAACAGACTTTCAAAATTGATTGTGGGCTGCTGTTGCTGATGTTGTTCTTGTTGTTGTTGTAGTTGGTTGTGTTCCTTTTGACTATTTGGTGATTTCTTGTTGGCAGTTGGCTTGCTCAATAATAGACCCATTGGAAGTTTTCTCGGGTTGCTGAAATGAGAGAGATGTGAGGAAGTTCTTAGTAAGTTGAAAGATTAAATAGAGTTTAAAATTTTCGTTGTGTTGGACATTGTTTTTCTGAAGAAGGTTCGGTCTGAAAAGCTCGTCGAAAATATTTACTATTTTTGAAATATCCAAAAAGTTTTCAAAACCTTCGTACCTTCAAAACAAACCACCAAGATTTTTACAAACTTTATACACTCAGAAAAAAAACAAGAATTTTTTACTTAATTCAAGTACAAACGGTATCAATAGTACTATTTTTACGAAAATACTTAATTCCTGTGAAAAATTCTTAATTCAAGTACGATTTTTCAATACCAAAATACTTGATTTAAGACTGTTTCTGGATATATTAAGTATAGGTACATTTTAAAGTATTTTAAAATCTTTTTGATCATACTTTTAGATTGTAATGGTCTTAAGTACAAGTCGGTTTACTTTTAAAATAAGTGAAAAATATTCAACTGGAGTTCTAAATTCTTAAAAGAAAATAAAAGTTCATAAAATAGATACAGAAAGAATGTTGTTTGGTTAAAATTCATCAAATTTGAAAGCTATTCTAATTTTGTTCTAGGTCTTTTTATTAAACCGAATAGGGCTGGAAAATCCCAACGAAATGAACTAATAGCCCCTTTCCACTTGCATCATTTCTTAAAATTGCCGTTCTATTGAAAAATTGTCAGTTTTTTTGACATTCACAATGCCACGTTGACAAGAACAGCTGAATGGTTTGTTTTAAATAACAGGCGCTAATTTCAAACTCAAGTGGACTTTTTGGAACATTAAGCAAAAAAAAAACGAACGCATTGTCATAGCAGAAATCTAATTACACAACTTTTTTTTTACTAATTTATATTTAAAACGAAATTACGCCCATTTTTTAAAATTCAAATCAACAGATAATTGGTAGCGACACTTTTGGTAGCCTCAGGGTAACGAGTACTGCCTGAGAGTCACGAGAGTTTTATTGAAAACGAGAAGGCCAAGCTAACTTCGTCTGTGCCGAAGTTTTTATACCCTTGCAAATGCTGTTTTTGAAATGACAGAGTTTAATAACGCTTACATAAAATTCTAAAAAAATTTTAACTAAAACTCATTTTCCGACAGATAAACATCTGATTTCGACCAAATTTTGCGAATCTTTTTGAAAACATATCAAATTAACAATCGCGGAGATTAAGAAAGATAAAATTTAAAACAGAAAAGTTTTTTTCACTAAGACTCATTTTCCGACCGATCGGTCCTATGGCAACCATAAGATATAGTCACCCGATGTCGATCAACTTTTTCAAATTAGTTTGAAAGCGTTTAATATTAAGAATCACCGACTTTAAGAACGATTTACTTGAAAACAAAAAAGTTTTTTTCACTAAGACCCATTTTGCGACCGATCGGTCCTATGGCAGCTATAAGATAGAGTCATCCGATTTTGACAAAAATTTGCAAATCTGTTTGAAAGCATATAATATTTATTATCGCAGAGTTTTATGACGCTAGCGTTGAAAACAAAAAAGTTTTCCTTACTAAGACCCATTTTCCGACCTATTGTTCCTATGACAGCTATAAGATATAGTCATCCGATCTTGACCAAAATTTGCAAATCTGTTTGAAAGCATATAATATTAACAATGGCCGAGTTTAAAGCCGCTAACATTGAAAACAAAAAAGTTTTTCTCACTAAGACCCATTTTTTGACCGATGGTTCCTATGGCAGCTATAAGATATAGTCATCCGATCCGGTCGGTTCCGACATATTAGCAGCGTGCAGTAAAAAGAAGACTCTGTGCAAAATTTCATCTCGATAGCTTTAAAACTGAGAGACTAGTTTGCGTAGAAACAGACGGACAGACAGACGGACAGACAGACGGACAGACAGACAGACAGACAGACGGACGGACAAAGCTCAATGAACTCAGCTCGTCGCCCTGATCAAGAATATATATAGTTTATGGGGTCGGAAATGAATATTTCTATGCGTTGCAAACTTCTGGGCAAAATTATAATACCCTTTGCAAGGGTATAAAAATACCAAATTCTTTCGGGGCGAATGTCAACATTTTTCAGAAATGAATTAAATGAAGTGGCCAATCGTATGGAAGAAATGATTTCATTTTTTTTATTTCTTGTCATTTCAAGAAATTAAGTATAATTTCTTTGGTGGAAATCGACTATAAGATGGAATTACTGTAAGTCAGAAACCAACCTTCAGCCTATAACAAAAATGTTAAAACCAGAAGGGAATTTTAAAATCATATTATATTTTATTTAAAATAGTTCGCATTTAAAGTTGCATAATTTTTGGAGTTCGTACTTGAACCAAGATATTTTACACTTGATTTAAGAACGCGTTTTTTAACATTTTTCATCTGACTGTAAGTACGAAAAGTTATTGATTCTAGAACATTTGTTCTCATTTCAAATATATTTACAGTATTTTTTCGATTGAAGAATGGTTCGTACTTAATTTAAGTACATCCAAGAACAAAACATACTTGAAATTTTAGGCATAAAACTGTATAAATTCAATACCAATCGACCTTGAACTCTGTCAGTCGTTTATTATACCAGTTACTCGCAGAGTAAAAAGGGTATACTAAAGTCGTGGAAATGTATGTAACAGGCAGAAGGAAACATTACCGACCACATAAAGCAGGGTTGCCCAAACCGAAAGCCACGAACTCGTTGTTGTTTTGCGCAAAGGAATAGTTCGCGCGTATACGGTCCCCACGCGTGCCATAAGCCTACATAAAGCAACAACAATTTCATATGCGTGCTCTCCTCTCTTTCTTTCCGAGCTAAGGTTTTGTGACTCTCTTCAATGTCTCAGGCAAATTAAAAACCATCAACAATGTTGATTTTGATTGATCGCTGTTTCACGGCGGCACACACACACACACACACACAAGCAAAAATCGAGTTTCTTTTTAAATTTCTTGTTGTTATTATTGCTTGAGATAGATTTTGTGCATTTGAATTTGTTTTCAAGCGGCCGTAAGCTCATTCTGGGCCCCCCTGACATAAAGTATATATATTCATGATCAGCATCAACAGCCCAGTCGATATAGCCCTGTCCGTCTGTCCTCCCGTCTGTATGAATACGTAGATCTCAAAGACTAATAGAGCTAGAGCAACCGAACTTGAAATGTAGTCTCCTATTGTCTGCACGCAGATCAAGTTTGTTTCAAAATTTTCTCGACTACCACTACCGCCCCCACAATAAAAAAAATGTAAAATAACTCCCGAAATATTTAAGATATTGATCTTAAATTTAAAACTTACATTTATATTCGCAATGTCTATAATCCCTCAAAATTTCATATAGATCGGATAATAAGTACCAGTGTTAAAAAATGTTTACTACTTTTCGTCTTTTCCCCTTAGAAACAAATGAAGGCTATTAAACATTTCTTCCCCTTTTAACTAACCCTCTCGTTTTTGAGAGTAGTTGTCCATTTTCAGTGCAAAATGAAATCCGAATCTAACAGGTAAGTATCAAAATCTAACGAAGGGGCTCTACAACAACAATCAGTTGGGTCATAGTGCTTGCAATTTGCTGTGTTTTAGTTTTATGAGGAGAGCAACGGGCCCTTGGGTGCCCAACGAGGTTTTAAGCTAATAAAATGTCTAAACTTAGCCGAATCTATTGTCAATATCTATTCCATCTAGACATTGTTGGTTGTTTTTGTTTTAAAATACATTTCTAATTTGGTAAAATATTTGTAAAATGTTTAATATTATTTGCTTTGTGTTTTGTTATATTTTTGGAAAAATCTTTAATATTTTTGGTTCTCAAATGTAAACAAATCATTTTGTGATATTTTTGAAATTTAATGATTTTAGATTTTTTTTATGACACTTATATTTTCTTGGAATTGTTGGAGACTTTGGTATGTGTGGAATCATTTTGAAATTCTGAATTTCTTATTTTCTGCTTATTTTCACGTGCATGTATGTGACTGTCCCCATTTCAACGATGAAAAAAAAAACATTTGTAGTTTCTGGAATTATATGAAAATAAGCGACATATTTAAAAAAAATTTTGGTCACGCTGCATATAGAATGGAAGAAGGCGAGAGCGTGCGGAGACAGTAGGAAGTAAACAGACAGAAAGAAAAACCCGTATCGAGAATACGTAAAGAGACAATGTAAATAGAAAATCGTGTTTAAATAGAAAAACCGTACAAACAGTGTGTAAATAAGAAATCAATAGCCCAAAAAACCCTCGTTTACACATTCATGGGATTTTTCAAAAATTCTTTGACATTTTAACTATTTTGTCAAATTTTTGAAAAACTTAAAATATTTTTGGTTCTTGATGATACATTTTTCAGAATTTTTGAAACATTTGAAATATTTTTGCATCTTGATTAATTTATTACATTTTTGGGAGTTTTTGAAACATTTGAAATATTTTTGGTTCTTGATTAATTTATTACATTTTTAAGTATTTCTGAACTTTAATGGATTTTGTATCTTATGATATAATACATATATTTTCTTGGAATTCTTAGAAACTTTGGTTTGTGTGGAATCTTTTTAAAATCCATTATTTTTGCTTATTTTCCATTTCAACAATGGAAAAAATTTGGATAATGTCGCTATTTTTACCATTTGTTCAACTTTTTGGGCCTTTTTAAGAAGTTTTGGTTAGTTTTCAAAATATTTGGTAATTTTTGAAATCTTTAAGAATTCTTTAACAATTTTTCTACATTTTATCTAAGACTTGACCATTTTGTGTATTCATTAATAACATTCTTGAGTTCTATAAATTTATTTACAAATATTACAAAACTTTTGAATTATGTGAAATGTTTATTATTTAGTTTATGTGCTAAACATATTTAACATCAAATGTTTTCTCACAATTAACACCTTACGATTGCTACTAAATATACAATGTAAACACGCCCTCGATTGCCTAGCAACTCCTCATACTGTATACACGTACAATGCCGTCATTATCAGCTGATCAGTGATCTAATTGTTTTATTGAAATGCAATTAAATGACACAACCAATTTTGGGGGAAGTCACCACCAACCATCAAAAAGTTCTTCGTGTTGACTCATTATTAACCTGTGCTTTGGTCGTCATGTCTCTTTTTATCAGCAACAGACGTAAAGCACATGACGCATCTCAATTAGTTGGTAAAATGATTAACGATAAGGATTGTAATGTAATAATACAAAAAAAAAAAAAAACTACTCTGGGACAAGCCTACAATTTGCTCACTTCCAATGAAAACTAGAAGTAAAACATATTGTGTACATTTCATGATCTGCTCCATAAATAGCTCAGCCAGACCAACTGATGCGTGGGATTGGTATGCCTGCCCATTGTGTTTAATGCTGCTGCTGCTGCTGATGAAGATATTTTCTTAGCATGAGTCAGTTCGTGGGGGAGCTAAGTAGGAGACGGTATTTAAACTCTATGCAATTGTTTTTAATTGCCCCATTTGACCGCCACTTCAACTTCACTTGACTAAGTAATTAAAAACAACACAAAAAACTGTCGGAGGAGTTCTTCCTAGAGCCCTGGGGGGTGGCAGACACAACGTCTCTTGCTGTAGGTCAAGACATTTCACACGGAATATGAATACATCTGTTTTAATTACTTCTGTGAAAGCAAATATAAAAGCTTATTAATTAAATTTCAATTCCACAAATTTTAAGCTATTAAAAGCATTTCAAATATTTTAAAGAGAAGTATAAAAAATTCTAAAAATATTATTAAGGAGGTGTTCTCTGTATGCCAATGTTCAGCTTTGATCATATAGCTGATATATTTATATCAATCTTTATGGTCATGTTGACCAACAAATAGCAAGACATTTAAACGAAATTTCCCTTTTTTTTTTTTTACCTGCGTTATCAGTTGCATTTTGCTTTTCAAGTGTCACTTTTACAGTCTCCAAATGTCACGCACTCAAAATCTTATCAAATTTGGGACTATTTTTGGTCTCGCTTATCTGGCAATAAACTATTTTTGGAACAAAATGATAAAATTTGGTATAAATGCTAAATATTGTTAAGATAAGTTTGAATCCTAGATGAAAGTTAGAGGGCTTATTGAAGATAGAAACAGGAGTTTACTGAAAGAGATGCAAAGACGAACTTTGTGAAAAAAAGAAGTTTGGAGGCGTCAAATCTGTTAAAAGCGGCGGCCAGTCAAAATCACCATTTTTTGACATCAAACGAAGGCCAGGGATCAATGACCTCAAAAAATGGATTGAAGCGCGGCTTGTGTGTGGTGGAGCGCCATTTTGCTGAAACCAGTAGTGCACCATACGCTTTCAACGAACAATTGGCATCAAAAAATTGGTTATCATATCGCGATAACGCTACTGATTGACGGTAACCGTTTGGCCATCTTCATCTTTGAAAAAGAACGGCTCAATAAAAATTTTAACATGCATGTATGTTTTAACGACCTTTATGATAATTAAACCTTTATATTTTTTTTTCTAGGTCATCGTTATGTTGGTACATTACTTTAAAACAGCGACACACCACACCACAAAGGAGGTACAGTTGCACCGAACAGCTGTTTCAATGGTATCTCTACCATATCATCAGCGGTCTTCACCTGGTACCACAAGTCAGAAAACAACTCCGTCCTCATGCCTGATGATGCCATAATCGCTAGGGAACTCCAATGCGATTCAACAGCAAAAACGGACCCAACAAGCCAGAGCCGCGCTGTCCCCCAATGGTCTTACAATGTTAATGAGATAGATTTCCTCTCCATTGCTAACACAGTAACAAAAACTGCCGCACCAAACAGTGACTTTTTCCTCATGAAGAGGTACATCTTGAATCTCTTGAGGATTTTCAGTGGCATAAACGTGGCATAAAAGTGGCATCAACGTGAAATTAGCTTCATCGGTCATGATGAATGTAAATTTCAACAATTTGAGAGCGTTCACTTGGCGTGTACTGTTCCATGGTAAAAATCTACCATGGTAAAATCTACTGACGCTTCAAACGCGCCATGTAATTAGTCGAGTTCGTGGTGAGTTCGGATGTTTAAAACTTAGAACCGCCTGTACGAAATTGCATACTTGCTTCTGCGGGTTGGTTCGTAATTGCTACGCGAAGGTTTGAGGGAAAAAAGTGGTTAAATTCTCAACAGGTGGCTGTGGGTGACAATTTCGTTTTTCAGTTCAGTTCAAATACACTTCAACACTTGGCGCAGTAGGCGGTCATTCTATTTGACAGCTCAGCATATGTTCTTTCTGATTAGTTTTGATTTTCCAATTCTATTTCAAATTTTGAATTGCCTATTTAGGGTTCTACTGGACGAAATTTGATACTTCCTTCTGCGGGTTTGTTTGTAATTGCTACGTGAAGGTTCAGTAAAAAAGGTTGTTTAACTTTCAACAGGTGGCGCTGTGGGCTCGGGTTCTGTTTTTCAGTTCAATTTAATTACAGTTAAACACGTGGCGCAGTAGGCGGTCATTCCATTTGACAGCTCAGCTCTTTTCCAAACTTAAAGGGCATCTTTTGGGTTCGTTTGCTTTCTGTATTTTGGCTATTTCAAATGTAAGTTATTGATTAGTGTACATTTTATGTGCGATTTATACAAAGTGAAGATCATTTACAGTTCAATATTTGTTACGACGATGGCAAGAAGAGGTTATGGTAACATTGATCGATGTTCTCAGAATGTAAGGCGGCACCGAAATGTCGAACGGAAGATGAACGTACTATTAAAATGGAATCAGCTCGAAACAGACTAATTTGAAAATCGTACACAACGGTCAAAAAAGATCAACGAAGCATACAATGAGCAAGAGCGATGGCGAAGATTAGAATTTTGTGCTCGTCAAAGTGTTAAAGCCAGAAAATTAGGAAATGCGTGATATAGTCATCAAACGCCAAACTAGAAACGCACTAGAGCGAATAAGTGAGAAACATAGATCGAATGACGCATTGCAAAATCATGACACAATAACTACAAGGTAGCGCACTGCGCAGCTTTCGATTTTCTTAGTCGGCCTTGGTTCGATGACTCAAAGTTGTAATGTTCTGTATCGAACCGACATGGTCGCCTTCGATTTCCTGATGAAGTGCGAACCTTTTATCGAAAACTGTCAAAAACTGTAAGTAACAACTGAGTGGCTTTGGATTTTGTGTCTGTTTTCGCCTTGTGGTTCGATAAATTCTCGCGCATGCGAAAAGACACTTCCGGTTGCGCTAGCTTGAAGTTATTGCATCATGCTGCAATATCCGCTTATGTTCTGCAGTGGTAAACTTGAGATACAATCCGGCCAATGTTTTCCAACAAGTTTGGTCGAGTTCAAATGATCAAACTCGATTTGCAGCCGGTTCAAACTTGAATATAAACGCTCTCATGAGAAACATGTTCTCACAATGCAACCGGCAAAGCTAGTTAATTTATATATAGGTATAGTACCTTGTGTTCTACAAATCGTTTTCTACCCTAAAACGACACAATTCCCATACGCTTTGGGTCGAAAACGATTTGTAGAACACATGGGATAAAATTCATTTTCGCATCTCCTTGACACCTCAAACTTTCTGTAGCCTTAACTACAGAACTTAATATTTTTCAAGCAATATTTTTCGACTTGTAGCACAAACACTTTATAATTACTAACAAGAATTTCTTCAATGTTAAACACACTCTCACTTGTTTTTTGTTATATTAATGACTATTCCCAGAGATCATCAGATGTTATTGAACCATTTCCAAAAAAAAAACAAAAAACTAAGAAATCAGCCCACAATTTTGAAATTTATTTTTAGCAAATGAACTGGCAAGTTGATGCTTATGATCTATTTCTGAGTAATTCAATGGATTTTACAATTGAAATTTTTTCTGTTGAATTTTGATAGCAAGTTCTTTTTAAAATACTATTTGCATTTCGTATGTGTTATCAGTTTTTCAGATTCTCTTTAATTTGCTGAACAATCAGAAAATTTCATTCCACTGAAACATTTATTTGGAATTACCCCACCGTCATCAAACTTTAAAACACTTAACGCTCATTTTCTATGCCTAATCAAACACACTGGGGGAAAGCAAGTTGCCATTAAACAATTAACAATGCATACATTTTCATAATTTTGTATTTTTTCTCCCTAAAACTCAAAAGCACACAACTTCCCGGAAATGTCAACAGTCCAAAAAAAAAAGGGCAGAAAATGTGGCAGCTTTTTAGCGAGAAATGAAAATTTTTTAATCATTAAATGTTTAGTTGGAATAGCAATTGGTCAATTCTAAAGAAATAATAGAGTAGCGGTCGTTTGAACCGTTAGTCGAACGGTAATTGGCATAGTAGACACACTTCGTGCGGCACGTGCTTTGGGAATTTACGCCCCCTTTTCGATCAATCGCTTGCAAATGAGTAATAAAATCGAATGACATGATCACTGCTACACTGGAAAACTTCTGACTGATCGACAGACCGCAAAGTATGATGAAATTGACTCAGAGAGAGAGAGAGAAAGAGATTCCAAGAGACCCGCATGACTTAGCGAGCCCCCAACTTTCAGTGGAAATACAAACTTGAAAAGGTAGAGGTAGGTAAGGTAAGCTAAAGTATGTAGGTAGGTAGATAGCCATGACTCAGAGGGGGCACAAAGGTACGAACACCAACAAAACTCCACCAGCTACGACGACTAACGACATGCATTTTAGCAGCCGGCTTGGCATTCAGGTTGTTGCCATGAGTTTTTTTTTTTTTTTTTGTTGTTGTTGTATTGCAGACAATGCGAAATTTCATCAGAAATCCAAATACAGATAATGATCTAATACATAACTTGTTCAAAGTAAAAACGTTAAAAAACGTTGATAAACCCATTGGGACAGGGGGTAGAGACGGGGAGGGTAAGAGCGAGAGCGTTAAGCGAAACAGTAGGGGAAGAGACTTTTGGATTTTTAAGGGGGATTTGCATTTAAATACTAACTTTTAAAATGAGGAAAGTGAAAACATTTTAAATTCTTGCAATAACGCATAATTTCATACTTATACAGGGTACAGCAATAGGAATTGTTTAGAGGGAATTGCCATTTAATCATGCACAATTATTGGAAATTATTAAAATCTGAGTTTTGGCCACTTTCAGTCCTTCTAAGCCATTTGTGAAAATGCTCATAGGTCTCACAGTCTTCATCATGTAACTTTAACATGCTCGTTATAGGCGAAAATTTAAAAAGAAATTTATGAAAGTTTTTTTTTTTGCCACTTGTGAAACTTTAAGAATTTTTTTCTTCAAAACTTGAATTTAAAACATTTCAGCTGTGAAGTGCAAGGAACAAAATCTTTTTTATTTCGATTTGAGCGGACTAATGGGCCGGGATTCGAGGGCTTAACGGGCCGCCATGTGCCCAATGTTAATTGAAAATTCAGAATTAGCGTCCATTCCATTCCACATTCTTACAAAAGTTCTTTGCAGGATTTATGAACCTCTAAAAGTTGGCGACGAATTTCGTACCCCAATGAATCACGAAGCCGAAGCTGTGAATGGAGAGCGTAGGAGCAGTGAAGGTGTCTATTAAGCAGATTGAATAGCAAAAGGAAAGCAACATGATGAATTGTCAAAGGAAAACCAAACAATTTGATTGACAATATTTTGGAAGTGAAATATTGTAACATCCACCCATTTGTGCCTTTCTAGCCGACGGTTTCCCCATTATTATTATTCTTTTCGTCAAATTTTGTTTTTCGTTTGTAAATGAATCAATTTTTTTTTTCAAATCACACTTGCCTAGCTGTTAATGAGAAATTTGACGAAAGGAAAGCTAACTTCGGCTCGACCGAAGTTTATATACCCAGGCGCCACTACTTTGAGCATTTGCTTGCCAGTTTGTTAAATGGCAGCTATACGATATATTCATCCGAATTTGACCAATCTCCCCAAAATTGTGCGGAAACTGATAATATTCATAACTGGAAGGTATAAAGACGCTACCATTGAAAACAACAAAGTTTTTCTCACTAGAACTTCTTTTTCGACCGATAGTTCCTATGACAGCTATATGCTATAGTCATCCGATTGTGATCAAACTTGGCAGATTGTGTGGTAGCATATAATACTGAACAGTAAAAAGTTTGGGAGCGATAGCATTGAAAACAAAAAAGATTTTCCTACTAAGACTATTTTTCTGACATATCATTTGTATGGCAGCTATACTATATAGTTGGCCGATTTTCCTAAAACTTGGTGGAATTATGTGAAAGCATGGAAAAGTTCGAAATACGAGGTTTGGGCACGTTTGCTTTGAAGACAAAAAAGTTTTTCCAACTAAAACAACTTTTTTGACCGATAGTTTCTATGGCAGCTATATGATATAGTCATCCGTTCCTGCCGATTCCGACAAATGTACAGCGTATTTGTACCAAAAGGCTTCGTGCAAATTTTGGTTAAGATAGCTTTAAGACTGATGGAGGAGATAGCATAGAAACAGACGGACGGACAGACGGACATGGCTATATCAACTCAGCTCGTCTTGCTTATATATACTTTATGTGGTCGGAGATGCTTTCTTCTATGTGTTACAAACATCTGGACCTTTTTTATTATACCCTCTAAACAAAACAAATTTTTTAACATCGTGAACAAAACTTTTCATTTTCAATTTGTTTTCCAATTTCTCGATTAATGCCTATTTTCAAAACAAATAAAAATTTTATTTCATCAAATTGCCAGTTAATTATGTCTGAAAGAACCCTAAAAAATACCCAAAACGGCAGTCAAATGGTAAGGTCACACTGTTGAATTCAAAATATTTTATCAAATTAAAGTTCAAACAATTTCAAAATCATCTCACAGCATTTTTGCGTCTCGCCTTTGCCTCCAATTAGTTCTATGTTGTCCGGAAAAATGTGCTGCAAGTTATTTATTTTCAATTTAGTTTAGCAGAGTTCAAATCTGATTATTTTTTATATGAAGTTCAACTTAAAAACTTATTTTCGTGCGTTCTGGAAATCGACGTACCTTAAACGGTAAGAAACATACCGAAACGTTATCGTTTACAAATGATTTGTTTGCTGGGATAAAAACTAAACTAACTAGCAAATTTGTACTGGCAGAAATCTTTGATCTTTTAGGAGCTCAAAAAAATACTCGAAGTATTAGTTTTTCTTCCAGTTCGAAGTTTTAATTGCTGAACTTCGTAAAACGGTACCGTTTTGATTCCCTGGTAAATATAATAATCCAGAAGAAATCATAAGAAATTTCAATAGAGAATTAGAGCAGCGGTGGGCACGAAATTTTAGTTTGGTAGCAGCTCAACAACAATAAGTGAAAAAATAACCGTTTTAAGCAAGTTTCGATAGCGCTATTTGCACCTGTTGCAACCTCTGGTTGTGCGTTTTGCAGGCGCCGTGCTTCGATTCGCATGGACTTTGTTGTTGTTCACACTTCAAAGCGCGTTAATTGCTACGCAATTTATTATGAGACTGACTGACGTGAATTGCCGAAATAAAACACTTAAAATTATTTAAAAACTAAAAACAGTTAAGTCTGAATTGATAAGTAAACTAAAAATTGAAAATATTGCATATGCCTTTCATATACAAGACAACTACAGACATTGCTGAAAAGACAGATGCGCATACTAATTCCCCTATTTCATTGCTTAAGACAAGTTCACTCAGGCAAATAATTTGGATACATTTTGATAAAAAAAAATAGCCATGGTTGAAGATTTTATAGGATTTAAAACTTAAACTATACTATAATTTAATCAAATATGGGCGAAAAGTTCCCCAATTTGGCCTATATAGCCAAATTTTCTTTGAAATTTTGTTTAAATTATTACAACTTAGCTTTAAGCCTGTTGCTTAATCTCCCATCATAGTAACAAGTCTTTTCCGTCAAAGATGAAACCTTCGCAATTAAAGGTGGCCCACCACCAGTTTGGCAGACTTGGATTTGCGCTTCAATATAACAAACTGCTTCTAATCGAGCCAAATGTCTGCTTTTTCCGCTGAATTTTTCTTCCAGTTTGATCCAGGTCTCCTCCTTCTGATTCACCAGAAAAACCTTCTCCTCCTCTGTGAAATGCTTGCTTTTTTTTTTTTAATTAGCGCGCAATAAACACAACAATAAACAGCCATGTGCAGCAGTGTTTGCCAACCTACTATAAGTGGTGTTAATGCCCAAATTTATAATCAGCCGACATGAACAATCATTTGGATAATCTAGGTGGATTTAGATTTGAGCAAAAACAGAAACATGAGAAAACGCTTAAGCTGTTATTTCACTTGTCTGAGCTCTTGTATGGGTTTGCCATATGAGTAGCTCAGATAGTGTGATAGTCAATCTGATACTACATTTATGATATGCTCATTTTGCAAACTGATTTGATGCGTGCGTGTATAAACAGTATTTCATGAATTCGACTTATACACTATTGACTATGAATTCGTCTTCAATTCATGAAAATCTGAGGCGCCGGATATGACAAACAGCTTTTCGATTTGTGTTGCGTAAACAGCAACAAATTGTATTTAGTAAATTTGAAGAAATCGTGAATTTCCTAGCATAAATGTAGTATAAGAATCTTAAAAACTGTCCAAACTTACTAAGGTTTTTGATAGCCAGCTCATAAGTGAAGTCAGACAAGCAAAATAACAGCTTTATAGGCGTCTAAAACCAGCGGTGGGCACGCCTTTGCTCCATTAGTAGGTATAAATGTCGTCACTTAGACGCATAAGGAATTGCCTCACTTCCAGGCTAGTGTTGGCTAAAGGTTGTTCATTTCACTGAACATGTTCACTTGTTCTTTTTTCGTTGTTTACTCACGCGCTCACTCTCCCGCTCTCTCTCTCGCGCTCTAAGCAAAAGCGCTTAGCTCAAAATATTGGCTGCCAGATCAAAACATACAGCACAATTCACAGAGCAAGGCAGACAAAACAACTCACAGAGCAAGAGATACAGAACTTCTCACAGAGCAAGACAGACAGAACAACTCTCTTGTAAAAGAAAATAATTATTATAATTTCATTTGTGGATATTATTTATGTCAAATTTTTTCTAAATAAATTATGGCCCATGAGATAGTAGTGCGTTTATTCGGTGTCTATTGTAAACACAGCTTATCAGTATTTCTGATTGGTGTTATATAGTTATAGCGTACTTTCCCATAGCTGATTTATACGATATAACTTTTGCTGTAATCTATCATATTTCCCATATTTGCGTGTACTTGGAGAACAATGGCAACCCACACTAAAGCATTACTCAAAGTGGGTTATTAAAAAAACAGCAACAAAAATGTAACCTTCGATGAATGTTTTACGCAGAAATTGTCACAACAAACATTGCGGTCAGAGTGGTGCGGTAGGAGGGTGGAGCACTAACCGCGCACCGCACAAAGCCAAAAGTTGTAGGATTTTTAAAGCGAATTCAATTACTTTTTGTAGCTGCCGACGACGACGACGACCGTCGACGGAGCTTCTTTTATTTGGATTTTTTTTTGTTTTTTTTTTGTTCGTTTTGCAGTTACTTGGAATTCGCAAATGAACTTCGCTTGAAAACAAAATCACATGCAAAAGCAGGGCGTAAAGTGCCAAAGAGAGCGAAGATAGGGAGGAGGGCAGCCTGAGAAAGTGTATTTCATTTTGATATTTTTTCGCAGGAAAATTGAAATGAGATTTATTTATTACGTTTTCTGTTGGCTTGGCTCGGATTCGCCATTTGCCCCCATACAAACACACAAACATAGGGACTTATGTGCGCCCCATTCATTGCCTGGGCCCTGAAGAGAAAATAAACAATTCTCATGGCAATTTGGAATTCGTACATTTAGTTGTATATTTATTGGGACTTTAATTAACATTTCCAGTGAAATCAACTTGACTTGGCACGGGCTCTCACTCACTCGCTCTCTCTCTCTGTTTGCTTCTTATCATGAGGAGGTTCGTGACTGATTAGGGCTAGAGAAATCTTCATTGACGTAGTAGAAAGATATTTTTTGTTTATATTTCATTTAAATTGTTATCGCAAATAAGTCTTTTTTTTTTGGACGGTAGCATTATCAGAGACTGCGCGTCGTTTCCGACGTGGGATTGCGGTAAAATAATAAAAATAATAATATTAACATTAATGTGAAAAGAGGCCATTTCTTGGAATTGCGCACACAGCTCTTGCACAGCAAGGCTCTCATACACAATATGTGAAAAATTCTTGGAAAATATGCACACGGTACTCACATGTTGGTGAAGTCATGAAGTTGCTCAAAGGTACACACACACACATATTCATTCGCTCGCTCACGCTGTTTATGTTTTTTTTTTTGTTGTTTTCTGATTAAACTGAAAGCACTAACAAACAAATTTCAACTTAATTTGCTACACTTGGTCCCGGTTAGCCAGAGATGCCTTCGTTAGATACTTTTGTATCTGTGTGGTTTTTTTTTCTATTTTTTGCTTTAAGCTAAAATTATGAGCATAAGCACTATCAAGAGATTTTCAGTAAAGCTGCTGCCAATAAGGGTTACCGTTAAGCAATAGGAGCAGCAACAGGTTTTGTGTTGGGGAAAAAAAAAACGTTGGGATTAAAAATGTATCAAAAGAAAACTTGTCGATGCGTGTGGCTAGCGGAGGGGCAGCACAGACTATTTCTATTAAATGAGGATTATGAAAAGACTATAGAAACATTTGCTAGATTTAAAGCAAATAAGCAAAGATAGTGGCAAAGTAAAGACTAGAGAGAAATTTTATGTGTAAAGTCTGGTAAAGACATATTTATGAAAAGAAAAACCTTCTTAACAGTTCTAAAATTTGAATGCCTTTAAACAGCAGTCTTATTGGAATGAAGCATTGTGCTATTAAGCCGATAACATATTTATAAGTTCTGGTCACCCTAAACCAAGGATCAATCTCCATTGGTCACACTTGATCGAAGAGAGATGATGAAATTAGACACAATTGTAAAATCTATAAAATTCTTCTTCTTCTTTCTATTTCAATTAAAGTCCAATTCGAGAATATAAAACTAACGAAATCTATTTTAAAGACCTGTACTCAATTGAGATAAAAAATTAATTCAGCACACAACTTTATTTAAATAATGCTGTTGTACGAAAGCAACCCGAATTCAAAACAGTTCGAAAGTGTTTCTATTCATGTAAAGTAAAGTGCCGAATTCAATTTTTATAATCTTTTTAACTTACGAAAAACTTGTTAGAAGTCGTCGATAAAATCATTGTTCAATAAAACATTAAAGGGTCCAAGGGTCATTGTATGGGATCTGAAGGTTTTTACGAGTGCGAAACCAAGGATTAAAGCCGAAACGATTTCCGGCATCGGTTGCAGTCTCTAACTCGACCGATAGCTATATAATAATAATAATAATGTTTATTTGTTGTTTATTTATTGTTTAACTATTAACATAAAATATTTAAATCTAGTATACATTAGCTTTACAATATAATCCCAGTGATTTAACAATGAAATAATATGTACCATATGTACTTTTCTGTAACCGACATAGACATCTCAATTTGTCTGTCGGCCATGAGAAGTTCGTCTTAGACTACACTGAACTACTACACCAGGCCGACCGGGTCGTCCCCAGATACCTGATGGTTCCTAAACAAAAATATCTTTATAAATCAATTAAAGACTTAAATTAAAATCAAATTTCACTAAAAATTTCTAAATTGATCACAGAATTAACAAAAATTCACTTTATATACATCTAGCAGCTGTACGAGTGAGTGATTTGTTAGCTTACTTTTCATTCCACAGAACATCAAGCAAAAACTTTATCGTTTTGGTGTTGCGAAGAACATGAATCAATTACACTTTCAAAAAGTTGCCGTGGAAGTGGAATTGAGAACATGCCTGAATAACTTTTTGTTTTCAATTTGGAAACATTTTGGTTTAAGTATTACAAACTTTCGGTCTTTTTTACATTTTAGGAAAAATTTTATTTTATTTTGGAAACAAATCGAGATATTTTTGTATTATTCTCAGTTATTTTAAAAAACATTTCGGTCGAGATTTATAAAAATTTTGCTCGTTTTATAAATTTTTTTAAATATTATTGGAATTTTTTTTGAAAATATTTTAGGAAAATTTTTGGAAATTTTTGAGGAAACATTTTTGAATTTTATTAGTGGAAATTTTGGACTACAAACTTCAATTTATCCATTGTTCATGGAATATGTAAGGAGTGTAGCAAGAAGTTTTATTTAACCAAACTTAGACTGAGACGGAACCGGAAACAATATTTTTTAAATTTTTAAATCAAAAAGGACCACAACATCGTACCGAAAGTGATTCTTTTTTTTTGTATATGGCTTCAATTAAGGATATACTCAGCTTAAAACATTTACAAAGAGAACTGCGTTCCATATATTCATGAGTTTCCCGTAAATATGTGTAAAAAGTTACTCTTGTTTTCCAGCTGCTCAAATAAGCCAAGAAGGAATTTTTTCCGAAATTCTTAAATTTTACCCAAGCAACGAATACCATATGTATGTTTTACCAATAATAGTTTTTGAACAGCTATTTGGGGTTTGGAAATTTTATATATAAAATTATATAAATTATTTCGTTCAATATTGTAGCGAATTTTGGTCAACTCAGTTGAGTACGTTTTGATGGGTTAGCCGATGGGAACTAATTTTTAATAGGTAACAGGGGCAATGTTATCCCGCCGAGCGATAAAAAAGAAGGCAATTCGCGAATTATTCAGTTGAGTTCCAGAGCTTTCTTTATTCGACACGTGTCTTCTGTTCAAGAAAAAAATCTAGAGTGAGCTTTAAATTACAGGAAAGTAGTCATCGACCGCAATCGATGTATCGATGACTTGATACATGACACTGATCCCTGAGTATCAACTGCGGTTCCAGGGAACTAGTCTACGGAGTCGGTCACCAGATTCGCTGCAATATTATTTTATGTTTCAATATCCAAAGTAACTTTTTGAGTATTTTTCTTTAAAATATTGCTAAACCTTATTTTATTTATTTATCTTTTCGCCAATTTAACAAGATTCTTTACTGACTACACTAATTTTCAATATTAATGCCTAAAAAACGAAAAGAACTTTGCTAGAAGTATTTTAATTGCAGAGTTGATTTTCTAAATTTTTGTAATTTTTTTGCTATGTTTTAAAAGCACTTCGGGTCTTGTTTCAAAAACATTTTTTGCATTGTAGAAATTTTTGAAACATTTTAGGAACATTTTTAGAAATATTTTAGGAAAAATATGTGAAATTTTTTAGAAACAAATTTTGAAATATTTTAGGAAAAAGTTTTAATATATTTAAGGAAAAATTTTATACTATAAACTTAAGTATAGAATCAATTTTTCCATTGTTTCTGGAATATATAGCTCTAGTAACGAGCTCTACATATGTATCCAAAATTAGACTGAACGCAATGTCGAAGCGCATACTAACGTGTAGGCAGATAACATTTTTAAGTTGGTCCGGGAAATTTGGTGGGAGTATCTAACAGACCAGTGCTTGTTTTCAAATTAAGTGAAATCGAATATGGTACAAGTTCTATTCCCTAATAAACGATTAAGGTAATCGGGTGGATTATACCTTAAATTTCTACTTTCTTCAACTTTAAAGGCCTTTACTTCACTAAAGTTTTAGACTTACGAATTGTACAAATCTTGATGAAAGTGAAAGTCCGCTTGGTACAGTAAAGTTTACCTTGGCTAACAAGGTAGGGCAATTAATACAATCAGAAACAAATCGATTCAAAATTGTTCTTTGATCTTCTAGAGTTGATTAATGCAACTGGTAGCATCATCATCAAGATCTTCAAGCCCTTATATCATGTTTCAAAATTTTTAATATGATTGTGTACTCATCTTTATAAAATCCAACAAAACGTTTAGATTTCTCCACTTTAAAAAAACAAATTGAGGTAGGTTCTCTGGTTCTCTAAATGATTTTAGTTACCCCGTATGCTTCAGCGATGATTAGTCAACTAAACACAACTGTCCCACAACTTGCCCATTATATTTTGTGGCAAAAGCACAAGACCAAGAAACGGTTAATGGCCAACCATTTCATTAAGTATTATAAATTTAGCGATTACGATTGCTGCTGGCCTTCTTAAGCGGAAGCCGATAAAGCACAACAGCGATACGTACATATAAGTACGTACGAACACATGCGACCTTTAAAGGTATGTAAAGCTGTGTACCCGTTGATTATAGAGCTTCTATAATAATTTCATTGATAAAATTACTATGAAAAGCCTTAAACCAACCACCCAACGCCCACCAGAGATAGTAAATAATGTCAAAAACACACGCACACATACACAGATACTTGCGCTGCTTATCAGCAAACAACATTTGCAAAGTGGAAATTCTTAGAACAATCAAAAGCAATTCATTTTTCCAAGGAAAAGCAAATTTGTACGGGACCGAGACAAGCGAATTAGATAAGTTTTGGGGTGAAATTTTGTAAGGTCAAATGTCTCGGAAGACAGATACTTATGTACATATGTACCAAAGTGTGTGTTTAGTTCACAAAATTCAAAAAGTTTGCCAGAAGAGCAGCAGCAGTGACCCAAATGTTAATTCTATGTTTTCATCACACAGTTTTCGTTTCATTTTGGTGACACAGTCTGCGCGTTCCTAACTTGGTCTGCAATTGTTTTGACCAAGTAATTACGAAATGGAATTACCCCTGTCAAAAAAGTACAAAACTAAAATGGAAGCAACAGCTTGATATCTTGATATCAATGTTACAAAGTGTAAGGAAATCTTTTAGGTTAACTATCTTGTCTTTAATAGTAAAAGGGCTCCTTCAGCAGAACAGCTTGATACCTGATCAACAAAAATGATTTTAGGCAATTTATATGGTATACTTTTTGGGTAATATTTTATTATTTTAAGCGACATCCAAAAGTATTGAAAGTTATAAATGTAATTTCTTAAGAATCTGATGAATGCCGTCCAATATTCATACCTCCAAAAACTTCAGACCTTATTTCACCAACAGAATATTATTCATTAAAAAGTACTCCGTTTCAATTTTGGTTAAAGGTACGGTAGAGTATATAAAATTCTATATGAATGTTCAGAACAGTAAACAAATTAGTCATGAATAATTGCATTATTTTAATTTCTCATTATACTGACCGTGCGAAGGCCACATTTCGTCTTATCTCGAAATGAGAAGAACTGGGATCAGTAAACGTTATCACGCCATTGACTATCGGACTGACTCTTCCTAGAATTTCATGTAATCGACTTCGACAACCTCTGCTTCCAGGAAGATTACTTAAACGGACGTTCAGCTGGCGCTTAAATGTGTATTAGGTTTGATGACTTGCTGATTTCCAGGAATTAAAAGTCATGAACACCAAAGTCGCGCGATTTAAGGTCACGGGATTGTGTTCTTTAAATGCTATATAAAGTCGCGATAATACATCATCTTTTTCATTATTAAAATGTTTCTTGCTACTTTTTTTTGGATGTGTTGGACACACTCTGTACTAAGCTTTATCAATGTAATTCATTTGAATTTTTTTGGTAAGTATTGTAAAACTATATTGATTTTGTAAGTCTATATAGCCAAGATAGCATCAAAAATATTTTTATGACTCAATATTTGGCGCGCTGTCAAAGTCAGCTGAGTAAGTCTTGACTGGCTCCTATTATTTGACTTATGAATTTGAAGCTCGGCATGCAGGTTCCTTATATGGAGTTACATATTTTACTGGTTACGTCCGAAATTATTCAAGTCACCAGATTGAAATTTTTTAAAAGTGGTTTTAAACTTTATTATATGAGCTAAAAATTTTCAAAATTTTGTGTTTGCTGGTAAGATGGACCTGAATATATATTTTTACAGATCAATCCCGGTTCCTCAACAGTTCACTAACTTAATTTATACACGGAGAAAAAATTATATTTTTTGATGATATATTGGATAATTTTGGTATCCATTTGAACTAGATATTATTAATGAACTTTTTTCGATCTTCATATATCCATTTAATGTTAAATTGATCTTATATTTTCATCCAATGGAGCTAAAAATCGTCAAAACAATATGAAAAAATATGATATCTAAAAAAAAAGGATATCCATTAAAAATGGATCTTAAAGGACCTTCTTTTTTTTTGTATATTATAGCGGTATTGTAAATTATTTAGAATTTTGTGAAAGAAACACATTTCTTACTATTATTATAAAGTCGAATATTATTTTCTGATAGGCTGGATGGGGAATAAGGGCGTGGTCCAACTAACATTTATGCAAAATATCAAGTCTTTAGCCTTATTATTAGAATAAATGCCACCAAATTTCCTTTTGCCTTTAAGGCTTCTGTCTAGATAATTTATTTAGTTTTTAGATAATTTTTAATAGAAATATATTAGCTTTCATCAGACCTTTAGAAACCATGGGAAAAGTGACCTTAAATAAAATACGGAATTAAAAACCCCAAAAGTACTTGAAAGTAGTCGAACTATACGAGAGCGTAAGTAAAAGTCGACCTTGCACGACTTCGATATACCCGTTACTCAGAGGAATAAATGTATAATGGCCTGCCTTTATGTTATTTAACAGAGCACTAACATCAATGTTAACTTATTAACGTTATGTTAGCAGACAGCTCATACTGACCACAAATATATGAAAAAAGTTTTTGCATTGAAGGAAAAGCCTAAAAGTAGGTAACTTATTTGTCGCAATTATATGACAAAAGGTGATATTCTTATAACTCCAAAATGACATGTCAGAAATGACATCTTAATTGAGATTGTAATTAGATCTAAATAGCATAATAGCATTTAGAGTTTGAGGATTCATGATCAATTTTACTCCTGAAAACAAACGCTCAACACTTACTTGTATGGGTGGTTATGCTAGCACAACTTCCGAATGCTGGGCAGACAATTTTGATAGTTCATAAAGATCTGGAAATATTGTTGAATTTTTTTTTCCCCCGCCATTCCAATTTGTCTACCTTGCTAGCAATTTTTTTTGTTTTAGAAACCTTTTTAATGAAGAATGCCATCAAATAAACGTCTACATCACTTCAAATTTCCGGCAAACTTTGTTTTGGACTGTTTTCCCCTGATAATTCAATTAAATTAATATATGATACAAAATTGGAGTGTGCAGATGTTGATCAGTTAATACAGTTATTTTTCTGCTCTGCAAATAAAGAAATATTATATCTCGGATCAAGAGATATTCCGTCATAGGTAAGCATCATTCTCGAAGAAACTAGGTTCTCTAAATCCTAACTTCTGAGTCAAATGCTGAGCTTGCAATTTCAATTTTACCTTGAATCCAGATAGAATAAAAATCATCAAACCCTAACAGTTGGATCTGCATTCTTGTTGTGGCAACTTTTACCGGTGCTAAAGCTGTAAAAATTTCGTTAATCTTGTCCCACAACTTAGGTTTCAGAAAAGAAAAAAAACCGAACTAGCTGCTGCTAATTTGAGCAGAAGTTGTGCATTTTTGGGTCCGCTAACCTTGCTAGCAATCTAACAAATTGACAGTGTAATATTACATATGTACAAGAAAATATGAGGAAGGTAAAGATTTTGGTTAGCCGCACTCTCTCTTTCTCGTTTGCTCTCTTTCTCTTGGACCCCGTTAGCAAAAAAAAAATCGGGTTCGATCCCGGCTTCGGTTACAAATTTTTAAACGATTTTAGCGGTTAAAAGTTTTGGTTTCAGCTACGGTAAGTAGGCACACAGAGAAATAAAAAATTCAAAAGCTACACGAAAATGTAGAATTTTCAACCCATAACGTTTCGTGTAGCTTTTAAACACGTCGCGTGTAGCTTTTTCATTTCAACACGTGGCGTGTAGCTTTTCTGCACGCCGCGTTTAGATATTGAAATCCTACACGTTTCGTGTAGCTTTTCAATACGTTGCGTGTAGCTTTCTCATTTTAACAAGTTTCGTGTAGCTTTTCTGCACGTCGCGTTTAGCTTTCTCAGTTCTCTTTGAAATGACACGAAACGTTATGGGTTGAAAATCCTAAATTTTCGTGTAACTTTTTTTTCTCTGTGCACTATTTTCGGACGTGCTCACAGTTTCACTTTCGCATAAATTTTGCGATTTAAAACCGCGTTTTGGAACAGATTTAAGCTTGCAACAAAGTGAGACAAAATGTATTTTGGTCGTGTAGAACCAAAAAAATTCGACATTTACTTGACAAATCTGTTCGTAAGCTCTTAATCGCAAATTATTTGCCAAAGTGGAAATGAGAGCAAAATACTGAAAATGACTATTCAGTTTAAAAATACGAAAGAAATAAATGTACATTTCTTTTCACTGTATACTGTGTATATATTGTAGAAAGACTCTATATGTTAGATACATAATACCTCCTCCAACTCGAGTACACTCTAGCTGCCCTCCACTCTCACTCGCACACTGACAATTGAGTGTTTTGCCCACATTTCACTTTTTGGCATTGCGTTTCAATTGAACAAATTCACGCGAACAATTAACAATAAACGAACAAAATCAAATTTCCAACGAAAACGGCTCGAAAAACAAAATGGAACAAGCAAATAACAAATAACAATGGGGTACAACAACAACAAAACAAGAGATTAGGATACGCACACATACATACATATATATATATACATACATCCCCATGATGAAGTGCACATGTACCTAGGGCCAGCAGGGTAACTGGCAGTCAACGAATTTTCCGAATGCTGGGTAGACAATTTGGCATTTGGCATGATCTTCTCTCTTTCTTTCTTTCTTTCTTTTGCACTAGACAGACCAATCAAGCCACGCCCCTATATTGCACTTATCCTGTTGGCAACAACAATTTCACATGAAAAGCTATTAAAAAAATTTACGAAAAAATTGAGAATTGAGAACATCGTTGGCTCTCAAGTTTAACACAAATTTCAAGGAAATGAACGGAAGAAGATGGTAAAAGCGGGTTTTTACCAAGAATAATCAAACAATAAAAAAGTGTACACACACACACACACGCACACACATACAACTTACTACAGACAAGCCAACAACAATTTGACGCATTACAAACGAAGTTAATAACACCTTTTCTTATGAAGGGTACGATACCGCCGTTCCGTTCCCGTGGAGGAGAGGTTTTTTTTTGTTATTGTTGTTGTTGCTGTTGTATGGTTTCGTCCGAATTGAGCGGCTACACCTTTAGCCATACGAATAACCAGCTCTTGTCGTTGTGTATGTACAGTGAGCACTTGAGGTGAGACACCACACTGAGAAATTACTCATGCCCAGTGTTTGACTATGGGGGAATACCAAGTTATGATAGATTTTAGCACTTTATTCACATTTGTTTGTATAGTACTTGCATAGGGAAAATTTGTTGTGTGCATTTTCTATAAAAAGTCAAGGGTCGCAAAGGTTTTGTAATATTTTTAAGCAATTATTTACTTTGTGATTAATTCGTAAGGTTATTAGTGTTTGAAAAGCATTATTATAGAGTACATACGTATTTAAGTTAGTCGATACAGCACCCATTTAGCATTTGGAAGATCATTATAACAAGAATCACCTTGGTGAGTCTTTTTCGAGCCCTTTTGATGATAAAAAAGAGATTAGTTTCATGTGCAATTTAAGGAAGACTCAAAAATGACTCAAAAATGACTGATATAAGTTCCGATATCTTTGTGAACCACTATTAATCGTAATTTGTGCAATCAATTGCAATTAAAGTGGCAGCACTGGTCTCTTCATGAAGAGTAGCTGCTAGGTTACCATTTTCTCCCGACAAAAGTATCATTTATGATTAGATAACGAGCGCATATCAAAAATTTCATAAAATGCTGTCGGGGATGATTTTTGGTATGACAAAAGATCGCTCCCAGGGATGAGGTCAGCCATGACACATCTAAGTCGAGTTTTACACGGTGAAACAAAGTTTTTGAAAAAGCTTTCGTTTTTAGGAAGAGGTGTAGAGGTCTTTCCTACAAGACAGAGCTTTTTAAAAAGCTTCATGAAGTTTGCTTCACTAATAAGGTATGTCCAGCAGCCCAACATTGCAAGCTGACAGCTTTTTCTAAAATGCTTTCGCATCAAGCATACTGCACACTGGCAAATTGAGAACTGAGCAGAGAACGCAATGTGCGGCCGCTGTGTCATGGCGCTGACCATACCTTTATTGCATAATTCCCCAAAAAGAGAGGACGGAAAATGTGACTGGGTCTCTGTGACACTCAGTAATGTATGACTTCGGCAAGCATTGTGAATTGCCGACTATGTTCGACACCAACGGTCTATGGCTGAAGAACTCTGCTTTATTGTATGATGATGTCAACTAACTAAGAGCACTAGTTGGATTGTTTTCATCTTATTATACTATGAGAGTAAGCATAGTTTGCAAACTAGAGCTGCGTCGAAAACTGCGAAACAATTTTCGAACATCGACCTTAGAAATAACAAAAATGGGAGACGTATTCCCAATCATTTGGTTAACCATAATAAAGGGTGATTTTTATGATAATTGCGATGATTACCGACAGTTTTTTTCTCCAAAAATGGAAGAATTGGACTTGGTTGATATGTGGTTCCAACAAGACGGTGCCACATGCCACACGGCACGCAAAACCAAGGACCAATTGAGAAGCGAGTTTGGTGAGCAATTAATCTTACGTTTTGGTCCAGTCCATTGGCTGTCAAGATCATGTGATTTGACTCCACTAGAATATTTATATCCGTTATTCGTAGAGTAAAACGAGTATACTCAAGTAGTGCTAATGTATGTAACAGGCAGAAGAAATCATTTCCGACAGCAGAGTCGATGTAGCCCTGTCCGTCTGTCTGTATGAACACCTATATCTCAGAGACTAGAATAGCTAGGAAAACCAAATTTGATATGTTGACTCATATTGTCTGCACGCAGATCAAGTTTGCTACAAATTTTTGGCTTCACCCCCCAATGAGTTCATCTTAAATATAAAAAACTGTCTCCAACCGAAACGGGTGTCCTATCAAAAATGTACTAACTGCAACTGGTTCATCGACGTGATTGGTAACTTTACAGTCAAAGATATAGTGAAATTTTGGATTAAAAATTATTTAGTTCAGTCTGTTCCAAAAACCATGTTGTAAACCAAATCGATGTTTTAAGAAAAGGGTGCCCAGAATGAGCTTACGGCCGCGTGAATACAAATACAAATGCACAAAATATATCTTTCAACAAGAAAGAGAAACACGATGTGTGTGCCGCCGTGAATAGCGAAAAGCGTTAGGCCACTGCGAGCGAGGGAAGCGCTAACTACGCATAAGCAACATTGTTGTTGCTTTTCAATTTGCCAAACACATAGGAGAGAGAGAAGAGAGTCACATATGATGTTTTTGTTGCAGGTTTGAACGCTCCAACAACAAAACCTTAGCTCGGAAAGAAAGAGAGGAGAGTAAGCACATGAATTTGTTGCTTTATGTAGACTTATGGCGCGCGTGCCTCGTATACGTGCGAGCTATTCCTTTGCGCAAAGCAATAATGAGCTTGCGGAATGGGCCGACAAAACACACATGCTCATTTTGGCTTTGCTTGTGTGTGTTTAGCCCCGCGAGAGCGCGCTCATTGAGCACATCTTTGTTGTTGGAAAAGAGAACAGTATAAGCTCGTATACTGTCGGTGTGTCGACGTCGCTGCCGCAGAGCGGGGTTGTATACACTTCAGATAGGAAGGCGCCGGACTCTGTTTTAAAACCTCCGTGAACCATTCTTATTATCCCACCTAGCATTTGGAAGATAATTTTAACAAGAATCAATGTGATAAGACTTTTTCGAGCCTTTTTGATTTCAAAGCAAAGATTTCAGAAAGACTCGAAAATAACTAGTGCCTTTGCTCAAAATGTGATTCATTAAAAAAAAGAATCGCAAATGACTCGATAATGAGTCGAAACTGTTCAGATAAAACGGGATATAAACGACTCTTTATGAAGAGTCGCGGCTATGTGATCAGAAATTTCATAAAATGACTGCTGGATAGCATTTGGAGGATAATTTTAATAAGAATTACCTTGATAGGACTTTTTCGAGCCTTTTTGATTTTAAAGCAGAGATTTCAAAAAGACTCGAAAATGACTGATGCCTTTGCTCAAAATGTAATTCATCAAAAAGGACTCTAAAATGACTCGATGAGTTATCTAATTATCATTCGTCACACAAAGTTCAAACAACTTTTACAGAAAGTGCTAAATAATCAGTTCAGTGAGTTTAAAATTTTAAAACATTTATTTTGAAAAAAAAATATATTTGTGTTCACCATAGCGTATCTCTACTATATCCGCATTCATGTAACTGTATGAGTAGCTCCTATATCTGTGTGAGGGCCAGCTTCAGCTTGGCTTGTGTGGTGTTAAATGTTTGCAGCCGCAGAGCAACAGCAGCAGCAGCCAGCTAGTATTTTCATTCAATAGCTGGGCAGCAACAACAACAACAACAACAGCGGCAGCAGCAGCAGCAGCAGCTGCCAACATCATCACACACCGCCACCCGCCAACTCTGCCACAGCCGCTGTCCTCGTTCGCCTCGTATCTGTGTGAGAGCGTGTTGTGTCAATGTGTGTGCGCATTGTTGTTGGTCTTGTTGAGCTGCTTGGTTGGCCTGTCTCTCCTCTCGTCACTTCTCAGAAATCGGTCTAAATTAGAAAATGCGTTTCTGGGAATTTTCGTATCTCTTTTGGTCGCAAAGGGGACGACATTCAATATAATTTTCGTATATATAAATTGCGACCGATTTCCCAGAATTCCCTAGGTACTTAATGTCCAATTTAATGAATTCTGCCACATAGTTTGAATATGAATTACATATATGTATATTTTTTGCCAATTATTTACCTTTTAACAATTGCTGCTGTTGGCTATTTTTGTGTTTTGCTGCCGTTGAAATTTTGATTTTTTTTTGTTGTTTTTTTTTTTTGTATTATTTTTCTGCAATTTGGCAATTTATATAAATTGTATTTTAAGCATAATCTAGTTTAGCTTTTTCTCTCCTCCATTGAATTGAATTAAGTAGTTGTATTACACACACACACACATTTAGATGTGTACATACGTACACACAGAGCACGCTTGGGAATTGCACTTAATCGAATCAAGACAGAGATTTGCTTCTTCTCTTTGATTGCACAAGATTTATGACATTCGCACACATACACAGACACACCGACAATTTGCTTGAATTTCATCAATTTATGCAATTTCACTAGAAACGAAACCACGTAGAAACGACTGCAAATGTATCTTAAATATTAAAATCGTTTAGATTTTTCCGTAATTGCGTCCGTTTCACGCTCGTGTCGTCATCTTACTGAAAAATTTACGAATTGTACAATACTAGCATGGGGTAATTAAGCAACACTGGAGAAATGATAAGTGTGACAGGGTTGCTTTATCGATAACTTGCAGCAAAATTGAACTAGCTCCTGCTATGAAGCAAGTGAGGACGTTTATTTTGTGTATTAATTTACAACCATGACTCGAACCTTGGGTGTCTTAAGCTTTAAGAGACTGTTTTAGATTCAAATAAAAAAAATAAACTTTAAAAATGCCCCAATTCAACTTTGTGTTTTCAGCGACCGATAACCATATTGGTTATCGCCGTCAAAGCGCGCTTGAATTTAAATTAAACCCCATATCAGTAAACGTGTGTAAATATATAAAAGTTGATTCTTTTCCTGGATGGAAATGTCAGGTGACATTTTTTTTGCATTACGTCTAAAGCAATATTTGCAGATTCTGAAATTACGTACGTTTAAGGGGGATAAGAAAAACTAACTTATACAATAAATAAAGGAGGGCAAAACAAATTTGACGAACTAATCTGACACAGCGGGCGGGCAAACACTGACAAGAGTTGATGATAATAAATAAATTAAAATGCATATATTTACACTCAGGGGTTGAAGATGGTTACGGAGACTAGTCCAGTCAGTGTCAAGCGGTCAGTCAGTCATCAGCCAGACGGAGGCAGTCACTTGAGAAGCTCCAGCTTCCAGTCTAATTCAATTAAAATTAAAACGCAAATCTACGCGACTAAAGTGAAATTGCTCCAAATTCATGACAATTAGACCTCTGCGTGGGCAGTTACGAGTTCCGCAGTTATGAGTTCCGCTGGAGCAGCTGTAGCTGACGATACCATCGAAATGCATCGCTCTATTTCCATGCCAGTGAAACCAAAGCCCTTGGAAACGCGACCCTTGGCCAGATCGGCTGAGAAGGAGACAGTAAATGAAGCGGACTATTATCCAGAGAGTCCAGGTTTTGTGCGACGACGAAGATCTAGATCCCCCGCCGATCACTTGGAGACGCGCAGTGAGCAAAAGTAGGTCATTTTGTTAAGAATTACCATTTGTTTTAAATTCCAAAATCTTATAGCTTTCCCTATACCCTTGACTGGGCAGGCAGTACCATTGAGTTAACGCCAGATCAGGGTCCGACAACATCGACTTCCGACGCCGATGGCCTGCGACGTAGAATGCATCGTGTTATGGAGAAAAATGGTCATGAAAATGTTATCTTTCGTCGCATACCAGAGAAATCTTGGCGTTATATGCGTGATACCGTCACCACTCTGGTAAGATCCCTGTTTGGCAACAAATCCAAGTCATCCGCATCCACCACCAACACCACCACCACCAAAACCACCACTGAGCAATTACAATCGGACCTCTATAGCATAACGCCCAGTATTCAGTGCAAATTAGATGAATTGGCCCAAGAGGCCACGCCAACGGCGACCCAACTAAAATCGAATAATCAACATCAACGAAGTGAACGCGTCACTTTTAGCATTTAAAGAAATACCTATACTAAAACAGACAAATAACTAAACCATGACAATAAAAATATCGCATAATTTTAACAAACATTTGAAGGCATCTACCATTCCTAATAACAACACATATTTTGGGGGGGGGGGGGATGTTTAATTTTCTTTGTAAATAATAAAAATGTAAAGTCCAAACTCCTGCTAAACTAAAATGAGTTAACATGTTTTGCTTTAATTGCGCTGTATTGTTCAGTTGTCCCTTTTTTTGTTCAGTTACTCAACTTGTTCACCCACTAAACACTTTATAGTAAGTTGTGAGCTTGGGACTGTATCTTGGGTCAGTGAAATAAACTGTATGAAATCCCATCCGCGCGATGGGTGCCGCGAATGCTGCTGGGTGACAATGCTGACTTGATAAAACATGAATCCAATGCAATAAAACAGTTAAAGTAATAGACTGTAATAATAGAAAAAAGTTCGATATAAGTTATGGAAAAAGTTTTCTGGGCTGCATTCAAATTGATTATGTCGAAAAATGTACAACGCTTTCCATAGCGAAAATCCTAAAGTTGGGCTATATTATGCTACCCCATCTAGTACTACAGATTCCGTTTTCAATCCATCTTCATAGTCATGTTTAAAGCGGCTTAACACTACCCTAAATATGTTAAACACTTTTCCTATAATCAAGCTTTTTTAGAATCAAAGCACTAAATATTTTGTTTACTATCCAAGTAGTTCTGTAACAGTGCACTATCAGAGCTGAATTTAGAACTGAGAAGTAGGAATTGACTGATTTGAGAACAGTTTTCAGTTCTATCCATGAAACTCACCCATGAGTTCAGTATTGAAATGCATGCTTAATAGAATCGGAGGTCATGAAGTAGTAGGCCCGTGACTGTGATACAATTCATGACTGAAATTTATTTAAAGGCAGTCAAGATTTCAGTACCAGCCCTTAGCTGATTCAGTATTGAGAGGTACTGAAGGGATCAGCAATGTCTTCAATTCCATTTAATTCTCGAAAATTCGATGTTCGAACCACGTTTTATACCTCTGTTCCACTGGCGAACATTCAATCACATTCTCAAAAAGTGGATGTTTCCTTGTTCCACTGACGAATGTTGATTACGGTCACCTTAACGTAAACAAAGAACAGCTGGTTGAAATGATCTGCAATTGTAAATCAAAGTTCGCCATCCACATGTCAAGCAGCATGCTCTCCTGGTAGTCCCACCGCGACATAGCTAGTTTGCGGGATTCTAACTTTAGAAATATTCCTGCATTTTAAAATTTTAAAACAAAGAATGAAACACTTGGCCTTGCACAGCTCATTGGGGTAATCGGTTTTAAGTAAAGGGGGTCTGTACACTTCCCTCCTTGTCCTAACCTCCATTCACTGAGCTAGAACACTCTCCGCCCATGGCAAAGCCATTGACAGAGCAGCTGTTCCTATTGGTGACAATTGGCAACTTCGATATCATATCGATAGAAAATCTAGCCTTTTAGCGGAAAATAGCTATATGTTGTGACAGCGGCTAGATCATCCGTGGCAGTGACTTGATCATCCATCGTGAATGATCTACCGAATGGACATTCATCTCTTATGAGGAAATAAACAGAAAGATTGAGGTCATTTAGCTCATCCAGCGGATGACCTTTAGAACAGGGTTCCCCAAGCAGAGAGCGCTAAAATGTGACTGTGTCACTCTCTTACACACAGTGATGCATGACTTCGGCAAGCATTCGGTGTGAATTTGAGAGTATGTTCGTGTTCCAGGGGCTAACGCTGGGGAACTCTGCTTTAGAATGTGCCAGTGGAACAAGGTTATTACTCACACTAAAATCGCATTCATAACCGGGAATAAAACCCGATCGGAACACTAAACAAATCGGTGAAGTTGGAAAATGCTGCAAATGAAAAGAGTTGGGTTCGGTTCATTTTATCGTCCAGTAAGATTATGATATTTATATATTTGAAAACAAGTTAAGATTGCTTAGCGGAAGTTTAGGAGGTCATTAAAAAAAGCTTACAGACAACCTGATATTCTTGTTGTTATGGTATACTATATAATTTAACATATCACGTCACCGATGGTTTTGGAGTTAAACAATTTAGAAGGTTTGGTTAGTGGTTTGTAAATTTAGAGAATTAGATCAGAAAAACTCGGTTAGGTCGATCGATTTTCTTAAAATTTGCAAGTGGTGAATGTGTGACAGCAACCAGTTTGCTGAGGAGTGAATTTGGGACAATTGCGAAACAGCGCGTTGTCCAGACGTACCACTGTTGTCCAAAAACATGTGAGCTATCTCTTACTACGTTTATACACACAAAATTTATTGTGATTAATGCTTTTAATAAGGAATGATTCAGAATTATATTTATGTATTTTATATTTGGCTTAACACAAGATTATATTGTAAACCTCTTAATTGTCCGACAATCTGGATGAATTTACAGTGTGTATTATGACGCTGCCATAAATGGCTACTAATGTTTGCGTTCTAATAGAACATTTCATAAGGAAATAAAGTTTGCATACTTTAAAGGGCATTAATCATGATATATTTTGTGTATATAAACGTAGTATCTGTTTTGTGTTAATTGTATGGAATTATAATTGAACATTATTGACCTTGCGCCGGGGTTGAAAATGCAAAAACTTTGACTGAAGATTATAATATTTTTTTCGTTCTCTCGATTAGGTTAGGTTCCGCCGTTTGAAATGAAAAAGCTGCAACTAAGATAACAAACTTTAAAAATTCTGAAGAAGGCTCGGTACGTGGGTTCGAACCCTCCTAAAGTTTGGGTCGCCAAATAGTTTGTTTAGATGTCTGGTTCAGGGCAAAAAATATTTCAAAACTCCGATTTGCGGGTTCGAACAGAAATTTGTCAATGGTTAATGTTCGGAAATTTTGGGTTCGAGATTTTTGGGAGAAGGTTTTGGTTCGAACCTTTATTCGGCCGAAGTTTTACTCAAATTTAATGAAAATGCAATTTATAAATTTAATATTCAGAATTGCAAACCGCTTCGGTTCGGCAGCTTTTTCCGAACATAGAGGGGTTCGGTTCGGGTTCAAATTCGGAACGGTATAATTTTAGAAGATACAGTTTATATTTATACACTGTGTATTATAATTTTGCCCAGAAGTGTGCAACGCATAGAAGGAGACATCTCCGACCACATCTACTTCTACTCTATATATTATATAATATAAAACAGTTTGTCCTGACTGACTGACTGATTAGCAATCAACGCAGAGCGCAAACGGTAAGAGATAGAAGGCTGAAATTTGGACAGGAGTTTCCATTAGTGGTGAAAGTGCGTACTAACTACGGGGTTTTGGAAAATTTCAAGCGCGAAAGGAAGGAAAAGCCTCGGAAAAGTTTGTATGGGACAAATTTTGTTTTTTTCATCCGATTAACATGAAATTTGGTTTGTAAGCGTAGTACGCGAAATAATTCACACGTGTTTTCCCGATTTTGGAAAATCCGTTCAGGAGGAAAATGACTGGAAAATTTTGCATGCAAAAAATTATTTTTCATCGGATTGACTTGAAGGATAGAATACGACAATTATTTCAAATAAGATTTTTCAATGTAGGAAAATCCGCCCCCAGGCGTGAAAATTCCCGGAAAATTATGCATGCAAAAACTATTTTCATCCGATTGGCTTAGAAAGCTCGGTTTGTAAGGATGGAATACGAAATAAAGTGAAATGGGGCGGTAACGATAACGGTAATAATTCACTATACTGATTGCGACGCAGCGAAGCGCGACGGGTTATATGGGCATTTCCAAACTGACGTGACGTTACGTTTGTCACGATAAAATGTTTTCAAATAATATGAAAATCTTGGATTTTTAAAAAGATTGTGTTACATTTGCGTAGCAATTAAGTAGCACTATAATCAGCAAAAACAATGACATACATCGATCATAAGGAGTTAAAGATATAAGCAAAACTATGTGCTGGCGTGACGTTACACAAAACGGAAGTGGGTTTTGACCAGGGCTGCAAACCGGTTTTGAACCGAACATTTAAACTTTCTGTGCTTTTCATGAGCGCCAGTTAGTTTTAAAGGTAAAATGCACCCAAATATAAACTATTTCTTTAAAAACTACACTGGCGCTCATGTAAAATAAAAAAAAATTCAAAAAATTTGAATATCGTCCATACTTTGCAGATCGATCACGAACTTATATCTTATGAAATGAATAAAGTATATACTACATTTTACAGATAAAAACAAGTACTATAACATGACAAATCAAGTTTTTTAAAATATCATGTTTTCTAGCTTATAGGGTCCAGGGAAAAATGGTCAAATTAGCCATTTTCGGCATTTTATGCCCAATTTACAGTTAATACATTAGAGATATGGAATTTCTAAAGGCAGATTCGGGTTCAGCGTGATAAACTTGTCTAGAATCAATCATTCTTTTATCATTTGAGAGTCCTGTGCTGAGAATAAATCAACTGTCAAAATACTTATGCCAACTGCCATTTGCACATTTTGATTAATATTTTCCAAACCAAGCAGCTGATTGTGTACTTCTTATGTTTAATTGAAAACTTACATGTTACACCAGCATCCGATAAAAATTTGCAAAATTTTGGGATTTTTCGTTTAGACAAGATATAATGGTTTATTTTTGAATAATTTCTTTGTCAAAATACTTATGCCGACCAGTGTAGAAAATTGCAAAACTCTGCGAATTGGCCAAAGCTTTTTGTATAAAAATTTGTTTGGTAGGATTTGAAATAACACGATAGTTTATTTTCCAGGTAACCTTATTCAAGAAATATTTTCGACTTTTTTTATACTCTAGCTACCGAAGGTACATAGAGTCATATTAAGTTTGCTGCAAAAGTATGTAACAGGGAGAAGGAATCATTTCCGATCCCTATAAAGTATATATATTCTTGATCAGCATCAAACAGCACGAGTCGCATATGAGCCGATGTCCGTCCGCCCGTCTGTCCCTCTGTCTGTCTGTCTGTCTGTCTGTCTGTCCGTCCGTCCGTCCGTCCGTATGTACCGAACGAGATCTCAGAGCATGTGTAAGAGATAGAGGTTTGACATGTATGGTGACATATATTTCATTATACTTGCAGGCAGATCAACGTTTATTTTCAATTTTTGCCACGTACACCACTCGCGCCCACCGACAATTTAGGAGATATAAGGATTAAAGCTCCTACAGTTTTGATGATAGATGGTTCATACTTTCTAGAGATACTCCAAGTACTCAACGACTGTAGATATTCGATTTGCTGAAGGAATGATAAAGATCGGATGAACGATACTCAGGTTATGCCAGCAAAAATCGGTCAGTTAACACCCCCCACCCACCCCACCCATAACCTAAGCACTTGCGTTCAGCAGTTAAGCATATCATAAGTGATCCGAGAGAGAGAGAGAGACTTAGAGTGCGCACTGCGTTGTGCGTTGTGTGTTAACTGGCCATTTGACTCGTGACCAAATGCGGAGCTGCGACATTGAAGTGCTGCAGAGTATGTTATAGTCGGGCTTGAGCGCGACTTTCTTTCTTGTTTTTTTTGCATAAGTATCTGAGCGTTACGTGAACTCAAACATTGTCCTAATTTTATTTATGTTGTTTTTGTTACAATATAAAGCAAAAACTTGGACAGTAAATTACAATCACATAGTTTCTTATGGTGTCTTATGTAATATTTTTTAACTCTTTGTACCCTAAGAAAGTTTTTAGCACAGACCAAAAATCAATGCAATCTAAAGGCAATTTTATGACAACAAATCGTATCCAAATGAGAAAAATGGAGCTTGCGCGACTCTTGCATTCGAAAATCGAATATGCTTATTATTTGTTGTTATTTCAAAGTTTTCTAAGAATCGAAACTTGTATTTTAGAAGATTTCGCATAATCAACCAAAGACCTTGAGCTAGCCAGTTGTAACATTGAAAAAAATAATGTTGGAATCAAAAAGTCACTGATTTGTCTCACCTCCCCTGGTATATTTGTTTTAATTCAGCTGTCCAATGATTTATGGCAGTCAATATTTTTTTGTATTAATATTCTTTGGCTGCAATCAGCAGAAAGAAAGTACTAACAGAATACATTTTTTGTTCGTAGATTTCATGGGCTATTTATAGACTAAATTATTTAACTTCCCTTTAGATCGAATTGGATTGGAAATACATGTTGACATTGTTCATAGGCAGCTATTTCCTAAGCTGGCTCTTCTTTGGCGTACTCTGCTATGTTGTAGCCTATTCCCATGGTGATTTTCTGTTTGATGCTTTAAGTGGTGCTCGATTGGGCGAGGATAATGATCCTTGCATCTATGGAGTGCGCAGTTTTGTGGCCATGATGATCTACTCTATTGAGACGCAGACTACCTTGGGATTTGGTGAGAAGTACGCTAGCGAGGAATGCCCAGAAACGATATTTCTTTTTGTTATGCAAATGATGTGCGCGGCAGCCATTGAGGGTACCATGGTGAGTGTTATCTATGCAAAGACGGCGCGTCCAGCCAAACAGATGACAAAGCTCAAGTTCAGCGATAAGGCGGTGGTATGTACACAACAGACTGCACACACTATTTTGTCATTTGTCTTTAAAACGTTTTTTTTGTACCCCACTGCAGATTTGCTATCGCGATGGCAAACTATGTTTGCTCTTCCGCGTGTGCGATCCACGAGAACAGCAGTCCATTGAGTCGAAGATACGTGTGTATATGATTGTGGACAAAAAGTGAGTCGAAAGAATATGTATTTATTGTAAACGACAGTTTTTTTTTCGAGTTTTCGGACTTTTATTAACACTATTTACACGGGTTTCCATTTACATACGGTCAACTATTTACATTGTCAATACGGGTTTGCTCTGTTTGTCTTGTCCATTCTATATACAGCGTCTGTCTTCATTGGTCTCTGTCTATCTGCGTCCATTCTATGTACAGTATGACCATCGTCTCTGTCTTCAAGTACCTTAACGCTAAAATATCGATATATCTGTACATCTATCTGTATCATGTATATCTAATTCTTCTTTCACCTTGCAGAACACACGAGGGTGAGGTACTTAAAACCCATACGGAACTCAAATTAGAGGGAAATGGTGAACAATTAATTTTCTGGCCTGATATTGTATGCCATGTGATTGATGAATCAAGTCCACTATATCATTTGAATACGGCCAGAAAGTTTAATGCGGCCCAATTTGAACTATATGTGTCCATAGTGGGTACCTCTCCGGCCACAGCACAAATGACCGAGGCCAAGACATCGTATGTGCCACGCGAAATCTTTTGGGGACAACGATTTGTCAATATTATACAATACGATGGGATTCGTGAGCATTATATGGTGGATTATGAGAATTTTAATACAACCATATCGGTGGATATGCCCATGAATATAATGCCTGCCAAGGAGAATCTAAAGTTGGAGTATAAAAAATGAAAATTTTCAAAAAAATAAGCCAAAAATTTTAAAATAAATTAAAAAAGTGTTTGGAAAAATAAAGAAATATGATCACAAACTATATTTTTGTGTCAAGCTGAACATATTTTTGAGTAGCTGATTCACTGTAGCATAGTTTTTGTTCAAAGAAACAGTAACATTTGCTTATACATTTAAAAAAACAAACAAATTGTGAGCCAAGTTAAAATCAAAAAATGATGCCGCCACAATCAACAAATTGTCCGCGGCATCAACAAATTGAACTAAGTTGTCAGCCCCACAAAATATCGATAATAAACATTTGGCACATCTCTATTTGTATTTTTCAGTATTTTACCGTTCGCCAATTGCGGTCACACTATTTAAACTTTTTGGCCCTATAATTAAGCGAAATCATTGCAAACGCACGCAAATAAACGGAGCCAGACAAGAGATGTTAAAAAGTTGGTGTGGCGGCAAATAGAATTCAGTGAAATTGTTTAATTATAACTTATCCACCTTTCTTTTCCCTTTTTTGGCCCATAGCAAAAGCAACGGACAAAGGCCAACTACTACAACTGCAATAAATTGTGACACACACATACACCCCCACACATAGAAAGCTACCCACCAGGCACGGCAACGACGACAACAACATCAACCAGCTGCAAAAATGGAGGCGGACGGACTGACAAATGAACAAACAGAAAAGGTGCTACAATTTCAGGACCTGACTGGTATCGAGGATATGAACATATGCCGAGATGTTTTAATTAGACATCAATGGGATCTTGAGGTGCGTATTAACAATGAATGTAAAGAAGAACCAAGTCTAGAAGCGGGAATTAATCACCTGCCGGTACGGCGCCTACTGCAGTTGTTTTCAAATTTAAATGCCCCGAAAATCAGGCAATGAATTTTATAATTTGTCATTCTCCATCCCAAAGACTCTAAAAGTTCTAGAGCAGACCCGGCCAGCCATAGCTACCACGAGCCGAATTCAGTCGTGTTCTTACGCAAACGCGAGCCGAACTCATGATTGTGTGAATCCGTGAACACTGAATTGCAAGTAAAACGGCTGCAGTCTGGAGAGAACCCTCTTGTTCACCAACACAAGCACACGTTTTTGTCCTCTCCATTTGGCCGGCACTGTTCTAGGGAGTACTAACGGTACTTTCTGGTTTAATTTGAAGAAAGAATTTTCATATAATCGATAGCATTTTCAATCAAATCTGCTTGGCTTGATATGGAAAGTGGTACTAACAAGACGGCAAATCTGTAAAATTGTGCTGAAGGTGTGGTCCGGTTTGAACCCTTAGGGTCGGTTCGCGGAGTGTTTTAAGACTTCAAAATTGGCCTTAACAGTGTTGGCAAATCAGCTCTTTCCCCTTCATTTCTAGCTTTTTAAAAACCGGACTGTGAGGAAAAAAGATTTTTCAGCTCTATTTTGATTTTGGATTCATTTGTAAAACTTATAAGCAAATCGATAGTTTGACAACTCTGTCGGTCATTTATATACTTTAATTTCCACCTTTAACGTTCAGGAAACTGTCATCTGCAAGTGATCTTATAAGCCAGCTGAAGCTGAGGTACTGATCTGCTTTTCTGATTTTTATAAAATTCATTGTATTAATACCTTGATAACACTTGCATCGGCATTGGTGACCAATATCGAGACAAGGCATTCGAAAACGGGACAAAAAGATACATTATTGTTGGTAGTATGATTGTTCAACTAGTCGCTTCACAAGAAGCGTTTACCAGCACAGAATGCCGAGTTGGCGGCCAATATTATTTTTGTCGGGAACATTATTGGACGATAATATCGGCAAGTGTCATATAACATTAAGCAAATTTCTTCAACAATTTGACATATTTTCTTTTCACTACATTTTAGGACGAAAAAAGAAAGCATTGTCCCATTTTGGAAGAATTTTCCTTAAAAGATATTTTGAAAATAGAGGGTCAATGTAATTATATACATTTACTATAAAGCAGCCATAGCCCCTCGCCAATTCATACCGAATGCTTGCCTTTTCGGCATATGACTACCATTCATCACTGTGTTTTAGTGAGAGACACAGTCACATTTTTGCGCTCTCTTCTTGGGGAAAAACTTAAACTATGGTTCCACGCAATAAATACGAAAATAATTTGATCAAATATGTCCGGAAAGTTACACAATTTGGCCTATATAGCCTAATTATCATGAAAATTTGTCCAAATTATTTGCCTGTGTGAACATAGCTTTCGACCTACTGCTTAATCTCCCATAGTTAACAAGTCGTTCCAAAAGAAAAACCTTCTCCTCTGTAAAATTCTTTCTTTAATTTTTAAAATTGGCGCGCAATAAAAGAACAATAAACAGCCGATTGAGACAACCAATTGGACAAAAACCATCTAGTTGCAAAATCTAGATTGATTTCGATTTGAGGAAAAACATGAACATGAGAAAACGGCCCTAATTGTGACTATTGGGGAGGTGAAGTGGTTGTGAAGAGGGGGTGAAGAGTGGACGAAGAGAGTGTAGAGGGGGGAACAGTGGGCTTAGAGTGAGACTGTGGATGAGGGGGGGAGAGTGGAGGGTGCGTGGGAAAAAGAGGGAAACCAAATTTGAATTGAATATTAATTGAAGAATGGCTGCCATGATGTCAAGTTGCCTCAACAAGGTGTGAAAGTTTTATAAAAAAAATATTGTCGCTTTAAATTTCGGAATTTCTGTGAAATGCAAAATCCTCATATATTTACTAGAAATGGGCGCGGGCCGGAAATATCTCTAGACCCAAAGTTCACAATGTAGTTGTGCGGGAGAGGTATATTCTCAGCATCCACATGACAGGAAGGGATTAATATATAATTCTGGAGTTTCCGAGCGCCTATAAAATTTGCTACGCTTTCGTAAATAGTCAAATGAAAATTTGACAAATTTCGCGGTTTTTGGTCTAAGCCTCTAATATACGCGTCTTTAATTGCCATTTATCCAACCTTCATAGTTATCTTAGGTCGTTTGAAAATTTTGCAAATTTCGCGATTTCCTTGACCATTTGATCTACTCCTCCTATTTACCCGCCGGCTTACCCTTCTTTATGATAATCTAAATTCAAATGAGAATTTTTGATATTTCGCGATTTTTTTGACCATTTATTCCACATCTTCTTTATTTACCCGTGTACGCTAGCCGTCCATAAAATCTTCATAAAAGTCTGAAATTAATGAACAGTTTAGAAATTTCCTAATATTTTGGAACTTTCAAGGCACACCTTTCATTTGCTCGGTCTACAACTCCCGTTTAACCGTCTATATATATATGCCATCTATATATGGGCATTTCCACAGAAATGTCAACCGCAGCCAAAAATGTAAAAGTGGTTAAAAACACTATGTTTTGTCTAATTTTCATGGGGAAACAGTCAAATTGCATAAATGAAAGCCAATCTAACATTTAGCCCATTTCGAAATAGTCGGATTTACGGCCGCGCTAGCGCAATTTTTCTAATTTGGACATTAATTTTGCACTTTTTTTTTGATAAAAGTGCCTTTAGATTTCTTATACTTTTGCTATCTAAAATCTTTCTGAGGGTACAAATGGTCATAAAAGAATGCACAAGAAACCATGAGAAACTATGTGATTGCAATAAACTTAAAGTTTTTCTTCTCATTATACTGGAAACCACATAAAAAGTATGATGGAACAAAATGTCGCATGCGACATGTCGCGTGCGAAAGTGATTAAAATTATATAAAAAATAAACTACTTAATATTTTTGAATCAAGTAAAAAACATTTTAAAAATACATCAGTGCATAATATTTTAAAATAAGTCCCATTAATATATTCCTTCAGGATACGCTGAAATCAGTGTTTGAACTGCTCGCCTTGAAAGTGACTTCTGTTTATGTCGCATGCGAATGCATTGGTTTTTTGTAATTATCTTGAAAACGAACAATTGCCCATAATCAACTTTATAGCACCAATTATAGTGCTAATCAAGAGCTATAAGTTTCGTCTCTTGTCAAAATAAAATAATGTTTTGGCATATACTTTTCTTCACTTTGAATGCGTAAGAATGTCGCATTCGACATTTGAGAAATGCCCATATATATCATTTTTTATACATTTTTTTATACAATTACATATTTTACATATTTAGTGCATATTTTGCATATTTGTTTACATATTTTACATATGTAAAATATGCAAAATTTGCATATATTGAATATGCAGTTTCCAATGGAAGTGGGTTGTTTAACTAGTATAAATCCAAATTTTCACCTCAATCAACCTTCATTTAAAAAAGTACATAAAATCCGATGTCTAGTCATCACCAAAGCATTTAAAGTATTAAGTTCAATTTACGATACAATTTGTTTGATTAGAAAAGTAATGAACCAAAACATAACATATTGATCTGGAGCCTGCAAAGAGGTTACTAAAACACTCACATTGGGTTAAAATGAGTCGGCACTACGCAGTTGTTAGAAACTAAACCAAAAATAGTTTCTTTAAAACACAACAAAACCCCTGTTTGATTGCATTTGGGTAATTCAACCCAATTGGAGGGGACATCATTTCCCCCACAGCTTCTGCGACTGGGCGTTGGTTGCTGATGTCGGATTTTTGCTATAAGCCTGCCTTTGGAATTCCCAAGCGGTTATAGCAATGCTTTCATGAGATAGCCTTTGCTAACTCGCAGAAGACAAGCAAAGATTCATGAAATATTTCTGTATTTCTTTTCAAGGATGCAAATGAAACCAGAACCGAAGCCCCTCAGAACCTGATCAGGTAGTGTTTTTTAGGTTCGTTAAACCTGAACACTTCTTTTTGCTCAAAAACTAGACAAATCACCTAACCTTACCGTAGCGAGGTGCGCTAAACCTATATTATGGAGTCTTCACCAAAAGTGGCATTGACTTTCGTCACAGCTTTGGCAAGACGCTTTTGTAAGAATTTCGAGTTGCTAACTTAAAGACCTCTGAAATGGTTCATAAGATCAGTTCCAAGATTAGTTCAATATATATCTAAATTAATGCTAAATTAATCTTCTGACCCCTTTTCGTCGTATCCACCCATTAAAATTTTGCTCTTGAGAATATTAAGGCATTCTGCATAAACTTCCTTAAACTTTATCTGTTCCCTGCACAATTTGTATATACAATTCCCCCATTTCTTATTCCAGGTGGCTTTCCAGGAGCAATTAAACATACGTGAGGGACGACCCACTATGTTTGCCGCCTCCACAGATGTGCGTGCTCCAGCCGTTATCAATGATCGTTTCCTGCAACAGGTTTTCTCTGCCAATATGCCCGGCGGGCGTACAGTTAGCCGTGTTCCAAGCGGTCCCATACCCCGTAGTTTTAGAGGTCTGCTCGGCTATGTGATTAATTTTGTATTCCAATATTTCTACTCGACGCTGTCGAGTATTGTTAGTGCATTTGTGAATATCGGCGGTGGCAATGAACCGCGTTTGGTTACGGATCCTTTGGGTGATGTGATGAAATTCATTCATTCATATTACGAAAGATATCCCGAGCATCCAGTCTTCTATCAGGGCACCTATGCTCAGGCTTTGAATGATGCGAAACAGGAATTGCGCTTCCTGATTGTCTATCTGCACAAGGATCCCGCCAAGAATCCCGATGTCGATTCATTTTGTCGCGAAACGTTATCCTCCCGATCAATCATCGATTATATCAATACACACACATTGCTGTGGGGCTGTGATGTGTCCACGCCGGAGGGTTATCGAGTGATGCAATCGATCACAGTACGGAATTATCCATTGATGGTGATGATTAGTTTGCGGGCGAATCGTATGATGATTGTGGGTCGCTTCGAGGGGGATTGTACGCCGGAGGAGCTGCTGCGACGACTGCAGTCGGTGATAGCTGCCAACGAGGTGTGGTTGAGTCAGGCACGGGCCGATCGCTTGGAGAGAAATTTTACACAAACCCTGCGCCGACAGCAGGACGAAGCCTATGAACAGAGCCTGTTGGCCGATGAGGAGAAGGAGCGACAAAAGCAACGTGAACGAGATGCAGCACGTCAAGTGCTAGAGGCTGAGGAGCGTGCGCGAAGGGATGTGGAGCTGCGTAGGGAGGAGATAGCTAGGCAAAAAATTGAACTGGCCGCACTGGTGCCGTCAGAACCGCCTGCTGAGGCGGTCGGAGCCGTAGCAGTGGTTTTTAAACTGCCCAGTGGAACACGTCTTGAACGACGCTTTTGGCAAACGGACACCATTTTGGTAGGTTGATATACAACATTTTTATGCTTTATCAATTTAAACATTAATTTCTCTTCTAGGATGTCTACCACTTCCTCTTCTGTCATCCCGACTCTCCAGATGAATTCGAAATCACAACGAATTTTCCCAAACGTGTGCTCTATTCAAATGCCGATCAAAATGCCGCCGACGGGGCGGCTAATGAAACTGTCAACAAAACTCTCCGCGAAGTTGGCCTTCAGAATCGCGAGGTGCTCTTTGTCAATGATCTGGAGGCGTAACCCTGTAGTAGTACCAAAAAGCATAAACAAAAAATTGGAAAGCTGCAACGCATTACCAAAAACTTGAACCAAGTTTGAAGTAGTCCGTAGTTCAACGTCCAAAAGTTGAAACCATACAAGAAGCAGAAACAAAAACTATTCCTAATTTAATCATCAATATTAATATATAAAAAAAATAATTGTTTAACAATATTGTTTAGGTCGATTCTATATTGCTCCCTCCCCCCCACCACCTCCCCATCACATTGAACTATTTTCCCGCCCTAAAAATTTTCCATAAACAAATTGTAGGTTTTTTTTTGAAAACAATTTAATTGATTTAGCTGTACTTATGTTTGAATAATGTAACAAATTTAATAGAAATGAATATCAATTTTTTCTGACGATTTGCTAATGTTTAAATAATCAGTGGACTGTGGGATTTTTTAATTCAATAGTTTGAAAATGAGCGCCTGTATAACACTTTCCAACACTAAAATATTGATGCTCACGAGATGAAATCACTGAATCGAATACTGAGCAGAAGCATTCGGGAACTAAATCACGATTTTTGACATAAACTTGTCAGCAGTGTTCTGTTGTTTATTACTGGCTTAGATTTTCCTAAATTTGTAAGTCTCTTATTCCATATTTTGGTGCGTGTGCGTGAAAATTTAAAATTTGTCACCATATTCCGCCAAATTTTCCAGATTTTGCAAAATTGGAAAATCACATTGTGAAATTTTGTTGCCTTAAGCTTTGAAAATTGGTTTAGAGATTATCGAATTGAAAACAAAATACTTTTAGACAACAGTTTTTCGCTTACTTGTCGGACTTCCTTATTTGAAAGTCTCGTATTCTCGTTCGAAAACTAAACTCTCCATTAAACAAGCTTAACCATACATTTTCCACCGAACCTGATTGGATGAAAGTCAAAAGTGTTTCATACTACAGTTTTCCGATTCAGGGAAGAATGTTCCAAAATTTATAATGTCACTTATTCCATATTTTTGTATGTGTGAGATTGAAAATGAGTGAAGGTCGAAAATTTAGAACTGATCCTTAATTTCTACGGTGGGTGGATTTTCCCAAAATAAGTGAATATCAGTTTTGTGGAATTTCCATCTAGAGCTCTGAAAATTGGTTTAAATCCCAGTTTTGTCCGGATTTTGTCTAATTTAAAAATTACGGTAATATATTTTGTTTTTTAGTGTGAAGCTTTGAAAAAGTTTAAAGCTGATCATACAGCAGTTTTCCTTAAATTTTCCCACTTTGGAGGTAGATTTTCCAAAGTTTTAGTCATGTTTTTTATACATATTTTATTATCAGCCATGCTCCCATTTTCGCTTTCGCAAAACTTGCGATTTCAAACCGGTTTTAGGACCAAATTTGGACTCCAAATCTTAAAATTTTTGCGAACGCGAAAATGGGAGCATGGCTGTATGTGTAACTTTGAGAATGAGTTTGGAGCTAATCGCTGGGGTCAAAACTTTCGGTCATACAACCTTGACTAGTTTTATTTTAGATTGTTTTTTATAGTGTTTTGTTGTTCCAGCATTTAGATGTTGAAAAATGAGTTTGAACACACATTTCGCAACAGAATTTTCCAAAATCCGGTCTAATAGGCTATTTACACTGAGCCACATCTAACATCTTGAAGCAAAACAACGTTCCTTATAAAACTAAGTAATGGCAGAGAAACTTGTCATGTATTATATAATTTATTTAAATTTAAGTCGGCAAGAAGTCCACTTGAAAACACCTCGCATGGAAGCTGGCATGAGGACCATATTGATGACATCCAACAAAATTATGATAGTGAATAAAGAGGAGCTTCCCCATTCCCGACATGATGCAGATCTTTCCATCTTTTGCGCAGAGGACCCAATTTACATTAATTTAGAAATTCTGAGCAGCAGCTGCATAATACCAAGATAACCAAGACAGATAATTTAGCAAAGATAGAGACTGAAGCAGTAGAATTCGCAAAAGATGTCCCGAAACACCCAAATGGTCTTCCTTCGGGAGAAGGGCCAACCATAACTGCCTTTCAATCACCACCATAAGATACTTAAACCAGATATTGTTGAGCAAATGTCAATAATTTTTGTGCAATTGTTGATACAACACATTTTTGATAACATTAAATGACAGATGTAAGATGTTAGATGTGGCCAGTGTAAATTTCCATTTCACATCATCATCAAATTCCATGCGTTCCTCTAAAATGTGCTCAGTATGGTACTCACTTTAAGCATAAGATAAAACTTCTGTAAAAATAGAAACTAGCCCAAACTTTGTGTATTTAAAGTGGGCGAGTCGCTACCATTTTTATGGAATCTGGTCAATGAAAAGCATTTGGATACCTGCAGCTGAAGTCTCCACAGCCCATTATAGTAGTGGCTCCTCCGGCTTACTGTGGCAGCTTCCGCTGCTCCCGTTGCCACCTAACAGCTAAGTTTACATCCGTATTCAACTAATACGCCCGGTGAGTATAATCCGCCTCCAGTTCATGGACCTGGCTGTGGCTAAATATGAATATTACCTTTTAGTTTAATGTGCAAATTCTAATCTCCCTATGTGGTTTGGGTTGTCGTCATAGCAGTATGTCTCAGTGGCCAAGTTCTGCTCTCGCAGGCCTTAATAAAGGACAGTGCCTTTACCTCCAACCCCACACAAAATGCATCCATGAAAGAGACCATGGCAGTGCCTATGACTTATGAATTTCCCCTAGTGACTTCCATTTTTAATTTTATACACTCTTCCATTATATTTGATTTAGCCCGGCAAGTTTTGAGACAAACAACAGCTGACTTTTTGAGTGGCCTGGTCACACTACACTGTCAGAACGGCTCTGACAAAACTGTCAGCGCTTAAAAAGTTATCTCATTCGTTTAGCCGTGACTGTGATAAACAAAAATTTAATCACTCTGTCATCTCTAAAAGTTATCGAATGGCTGTCACCTCTATTGCTGACTAACAATCCGATTTCGCACACGCACTCAGAGACGGGTGGAAAATTAATCAAAAAAAAAAAAGTTACACTGGACCATCTAATTGCAGAGGAGGATTCTAGTGATCAGGAATACCATTGGAATACCACAGACGACCAAGCGCATCTCTTTCCCAAGCGAGGCGGTTCTAGATTGTCCTTTAAACTTAAGCAACTGACAGCTCGGCTGTTAAACGTGGACGAAGTTCATCAATTTTCCCGTGGACTAGGTCAGCCCCGTTATCAGAAACTATCTCAAAAGTTGGACAGGAAGCAAACCATGTCAGCTTCATCAGCTGTGGGCGATGCCGCCGCCGCTTTGTCCGGCAATTTGCAACTGGCGCCGCTACGTACCCTGGATGATTTTGTGCTAGGATCGGCCCGCTTCCAGCTGCCAAATCTTAAGGATTTCGACAAATGGGGCAATCGTGTGGTTAAAAATCTACTTTACTATCAAACCAATTATTTTCTACTATTTCTGTCCATTTACGCCCTGATGATCATCTTTAATCCCACCAAGATTTTAAGTGGTTTGCTGGTTCAGGCTCTGATCATTGCGGTCATCTGGCAATTCTTTAGTGTTAAATCCAAAAAGAATTTCATTGCCAGTCGTTTGAGTGGCGGAAATGCTGTGGCCGCCGAACAAATTGCCCAACAAAAATGGTATGTCCTGGCTGGAGCTCTACTCGGTGGCTACTTGTTGTTGCATCTGTTGAGCGCTGTGCTATTGACCATTTTCACGCTGCTGCTGCCCATTTCGGTGACCTTCATCCATGCTTCTCTGAGATTAAGAAATTTGAAGAACAAGGTGGTTAATTCATTGGACGGGATTAGTGCTTCCACACCCATGGCTGCTTTCTTGGATGTCATAAATGTGCGGGCCGAGGGATTGGGAAATTAAGCCAGAAAAAACAGAATACAAATTGATGAACAGAAATTCTAATGTTATCCCTTATTCTTCATGTTAAAAAGCCTGCAATTACTGTATATTATATGAATATAATGCAAACCATTTGATCTTTAATTTTGTGTATTTTAAAATATAAATATGATTTTAATACCAATGTATTTTATTATAATTTTTTGAATTGAATTTATGAAATTTCCAATAAAGTTGTTCCAGTAAAGTAATTTAAAAGATATTGGATTTAGGTTGTTGTATTTGTAACTGTTCACTTATTAGCAAGTCTTGATCGCGCACACTGCACCTGTTTCGACGTCTGCATTTCCGAACAGCTGACGCCGATTCGCATGGACTTTGATGTTGGTACACACTTCGAAGCGAGTCAATTGCACTTGTTGTGAGGTCTCCTTGTGCGTATCGGCGAATCCATCTTGTGCTAAACAAAGTAGCCTTGTCTAATTCCCCGCAGACTGTACTTAAAAACAGGGCTGCAAACCTCCAATCGTGAACCTACAACCTACAAATAATGCATCCAACTTCTGTTTTATTATATTTTTTATATTCATTACTAATAAAAATGGATGAACTATGCTTTTAATTTTAAAAGTACCTTTTTTGTACCTTTACCTTTACCCAGGTACTGGAAATTCCGGATATCTTTTACCTTACCTAGGTATATTTTTTGACGTTTACCTAGTACTTTACCTAGGTAAGAAAATCGAGTACCTTTCCAATCACTGCTTACAGATTATATTCCAGTTTTTCAAACGGATTTGGTTGAAAAACTTTGCCTAAATGTTGAAAACGCTGATCTTATGGAAGTAGTTCGTAAAATGAAGATATTTCGAGAAAACAGGGAATCAAACCGAATCGTTTTTCGGTTCCGGTTTCTAATTTATTTTGGTATTCGGTTCCGTACCGAAATTTTGGCTGGATTTTTATTTCGGTAGGACATACATATCGTTCACTTACTTTAAGATTGTCATAACTCAAAAAAACCTGATTTTTGAGTTAATGATGCAGACAATTTTTATATTGATATATTTTATACTCTGAGTATATGTCTTTATTTCATTTTACAGGTTCATTTACATGATTTACAAGAACGACATATTTTAGTTGTCCTGCAGACGATATCGTTAAAAGATCCTTCGGCTTTATGTTAAGACGACATATTTTCGAATTGGATTGATTATTAACAGAAAGATATTTATTCCATAGAGAATATAAAATCGCAATGAAAGTGTTAAACTGTAAAGATAAAGTGCCAGAGCTGATTTTCTCATTGAGTTACACTAGAAAAGAAATGGATAAATGGATACATATCTGCCGAAGTAGTTACCCATTATGTATGTAGTATTAGTATTATAATGTGGCTCCGAGAAATTCCCCCAAAACTAATTGCTTGCTTTGCGGTCTAGTTGTTGCACTCAGAACCGAAACTGTACCGGTACAATGTTTAGGTTCTTTTCGGTTGCAAGAATAAAGGTTCTCGGATACTGATATACAAAATTATATTCGGTATAAGGTTCCGGTTCTGATTGCAGTTTGATTCCCTGCGAGCTAATATTACAAAGCGGGGCTGGTAATTTATCCACATTGATTGCTGTATGCTAAATATAATATTATCGTATGGTTACGGTAACCATAAATTTTCCATCTGAGCGCGAACATAAGCCAAGTAAATTTCCCAGGTTCAAACACTAAAATAAACCCTTCCGAACTTAAAGATATTTTCAGCCCGTTTTACTTAAAAAAAAAACGAGAGAAATCATACTCCAATTATGCATTTTTAATAACTATTTTTGCTATAAAACATGATTATTTCAGCATTTTGGCAACACAGTCCAATATAACTCATTCAAATGTTGAAAGCCCAGTTTTTCAAAGAATTTACATGATATTTCATTACTTGGGACCACCGTGGCCAATATCTCTGAACCAGTATCCGCAATTTTTTCAGCAATAAACTGAACTATCAAAGATCCCAAGCCAGAACGTCGATGCGAGGGTAATACATTCAAATGACTTAAACTGCCATGTGGAGATCTGTAGAGAAATTATAATTATATATGGATATTTTAATAAAAAAGTGAACCTTTATCTCACCTCAAACACCAGGCTACTAGTTCACCCTCAGCGTCAAAGGCACCCGCACTGATATTTGTTGCTATCAGCTGATTAATCAGCAATACAGAATCTTTGTCACGATAAGGCCAGTATTGATCCACGAGTTTGGCATGCTCCGATCTCAGTTGATCAAATGTATAGGAGGAATTGGTGCTGAAAATGTGGTATAACATAAACTTTGCTTTTTAAAAGGGTCCATCAACTTACTTTTTAAATTTCTTCAAAACTTGTGGAGGTAAATGGTACACAAATGCACGCTGATGTTTTAGTTTGGACACGTCCGAATATCGTTGTCGCCAATAATCCTCTATAATGGGTTGAAATTGTTGTTCATAGCCGCAAATCAAATGTGGAATCGGAAAATGTAAGGAGTTTAATGCTGCTTGCAAATTGTTTACACTTTTCTGAAGCGTATTTAAGTAAATAAGCGCTTTGCTGCCAATGGAGTGCTGTAAACAAAATATCAACAATTTATTAACCCTAACAAATTTTCGACAGTGCACACCTGTCAGAATGCCCAAAAATTTGGCAACAATTGAATTGATTTTAGAGAAGAATCTGTATTCATGACTTTGTTTGCTGTGGCTTATCCATTTAAAGAGAAAATAATTTGGAAATATGGAAAATATTCTTACAGGTATGCCAAATATATGTTCCGATTTGCTGATATGGTGTTTTTTTTTTGTGTCTGTCCAATGTTTGTTGGTGTATTTTTATAGCGAAAATCTAACAAATGTAATCGTGTCAGGTGGAGTACAACTTTTTTGCTTCAGACTGCTGCTCACACACAACTGAAACCGACTAATACATAGTTCTAAAAAGTGTATAGATTAATGTATAATTAATCACTTCTGTCCGTTTTTGCCCCTTTTGGAAATAATTTCAAATTAATATGTCTTTAAAACCAAAGAAAGATTAGGATTTGGGTGCCGATTTTGTTAGTGTAAAAGGTCCTTTAGCAAGATCATTAGTTTTTTGAAATTTGGTGAATAAAACCAAATTATGTGTTGAAAGCAGAAGATAAAACCGTAACCTTTAACCGCTAAGAACACTTTAAAATTTGCAACCGAAACCGTAGCCGAAAAAAAAAATGTTTGTATCGAGAAAGAGAGAGCGCTGCTAACTAAAATCTTTACCTTTACAAGAAATTAAAGATTCCTGCGATTTGATGTGTACAGTGGATGGCAGACCATTTTCAGTTGTAAATTACATTGGTTTTCGGAAAATCTTAAAGCTAATTTACAACGGCAAGGAAAGCGAAAACTTTATCAACCCGCAGGCCTTCTTTCAAAGGACATTCAAAAAGAGATCGAAGGGAAAGACATACAAGTTCTCCGGTACCACTGATAACACCACTGATAACAGACGCAAAATTGTGAAATTCTTAGGTCCAGAGGATGAGCATGATGATCGTAAAGACGATGACGGCCTTGCATTCCTGAAGAAGTTCCCCTTCGATTTGATATGGGCATTTCCACAGAAAAATCCACCGAGACTAAAAAATAAAAAGTACTTTAAAACACTATTTTTTATCAATTTTTAATGGGGAAATAATCAAAATGAACTAATATGAGCCAATTTCAAATATATTCATAACTCATTTCGAGATTTTCGAATGGAAAGTCGCGCAAGCGCCATTTTTCTCATTTGGATACGTTATGTTGTAATAAAAATGCCTTTAGATTGCATTGATTTTTCGTCTCTAAACTATTTCTTAGGGTACAAAGAGTTAAAAAATAATGCAGAAGACACCATAAGAAACTATATGATTGCAATTAACTGTAAGTTTCTGCTTTATATTATAACAAAAACAACATAAATACATATATTATGGAAATTTAAGTAACGTAATGTCAGGTAACGTCAGGTACCTTTGCCCAATTCGCAGAATTTTGCATTTTTTTAAAACAAGTCAAAACCCACTTCCGTTTTATGTAACGTCACGCCAGCATATATGATTGCCTATATCTTTAACTACTTATGATCGATTGATGTTATTGCTTTTTTCTGATTGTAGTGCTACTTAATTGCTACCCAAATGTAAAACAATCTTTTTAAAAATCCAAGATTTTCATATTTTTCAAAAAGATCTTTTCGTACGAACGTAACGTCACGTCAGTTTGAAAATGCTACTGTCTAAGAAATTTAAGCTTGGTACATTTACTGAATAAATGAGACTCCAAATGGGGCCGCTTTTGTCTGTATAATTTGTCAACGTGATATTTTATACCAATAACCGTAACCGTAACCGATACCCGAAATAGAATTAGGTTAATAACCGTAACCCGTACCGTAACCCATATCCCACAACCGTAATATAACCGTAACCGGAAAAATGCGTTCGGCCAAAACAGTAACTGTAACTGTTATTCGGTTCGGTTTGAATCTCTGGTTAGAACTTAAGATATAACATCTGTTGTGTCCTACTAAGTAATTGAAAAACTTGAAATACAAGACTTTTTTTGTAAATTGATCTGATTTTACCCATAATATATTATATATAAAAAATGATCTTTTAAAATCGGAATATTGGAGCGCTTAAGCCTTTTGTGATCGAAATTAAAGTAATTTTCTAGTATACCGACCTATGCTCAAAAAATTCGGAAAAATTCGGACCGCGAGTTATGAACAATTATCATGCAAAAAAGTCGCGGCAGCCAAAAAAAACATATTTCGAATATATGTATATCCAAATTCCGATTCCACAAGTGATAACCGAAGCGGTGATTCCATACATAAAATGGTTCGGCACATGTTGGCAATGAAAGTTAAGTTTTAAATGTAGTAAAAAAGCGCCGCAGGCAAAATTTGTTTTTAAAAAATTGGGCAATCAAAGTTTTTGTATGTGCTGGCTCAAAGGTCAGGATTGATTATAATCTACTCTACATATAAAACAGTTTGTCCTGACTGACTGACTGACTGATTCACTGATTGGCAATCAACGCAGAGCGCAAACGGTAAGAGATAGAAGGCTGAAATTTGGACAGGAGTTTCCTTTACTGGTGAAAGTGCGTACTAAGACGGGATTTTGGAAAATTCCAACCGGAAAAGCCGAAAAAGCGTCGGAAAAGTTGTATGGGAAAATTTTTTCATCCGATTGACTTGAAATTTGGTTTGCAAGCATAGTACGCGAAATAAATCGACACGTGTTTTCCCGATTTTGGAAAATCCGCCCAGGAGGAAAATGGCCGGAAAATTCTGCATGCAAAAACTATTTTTCATCCGATTGAGTTGAAACTCGGTTTGTAAAGATAGAATACGAAATAATTTGAAATGTGATTTTCCAATATCGGAAAATCCGCCCCCCAGGCGTGAAAAATCCCAGAAAATTCTGTAGGCAAAAACTATTTTTCATCTTATTGGCTTGAAACTCGGTTTGTAAGGATAGAATACGAAATAATTTGAAATGGGGCGGTAACAATAACGATAACGAAAACGATAACAATGGCGATATACCATACTGAGGGCGACGCAGCGAAGCGCGACTGGTTATATGCTAGTTGAATATAAATCAATACCATTTTTTTTAAAAGCGATATCTCAGAACATTTCGAAATAGCAATGGTAAGTCTGGACAGGCTGTTTCGGAATTTACCACAATTCACTCATCAGCAGACGTTGTTGCTTTTCAAACTTCAAGCCCTAGTCAAACTCCCTATTTAAGACTTGAGAATTAAATTTAAAAAAAAATTTCGTCAACGGCCGATGTGGAAAAGCCTTTAAAAGTAGCTATCCACAATCCGTTCAAACAAAATACTTTGAAAAGCTACTGGATGTGGTGGTATGTTCCAATATTTTGGCTGCAACTATGACATAATTTCGAATCAAAACACATTATCTAAGTCACTTAGACCACTTTGTATGTTGCTATTGGTCCACTTTAGGAACCTGAAAATGAAACCGTAGTTAAATTCTAGGGGTAAGTCGCTACAAAAATGTTATTTTCTATAATTTATTTGACATTTTACGAAAAGCATTTTGGTACAAAAACTGCATATTTCAAAATCTTTCAAAAAGAACCCATGGATGACCACCGCGACTTTATGCATGATAATTATTATTATTCAATTACCGAAATTAAGATTTAGTCTAATCATTATATTTGCCAAATTTGAATCCGATATATCAATAGTTTAACCTTATGCCACATTTTCGGGCTTTCTGACCACTGTGCAGTGTAGAAGCTTAGAGCAATTGAACTAGTTCAGTATTAAAACTGCTTACATGCTTTCCCTTCTCCCTTACTCCCGCTACTTACAACCAAAACAAAACTGCCGTTGCTTAGATAATCCTTGTCAGGTGAAAACATTTGGACTGTCTCATGAGCAGTTGGCAGCATTTGTATGTAATGTTGAATTAAATCAAATCCCGTCAAATTTGTACGTATGCCAACATATAAGTTCCTCAGCTCTGGCCACAGCTCCCTTTGAATTTCCAACAATTCGCTGGCCATGGCAAAGTGCAACTGAAAACAAAATAAACACAATATAGAGAGATCTCTATCTTAGCTTATCGATAAGCAAAATGAATATGCGTGTGCAAGTAAAAAATCTTGAGCTCAACCGCACAGAAAAGCAACAAACTTAATACTTAAATAAATGAAAGAACAATTTGTGGAATTTGTTTACTTGCCAGTAGAAGTATGCCTGTCAAATAGAAAGAGACGGCAACAAAGGATAGCAAATGGCTTGCCTTGTTTTGTGTATGTTATTTTTTACGGCAAATAACTCCATTACTTGATATTTTTCACACACTTAAACCAGCAACAACAGCACAGGAAAAATTGTCCGTACACGACCTTTCGCTTCAAGCATTCACACGTGTGTATGTGTACAAATATTTCGTTCTTTGAAATTGAGCGCCACTCGTTCAACACTTTTCCCACACTGTATTACCTAATTTCAAGCGCTACCAACACTGAACCAAAACAGCTGTCTGAAAATCCAAACTTAATACAAACCAACAAACAATTTTGTAATGGACATTGAGCAACTTCAATGGCTACAAAAGGTGTTACCTTCTCTATTCAACTCGCTAAAGCATTTGACAAAATTGGAAGTTAAAGTTCCCACGCAAACAGTCACACTCAAAAGGAAACGCCAGACCCAGACAGTCCAGGGCTTAAGCCAACGTAGAGGTAGAGTCTGGGTGAAGCATGAGAACTTAAAGCGCGATACCGATGGTCTCTTTGCCACCACATTTGAACATTTGTATTTGGAGAATCATGAAGAGTTCCGGGCACAAGCTGGCATGACGCCACAGGTCTTTGATATGCTCTTCTGTTTGGTGTCGGAGCAGCTGATAAAGAATTCCATACGTACGCCCATTTCAGCCGAGTGTCGTCTGTTTCTCACCTTAAAGTAAGCACTCTTTTGCATTAGTCTAAGAGCTGTAACTACGAATTCCTCTTTCTTCCAGCTACTTGGTCCAAGGCGAACGAGTGCATAATTTAGCCAAAGCCTACAAAATGGGTCCTTCCACCGTACGTTCCATAGTGCAGGAAACTTGTCATATTTTGTGGACCATACTCAGTCCAGCCTTTCTGCCGCAACCCACTACCGATGATTGGCGTACCGTAGCCGAGGGTTATGAACAGAAATGGCATTTGCCACATTGTCTCGGTGCTGTAGATGTTCAACTTCTAGACATATCCTATAGAGGTGACCAATGCCTAGTTGTGTTAGCCAGTTGTGATACAAATTTAATGTTCATCAATTTTGATATAGGCAGAATTGATAATAATGAATTGCAATGGCTTCATGATTTTGGTTCACACTTATTTAATCATCAATTGGTTGATCTATTGCCAAGTGAACCTTTAGAAGAGGATGAAACAGCTAATCAAGGCTATTGCTTTGTGGCCAATGCTTCGTTTCCCATGTGTCAACAACTCATATGTCCCTTTAACGATAATAAAGGGATAAATGATCAAGTGAAATTCAATCAGCAGCTTACGCTGGCTCTTGAGGGTAGCATAGAGAAAGCTTTTGGTTTACTAATGAATCGCTGGCGTGTACTTGCTCAAGTCATGCATATGAGTCCACAGAATGTTGAGAAAATTCTTAGAGCTACCATTGTTTTGCATAATTTTCTTAATCTTCATGATGAAACCTATTGTACGGAGGAATTTCTGGCAAAAGAGCTGCCTAGTTCAGACAAGTCTAGCAGCTTAATAAGTGAGCTTTTGAAAGCGGTTGAACCGGTGGGAAGGAATTGTACGGCCTGGAAATTGCGCGAAGGCATTACAAGGCTGAAAAATAACGAATTATGTGAACCAAATACATTTGAAGCCCTAGTCGACAGCGTCGAATGGATGGATTAGTTTTAAGTTTATGTTTTAAGTTTATAAAATTATTAAAAATTTAAATTATAATATAAATTGTAAAAAGTATTTTTAAATAGAGAGGGTGGTTCCGCGGACCACAACCAAAACTGCACTTGGAACTATAAAAAGTATAAAAATATTCGAAACGGAAAGAAATAAATTCATGATCTCTGTTTAGGACAGAAGTATGAAGTGGTATAAAATGGACACAGTCTATTCTGAGAACTCAATCTGCTGTTACAGTACAGCTATTTTAAGAACCTTCTGGTTCAATCAAACTAGAGGATGCCCTCAGGGAGGAGTACTCTCCCCACTGTTGTGTAGCCTACTTGTGGACTAACTCTTAGAAAGACTCGCGTCCCAGGGCATAACATGCCAGGCATACGCAGATGACATCGTTTTCTTTGAAAAAGGACAGTACGAAGAAACCCTATGTGACAAAGTCCAAAGGGGATTGAAAGTGACGTCCGATTGGTGCAAGTAGGTTGGGCTCAACCTAAACCCTGCAAGAACCATCGTTGTACCGTTCACTAGAAGATACAAACTCAGTAGAATGAGGCCAATACGTCTTTCCGGCTGCCTCATAACACCGGAAAAGGAGGTCAAATATCTTGGCGTCGTCTTCGACAACAGGCTAAGCTTTGACAATCACATAGAGAATACACTCAGTAAGTGTACTAGGGCACTATACACATGCAGGAGCATAGCCGGAAAATCGTGGGTCATGGCACCTCACATACTCCGGTGGCTATACCTCATGGTGGTGGGACCGATGCTCACGCATGGAGCTGTTGTGCAAATCTTCTCACTGTAAGGACGCAGTTGCAAAAGCTGCAAAGGCTGGCATGTGTATGCATGATCGGAGCCATGCGTACCTGTCCGACAGGGGCTCTAGAAGTACTGATGGAGCTAACACCACTTTACCATACCATCTGCTTGAAGAAAAAAGCCACATTGCTCAGACTGACATCAGAAGGAGTAAGCCTAAGGGACTCTGAGAGGTTGGAGAAGGAAATCCCTATAATCCTTCAACCCAGAGACGAGATGGTGGCAGAGTTCCACTTCGACAGGAACTTCACTGTTCACAAAAGTAAGAGAGATTGGATCTCACTAGAAGAGATATATAAAATGCAACCACACACAATTCAGTGGTACACAGACGGGTCTTTGACACCCCAAGGAGCTGGACTTGGGGTAGCAGGACGTGGAACGAAAAGGTTTGAGTCAATGGGAGAATTTGCAACAGACCCGGTCAGCGATAGCTACCACGAGCCGAAGTCAGTCGTGCTTTTACGTAAACGCGAGCCGAACTCATGATTGTGTGTATCGGTGAACATTGAATTGCAAGTAAAACGGCTGTAGTCTGGAGAGAGCTCTCTTGCACACCAACACAAGCACACTTTTTCGTCCTCTCCATTTGGCCGGCACTGATTTGCAAGCACATTTGAAGCCGAAGTATTTTCTATCTCCCGTTGCGCAGACCTCAATATGGGAAAAAACTACCATAGTAGAGAAATTTCTATCCTTTCGGATAGTCAAGCAGCGCTCAATGCACTTAGCAGCAATAAGTTCATCTCTAAGCTAGTCTTAGAGACAAAAAACAAATTGGACCAACTAGGAGGCAGGAATAACCTGTCCCTACGCTGTATACCGGGACACAAAAACATCCCCGGAAACGAAATGGCCGACGAACTGGTACGCAAGGGTGCAGCCACTGCAATGGTAGGACCAGAACCCTAATGTGGCATAGGCCAACACACCATTAGGGAGCTATTTAGAAAGGAAGCGAATACGCTTAGAACAGCCTCCTGGGTAAACGCCAGGGGCATAAAACAAGCAAAAGCATTAATAGAACGAATAATTTGAGTACGAACGTACTTGAAAAAAAATTAGTCGTTCTTGAATTTTCAAGAATTTCGCTCTTGGAGTCGAGATAAATTCGTTCTAAACGTTCTCATTTTGGTTTTTTTATTGGCAAGGGGGGTGAGGGCAACTTAACTTTGAGAGAACAGCGTTGGAGTCGCTCTCGCAGAGAGTGAGGGCGCATGCGCAGTTTGTTGTTGTGCGATGCGTACGAAAGGCAACTGCGTTTATTTATAAGTGTGATTTCGACGCGTCTTTTACCTTACGGCAGATAGCTGAGCTCGATAAGCTGCCCGTCGCTTGTGTGTGTTTCAGTCTTTCGAGGTGGTACCGCGTTCAAGTCCCAGAAGAGTAAAAAAAAAAAAAAATCTTTGTGGTTATCTCAAAATCAATCACAGTTTAAAACAAAGTTTGGTGGGTGGTGGTTGGGGTTGGTGTGGTTGATAATGGTGAGTGGGACGGGGGAGTGAGACGGACAACGTCGGTCGGGTCGGGTCGGTAGTGTCTCTACCACACCCCCCCACCCCAAATATTATTTTTAATTTTTTTATTTTGAGAATTATTCGTTCTTGGATCAAGTACTGAAACTCTTGAATCAATAATTATTCATACTTGGATCAAGAGCTGAAACTCTTGAATCAGGAATGTCGGGATCAAAAATTCACTCTTGAATCAAGAATTTCGCTATTGGATCAAGAATTTTCACTCTTACCGTACTTTTGAGAACGAATGCTCTTGATTCAAGAGCGAAACTCTCTATTTTTTCTCTGAGTGTAGGAGAGTTGTAAACTAAGTATTGGCAGTGCGCTATTTTCCAACAACAAACTATATACCATCAGCAGGCTTTGCTGCATGCCAGCATTGCTATGACGGTTTGGGAATTCCAAAGACAGCACAAGTTCAAAAACCATTTCGTCCCTTCTTTATTAGTGGGAGAAATTCCCTCATCTTAGTTAACACACTTGGCATTATTAAGTCACTGTTAACCCACTGTTAACCCTTCTAGCCATCCTCCCACCCTCGCACCCTCCCACTCTACAGAACCACAAACACACAATCCACCTGCTGCTACGGCAAATGGTAAAAGCGGTTGACTTCGCAAATACAAAATGCAAAGACAAAGGCGTACCCAAAAGAATCTGAAGCAAAGATAAAATTTGTCTAGTTTTAGTCCTCCAGTCGAACGAAATGGATATGATAATACTCTCATTCCTAATAGATCTTAATGAACAGACTTCTGTGTAGTTATTGTAGCATTATAACTCTTCCCTGACTGAGACAGATAATTTCTATAACATCTACGTTGATTGAAATAATAAAATTTGGTTTTGTTTCATAATTTTGTTATAATTGTATCTAATTTTTCCTTTAATATTTAATTTCATCATATGAAACCACATATAGGTACTTCTTACGACATTTACAATATAATACAGTTTTAAAAGTTCAGTCAGCAAAACATTTATATTTATTTAAACTTATCAATGTGGTATTGAATATCCATGGGCTGTTATTTATACCAATATTTTAACAATATTCAATTTTAAGAAACATTTTGTGACTTGCGATTGCATCTTTTGTTGATTTTCTTATCTATTTTGCACGCTTGAGATAGGCTATCAAATCGGCGCGATCTTCGGCCTTTTTAAGTCCAGGGAAAACCATTTTAGTGCCTGGTATAAACTTCTTTGGATCCTTGAGATATTCATCCAAATTGGCTTCCGTCCAGGTGATGCCCTTTTTAATATTTGCATCGGTATACTTATAGCCAGCAGTGGTGCCACATTTACGACCCAAGAGCCCATTTAGATTCGGTCCAGTTTTGTGCTTGCCAGCTGAATATATAAATATTATAAAATAGTAGATAGCATACTAAAGACCATCGGATAAGCTAGATGCGTTATCTCATTAAAAAAAATCTGAAATGGGTTCTTGGTAAAAGTATTTTAAAATATTAAAGAAAAGCACAGAAGTCAGTTTTATTAAGCTGAGTTGAATCTTAAGCTGAGACGAATCGAGATACAGAAATAGATTTTGGGCTAACGTTTATTTGAAAGACCGAAAAAAGTATTACATGAACCGATTTAAAAAAAAAAACTGGGTCATTATCTCTTAACTTCAGGAATCGAGGGAAGCTTGTTCTGGTTCTTTCTAATTGTAGACATTCAGCCGAGCTTTCATGTTCGCTTTCCCCAAGACATTTTGAGATTTACAGCAGAACTTTTGCGAATGCAAACCGGTTTTTAGGTCCGGTTTTGAAAATCGCAAAATTTTTGCGAAAGCAAAATTGGGACCAGGACTGTTGGAGAACAAATCTTATATACAGCCTTGTTCTCAATTCCACTTCCACAAACATTTTGTGAATTGAAACCGGTTTTAAGACTAGATTTACATTTTTGGAAGAGGAATTGAGAACAAGGCTAATAAAAAACGTTTCGAAATCGCTAAAGCGAAAGTGAAAGTGCGAGCATGTCTGCTATTTATGGTTTGGAAATGGTTACCTGGTCTAGTCATTTAAAAACTATATCGAAAATCTAAATTTGATTATATAAAGCTATTCTAGCGTCCTTAGGAGTCGTGAAATAACAGCTCAAGATGTTGCATCTAGTTATTGTATATTCTTTGTTAATACCTACCCGATTCGACGACATGACACTGAGCGCATTTCTGTACGAAAATCTTTTTCCCATTCTCTGCATCGCCGCCTCCCATTCTGGACCTCTGTAAGAGAAAAAGAATTTGAAAAACAAATGAAGAATGTGAAAGTGAACATAAAATTGGCAGTTTTTACTTTTTCCACCCAAGCCTAATAGCCTTCAACGCATGCCTCAAGGACATGTGTGACATCAAGTGGGTGGGTACTAGGACGCCAAGTTTTTTTTATATTTGACGGAGACTTAGCCCCCTAGAAGCCACGCAGTCTGCCAAGTTAATTGCCCAACAACATGCCTGGGGAGTGGGCCACATTGTGCGTGACTGGGGCCTGGGCATGCGTGGGAAAACCAACAAAAAAAAAAGCATAAGACAAATCGTGCAGTTGCTATTTCGTGACTAAACATTTTCGAAAGTTGCTACAAATCTAGTCAAAAATAGACTAAAGTCGCATCATAGCCATAAATTTGATTAATATTTTTCACATATTTTAATGATTGTGTGTGAACTATTTTTAGAAATATTTTGTACTCATCAGACAATTGCATTTATTTAAAGTTGATATCAATATATTTTCTGTCTACGGCATGGTAGATGCAATTCAGGATAAGAAATATTCAATATTTCGCAGTTAAAATAAAATCTAACTGAAAAGGAATGGGGCTTTTTCACGAAATCTATCGAATTATATACAGGCCTGTTCTCGTTTCTGAATTCGATAGATAGGAAATGGGGTAAATGCTTTGAATTCAGTTGAATGAAAATATATGGAAATTTGAACAAGACAACTGATTTTTCGAGAATTAAAATTCCCCACGATTTGATTGAAATCAAAAATTGGCAGCTGGCCAGAAAGGGAATTGCAATAAGTGACATCAAATGTGTACAATTGGTTAGGGCTTACGCAAGTTGGGGTAATGGACTGCACAGTGTGCAGTGCATACATTTATTCGAAGATTATTCCTTGAAAATTGTAGGGCTTTTTTTTTAATAAAAAAATAAAATAAGTTATAGAGTTTCCATATTGATTCATTTTATAGGAACTGGGACGGGATTGGGTTAAAATAGAAGTCTGAACAAGGACCTTTCCGGAAAGAATTTTTCTTTATGAAGCGAATCTTCGATTTTTTTCAAACTTTCAGAAAATTAGCTTTAAGGTTGGAGGAACTAACAAAACCATCACCAGTGTTTAAATTGCTTCTGTCGAATTAGCAAGAGGTTCAAAATTTTTGCTTTTCAATTTATTAATATGAACTTATGAACCGAAGTCACAGCCAAATGAAAGGCAAAAAACGATTATTGAGAAAATAAAAGCAGCAGCAGCAGACGTCGCTTTATGATTTTGATTTTGGTTTTGCTGATGATTTTGTTCAGTGCCGTAAGTCGAAGCAGCAGCATGTGTGTCGACGGCAGCGCTGTTGCCACGATATTTTCTTGGAATTTACAAGCCCACCAAAATTTAACGCAACGCAACAACATTTGTTTTTTTGCTGTACGCTGTTGTTGTTACCTTCATCCGAGCCGAGCCGACTAACGGTAAATGTTTCATTGTGTGTGTTGAGAGAGGCCAAAAGCAAAATGCAAAAGTGGAAAGAGATGCGAGTAACTTTTGCCGCGAACACGTGCTGCAGCTTTGACTTACGCCACAGAACAAAAGTAAAATCAAAATGAAAATCAGAACTGATAAAGCGACGACGACTGCTGCTGTTTGCTTTTTCTCAAAAATCATTTTGGCTTTTGATTTTGATGCGGGATATGGTTTTATAAAAAGCAGAAGCAAAGCAGACGAAATGAAACTTATTGTAGTTTTTGGTCAGTGTCATCACATTATATTTTTCTTTTATTTATACCAAAAAATGATTTCAGTGAATGTCACCAACTTCTCCAATTTCGAAAACTTTCTTTAACTCACTGTCAATTTATTTCATGTCATCTAGCTACTCTGGTTCCGGGACATTGCAATTTAAACGTTGTCCATTTTTCGCAAACCGAACAATGCAATAATTTTGGATTAATAGTCAAGTGTTACTTATAGTGAAAATTTTTTAGCTGTTAAAATGTTGTTGGATAGGTTTATTACTTCTCTTTTTAGAATTACATAACACTTCAAAATCCAAATCGTGGTTTGTGGACAATTCCTTTTGCCGCAGGTACCTATTTGGCAACTGTTCCAAAGTCTTCTTCAAATCTTCATATTACAGTCTTAAGGAAAATGTCATTAGCCGACACCGATCGAGACCCAACTCGAGAAAAAGTGATTTATGTGAAAAACGTCGAAGTTTGTTTGTGTACGCACGGCTCGTATCGCCGTTGTAACGTATGCGACGTAATGTTCGAGAGGTGTACGAATCAATTTCGCCAAAGAAAATTTAATATACAAACTCAATTTGAAACGCCTCTCTATTTTGACTGACGCTAACTCCTTAGGGACATGTTACTCAAAATAATTATGAAATTGGAAAGCACGGTGGTTAGAGCGACGGAAATAGTCAAAAAATAACTCAGAGAGCCAAAATGACAGCGAACAGCTGACTAAAATCTGAGTGGAAAGTTGTCGGCGCAGCAAATAATGTATCCATGTTAAATCTTCTTTGATTTCGCAAGGGGAGATCCGCTCACGACTCGTCCGCCATGTGTAATCGTCGCAGCATAAAGCATATCTTCATTTTTATATTTTTCTTTAAAATGTATGACAAAATATAGATTTTGTATGAGAGCTATAACTAAATGATGTCCGACTGGCTTTAAACTTGGTTGAAATATGGAAACAACTTACATTAATTGCAATTTTTTCTATAAAAAGCATGAAAAAATATTGGAATTTGTATGTGAGCTATATCTAATCGGGTTTCTCATTCTATTTCCAGTGGTTGTTGATGCTTCAAAATTAATTTCTTCATTTGTATTCGTATCTACGCCGCCGTAAGCTGGCGCTGGGAACATCTGCTACAAAATTTCAAGGCTAGACAGAAGAGGGATGCAAATGGGTTTGAGTTTAATATACAAAATTAATATGTAATCTATTCAAGTGACTCGAAAATGTTTTTTGAATGTGCAATAAAAGTGGAACAGAACTTATAACTACTCTGAGAAAGAAAGAGAAGGAGTTTCACAAAGATGGCGTGCAAAAATATCGATATTTTAACACTCCTCTTCCGGGATATGAGCAATTGCAAAGAGAGTATGTAATACTCAGTATTTTAAATTTAATTTTTGTATGGGGACCACCCTAGGGAGGGGAGATAGAGGGTAGGTGCCAAGGGCAAAAATGTCGGGAAGGGAAAATTAGTTTGGGTTGATCATATATTTTCCTGGCTAGGAGGCACTTTTGGAGTGGTATTCAAGCAGCAGTGGTACAAAATAAAAAAAAATGTAATTTTTCATCAAATTTATATGGGAGCCCCCCTAAGGATAGGAGACAGGAGGTGTGTGCCAAGAACGAAAATGTTGGGAAGTGAACAATAATGACCAGCTCGGTCATACAATACACTTGACCCTCCTAGGAAGTGTTTTAAGGAGGTGGGGGCAATTTTATAAAAATGTCATTTTTGTAAGGGGACCCCCAAAATGAAGGGAGATAGGGGGTAGGTGTCAAGGAAAAAAATGTTGGGGAGGGAAAAACATGGGTACTGGTACACTTGACACTTCGAAAAGCAACCCCTGGGCAGCTAAGACGTCATATAACAATTTTCGACCATTTTTCGGGAACTTTGATCTTGATGCGGGGTCACTTCCTCTTAGTCCACTCCCAACATATTTTTGCAAACGCATTTTTTTACCCAACCTCACAGATTGAGAGGCTGGAGCAAGTTGAAATCCCATTGCTTAAAATCTCCATACATCACTAACACATGTCTAGTATGTATACAGTCCAGGGTCCAGGGTCCTATTCAAGTGGCGAGGAGTGTATGAAGTTGGGGTCGGTACGGAATTAATATAAAAGTTTGAGTATAGGGAAAGAGACAGGATTGAGTTAAAAATTTGGGGAGGGATCGGGATTAGGTGAAATTTAAAGTGTGTGGATAGGATCGAAAAGGAATATTTGTGTATCCACTTTCACTTTCGCAAAAATTTTTATATTTAGTTTTACGAACAGATTTGGTCTCCAAATCGCATAGCTTTTGCGAAAGTGCCAATGGGAGCATTGCTCAATATTTTAGTGAAGCAGAGTCTTTCCAATTTGTCCAGGGCTCAGCATAATTCGGGTCCGAGCCTAAGCCCTTAAAATTTACTTCCTTGCCCAAGGTATAAAAGCTTAGAAAAATTAAATTCATTCACTTCAATGTTGAAAAATTATTCAAGACAGGAAAATTCCCCTACTTAAAACTACTAATTAAAAAAAAACGTAGCCCTTCATAAGTTATTTTCTGATTAACTTAATTGTTAATACAAACTTGATGACATTTGCTGCCTGAGAATGACTGAGGGCTTGGTGGGTTGGGTGGGTGGGGGAGTGGTAGGGCAACTAACGTCAGCAGCAATGCGCATCGTTCTCCCAAATAGTGGCTGGCTCTCCGCTCTCAGGCTGCACACACTCACACACAAACACACATGACAGACAAAGATAGCATATCGCGAGTAAAGCCAGGAAGAGCATACAAAAAAAAAAAAAAAAAAAAACCAACTGCAAACTAAAAATTGGGTCAAGTAAATGAAAACGCAAAATGAAAATGAAAGAAAAAGAAAAATGGTATTCATAAAAAAAAAAATGAACCAAAATATACACAACAAACAAACACACACACACAACTTGAGAGGTTGGCGGCATTTTTAATAGAAAAAAGGAAACGAAAGGTAATTCAATTAGCAGACGGCCCCCATGAGCAACCGCCCCTACCACCCAACCACTCCTTCCCCACATGTGCACATGTGCTTTCAACATTTTCTTTCAATTAAAGCGCATTTTACGCATTTTCCTACTCTGCTGGTGGCAAAAACATATGCCACAAACAAAAGGGTGGAGGGGGTTGGGGAGGGGGGAGAAAGGTGCCTGGCGACATTCGCATCAGGTGGTATCCTGGCTGCTGACCTAACCCAATTTGTATTGAGAGCTTAATAAATTATATTCAGAAAAACTATTCTGCCTCCACACTTTCCTGACCGATGACCACGATAAATAAATGGCGCACAAAATTAAATTACGCTTGAACTAACATGGAAGGGAAACACTCCACTTCCACTGGGGTGGTCCTCGTCGTCTGCAGTAAAGGGAATTATTGTTGTTGGCTAGATCTATGGCTGCGGCAGTCCATAAAAAGGTATGTGGTATTCTGATGGAATTGAGGTCATTATTGGCAAGAGCAAAAGGTAGAAGGAAATGGCAGGCGAAGGAATGGAATGCGAAATGCAATCAATAACAAAAATATTTAGCCGAAGCTGTGAATGGAGAGCGTAGGAGCAGTGAAGGTGTCTATTAAGCAGATTGAATAGCAAAAGGAAAGCTACATGATGAATTGTCAAAGGAAAACCAAACATTTGGATTCACAATATTTTGAAAGTGAAATATTGTAACATCCACCCATTTGTTCCTTTCTAGCCGACGGTTTCCCCATTATTATTATTCTATTCGTCAAATTTTTGTTTTTCGGTTGTCAATGAATCAATTTTTATTTTTCAAATCACACTTGCCTAGCTGTTATTGCGAAATTTGACGAAAGGAAAGCTAACTTCGGCTCGACCGAAGTTTATATACCCAGGCGCCACTATATACATATGGCAGCTATATATTATTATTCATCCAATTTTAACCAAACTCCCCAAAATTGTGTGAAAACTGAAAATACTCATAATTGGAAAGTAAAAAGACGTTACCAGTGCAAACAAAAAAGTTTTTCTCACTAGAACTATTTTTTCGACCGATAGTTCCTAAGGCAGCTATATGCTATAGTCATCCGATTTGGATAAAACTTGTTAGAATTGTGTAGGAGCATATAAAATTGATCAGTAACAAGTTTGGGGGAGATAGCATTGAAAACAAAAAAGTTTTTTCTACTAAGACTTTATTTCAGACATATCTTTTGTATGGCAACTATACTATATAGTTGTCCGATTTTCATAAAGATTAATGGAATTGAGTGAAAGCATAGAAAACTTCGAAATACGAGGTCTGGGAAAGTTTGCGTTAAAGACAAAAAAGTTTTTCTCACTAAAACTACTTTATCGACCAATGTTTCCTAGGGCAGCTATATGCTATAGTCATCCGACAAATGTGCAGCGTATTTGTACCAAAAGGCTTCGTGCAAAGTTAAGTTAAGATAGCTTTAAAACTGACGGAGGAGATCGCATAGAAACAGACGGACGGATAGACGGACATAGCTAAATCAACTCTGCTCGTCATGCTGATCAAAAATATATATATACTTTGTTTGCTCGGAGAAGCTTCCTTCTATTACAAACATCCGGACAATTTGAATATACCCTCTACAAGCGTATAAAAATTCTATTTAATAAAAAAAAATCGATTTTTTGAACCAAAACTAAATGTTTTCCAATGAGTTAATTTATTTTTTATAAACTGCACTGAGAAAAAAATTAATCTTAAACTAAGATTATCAGCCATGCTCCCATTTTCGCTTTCGCAAATCTTTTGCGATTTCAAACCGGTTTTTAGAGCAAATTTGGACTCAAAATCGTAAAAATTTTGCGAAATCGAAAATGGGAGCATGGCTGTATAGTCTCGAAACAAAGAAGCGGTGTCAGAATCCGACAGAGACGAGATAATCTTTACTCAAGATTACCGAAATTATTATAAGAACCGAAATAAACTAAGACCTAAGACTTAACTCGGATTAGATTAGATCTAGAGATCCTAAACACGTCTTTAATCAGCGTTTGTCACGCCGAACACATTTCGCTCTTCACACCAGTGCACAGTGTGTTATTTTAGCAATCTAGACGATGAAAAAGTAAAAAAAAAGTTTTCAATGAAAAAATATATTTTCACATATAATATGTTATACCAAAATGTCCCACTGGGTGCATGTAATAACGCCCGCGGACATAACGCCCGAGGGCGTCACACTCTTAAGTGTGACATTACGCCCGCGGGCTTTATGTCACTTATGAAAGTGTCATAACGCCCGCTTTCAGTGGGCGTTATTAAACTTTCAACAGTGACATAACGCAAACAATTTTAAAAACATGTATTTTGCATAGACAGCGAGAAACTACAGCTAGAAATATTACCGTTCATTATGTTATCTCTTGAATGAAAGTTCCGTTCATTATGTCTTATCTTTGCTGCATCTAACGCATAATGATATTTCTATTAGTGTATCATTGATGTTTGAGCAGCGTGGCCGCGAAATGGATTTAGTTTACGAGAATAGATTTGTTGCTGGATTTGGAAAAAATTCGAAACGGTTGTTGCTTCCAACACAGCAACAATTGTTTATAATTAAGGATTCGACCCAAAATAGTTCGCGGTTGGTTTGCTACATTAAAAATTGTGGTGTTCTCCGTACTCCAAAAATTTTGAAAAAATATATATTTATTCATTCTAAATCAGCGATGCCCAGCCGTATGCTCTTTGGGTACGTTTTGTTATTGTAATTGCACGGAACATAGGAAATCAATGAGCGTATACATGCAGGGAGCGAGGCATACGAAACGACACACATGCTAACGATTTCGTGTGTATGCGACGCGTAGAACAAAAACCGGTTTTGTTCTCATCTTTGATTGGTGTTTGCGAGCGCAAGCAAACTGACCAACAACAATTTCATTACTGGTATTGGTGCTTATCTTTGTGAGTATTGGTGAGTGCTCTGTCGTTTGCTGCTTTTGGGCATGCCTGTTCTAAATTCTAAATTGTTCACATAAATATATATTTTTTCAGAATTTTTGGAGTACGGGTAACTCTACTTAACAAGTAGCACAATTTATTTTACAAACAATTTCTTAAACTATTTTTTCAGATCACACCCCATAATTTTTCGGTTCACTCCCACAACATAAGAACAACTATTCTTAAAATATTTCAATAAATAAAGTATGACGAATTTCGTTAATACATGTGCATACAATATTTACTCAGAATTTTACTTTTCTTTTCGTGCGTTAAGTGTTTTAGCGCCCGAAAAAAGCGACATAGTGCCCGCGGGCGTTATGACACTTTCAAAAGTGACAAAGCCCGCGGGCGTTATGTCACTTTTAAGAGCGACATAACACCCGCGGGCGTTATGTCCGCGGGCGTTATTACATGCACCAGTCCCACTATTACGAAAATGCAATAAAAAAAACACGAATTGCAAACTCAGAAGTAACGGGACTTTAAAGATAAGAAATGTTTTTGCTTGAAAATGTAGATGTCTATAATGTTTTTGATTTAAATTATTGTGCTGATATATTTAGTTCATTTTGCATCAAATATATTTCCTTTTTAAAGATAATTTCATTCAAATTTTGACCGCGACTACGCCGTAAATGGTCCATTCGGATGGTAAAATTTTGGATCACTCTTTCCAGCATTGCTAAACACATATCATCCATAGCACAGTTTTTGGAGCTAGCATGGTAAGTTTATTTCGTCCTCAATCCAAGATACTTTGTACTTAGATCAAGAACGCGTTTTTCTTAATGTTTTATTTTATTGTAGGTACAAAAATGCTATTGATTCAAGAACTTTTGTTCTCGTTTTAATAACATTAACCGTGGATTTTCGATTCTTAAACCTTTCCTACTTGATTTAAATACATTCAAGAACAAAACATACTTGAAATTTTAAGTAAAATTCAATACCGATCGATCTAATGGAGAAGTATTGAACTATTAAAGAACCTAAATGAACTTAGATTTGAGACGTAACTCGGAAGTCCATGACAATGAATAGCAGAATCGATTTAGATTAGATCTAGTGATCTTCAGAACGTGCTTTAAATCAGCGTCTGTCACGCCTAGCCCGCAGGGGCCGAACTCATTTCGCTCTTCACACCGAAACGAGGCGAATGCATGCCGATGCTAGTGTCAAGAGAGCAAACACGCTTTTCAAACGCTGGCAAAAGGTCGTTGAAGTAGGTGAAGTAGTTAGTGATTTGCGTCGCTTCCTTCAATTATAACCTTTAGATTATACCCTTTGGAAGGACAGGCAATGAAAATTTATAATTTAAGCTTATTTACCAACATAAGTATCAATCTAATCCATGTTATGAAGTCTATAAACTTGAGTATTCCATAATAAAATTGTGTCCTAATATGTCCTTCGCTTGCTCAATGATTGCCATGACGCACTATGTTGGACCCACTTCAAGTTGACCACAAGAATTCCAGTTTAATCAAGCCCCCTCTCCCCTTCCTGCCTAACAAAGTTTGGCTTTGGCTGTTGCGCAATTCGGCAGGACTTTGATGTGTCAAACGCCCACCACCCCCACCACAACCCCAACCCCTAGCCCCATAGAAGAGAAAACCCTACATTTTTATTATTGTATGTTACCAAAATGTTTGTTCTACGCGCTTTTTCTTAACCAAAGGGGGAGGAGGGTGGGGTCTGTCTTTGGTTTTCTAGAACGAGGTCGCTGACTGCCCTTCAACGTTTCTGGTACGGATCCCCCCTTAAAAAAACGAGAGCGTAAGTTAAAGTCGGCTCTAACCGACTTCGATATACCCGTTACTCATGGAAACAAATGTTTAATAGCCTTACTGTATGCCTGAGGTGGGTCAGCCGAAAAGTATGCAACATTTTTTAACTCGTCTCTCTCTCTCGCTCTCTCTCTCTCACTAAGATTGCTGCTGAACGCAATGCTTAGGTTATGAGTGGGGTGGGTGGTGGGTGTTAACTGATCGTTTTTTGCTCATAACTTGAGTATCGTTCATCCGATCTTTATCATTCCTTCAGCAAATCGATAAATAATTTTGAGTACTAGATATCTCTAGAAAGTACGAACCATCTATCATCAAAACTGTAGGAGATATGACGTTTTTTCCAAATTGCGGGGGCGTGAGGGGGCGTGGCAAAAATTCAAAATAAACTTGATCTGCGTGCAGACAATAGGAGTCTACATTTCAAATTTGGTTGCTCTAGCTCTTCTAGTCTCTGAGATCTAGGTGTTCATACAGACGGACGGACGGACGGACGGACGGACAGACGGACAGACGGACATGGCTATATCGACTCGGCTGTTGATGCTGATCAAGAATATATATACTTTATATGGTCGGAAATGATTCCTTCTGCCTGTTACATACATTTGCACGACTTTAGTAGACCCTTTTACTCTACGAGTAACGGGTATAAAAAAGCAAAGTTACATAAGCAGCAACAACATTTGCAAGTTGTCTTTGCTTTTTATGCTACCCAAAAACAGAGAGAGAGAGAGAGGTTACAGCCAGAGAGCAGCTTGTGAATGAAAAATAGTTACAATTGGTTTTTTTATAACGGTTTCTGAAAAAAAAGTGCAACGCATGTGAGCTCCAAACTTACCTGCCTGCGGTCTCCCTGATATGAAGGGTAACAATAATCGTTGTTGCTCTGCCACCCACTATTTCTCTGCTGTGGCTGGGGCTTTGCTCTTTGCTTGTTCTCTTTGGCCGGGCGCTGTTCTCTTCTCACACCGTTCGCTCTGTCTGGGCGCCTTTCTTGTTGCTGCTGCTGCTGCTGCGGGCCGCCTTTGCTACTCGTCTTGGATGCGTTTTCATTCAGTCAGCTGAACTCGCGGCGTACGGTTATCGCTCTCGCGTTATTGAGTTTTTGGAAATTCGAAACAAGAAATACAAATATATTATCATCCACAACAACAAAAGTCTTAACAAGTATTATTTTGTTCTATTTGAACGGAAAATTTGTTAGCAGCGTTTCACGTTCGAAATATTTCTGTGTTCTGAGTTTATAGTTCTGGCAAACACACACACACCAAATCCAAATCGAATTGACGATAGTGTCAAGGCCTACCTGCAAATAGGAAAAGTCGTAAGGAGCAGAAGCTGCCAACTTGTACTTAACGGTAAGTTTAGTGTTGTAAAACGTTATGTGTGTTTGCGTGTCCTTGCGGAGGCTGGGTATGTCCTTGAAAAAACGACAAGTGGCCCTCCTCCATTCACCTTCTACGCATTTTACGTAATCGTAATGGGGAAATGTGTTGCCGTCGTTGTTTTTGTTGCTGTTGTTTGGGTTCTCTTTTGCGTTTCACTCAATCGTAAATCTTGACTCGTTTTTCATTTGTTTTTATGGTTGAAGTACTCTCAGAATTTATCTTTAATAAATTCTAATGTGAAAGCAGACTTTTAGACTTTCACTTTCAGTGATTATGCTGTCAGGACACGCAGCTGCCAAAATTTGTTGCTTGGCCCAAAGAAAAACAAACAAAAGGGAAAATCTGAGTAGCAGATAATAAATTGATAATCTAGGGTGGGGGAAGTGGCCCGGAAATGAGAAATATTTTAACAAAGCTTTCCGGTCTTAGACATCAAATAAATTTGAATCAAGTTGCCTCCAGATTTTCATAAGGATTTTGGCAATAATTTACATAGAAAATGTAGCCTAAGCTGTTGTAGCCAGCAGTTTTTGTACAAGGAATTGAGTTATTAGGAAACTCAAATTACAGTAAATAAAGAAAAAAACTAAAATTTTCCAATTTTCTAGAAAAAAAAAATTTCGTTTAATTTGCATACATTTTTCCTTTTTCTAAGCTGAATATTTGTTTTTTTTTTCGAAAATTTGAGATATAAATCATCCAATTACTGCATACATTTCAAACACCATGTCAAAAAATTGTTTTGAACAGATTTCAAAATTGATTTATTCTTAGTTCTGAGCTCTATATATGGGTACTAACAATGTGGATATTTAGGTCAAACTTACCGATAATCCATTAAAGATATGGGCATTTCCAAGTTGACGTGACTTTACTTTACTTACTTACGAAAACTCTTTCTTGATTTTTATACCCTTGCAGAGGGCATATTAAAATTGTCCAGATGTTTGTAACGCATTGAAGGAAGCATCTCTGACAAAAAAGTATATTTATTCTTGATCAGCATGATAAGCAGAGTTGATATAGCAATCTCCTCTGTCAGTTTTAAAGATATCTTCACCAAACTTTGCACAAAATCTTAAGGTACAAAGACGGTGCACATTTGTCGGAACCGGCCGTATCGGATGTCTATAGCATATAGCTGGCATAGGAACGGTCGGTCGAAAAACTATTCTTAGTGAGAAAAACTTTGTTGTTATACCCGAAGGTACATAGAGTATATTAAGTTTGTGCAAAAGTATGTAACAGGGAGAAGGAATCGTTTCCGATCCTATAAAGTATATATATTCTTGATCAGCATCAACAGCCGAGTCGATATAGCCATGTCCGTCTGTCCGTCTGTCTGTCCGTATGAACGAAAAGATCTCAGAGATGGTAAGAGATAGAGGTTTGACATGTATGGGACATATATTTCCTATACTTGCAGGCAGATCAAGTTTATTTTCAATTTTTGCCACGCCCCCTCCCGCCCCCGCAATTTAGAAAAAACTTCATATCTCCTACAGTTTTGGAGATATATCGTTCGTTCTAGAGATACCTTGTAAACAAAATTATTTATTTGCTGAAGGAATGATAAAGATCGGATGAACGATACTCAAGTTATGGGCAAAAAACGGCCAGTTAACACCACCCACCCCCCCACCAACAACCACAGCAACATACCCTAACCGTTCAACACAGGCAATCTTAGTGCGAGAGAGAAAGAGAGAGAGAGGGCTAAGAGAGCGCACCGCGTTGTGCGCGGGGTGTTAACTGGCCGTTTGACTCCTGAGCAAATGCGAGTGTAAGGGTACAGAGTATGTTATAGTCGGGCTTGACCGACTTTCTTTCTTGTTTTTAATGCAAACGTAACCAAACCCCGTGTTAATAAGTTTTCTATGGTTTCACATAATTCCTGAAAATCTGACAACTATATAAAGGATTTGATTAAAAAAAAAATACATAAAATTCAGATCTATATAATTTAATGTTTAAAAATGATTTCATGTAAATGTTGAATGGTTCATACGATGCGTCCAATTTGGGCATACCCTCTCCAACACATCGGCCGGTATGTTAGGAATAAATTCTTCAATATTGGCTTCCTGTGTGTCAACTGTCGCGGACTTGTCGCTTTAGACATGAGCCTTAACATAGCCCCAGAAAAAATGGTTTAAAGGCGTTATATCGCACGATCTAGGCGGCCAATTGACCGGCCCCAAACGTAAAATCAACTGTTCATCGAGCTCACCCCTCAATTGTCTTGTTGAAATCACATGTCAGACCAGTTCAGCTCTTCCATTTTGGGCAAAAAAAAGTTTGTAATCATCGCACAGTAGCGCCCACATCAAACAGTGCATTTTTCGGGATGCATTGGCAGTTCTTGTAATGCTCTTGGCTGCTCTTCACACCAAATACGGCAATATTGTTTGTTCACGTATCCATTCAACCTGCTGGTTCGTCGCTGAACAGCATTTTCTGATAAAAAAGTGGATCTTTATCCAACTTTGCCAGCGCCCATTCACCAAAAGTTAGCCGTTGTGGTAGGTCGTGGCTTCAATAGTCTTCAATTCTTGCACCAGCTGTATTTTAAAAAGTTTTATACCAAAATACTGCCGCAAAATTTTAAACGTAGTGGACTAACAGAGGCCCCCAATTGCTGCGAAAGGCGCCGAATCGATAATTCACGGTCATTAACAACCCTAGCGGATACAGCTGAGATATTTTCCTGCGGGTAAAGTAAATTTTGCTGCGAAATTTAGTCACAAGATTCCGAATAGCCGCCTCAGAAGGTCGCCCAAACAGACCATAAAATGGAAGAAGTGCACGATGCACTTTCTTAACCGAGCATGAATTTTGATAACAAAATTCAATAATCTGCAAGCGTTGTTCGTTTGTAAGTCGTTTCATGGTTAAATTATAGACCAAACTGAACATGTTTGACAGTAACATGTGACACATAAACAGCTGAGCTGCCAAAAACAGTGTATCCAAAAAGAAAGTTGCTCAAAAATCATCCTTTATATGGACAGTGATTGGAAAGATACTCATTTTTATTACCTTGGTAAGGTACAAGGTAAATGGCAAAAAAATTACCTAGGTAAGGTAAAAGGTATCCGGAATTTCCAGTATCTAAGTGAAGGCAAAGGTCCAAGAAACGTACTTTTTATCGTATACCGAAAAAACTAAACAATCGGGTGTGTTCCAGAAATCTCTAGAGATTAAACTAGGAGAACTTTATATGTGAAATGATAGGAATAAGGTCGGCTACTAGATCACAGGTCGGTAAAACTGTACGCATTAAATCTACTTGGCCTTGAGCAGTCGGTTTCAAATAGCCCAACTTTTGTCATCTAATCAAGTAGACGGGCATATTTGTGTCACTTCAAATATAAGGGCAAGCAGTTTTAATTTGATATGCGAGCGTTTATACCAAAATCTCTAGAGATTTCTGGAACACATTCGAATATTATTTCATCACGAATTTGTAAGGAGGCATAACGTACATGGCTTAATGTTTTATCAAAGTTAAAGCACATTCTTGAGTAGCTAGGTGTTCTCGGGTTTCAGTAGAATTCTTCTTCGTACCGAGTTTTCTAAAAATTGTACGGAAACATCCGCTATTTTATCTTCAAAAGGTGATTTTACGTCCAAAATTAAAAATAATCTTATTATTTGGACGTGTTGCTCAGTCGTGTAACATGTCATGGTAATACCACATATCCTAACGCATTTGTAAATGAGCACGCTATTTGCGTTGTATCTTTGTGGCATCAAATAACAAACTGCCTCGAAATTCAAAAAAATTGGTTAATTTATCAAAAAGTCTAAAAGAAACTTTTCCATTTGTCCAAAATAATGACAGATACTTGAAGGCGCACACTCAAACTATTCGTCTAACACATTAGCCCCCACTCCCACATAGTGGTCTCTCAGTTATCATAATTGCCTACGTCCAGCTGTTTTTCTTTTCCAAGCAATTTATTTTTGTCATTTTTCCTTTTTTTTTTTGGCGTTAATAAAAACTCACTTAGCTGCAACAACAAAAGAAGCAGGGAAGTGGTAGGAGGGAGCTTATCAGGGGAAATAGTTATACGCCCACCACGCACACCAACCGAAGACAAACTTCACATAAGCGATAGTAATCGGATTTCTGTTGTTGTATTTATGCTGCAAATATTGATTTCCCTTTTTGGAGTGTTATACATAAATGAAAGTTGATAAGTTATTCTTTATGGGGTTCCAGATGTGGGAAATAGTTTGGTTTTGAGGACACCAAGTGCATTTTATGAAATGATAAACATTTGACCCATATCAAACTAACCTGAATAGACATTGTACATATGAGTGCAGTATGTAGAGTATTTGCTTTAATGGTCAGTTAATCTATCCAAATGGTCACGTTTTGTCATTAAATTAATTTCCATAAGTGCTTGCCGTAAAGTGCTTCGTTGGTATCACTTGATGAATATTAATTATATACTTTTGTGGGATCATTTGCAAATTAATTAAATAAAAGATGTCATTCGCCAAACATAATGCTAGTGGGCCTATATACTTAATAATATGCTACAAACACAAGAACACAAAAATAATTAATATAGAGCGCAGCCCATACCATAGAAATACATGGAAAATGAAGCAAAAGCAAACTTCTTTGTCGTGAAATGAGCGATGTACTCAAAGGAAAATGTGTGAAATGGAGTGACATAATTGTATGTAGGCTTTGAGGAAAAAAATGTGGGCCAATCCGAGAAAGCTTTTGCAAAAGGAAAAAACAAAGTAAATTTTCGGTAAAAAAAACGTAAAAATATCATAGAACATTACATTTAAACTCCAACTGGTTTGTTTTAAGAATTTAATAAGAATTACAATTAAAAAATTTCTTGTCGCTTATTTACTTAAAATGCATTAAACTTCTTTAATTGCCGATCACAGAAAGTGGTTCAAAAAATTAATCAGATTTTAAGCCAAATCCTTGGGTTAGAGCTGCAAAACTATCGATGGTGACACTATTTGATTTTTTGATAGTTTTTAGACAAAAAGTCGATATTATCGATTATATCGGTTTCTGAATGAATAAATAAAAACATAAAAGTAGAAAGCATAATAACTTAAATTAAATAACAATTTCATATGATTAATTAATTAGAGTTTACAGATTAAAAATTTTCTTTTTATGAGTAATATAATATAAGCTGAACGTTTTCTTTTCATAAATTAATGAGATCTTCAGACAGACAAAATTGTATAAAAGAATAATATAAACTTAAATGGAGTCAGTGTACATTTTTATACAAAATGCTCAGTAAGGCTTGCCATTTAACCTTGAATAGACTAACAAACGAAGAGCGCTTGCAAATCATTGAATTTTATTATCAGCATTCGATCCACTTTATTACTTTTTTTTTATTTTATTATCAGCATTCGATCCACTTTATTATCGAAAAATTGTCTTCAGCAACTAAACTCATTTTTGGCTCAGTAAGTACGTCAACAAACAGAATTTGGTCTGAAGAGCGGCCAGTTACAGTTGAAGAGCTGCCAATGCACCCTGAAAGTTGCACTGTTTGGTGCGGTTTATGGGCTGGTGATATCATTCGACCGTATCTTACGTTTTGGACCAGTCTATTGGCCGCCAAGATCATGTGGTTTGACACCACTAGCTTGGAGCTTATTGATGGATCACCTCAGGCGCAGCCGCGAGCCACATTGACATGAATTAGTCTTAAAACAGCAAATAAATATTTCATTCACTATACCAAATTTTCTGTTTATTTTTGTAATTTTCAAAAAACAAACGCTTAAAAAATTACACTTTATTTACTAGTGAGAGCATTAGAGAGGAACTAAACGTTCATTTTCATACAGTGTTCCTCAGCAGGGTTGCCAATTTAGCTATTTTCCTACAACATCTAGCTAGTTTGTAAGGTCGATAGTCGAAAACTATTTAGTTTGCAATTCTAGCTATTTTGCCCATTTTCTAGCTATATCGGAAGTCCAACAATTCTGTTAAAACGGATAGAAATTGAAGCTCTTTTTAAAATAATCTGCCATTTTTTAGCTATTCGGAACTTGTAACAATATTCATGCTGATCAAAAATACACTGAGGGAAAAATGCTCTGAAATTTCAATATATACACTTTGACTTTAACATTTTAACCATTGATTCAGCGTTAAATATGGAATTCGTAAATATTAAGTGTGTACACTTTAATTTGAATATGAAAATATTAAAAATTTTTGTTTTTGTTTTTAAATTAAATTTTTATTTTAATTAGTTTGTTCTGAATCAAGAGTAGGAATCCCGCATTAAAACCACCACCAGTTGGACTCTGAAAAACACCGAATTATATACTGTCACTGTATTTAAATATGTTTACTTACTCTGCGCGGGGATTCGAACTCGGGACCCTTGGTCCGAACACAATTGGAACGTCCTCTCTACCGGTTGCGCTATTGCGCGCTCTGGGGGAAAGCCTTTTAAGATACTACTTGTATTGAATTGAATCTACCATCTGCCTAACAACATCAGACCACTTGTAATTCTCAAGTTCGAATTCCCCGAATAGTTCATATAAATGGCGCAAAGAAAATTAGGTGATTAAATATGATTCTAGTTGAATCAAAGTGCATATTAATTGATTTTAATACAAAAATTGTATAGTAAAATCAAATATGATTGTTATAGTTTTTACTATGCCATTTTTCCCTGAGTTTACCTATTCAAAACTATATCATCAGCATATTTATCAAAAATCCATATGAAATGTTGACCATATAAATATATAACTTTCCTTGTAGATCTCAAATTTTTCAGACCTCTGTTAGCTTTTTCAAATTTTATCAATCGGAATTGGTAAAAGATACGAATTTATAAAAACGACTAGATCATTCGGCTACAAAATTTTAAAGTTAAAAGCCGAGTAACACAATCTGTTTCTGGAAATGGAGCATTTATGAATTCAGATTCCGCATAAATTTGAAAACGGGAACAGGATTAATTGTGCATTTGATAGTTTAACAGTCGTTAAAAATGCCTAATTAAAGAAAAAAATCGCGATCTCTGAATGAATATACTTAATTTTTATTTCTGTAGCAACAGAGACGTCACAGAAGAAGGCTCTTACTGTCTATTTGTAGCACGAAATTGTCCAGGAATAATCTTATATTTAAGCATAAATTTGGTTAGCTCTCTTTTATATGTATTTTATATTACATTGTGCCATTTTTAGCTATTTTAATAACGAATTTAGCTACTTTTGGGCTTTAACAGCTGGCAACAGCCATAGCCCCTGGGGACCGAACACACGCGGCAATTTACACCGAAGGCTGGCCGAAAGCATGCATCACTGTCAGAGAGAGAGTCAGAGTCACATTTTCCGTCCTGTCTTCTTGGGCACTGGACTGCTTTGTCAAAAGAGTTTATAGAAGTGGGAGCATAACAAAGAAACTGAAGTGACATATGCTTTCATACAATATAAAGAACCAAATCATACTGCATTTATAACTGGACCTCGCAACAGCCAGTTTTCAATTCATTTAAAAAAACGCTTTTACTAAAACATAAATTAAAAACAAAATGCCAATGAAGTTACGGAATGTTGATCTCCTACTCAATGCAAAATTTTTCCTCTTGTTCCGACTTAAAAGTTTTTTTTTTAATGATTTTCTGTCAAAGTTCTTCTAACTTGCCAGTAAAATAATTTATCTAATTTATTGAAGGTCTTATACGAATCTTCCTAAAATTCAATTGTTCCCTCCGTTAGAAATTATTCAGCTTAACGACTCGTGTCACTCAAATCTTGATCAAATATCCGCTGAGTTATGGATGGCCTGGAGCAGAGTTCATCCTCTTTTTTGTTTGTCTGATGGAGATTAGGCTGAAAATTAATGACAACTCATCAGTTAAAGCTTCAATAGGCCTAACAATAAAACCAAAGAAAAACTTTTCGCATGATTTTGCATAAAGAACAACATAAAGTCAAGAAAGGCAGGGAAAATTCATTAAATTGCAAAGCGTGTCAAAAGGCAAATTGAAATGGTCATTTGACAGACAGCTGAGAGGGGCTTGGGTAAGGGCGTGACCTGGCATGGCAATTAGATTTAATCGAAAATCGATGGAGTACAAAAAAAAAGGTCAAACTTGATCTAATATGCAAAATTGTTGTTAAGCTGTGTGTGTGTGTGTGTGGTCTTTCGCCAGAAAAGCAATCTTTAAAGTCATCTTTGTTTTTACTTCGTTTTTTTGTAAATTATGCATTTGCCACGAAAAAGCACTTGAGTAGAGAGAAAACTCATTGAAAAGTCAAAGAATACCGTGGGCTTTGGTTGATAGAAATGTGCTTTCAAAAGCATTCTACAGACAGACCATTTCCAGACATCCCAAAACCATTAGAAAAATCCATTTCCTTTCCTTTTGGCCTTAAGACATAGCGACAAGTAAATATTACGCATACGCCACGTACCAATGCAAATATTGAATCATTATTGCGCGTAAACAATAATAAATGGGGAAGTAAGCAGCCAGAAAAGCTAATAAACAATAAACATTAACCCAAACCCCAACAAGGAGGCCACGAAAAACGCTTCAAGTTCAAAGTTGGCCAAAGAAAATTGCTTTGCCAGCGGCTCATTAGCTAAAATCTCCCCCTCCTAGACAGCTCGTTAACAGATCAGGAGGTGGAGGTCTACTCCATGATTTTACAAGTATTGTAGTTTAGCTAGCTAGCCGCTGCTTACATAATGATGGGAAAATGTTTTTGTTTCTTTTTTAAAGCTTGATAAGAAATTGCGGCCGAAGTCTTTTGTCGGTCACATTGAACTTTTGCGGAACGAATACAAGCGGGGAGAGATCGCCTAACTAATGGCCAGGCCATTCCACAATTTTCAGCCTCATTTATAGCTCATCGTTAAATGATTTAAAATAAATTAGTGAAAATAAGCAAATGAAATTAACATAAATTTAAATTCAAGTCAAAAATGAGGTACAGTGGGGCAAGTAATTAAAATTAAGAGATTACAATTTTTTGTTCATAACATATAAAATCAGTCAAAATCTTTAGTTTAAGTACCATTGCTAGCCATAAAATCGCCAGTTTTTGTAAAATTTGTATGAAATTTTTGTTTAATTTGTCCCAAAATTTCAGACACTTTCTTAACCCCTCTAACTTATAGGTTGAATATGATTTAGTACATTGATTTGTGAGAATCAAGCCTCAAGTCTGTTTGCAACCAGAACCATTTTATCCCAGTTGCAAGTTGATTGTTCTAAAACAAAAAAACTTGTAATTTCGTTGGTTTTCCACTTAACTTTAAGGTTACTTCACTTCATTTCTAGATTACATACTGTTATTTTTGGAATTGTAAAATGTTCCCGCTTCTGAAATCCGAGTGTGTTTTTCGGTTTTTAATTATAAAACCCCATTTTTTCTCATTTGACGTTCTTGGTGGCAAAAAGATTCCGTCAAATTCTTTAATCAATTCTTATAAATCATACTCATACCAATTCCGATCATTGGAATTCGGAAAAGAGAACAGGTCTGATAAATTTTTTTGATTTGATTTTTTCTTGGGTTATTTCACTTCAAATGTGAAAATTTTGCTTTTTAAAATGCCTTATATCTAATGAGTCCTCAGAATATAAATCAATTTTTTTGAGTACAAAAATTCAACTGAAAAAGTTTCTATTGCATTCGATCACATTGAATGTTAAATTTTGAATACTCAAAACGACTGAGTGTGAATGAATGAATTTACAAACAAACCGAATTGATTGAATGAGTAAAAAGCAAAACACATCGAGTACTTAGATCACTCAGTCTTAGTATAAGAACTCAGCTGGCAGAAGTCTCTTCTTATACTGCGACTGGTTGCGCCTAAAAAGTGACGCCCGTTGGCAAAGCGAGCTTAGAGGCCATGTCGTGTGTTCAGCAGTGATTGGAAAAGTACTCGATTTTCTTACCTAGGTAAGGTATTACGTAAACGTCAAAAAATATATCTAGGTAAGGTATAAGGTATCCGAAATTTCCAGTACATAGGTAAAGGTAAAGGTACGAAAAAGGTACTTTTAGAATTAAAAGCATGGTTCATTCATTTTTATTAGTAATGAATATTAAAAACATAGCAAACCTTTACTACTTCATTCCAAACATTCTTAGAGTCATACTGAATAAATCCAAATATAAGGTTTAAAAATTCAAAATTTTGGTTGTTATATTATTACAAATAAATTTGTATGTACTATGTTGCTTTTTAAACAGAACAAGAGTCTCGAATATTTCATCACCTAGTCCGTTTCTTTTTGGTGCAAGTAAAAATTCTTTGAACTGGCGCAGAGCTTGGCAAACTGGTTTTTTATACTTATAAATCACATTACAAATAATTTTATATTTAAGTATAGATTCTAAAGATTCGGTATTATCGGCAAGATAACTGATACTTTGGCTTTCATTGATTCGTAGGAAGAGTAACTATTGAGGTGAACCCTGTTTCATAAAGAAATTGAAATAACAACATTGTTTTGCGTATACAAATTCGCAAGACTGGAATAGAAACATATTTATGCACATAAGCATGTATGTATCGACAATTTAGTGCAAAAAAATTCGAACATATGTACATTAATACGTGTGTATGTTTGTATGTTTGTAAGTATTCAGATTTTTGTGCACATATGTATACTTTCAAATGCTTGAGTAAATTTTCAGTAGATGTTTCATCAAACTTAATAGTTTTGTTTTACACAAAGTTGACATTTGCCAATCGGGTTGAAAAATGTTCCATTCAAGATAAGCGGTAAATCTTTATTCCCTTCATTCTTTAGTGACTGATCATCAGTCATTGTTAACCATAATAAAGTTGAAATTTTACGAGACAGTGCTGATCAAATTTCTGCACAAAATATTGGAACGTTGTCGCGACGGCTGCCCGTTTTTTCCCTCCTCTATCTTTGAGTATTTTCTTGCAAAAGCATAAATGAGTCTGACCGAATAAGCTCAAAATCCCAAAAATCACGTACGAAAACTACCTAGTACCCTACCTATTGACAAGGTAAATGAAAATTAAGACCTAAGTAAGGTAAAAGGTACTCGAATTGGAAAATACTGAGGTAAGGTAAAAGATACACAAAATATGAATCTATCGCTCACTTACTTTGAGAAAGCAGGACAACTGATATAGGCCGCTCTTGCTAGAACATGTATGAAAGATATCAATATGAAAATATTACACAACATTTCTACATCTTTAAGTCAACAATCGTGTTTTTTGCGTTATGACAGTCTTGATGTAAGTGAGCTATATGTACGTTAAAGGGTATATTAAAATTGTTCAGATGTTTGTAACACTTAGAAGGAAGCCCACATAAAGTATATATATTCTTTATCAGAATGACGAGCTGAGTTGATATATACATGTCCGTCCGTCTGTCCGTCTGTTTCTATGCTATCTTTTCCGTCAGTTTTAAAGCTCTCTTAACCAAACTTTTCACGATGCCTTTTGGTACATATACGCTGCACATTTGTCGGAACCGGCCGGATCGGATGACTATAGCATATAGCTGCCAAAGGAACTATCGGTCGAAAAAGATGTTTTAGTTGGAAAAACTTTTTTGTCTTCAAAGCAAACGTGCCAAAACCTCGTATTTCGAACTTTTCCATGCATTCACATAATTCCACCAAGTTTTATGAAAATCGGCCAACTATATAGTATAGCTGCTATACAAATAATATGTCAGAAAAATAGTCTTAGTAGGAAAATCCTTTTTGTTTTCAATGCTATCAAACTTTTTACTGTTCAATATTATATGCTACCACACAATTCTGCCAAGTTTGATCCAATTCGGATGACTATAGCATATAGCTGTAATAGGAACTATCGGTCGAAAGAGTAGTTTTAGTGAGAAAAACTTTTTTGTCTTCAACGCAAACGTCCCCAAACCTTGGATTTCGAAGTTTTCTATGCTTTCACTCAATTTTACCAAGATTTATGAAAATCGGACAACTATACAGTATTGCTGTCATACAAAATATATGCCTGGAAAAAAGTCTTACTAGGAAAAACTTTTTGTTTTCAATGCTTTCTCTCCCAAACTTGTTACTGATCAATATTATATGCTACCACACAATTCTACCAAGTTTAATCCAAATCGGATGACTATTGAATATTGCTGCCTTAGGAACGATCAGTTGAATAAGCATTTATAGTGAGAAAAACTTTTGTGTTTTCAATGTTATCGTCTTAATATTTTCCAGTTATGAATATTACCGGTCTTCGCACAATTTTAGGGAGTTTGGTCAAAATCGGATGAATATATTGTTCAGCTGCCTTATAACAAACTGACAAGCAAATGGTCAAAGTGGTGGCGCCATCTGTTGCTGAGTTTAGGAAATAGCTCAGCTAAGAATGTTCGACGAAAATAATTTATAACCCTAAATTATATTAATTATACAAGCTGCAAAAGTATATAAACTTTGATCGAGCCGATGTTAGCTTTCCTCTATTTTTTACAATAAAACGGCACACCAAACTAAGTACAAATGAGAGTAGCGACCAATTTATGACAGTTTAGTTCCCACCTTTGAGGAATTTCAGTATGATAAAGATGATAACTTATCACTGATAAGTCTTCTTCAGATCTAAATATACTTGATGAACAGTTTTAAGTCTATTTCGAATCATTATTAAGATATATGATTTCTGTACTTTCATATAAATTAGTAAACATATTTCACATTGGGTCCACTGTGCCTCGGTACATTAAGAAAGAAATCAATCCAAATTCAAGATAGCAGTCTTGAAACGAAACGAAACGGTGTCAGCATTCGACAGAGACGAGATAATATTAACCAAAGATTATATTCTCAATTTAAATCTTAATCCAACAATCTTGAATTGAGATCGTTTATACTCAACTTTAAAATGAAACAATCTTATTTTTTAATATGAAAAGAAAAGACAATAATACATTAAATTTACCAATTTTTTATTTTTAGGTTATGTGTGGTGGTTGGTTTTAGTTATTAACATTTTCTTCTTTCTGAAAATCTTTTATAAATTTAATTTATTAATCCGCCGCTACTGGGACTTGAACTCAGTACCTTCTGGGGACTGAATATCACATACACACGGCATAACCGTTTAGCTGGCTTTACGGATGAGCATCAACTGTTAGAGATTTTTGCAGGCTGAGTTCTTATACTGCAACTGGTTGCCTCTAACAAGTGAAACCCGATGGTAAAACCAGCTAAGCAGCCTTGTTAGGTCGTGGTTCGATTCCCAGCAGGGATGGGTTGCATTGCAACCGAAAATTGTTTAATTTTTTAACAAAATTAATCTATTTATGTCATAAAATTTTTCAACTGAACTTTACAGAAAACTTTAGGATGGTTGATAAGTTGCGAGATAATAAATCTTGTTTTTAAATTTCGAAGCTCATTTCAAGGTTTTTCAATCTTGTTTTTATAAAATTGCAAACATTAGGTTTAATTAGTTTTACATCAAACTCCGTGGCGAGCTCTTGTTTCTTGTCCCGTATCAATGTATGTATAGGTTTTACTGTTGTTAAAAATTCGAGAAAAAAGCTTATTAATTGTATCAATGTTTTTTGTTAGCCCCCTGAAGACGGACCCTGATGAGGGCCCGAAATATATTGGGAAACATATTTAAACCCCACAGTTTTTCATTCATTTGTATGGGACGGATGACCTTGAGCCGGCGTAACCAAACATTTGGATTGCAAGATTCTCGAAAACGAGATTTTCAATCTAGATTTTAAATTGATTTTTTTTTCAGTGTACAATCACTTAAATACTCTCTATTGTTTGGTATTTGTATATACAAACTTGTTTATTTTTATTGCTTTTAATGTTTTCCACAAATTGTATTTCCTAAATTTTTATTAAAGGCATTTGGCAAACGAAATTCTCAGCTGCAAATTGGTTCTTTAAAGCTTTTCCAAAGCTTTTTTCTTTTTGTCCAGCTGACAGCTGCTGGGGTGCTTAGAATGTCTGCCTGTCTCAGCTGGTATCTACCCTCCACTGTCAATTGATGTTTGTCTTTCTCAGGCCGGCGTCTACACTTTAAGTATACGCTTCGGTTCGTCTGCGGCTTCTTCTGTTTGTTCTGGTTTCTTTGTAAGATAGCTGCTAGGACCGCAGCAACATGGCATTTTCGGTTAATTTACATGACAACACGTTTCGAAAGTCAGTCAGCAATCCACAGAGGGAATAAACAACAACTAGCCAGCATTGTAAAGTAACTTGTGTTGTAAGTAGATGCATGATAACTAGACTGTTACAATGTCGCAGGTCTCAAAAGGGAAGAGGAAGGGGGGGGTAGGCTTAGGGCGCTGCTTGACTGCGGTTCTGGGCCAAAAACAATGCATCTTTCCAGCTGTGCGACTTTTCGCAGCCACCGTTACAACTGCAAATAAAAAACAAACAAACAAAATTAGCATTCTTATAAATATTTATGCGGGTTTCCCCCCTCCCGTATATAACCAAATCTTTGAGCTTGTCTCATGTAATCGTTATAAGTTACTTGCCTTCTAATTGTCAGTCAAGTTGAACGAGTCTCCAAGTTGCTGTTGTTGTTGTTGTTGAATCTCTGATGTCATTTAGAGATGGTGAGATCACATGGCGGCACACACACCCAGGCGGCTTCAAGGTTTTCCACTTCATCTCCAACTCATTGGAAGTAAAGTACACAGTTCAGTTTGTGTGTGTGACCCAATTAGATATGGTTTTCCATTTATTGTCTTGATCAGCACGGGAAATGCAGCAACAGTATAAAGTGTGTGGGCCAATTTGACACAAGTGATATTGAAGCCTCATTAAGACGGATGTTAAAGTGGGTGACGGGGTTTTGTGGTCTCTGTGGTCATGTCAGTCAGACGAGCACTGAACTGGCACGCTTTTGATAACAATGCTGAACGGGCTGCGCATTTGAAATGCAATTGAAACCGCCAGAGACACAGATGAGAGACAGCGACAAGTGACACATGCAAGTGAATGGCAGCAACAAAAATTGAAGCAATCGGTGGAAAGAGCCACAGATAACTGTTAATTGAACTAAACAAGCAATAACAGAGTATGCTTTGTTGATGTAGATTTCGTATGTCCAATTCTGTAGCAAAGATATTTTTTTGAATTAATTTTGAAACCCAAACATTCAGAATGCTTGACAAAATCAAGCTGAAAATTGTTATCAACAGCTGCCCTCGACATGTCAGCATGAGATTTCCCCTTTCTGCCCCTCCACTCTTCCCCCCATCACCACCACCATTACCTCATATTGTGTCGTAAAATTGTAAAAAGAGTTGAAATGGAAAATTGTTTTGAGAAAAGCGCAAATTGATAATTGAATTTGGCACAAGCTAAAACTGCAGTTGATGTTGTCAGCTGTTGTTGTCCGTTGTGGTTGTTGCGACAGTGCGAGCCAAGTGGGTCAATGTGAGCTTGGTGACAAGCAAAATAAAAAAGTGAAATATAAAAATTGAAGCCAATTAGAAAATGTGTGAATGCAATGAGCCAAACAGTTGTGTCACTTCAAGTGAGATAAATTTATACAGATTTAGAATCAAATCATGGATATTTGATGCCGTAAATTCACTTCAGCTGGCGCCGACAAGAATATAAAGATTCAAAAAACAAGACCCAAGGGCAAACACGCACCCTCTTTCTCATCTCTTTCTCTCTAATTTAACGCTAATAAAAACATCACGCATACGCCCCGTTGGGCAGGCAATAAAATGAACGCCTGAGGAATTGTCATCGAAAAGTTCAATCATTAGTTGGACACATGACACAGTCACACACACACACACACTCACAAAACACATTCATTAAAATGGAAATCCAAAAGAAAAGTGTCATGCCATACAAGCCATAGAACGAACGAGTGGATTGTGCGCGGGGTGGTGGCACGTGGGCGCTGAGCATCATTTGCCGTTAGCTTTAGTGGCGCCCACACTTTTTGCTCTGACAGCGCCGCAGCAGCTGCATCCGTCGTATCTACAAAAGATTAAAGCGCAACCAAAGAAATATTCTCCATTCCCAAAATGCTTATGTCAAAGAGGAGAAAAAAAAAGAAACCATTGCAGCAGCGCTTAGAGGAATGTGAATTTTTTCAAGCGAATTGCTTAGTAAAAATATGTGAAGATGACGACAATTTAATGCTCTTAAAATTACAGAGTTGTGTGTGCTATATAGAGGAAATATTTCTTTCTAAGGCAAGATTTAAGATTATTATTTGAGACATTAGAGCAGGGGTGCCCAAGCCCATTCCGCAAGCCGAGCATTTGATGTTGTTCTACGCAAAGAAATAATAAGACTACATAGAGCAGGGGCCGGAAAAACACACATGCTCATTTTGGCTTTGCTTGTGTGTGTTTAGCTACACTTCTTTGTTGTTGCAAAAGAAAGCAGTTTAAGCTCGTATACTGTCGGTGTCGACGTCGCTGCCGCAGAGCACTTAAGACTGGGACTTGCCGGACTCTGACATAGAGCAACAACAAATTCATATGCATTCTCTCTTCTCTTTCTTTCTGAGCGAAGGTTTTGTGGTTTCCGGCGCGAACAGCCTTTCACGAAAAGAATCTGGTGGCGTAGAGCAGCGATGGTCACCGGTTGCCCCCAGAGTCCGAAGACATTTCGCTACTTACACATATACGAGTCGAACGCATGCCGAAGCTGAGGCCCAGAGAGCAAAATGCAGTCAGTCGCTGGCCAGAGTTTCGAAGCGGTCAGGTCGCTCTTAATTTTCGCACACCAATACACTCTCACTACTACTCTGGTTCGCTCTCGTTGACCAAGGCTGGCGTAGAACAACAACAACTTTAAATCAGCTCCGGCCATAGCTACCGGGAGCCGAAGTCAGTCGTGCTTTTACGCAAACGCGAGCCGAACTTCTGATTGTGTGAGTGTGAGCACAGAATTGCAATTAAAACGGCTGTAGTCTGGAGAAAGCTCAATTTTTTGTCCTCTCCATTTGGCCGTCACTGCTTTAAATGTGTTCTCTCTTCTCGTTTTTTCCAAGCAAATGCTTTGTTGTTGGCTGCGTGTGCATCAGACAGCAGTAGCACACACACACAAACAAAAATCGGGTTTCTCTTTTTATTACTTGTGCTTGTTTTTGCTTGAGATATATTTTTTTCATTTGTATTGGTGGTCCACGCGGCCGTAAGCTCATTCTGGGTACGCATGCATTAAAGCATACCATAAATCGAACGGTTTATAAGCAAGAAAATCAGAACAGCGTTCTACTTAACTTTCTTCCAAAGTAACAAACCGGCCCAAAACCGAACCCCGAGAAACCAGTTTTGTTGCGTCTCTTAAATCGGATCACTAACTAAATTTGATAAATTAATAACCTCTCGAGTCTGAATCCGAACCAGACCACCTGTTTTAGATGACGGTTCGCTAAAAATCATGACCTTATATCAAATTCATTATGAACATACGTACATATGTAATATTGCCTCATGTGGTAACTTTTTGTCAATGAAATTACGTTTCGGTTTATTTCGATTTGTTTGAGTCACAAAAAAAATGATGATTACGAAGCTATTTAACTTCCACTCACCGCTGAGAATCCAGTCAACAATTCATCATAGCTGAAATTCACTGAAAAAGAGCGATGAATATTTTTCCAAAAACCCCAACAAAAAAATTGTTTTCCAACCGCGGAGAGCACGAATTTTGACTTTGGGAGCAGCTCAATAATAACCATTATCAACGAGTCTCGATCGCGCACACTGTACCTGTTGCTGGCGCCGTGCTTCGATTTGTTGTTGTAACACACTTCGAAGCGAGTGGCCGAATAAGAAATGTTCCGCGCAACAAAACACGAAGCAATCAGCTGGACCAAACATTACAAAAAAATTCTTAAAGTAGAACTTTAATGACGAGGACGGTAGACAATGGGCTTGTTCAGCAGAACAATTTGCTCCCTGATCAAGTATAAATTTTCACTGATCCTTCTGCTGAACTCAAGTGATGCGGTATCATGATAGCCAATTTGAAGTATCACGATAGAGGAGCATGTATCGAAGAAATAGTATGCTACTTTGAAGAGGAATCAAAAGGCATGCTATCGGTAACAATATGCGCATTTTGTGCATTGATTGCAAAGATAAGCTTTTTTATCGGCTGTAAATAACTATAATAAATTCCAAAATATAATTAAGCCTAATTGTGACTTCGTAGATGCAAAATTAATGTTGTCACGACGCGCTAATGTGTCTACGCAGCCTTTTCCAAATTCATCGCCTCGGGGCGTTGTTAAAAATGTAGCACTTCGTTCAGCAGAAACTATTTGATGCATAATTTTTTTGTGATACCTGCTCAGGGATCAATTATTCTGCTGAACAAGCCCAATGACTTACGTGTAACAAAACATAAAAGATGTGTGCAAAATTAGGTATTTAAAATTATTGAATGCATATAAATGTATGTATGATTGTATCAATGTTTTTTTCTGTGTAATAAACAGACTCCCTGATGAAGGCAACATGACATAACATGGAAACATGACAGCCTAAGACAACCCATATAATCATCACAATTACACAACGAGAACGGCCTAAACCCAAATCATCACACAACCATAGTTTCTAATGTTTTTTACAATAGAGCTTTATTCCTTTTTTTTATTAAATTTTCTTACTGCTTTTCTTGTAGTGGCATTGTTCATCTTGCCGATCTTTCTTCATCATTGCTGTTTTCTTTCTTCATTTAAATATTGTTTACTTTCTTTTCACGTCTCAATTGTTTTTTCTCTTCTCTCTCTACTTACATTCATTTTTTTTATCATTCATTCTATTATTTTTCTGCTATATTCATTCTTTGTTTTAAAATCCCTTCTCAAGGCTTTTCTTTTTCTATCCTCCACTCCTCATTCCTTTTTTTTTATTGTATTCCCTTACTTTAACCCCCATAAAACCCCATTGTAACTTGAAATTATTTTTTAAGTTTCAGTGATTCGGGTTCCTTTCGATTCACGTTCATTTCTTCTTGTTTCTTTTATCCTATAACATTTTAAATTTTACGTACAGAAGTACAGCTCCCATGAGTGGACAGAGTCTTGTCTTCCCTATTTTACTCGCTTATCCTTGTAAGCTCACATAAATACTGGACCCGTAGGTGCCCGGTCCAAATAGCTTACAGTGATTGGTAAAAAGATATACAGGCCGTTCTGGTTTCCAAATTTGATTGATTGGAATATCCAATTCCGAATTGGTAATAGTTGTAATTTCCAAGAAAGTATTCAAACTTTATGTTAATACGTTTCGCCATCAAGAGTATCTAATGGAGATATTTAATCCATTCCGATTCCGTATGATTTGATCGAAATAGAAAATGCTAACAGGTCTGCTAGATTCAAAAGCTTGAAATAATTACTTCTAATGAAAAATGTAGACTTTGATTTTGTTTCTGTTATGGTGGCACGTTATAATCTTGGGAATAAACAGCAAAGCCTACAGATGATGAAACCCAGAGATTCTGGAAACAAAACCGGCACTACACATCAATCTACCTTCCGCCCCGCCTGACGAACTATGCTCATCGAGACCCCTTCCGTTGCCTGTGCCTTGCTTACAACGAGTACTATCACCTATTTTCTATAGATGGCTCTTTTATAGACGTTAAGAACTCTTTAATGTCATTCCTCAACTAAAACATTCATTCCACGGCTAGTGCGCACCTCTGACCACTTATGCTGTGAGTTGGACCATAGCTGGCATTGGCCAATAAATTAGTCCCACCGGGTCAGAGTTTGCTATTAGCTGGATTTTAATTTGGATTAATTTTTAATTAGTGTTTAACTGAACATTGTTAAACCTACCTCTGAATAAATAATAATAATATTTTGGTATCAAAAACCTGCAAGAGTATATAACCTTCGGCTAGCATTCCCCTTTCCTTTTATTTTTTGTTACAAAATGCGCAGGCGTTTCAAGCAACAAAATATTTCTTATGTTCATTTATAAAATATGTTTGTGAGTTGTTTTGGGGTTTTTGTTTAACTCAAAGCTGTCGCGTGGTCAACCCAAATTGTTGTTGTTGACACATTTTATTTATGTGCAAATGCATGTAAGTTTTATATGCTGACTGCACATTTTGTTCTGAGCACACCAAAAAAAAAAAGCGCTGAGATTGAAATTAATTTGCTGCCCTTGTGTGGGAGGGGGTAGCATTGCATAATTACAAATGTCGTAGAACATTTGTGGCAGAGACAGGACAGGATTTCATTCAATTAAAATAAACATCAATTTTGGTCTTCTATTTACCGCAGAGATACATTTGTATCTATCTGTGTGTGTGTGTGTGGCAACGTAACGAACCGTTAAGTTTGTCATTGAAGCGTATTTTTCTGGCTAGTTTTGGTTAGTTTTGGATAAAACTAGAGCAACTCGTACTTTTGGGCATATGAGCAAGGCCATCAGCTACGATGGGAGGGTGGGTGTGTGGGTCGCCAATCAAGCGTTTACATTTAAGTTGAGTGATGTTAGATTAGTCTACGTTGGAAAACGAATAAATTTGGAATCAAATTTGCAATCAAATTTTAAAGAAACTCTCAAAAGCCATTGTAGTCTTTGGAATTATTTGAAAATAACCGCCGTGATGTGAAGATGTAAATGTGTCGATATTTTAGTGTATAAGGTATTATTAAGATATCGAATAATGGTCAAACCGCAGCTAGAAAAACCGTATAGAGCAGTGGTGTCCAAAATGCCAAAAGCTTATCCCATGGAATAGGAACTCATAATTCTGCTGGCGTCGCAGCTGACACACGTATAGAGAGAGAGAATACGTGTGTTCCATTAATAGCAAGCTCGGCGGCTTGCTCTCTCTTACGATCAGTGTTGCCAAAACATGAGGAGCGAAAGTTGCTAAATTTGGAAAAAAACAATTGCTAGAAAAAATGCTTAAAATAAAAAAAGGGGCTAAAAATAGTTGCTAATAGTCAAAACTAAACCTAAAATCTAACAAAAACCTTAAAAAAAGTACTTTTCAAGTAGTTAAGACTACAAAAATACTTAAATAGCGCTCTTAAAACAGCTCTGGAGTTATTTGGGAGTCCGAGCCAAACCTGATTCGCCGCACAAACAAGAATAAAAAAGATTAGTTTTCAACAAAAATTTTAAGTTTCAGTTTTGAGCTGATCTAAAGGCGAGGTTGTGATTTCGTCATAATCAGCATATGCATCTGTGAAATTTTGGTTCGTTAAAATTTGGCCGAGAAGTCAAAGAGGAACATTTGCTATATCTGCGTGGTGCATACTTTCGAACTAATATTAAATAATAAAGAAAATAACAATTCTTTAAACCAGGCATGCCCAAAAGCTGCATAGGACAGAGCACTCACCAATACTCACAACGATAAGCACCAATACCAATAATGAAATTGTTGTTGGTCAGTTTGCTTGCCAAACGCCAATCAAAGAAGAGAACAAAACCGGTTTTTGTTCTACGCGCCGCATACACACGAAATCGTTAGCGTGTGTGTCGTTTTGTATGCCTCGCGCCCTGCATGTATACGAACATTGATTTCCTATCTTTGGTAGAATTACAATAGCAAAACGTACCCAAAGAGCATACGGCTGGGCATCGCTGCTTTAAACCATCCTCATGCTCAAAACAGGGCTGCACACCGGTTTGAACCCGGAATTCTGACTTTTTCAAACTTTGAACTGAACCTTAAACGAAACCAAAGTAGAGAAAAATGCTGAGCCTATAATAAACATGTTACGAATCTAATTTTTCGGTTCTTGCAAAATTGTTATTATCTTTTCAATATTATGAGACAGACTCGAAGTCATTACGAAAGTATAATGGATTCATATTACAAATTCTAAAAAGACGTTTAAAATAAACAACAAAAAGTCCACCCACTTTAGGTTTTTTAGGTCCTTGATTTCACGTTCAGAAAATGACGAAAGTAATTTCTGCGACTTTGACGCTCACCAAAGTGTTTCAAATAATAATAGAGAACCAACTAAATCAAACTTGAAACCATTTAGAGCCACTGCGCTCTATTTTATCAGTAACATCTTATGAATTCTCAGTTGATAGGGCCATTAAACTTAGTTTTTCTAATCAAATATACAGAAATACGGAATATATTTTGAATATTAGTCACATAACATGATTTAAAATTGAACCGAACCAGAGATCGAACCGAAACCCTTTCCCAAAAAACTCGAATTTAAAATTCCCAAACATTAACCATCGGCCAATGTCGGTTCTAACCCGCGAAACGTAGTTAAAAACAATAATTGGGGTTGCAACCCTGCTTAAAATAGTATTTTATTTCTTCAGCTGAATCCTGTTGATCAATTTAGTCCTCAGCAGGTTCAAAGCATTCATTGGACCATAGTACTGAAAGAACCTTTCAGATGGGTCTTAATACTAAAAACAAGCCCTAATATGGAACTATTTCGAATGATTATGCCCTAATTCATCACTGCTTACTTCTTTTGTACTGAGGGAAAGTTCTGTAGCATAGAATGCTCAGGTTTCAAACAACTCAAAAGAAACAAAATAGCTAGAAATAGCTACATATAATTTAAAAATTGCCCGATTTGTAGCTGATAGCATTTTCAAAAAATTAAAAGCATTTTCACTTTCAAAATTGCTAGATTTAGCAACTAAATGGCAACACTGCTTACGCTGCGCGTGTTCGGCTTTTTGTTCTCTCACGAGGCATTTGTTCGTTTGCTTGTTGCTCATGCTGAAATGTCAACATGTTTACTTCGTGTTTCGCTGCTACACACACAAGCGCAATGCTGTAACCGTGTAAATAGTAAGTAAAAACCGAAAACCCCAAAAAATCCTCGTTTACACCATTGAAAAAAAGTGGTTTTCAAAAGTTCTTTTTGGTTCTTTTTAAACCGGCTTGATTTCCTTGGAACACATCCTCTTGATCATATTTCATATACCCCAAATCCATCAACAGTAAATGTTCCAGGAATGCCTACTTCAAGTCACAAATGTTACACTTTTATTTTGTGCGCTCAGCAACTGCTCAGCCCTCATGCGGGTAGGCTTTTTTTTGGGGGGTTGGGGTTTCCTAGAATTTGCTGACAGTCGTGCCACTTCAATGTGAATGATACTTTGAGGCTTATTGAATTACCACTTGACTAATACCATTCTTTCACTTTCTCCATCTCTTTACAGCTTCTTGGCGTTTCGGTTTTTTTTCCTCAACCCACGTAGCTCACGCCCACATTTGTGGCGTGCGCCCCCAAAAGCCAACAAAACGACTTACTCGATTATGAAGATGAGCTCGCCCAGGATAATGCAGCAGAAGCGGAGTAGTAAATCCTCAAATTCGTCGCGCGTCTCAATGACGACCTCAACGGCGGAGGAGAATCTCTTTGAGTCCAAGCTATTCAGTTGGATGCGACTCTTTCGCTTTGCCTCGCTGCTCTGTCGTGCCGAGTAGATTAAGAGTCGAGAAAATGCATAAGAAAAACAAAAAGAAAAATCTAACAGATACTCGTACTAGTTGCCGCTTTTCATTCAAGTTTTCCTATATAAATACAAAACAAAAAACACACACTTCAATTTTTCCAGCAATGTAGTCGTAAGAGTTCTCTTCCCCTTCCTCCCCCACACACAAACAGTTGTTTTGTTTAGTTTAAGTTTTTGAATTCTTCAATCACAATTAAGTCAATTTTTAGTGTAAATTCCGTTTATGGCGGAATTGCTCGCGCCTTTCGTACCTTTTGTATTGTAATAAGTGAAACGAAAAATAACAAACAAGCAAATCGAGAGAAATATATATATAAATACATATAACCATTTGCGTTCTTATCTTCGGATTTTGTGTGTTTCGGTTATCGAGAACAACAAACTATAAAACACGAGATATATTTTTGTAATTTACCACACTGGTTTTGCGTGTCACAAATATGAATATTAATTATGCAATACTAACAATAATAACACAATACAATGTATACCTAGAGGAATATATTTACATAGTTCAACACGAAGAAACACCTCGAATCCGCATCTGCAATAGTTGATAATGATAAATACTGCATTTAATCCAAAGAAGTTGCCAATTGTATCAATCCTCTCAACCAACTAACAGCCACATAGCAAAAAAAACAATATACATTTATGTAGAAACTGGAAACAATTTCGAAATTAATTTCTAATCATTAATTAGTTAGTAAGCAAACACACAAAGCGATCCCTGAACTAATATAAACAATAAACAACAAAACACATAGCAATAAAACTGCAGCAAAACACACACACAAATCAATTGTTGAAAAAATGCAATAAATCGATATCGATATATACATAAATAAATAAAGTCTTTAAGCTGTTGAGTGTTCCATGCTAAAATAAAAAAAAAAACAAAAGCCACAATTACTTTCTCTTTCTACCAACTTCAGTTTCATTTCTGAAGTGCAAGGTCGATGCATCGGCAACTTGGTTAATTTTGAGTAATAGTTTATGACCCAATTGGATTTCCTATCTGATATAGACGATCTTATTAACTGTATCATATTAACTGTCTGGATCTTTTAATTCGTTTACAAAAATTGGCCAGGCAACAACTAAAAAGATTTGAAAATAATTGCATACTTTTCGGCTTGGTTTAAATTTAATATTGCGATCTCAACGGACTTGGCAGTGCATAAATTGAGTATATAGTTGTTCAGTCTTGTACATCGTCCATTTTATATATGCCTTATTTCGTTTTAGTATTTCATCTTGTATGTGCTTATTAAACCAGGGCTTATCCTTGGATCTAACTATCTTACTTCTAATAGGTACGTATAGGAACGTATTATATAAATAGTTAATATTCATGTTTAGACGATTTAGTTGTTCATCCACTGATGGAGTCCAGTAAATGCTGTTCCAGTCATAAAGTTCAAGTTCATTGTTTAATCTTACATAGTCAATCTCTCTAAAGTTCCTATAACTAATTACCCTGGGCATGTTTTTCAATTAATACGTCATATGTTAGATATATATTATTAAATCATGCTTTGAGAAATTCGGTAATTCATATAATAAAATTTTATCGGCATAGCTTACAAAAAACACATCGAGAAGGGTGTCATTAATTGCTACCCAAATGTAAAACCACCTTTTTAGAAATCCAAGATTTTCATATTTTTTAAAAACATTTTATCGTACAAACGTAAAGTCACGACAGTTTGGAAATGCCCATATACATTTCGAAATATGTAGTCATTATGGGAATAGGCTATTAGTGTATTACTGGTAGGGAATTCCAAGGCAAGTTGTCAAAAAATTTGCGTATGCGTGTGTATTAGTGAAAGAGTTTTTCTCTCTCAGTTTCGAACTTGCTCTCGGTTGTTTGTAGTACTCTTTCGCTTTAACATTGGAATTCCGTACTAAATAGAATCTCGCTCTGGAGTCAGGATCATTTGATATTCAAGTACTCATACGCACTTAAAATGAGCGGTGATAGAATATGAAGGAAATTTGATGTGTTTAAATATTTTCTGGGCTGGATGGCCAAGTTTTTGGCATAAAGTCGAAAGATGAAGCCACAGAGTTGAAAATTGCAGGGTGTGATAACCAAGGCAGCAAAGCTGTAACATTTTTTTGAAGGTTCGGTCCGGAGGTTCGAACCCGTGGTAAAGTGTAAAGTTCAGTTCGCCGACCGGTTCCTGTAATAATCGAATCCAAGGTTTTGGTTCGAGTCTGAGTTTAAAGATTGTTAAATAGTTGACCGATTTTTGCCTCAACATTCGATCAAAATTTAGACATATATTTGATCAGGAGAACGCGTTCAGATTACCAAGCTATGCACATATATGAAACGTCAAGTCGACTGGATCACATTTCTTATTGTTATCATTCACAGGTGTTCTAAAAAGTCTTTCTAAAGTGCCTGGTCTTCGAATTTTTGAAGCCTCACCTTCTACGTACATACCCAGTCAGCATTTTATAAAATTTCTGATCACATTTGAGTCTTTTTCGAGTCCTGTCTGGTTAAAAAAGTCATAAATTATACTTTTGTCGGGAGAATATGGTGCCCAAGCCGAAAATTTTCTTAAAGAGTCGCTTATAGCCCGTTTTTCTCATCAGTTTTGACTCAATTTTGAGTCATATTTCCCATCACTTGAGAGTCTTTTTGAGCATACCCATGAGTCATTTGAGTCATGAGACTGTAAATCGGACATGAATTTAATCTTTTTAATCTCTAAAAGAGCTTAAAAAGGACTCATCAGCGCGATTCTTGTTAAAATTATCTTCCAAATGCATTTGCTTTCCCTTCTTCCGACTATAAATACTCATGTTTTCTTTCTTCTCGAAATCGCAATATGGATTGGATATCTAAAAAGCATTTTTAATTATTAACTCAAGCTATTCTGTATTATACTATTAAATAGATTTTTTCGGTCGTAATATTGAGAAAACTAGAAAAGATCTTAAAAAATTGACTTAAATGATTGTTTGAACCAAACCTTCTTTTTTGTATACAGAGGGTTCGGTTCGGGTTCAGGTTCGGGGGTTCAAATATTTGAAGGCTTCGGTTCATGGTCCGGTTCTTTGGCGTTCGGTTCAGGACCGGCTTGCAGCCTTGGTGATAACTATAGTCAAACTGAAATGTGGGGAAACCAATCGGAGCACACCTACCCCCGCCGCCGATATAATCCCACATGGCGTATGCGTAATTTTCTTTATAAGTTTAAAGTTTTTTATTAGATAGGCACTGGAAAATAATGATTTGGACCTTATTTCGCAATTATAGAATACTTTTTAATTTTTATTCAATTTGTGTTCTGGTTTTAATACAATTGATTAATTACCATAATTTTCTTCTACATCTAATTCAAATAAATATAAAGGGCATAGCCGGATTTGTAGGGGAACAGGCCCCCATCGCTATTGATTTTTTAAGTACGCAGTTTTAAAGTACATCAACCGAAAGTAATTTAGTGATTTTTTTTATACTTCTAGTACCAACCCTGAATTTCTAACAACGATTTTTATCATTTCAATCACATGCCTTTTTCGGACCATCTATCCATTAAAAAATTCCAAATTTTTTTTTGGTCAAAACTGGCTTGTGTACCCTCAGAATAATTTTTCATACTTTTAAAATGCAAGCTGTTATCTACAAAATTTCGCGAAATTTTTAACAACATTTATTTAAGACTTCTAGTTAAGGTTCCACATTCGTTTTTTGCATGTCCAACTGTCATTACTAAATACAATTTCTGCAATTTTTTCAGAATTTTAAAAGATGTGGAAGATGATCATCAAAACCCATTAAGACATACATTCGGCGCACGCAACAATATATAGGGTTGTAGTAAACTGTACGGATACAATTACATAGAAATGTGATGTATATCTGCATGGGCTGGAAAAATGCGTAGAATTGTTTGGTATAGTTGATGTCGACAGTTAAGGAGTAGTTCTTTCTGAATAATATTCCAAGCCAGTCAACAATCGATAGTCTAGGCTCTCCACAAAACGCGTTATCCAATTTTAAGAGCTCAAATCAGGCATTTTTTCAAGCTGTAAGCTCATTACTCAAAATCGTCGATCATTGCTGAAAACACATACGTGTGTATGCACACGAATATCATCAATGATATCAAACCACCGACACTAGCTCTCAATATACTGGCAAAAGTCTAATTTTGCTTAGCCTTGGTAAGATTTTTTCTTCTACATCTACATAATTCAACATAAATATAAATTTACTGAAATTGTTTAGGTAGGTAAACGTATGCTTATTCCCAAATCTGCTGAGTCTGCGCCTTGCTAGAGCATTTGTTTTCTTCTACAATATCTGTATAGTTGCATAATTACATTTTGGCCGTAACGTGGGCGAAAGTTAGTTTTAACTCCACAGTGCACAGGTGTATTGGTTAGGTTTTCTCTGGCTAAGGTGTATCATAAAATAGATTAATGTTAAGAATTTAACAAATTTAACACAATTTCTTAATATAATTTACATAGTGCCTACATTTAACTGTATTTTTCATATTTTACACAAATTAATTGTTCACCAGCAGCCGAGATCTTTTTTAGAAAAGTTGAGATAAAATTTCCCGCTTTTTTAGGTAATGAAACAGGCGAGCGAAGATCGAACTTTGCAAACCTTGTAAAAGCTCACGGATGCACTCCGATAGCTTTTGTTTTTTGAATTTTGGTATTTAAAGAAATCAGTTTTAGAATATATAGCTATCAGAAAATATTGTCGTCAAAAATTCGACGTTATGCTAAAAATTTGGCCATCCAGCCCAGTGTGCAAGGGTATAAAAAAAAGCAAAGAAATCCATTGTTTAGTGTTGCGAGGAGCATCAAAACATGGGCAAATTGTAAGAAATTTTGTAGTTCTACCGGTCGGTGACATAATCTGGCCACATACCTGCCACATTCTTAACTTCCTACCTTCACCTCGCTCCACCACGATTTAGGCCAAAAGCATAACAAATTTTTGTTGTGGTTGTCGGTTAGTTTATGTTTTCTATACATTTACGGGTTCTTAAGATAAAAAAGAATTTTGTTTGTTTCAAAACAGACTTTCATCCGTTTCCACTATAGGAAATTTTCCCAATTTTCAGGTAGTAGTCATTTATTTTTTTTTTATGTATTTTATAAGTTAATAACTTACAATTGACCTAAGTTTTTGGTTCTAGTTTATTGGTAAGTCATCTAAAAGTCAATTGAATGTGCTTTTAAAAAAAATTTCAAAATTTTAATTTGAAATCCACTTCAGGCAACGATTTGACGGCAGACGTTTTACGTTGTGTACGGAGACAAACAATCAGGCAGGTAATTAAATCCACACGAACGTCGTGGCGTTGCCATATAACTCTAAATTTGTGGATGGTATGAACAGCTGTTCGAGTTTTGTTTGGGCGCTCAAATTAATTTTATTTATTTATTTATCGAAGCAAATTCACTGCGCTTTTTTTCACACACTAGTACACTCTCACTTTTTGGCCTCGCTCTCGTTGACCAACGCTGATTTAGACAGTCGGTAGAGAACAAAAATGAGCGAAAAGAACGGTGAGAGTAAAAATCGATTGAAACGCTTCTACACAGAGAAAAAAAATGCAAAATCTACACGAAAATATAGAATTTCAACACGTTTTGACCGGGATTTTCAACCCATTACTTTTGTGTAGCTTTTCTGCATGCCGCGTTTGCTGAACCGTTTCACTTTCTTATGCAGCACAATAACAGTTTCAAAATCGAAATAGTTGGGGGTTTTTGGGGGCATTTAATGTAGTTTTTTTTTAACTGCTCAAAAACCATCATGGTGAGGTTTTAGGTCTAGGAGTTAAGTCATCCGTCAGCAGTTCCTTTACATCCGTCAGCGGTTCCAGCGGCTCACCATGAATTATTTTCTTGGCCAAAATCTCCAATCTTTTCTTAGCTTTAGCCCATGATTCACATTTCTTCTCAGCTTCTAGCTTCTCCAGCCGCAAAAATTCTTCCTCCTTCTCCCAAAGGCTAGCAAAAATCGATGTAGTAATATTTCGGTATCAATTTCAGTTGGATAAAAAAGAAAACGATTCTAATTTCTTGACTGGGTGACTGATTAGGATTTGGAACTATTATGTGAAGTGATTTGTATAAGGTCAGCTACTAGATATTACCATAGATTCAAAAGCATACACTGTATAATCTTTGATATTACTCTTTTCGTTTGGATCAGCTCAAAATACTACCTTTGAACCAAACCGTTGGTTTGTAAGCTTTGTGAACCGTTGAACCAAACCAGTCCTTATACTCATTAACCTCTCGAAAGATATCACCTTTTAAACGCATTACGAGTCTTTTTTCTTTCAAATCAAAATTGATATTTGAAATTTCTGACATTTCGATTTGGCGCTACAAATAAATATCATTGTGATTGCGTGCTCAAATACTGGTTTTGTCATGCTCAAATAGCGGCTTATCGTTATTGCTTTCGTCAGCCTTTCTAACTGCAAGTGGACTAGCTATAAGAACTAAACTGCAACAAAAATAGTCAGTCACACCCAATTTAGCAACTATTTAATACCCGAGTCAACACCATCCACCCCCAAAAGCAACCACAAACTTATCGCACTTGAGCAGCCTATCGATAATGAGGGGTGGGAGAAAATAAACGAAATAAGAAAGTAGTGCAAAAGGCAGGCCGACGCAGACACGCATCCACCACTAGACACAGTCAAAACAGTGGACTGAAACGAAGAAGCGGGCGTGTTTTTGTGCGGATCATAAAAAAAAATTAAAACAAATTTTTATCAAAATTCAGAGCCAAAGAACAAACTAAACTGGAAAAGTGCTTAATGAACCTGGCTTATGCCATATTTTTTTATCATTTTGGATAACGGTTATCAGTGAAATTTATGGCAGTTGCATAACTTTCCATTGCCAAAAAAAAAAGCTGCGCCACAACCAAAACAACAAAAACCACAATTAAAATAAATACAAATAAAAGTTCTAGCAAACACAGCAACAGCACAAGGCGGAAAATAGGAATTCGTTAAAGTGCAGCGCTTGTAGGCGCTGGCCCCCCGCGAGCCCTGCCCCCCACCGTCCACCTACGCGACGTGCCTTAAAAAACGGTGTGGCTGTTGTTGTTGTTGTTGCAGTGGCACTCAAGTGCGCGTTAATTACTTGAAAATTTCATTAACCGCTGCATTCGACCGCAGAGAGTCGCCAACCAACTAAAAGGAAGAGAGAGAGAGAGAGCGCGCAAGAAACGAAGCTATGTCCCAAACTACAGCAGATACTTTTATACACTTGATAGCCGGCGGGTAAGTTTCAAATTAGAATTAGATTACTTATTCCCATTATTTTGCGTCTTATCGCAGGTCAGAAGAGTAGACTAAAAAAAATATGTGAAACCGGTTTGGCCGGGATTAAAAACGTCGCAATTGCTTCAAATGAACAATTGGACAACAACAAATTACAATTAACCTGACCTGTTCTAAGGGGGGTACTAAAACAACAACAAAAAAGTTGGCAGTGGCGCCAAAAATGAAAAAAAAAAAAACAGAAGAAACAACGAGCAATTTACGGGGGTAACATGCTCTGTTCACGTGTTGCCGCAAAAGCTGCGACAATCCGCAAATAACTCAAGATAAACGTCACACGAAATCACAACAAAAATCGCGAAATGGAGTACAACAAAAAATGCGAATATGTAAATATAGAAATATGTTTGAAGTGGGCGAATTTGGTGCAGACATTAAAAGTAGAATTATCAGGCATGTTCTCAATTCCACTTCCACAAAAGTTTTGTGATTTAGAGTCCTAATTTGGTACTAACTTAAAGTTTAAACTAAATCAAGTTCTTTTTGTACGTAGATTCCCATTGGAAATACACTGAATACCCTGATTATTTTTAATCCCGTTTTAAAGAGATGATCTAACCAAAGACTACAACTCACAAAGATGAGTACCGTCCATGCAAGTGAATGGCAAGGGGAAATTTCAATGTGGAACCACGAATTTCCCCTCAAAATCCTCTAAGATTCACTTGTATGCCGTATTGCCGGTATATCTTCACGAAAAATATTTGTACAATTGTATGGGAGATTTTTTTTAAATTTAGAAATAGCACTTTACGATAATATCAAAAAAAGTCAAAACAAAAGTATTGGTCTTCCACAAAAAGCATCTAAAAAGGGTCAAAATATGCAATTTTTTGAAACATTAAGCTCAAGTTACTAAAAATCTCGAAGTGATATTTTGATGTAAATGTTTGGTGCGTTGAAGAAATTTGGAGCACTCTAATATCATGTTATGCGGACTAACACAGGACGAAGTTTTCGCACGGGCTTATTAACGGGCTTTGTGATATTACTGAAAGTGAATTAGATTTGATTTCGTTTTACTTGCTAATGTGACCGTTCTTTTCGTGGTGTTTTCCTAAATTCTACTGTGATTTCAACATGGGAAATGTTGGCAAGTTTCTGTACTTCAGTTTTAATAACTAAATAATTATACAATTAATGTAAATTGTATATTTATCAATTCTGCTAAAATGTATGTCACAAATTTTCGCACAATTTCAACCTGCCTCTTCCTCTTAAGATCTGACAAAATACATAAGTTACTTAATTAGACCATTAACAAGTGCATAACTAATTGAACACACTAAAACTAGATATTCTGCCATATTCTGATTAAGAAGCTTAGAAAAAACGGTTTCACACATTCTTTCGGCATGTTTTGCTGTTGCGCCTTTGCTTACTTTTGCGCCAATTCAATCAATAAGCTCAAAAAGGATCGTTCCGTCAACTGCTTTCACGAAACCTAAATCAAATCTAAATCGCTTTCAGGAATACCACTAATATAAAAAAAAAATGCCATCAGGAAACCTTACTTTTTGAAAATATCATCATCGATATCCGACATATTGCCTCATAAAAATATTCGATAATGATGTGGATATTTCTATATACCGATATTATTTCCGGCATCCCTACTTGTATGGCCCGTTACTTATCTTTGTGAGTTGTCGACTCTTTGGTCTACCTATATCTGCTTGTATACTCTAAGAAGGGGCACTAAAAGAGATTAATTCTATCTTATCAACATTTGTTTGGTCTGTACAACTATTGTAGACTTAGTTATCTGTCAATCTACCATAAGTACCACCGGGCGTTCTAAAGAAACTATTTATACTTTGTAATTAAGTATGAAGCGACTAACAAGCCTCCTCCAATCTGGTAATTTGAATATCTCACATGTATGTATGTGTGTACGTATTTTCACAACTGGTCAGAGGCTCGACTCGATCCACACACCCCACTTAAATCTACCCATCTCGCTCTCTACTTTCTGTCTGTGTCCACTCAGAGTGAGAATACACAACAAAGTAATCAAATAAATTTCGCATTGAATTTCCACTCCCCTACGAGAGCAACAAACTGGTTGAAAATAATATTACAAACCGGAATTTGACTGATGAATGAAAAATAAACTGATATGCTCCTGCATTGCAGTTGTAGGGTAGAACACCATACAAAAAAAAAAAACCAGATAAACAAAAACAAAATTTTCAGATGCGCTGAGGCTAAAAATAGAAACAATAATATAAAAAGCAACACAATTGAGGTTGGTTTTGTTGTTTTCATTGTTGTTGTGGAAATCAAATTGGGCATTGACTATGTAAAACTGATTTATGTGGACACACAAAGGGGAAATCATTGAACCAGGCAGTAAAAAGGGGAGACTTTAAGCAAAAATCTGATATAATATTTGGGAATACAACATGGTTCCAAGAGATTGAGAGAAGCTTGTCTTTGGCACCTTTGGGGCTGTAATAGACAATTTTCAATTTTACTACATGGTTCAATAAAGTGTATAATATTTGTATTTTGTCCAAAATTTCAATTTATTCTTTAAAATAGTTTTGACGATTTATTAGGCTATGTAGCAGATCTCGCAAAATACTGTTCACACTTTCAGCTTGTATGCAAAAAACAGTTCAATTCTGTTATGGCTCAATAGACGATGCACTTAACCAAAGACCGCCGTTTTTGCTTACATATGTATGTCTTTCACTGACTGTTTTGTCGAGAGAAAACTTCCAAAGTGTCTTTTGCATGTGTAAGAGGCGCCTGTGTGTGTGTCTCAGTCAACGATCTTTGTATACATGTACATTAGATTGGACCTCCTGAGTATGAAATTTTTCTATTTATTCCTATCTGAAGCTTTTTGGTGTATAAGTCCGAAAAAAGGAAAAGAAGTCGAGTTTTGACGGGCTCTGATAGGGCTTTGATAGGCTCTAAAGTTTTTTTTGAATAAAAATTCTGCTCAATAAGCCGCCCAAAAAAAAAACAGCTGTCTCTTCTGTCATATTTCCACGAATTTAGTTTGACTTTTTGAATTTCAAAAGATGACAAGCAATTGAAATTTACTAATAATTTCGTTGTACAAATTTGTATTTGATAAACGTGTCGTATGAGTGATTTTTTCAAAACTTTAAGGCTTCGCCGCCCCCATTTAAAATTAAAATAAAATTTTTGGATTTTCACAATTATTAATTATACAATAAATATTAGATTTGGGAATGCGGTTTTGAGGTCCGACCTAATGTACATATTTGAAGTATGTGGAAATTAATTTATTATTAACCTATCAAATGAAAAGCAGAATATATGAAGACAGTTGTTTCGTGATCGCTCGCTCAAAAGTGTCCCTTTCAGATGTTATTGGCAGACAGACTCGTCTGTCGTTGATGGGCAGCTCTTTACACACTTTACGGCTTCTTTGCCACTTTGTATGGCTAACTTAAATTGATCTTATATACAAAAACTTTGGGTAGTACTGAGTATCTTATAGTCGGGTTTGACCGACTTTCATAATAGTTCTATTTTGACAGTGCGCTGATCGAATTGAAAATGGTGTTGACAGTTATTTGCGTGCCATGCTCTGGAGTGTTTTGATGTATCCAGCCCACTTCGCTTTCTATTTCCTGATGAGGATTGATGAAATGAACCGAACCGAACCATTTTCATATGCAGTTTTCGGTGCGGTTCATCATTTTGTAAGGGACTTCGATTTGACTCGCTGTGAGAAAATCTTTTGATAAGGCACTTTCAGAGGCAGTAGGTTATCAAGAAGTTGATTCATTATATAATATGATCCATTTTAAGGGATTCTTTGCCTAAGCCACATTCTTGGATAATGGTAGTACTGATATACACTATTTCACTATGTACTCCAGTTAAAATCTGGAATAAAAACAATATATTTCCGAGCTACAATAATTTGACATTTTTTTAGAGATTAAGATTACTCGTTAAATTTACTGTTTTAAACAGTGCTGCAAGCCGGAAATAATTCCGATTTTTATGCTGTAAACCAGGTTTCGCCAGGAACTGAGTATAGAAAGTGTGGAAATGCTCTGTCACGGAATGGGATTGTCTTGTAACGCTAACTGCGACTGACTTTCAGACATTCAGAGAGAAATGACTTCGGCAAGTGTTCGGCTCTTACACTTGTGAATTACCACACGCGCTCGGCACCCAGGGTCTATGGCTGGGGAACTATGCTGTAAACCGAACCACTTGCGCGAAACTTGCTTAAATTGCATCGAACCTAAATGGTTCGTTTCAAATATACATTCATTCTGAAACCTAGCAGCCTTGTTATTAATTGGTCAAAATTGGGCGTCCAAGACTCGTAATTAGGTAGGTAGGTAGTTCCGGTTGGCCCTTTGTAGGGGCCACACATAGACCTTACGGTCCTTAGTGAGGCCTGGTGTTTTTTTCTGGGTACCATTAGAAATCCAAGAGGATGTTTGACGTTTTTGCAAATGCCAATAGTTGTTTGTAAGACTTCCTTGCCGCCTCTTCAAGAGAGGTGAGACTTGGGGAGTGCATATGTCTTAATCTTGTCTTAGCGATCGCTGGGCAGCGTGCAGATGAGGTGTTCCAGAGTTTCGACGACTCTAGGTTCCTTACATTTCCTGCAGATGTCCGTTGTCGTGATGCCTAGCTTTTTTGCATGAGCAGCTGCTAGGCAGTGACCAGTTAGTATGCCTATAAGCAGTCTACAGTCTCTTCTTTGGAGCTGTAGCATATAGTGCGTGAGTTTTTTGTCTCTTGTCTTGCACATGATTTTTGAGATTCTGCAGCCGGTTGTGTTCTTCCACTTTTCCTCTGCTTCTTTCTCCGCTATCTCCTCCATCTTACTGTGTAGCGTCTGTACGAAGATAGATATGTTTAGTGTTGTTTCTTGCCATTTCGTTTCCATCAATGCCCCCGGTGGCTGGGAATCCAGTAGATTTGCACCTTTCTAGAGATGCTGAGGGAATCTATTGAATCCCTGCTTGCCAGAACATTTTTGGAGTTAATGGTGTGTCTCTGCATTGCTTTGATTACCGCTCGTAATTACTCGTAAAGACTCGTAATTACCTCGCAAGTAAAATGGAAATTTATTAGATACTTGAATACAAAGTTTATTGAATGATTTACAAAAGTAAGAAGCTAAAAGACACATTGGTAATATTTTGTATGGATAAATAAAAATGTATTAGTGTGGAGCAGAGATCTGCTAGAATTCCTGTTTTCTTGACTACGCTGAAAGCCCTTATGCACACCGCATGGCACCCAAAATTTGAAGTCAAATGAAATACTCTCGTGGTATTGGTATATTTGTGACTGAGTATATTGTGTGCTCGTTTGACAGTGGTTGATTCTGCTTTAACTACGCCGCATTTTGTTTTCGTCTTCGAGTGAGACTCGTACACATACAGCCCACACACTACTAATACCTGCATCTATAACTTTTATTGCTCTCGCTCTCTTGATCGAGAAAGAAGCAACGACGCCATTAAATTGTTATTGTCACAGTTAAGAATGCAAGCAGTTGGAAGTTTGCTGCAAAGCGAGCAACAAGGGCCGTGTTCGAGTGGCATTCGCATAGAAAACGTCGAGGTCGTGGATCAAGTCCCCATAGGAGCATAGTTTTTCTTTTTAATGTTTTTTTATTATTATTTGAATAGGTTTTTAGCATTGACTTTATTTTATACAATCTTTTACACTCGAAATGTTTAACATTAAATGAGTTAACGGCCGACCGCTGAAATCTGTCAACGACAGTGTTCTGCTCTCAATAACAGATTGCGTTCTGCTCTCAGTAGTTTCTGCACACACTCCTCTCCCATGAAAAACAAAACTGTGAGAGCGTGTTTAACGCTATTCTCTCAAAGTTTGCTTGCCATCTCCACTCCGATTCTTCTCCTTGCCTATAAAAATCAAATTGAGAACCATTTTTGCACAATTTCAAGAGCGAAATTCTTGAAAACTCCAAAACCAACAGATTTTTTCAAAAGCGTTCAAATAATTCGTTCTACTTTTTACTAAGAATAGTGAAAGAAATACGGAGAACTATTGTGGTTTGCCGGAGCTATAAAAAAACGATTGGTTTTGCAACCCTGGTTTCTAACTTTACTTTGAACTCATCAAAGATTTATTGGCAAAACCAAATGTTATTTAGCTTTAAACTCAGACAGCTTTTAGCTAAGTAAATGGATTTGTGAACATCGGAACAGCTGGTCCAATCGACTCTGAACGTAAAAACTCTAAAATTTAAAGCCCTATTTTCAAATACATTTCGACAGCTGAACCCTTTAAAACGTCTTATAAATAAGGCCTTATCTTAAACTAAAAAGCAACAACAAGTAAACTGTCATGTCAACGTTACAAATTGCCGGCCGGCCGGCATTCAAAGCATATTTATCAACCGCACAAGGCCAACAATTATAGTAAGACTTCTCTTGCACTAACATACATACCGATATATACATGTGTCAGTATGTAGTTTGAATAACAAAACAATAGAATGGATTCACGTTGCAACTTGAGCCGAACCTACTAGTAGTTTTGTGGGGTATCTCATGTTAACCCACGTTACTATCGTTAGAAAAACAACCTTGCACATACGTATACGTATACGTACATACATTGTTTACGGCTATAAATAAACTGGCAAGCATGTAAGAATCCATGTACATGGTGAAATGGAACGCACATCTTATTTCTGTTCTGTTCTAATTAGATGAAATTGCACAATTTTAGCTTAGACATCTTGAAATCTGTTTTGACAAGAGTGCAAAGAGTTTAAAAACTTTTGCTTTTATTTGTCGAAATAACAAAAATCTAAATGCGGCTTGGCAATCGATTTGTTGTTTTGATATTTATTTTTTTTTTCACGAGGTAGAGGGGCAAACAAACTTTTTCTGGCACACTGACTCAGTTGAAGGCGACGGACGACAAACACATTTGAGAATAACAAAGTCAATTGTAGCTATAATTATGTAAACATGTGGGGGGTAGGGGAAATTAACTAAAAAAATACTTTTTAATCTTTTGAAATATTTGTATTTTCTCTTTTTAAAAAGTAACTAAAATTCCATTATTTAGCCTTGATAGCTATTTCTTATATTTATCTTATCTTGATGATACATAATTTCAAAAATAAAATTGTGTCAAGGGCAACGTTTGTTTCCTGTTCTTGATCTAGACATGAATTTCTTAGAATAATTTAATTATATTTCTAAACAATTTGCCAAATGCTAAACAAGATTTTTATTTACACAAATAACTATAGAAGGTCTCGTGCCAAGTTCATTGAATGAAATCAAAATCCAAGTTCTTCTTCTTAAGGCTTACCTCTACCGCCCACCTTCATTTTGCATTCAAAAATTTTCCATCAGTTTCATAATCTAAACAAACACAAAAAACACAAAAAAAAAATTAGCATTGATAAGTTTGCGAGACGCAAAAAAAAAGCAACGATAATGTGGCCCACCAGCACACTTTTATCAGCTGGTGGCGCATGTTCTTACTTTCCTTTGGTCTTTGAGCAAAAGTCGTTCGAGCAAAGATGACGCATCTCAACGCATGCACCCACCGGCTGGCACCTGGCACCCTTGCCCATCAGCGATGTCTGGGTGCCAAAATTTCCACTCTTATCTGGAGAAGTCAAAAAACAGCTAAATCGCTCATTAACCGGTTGCAAATTGTAAATTTATATATAGCTGAGGCCATTGACGGAAAGCTGCTATAGATAGGATTTTACAATTGTATTTTATTGTTTCACAGATGAATCAGATGAAATAAATTAGATGGCATTTCCTTTTTAATATGGAAACAGATTTGAAATAAAATACAAAGAGGAAGTCGAATTTATGTGGTTGCTTTTTAAAAGTCCTTTGACTTCATTTTTACAATTTCTTCTTATTTTTCGAAATTACTCAAAATCATCCCTAGAATCAGTAGCGTACTTAAAGTGCTATACATATAATATTTATCCATCCAGTAAACCACCGACTCTTCGGGGTTTTCCGGTCTTTATTTACACATTATTTACACAATTACTATTAACATTATCAATACGGTCTCTGTCCATTTATATACATACATTTGTCTCTGTCAGCGTCCATCTCCTACTACTCCACAATCCACTAACGCCTCTTTCTATGCTCGCATCATCCATCCAGTGTAACCATCCTCTCAACCATTAGCACTAGTTCGGTATTGTTATTAGAGTACTTCAGACTAGTTCATCCAGAGGCCCAAAGCCAGTTCATTACATTAATATGTTTACTTAATCCCTAATTTCTACAGAATCTTATAGATTTCAAATTGATATTTTTTATTACGTTTTTAAGATCTAAAAGATATTGAATATCATTCAATACACAGTCAACTTAAATTTATCTTATTTTTCCAAGCTTTTTGAATGGGTTTACATTGAAGTCTTCGGTTATCAATATAACTGAAGGGCGCAGCAACAACATTTTAAACTTAATTGTATTTTCCAGGGATGCAAAACAGTCTTTTGGGCCTGTGCCCCCCCTCCTACAAAATACTTGTGAACTTACAAAGTTCTATCGGGTGGTGGTACCTGTGATAAAAAGAGTCTGAACCCTAGAACGCGGGTAACTCAGGACACTTCACCATACTTAACCATCAAACTGCGCCTTAAAGGCACGCGCACAAATGCGACTGAAACATGAACTGACGGCAGAACTTAAGACTGATCTGGACAATTTAAAATAATGATTCTTCAATTTTTGTTTGTTTTGCATTGTCTAGTTGTCTACTTAATTTAAATAAGCAACCGGATAGAGTGTTTAAAATAATATCCTCCTCGTTCAACGACTTCCCATTTTCTCCATTTAAAACAGTCTACCAACTGTTTGTCCATTCGTCTGGGACACGTTGCCGTGAAACGTGCTAATAATCAACTTCAATACACACATTTCATGTTAATATTTAGATTCAATTTGATTAATTTGTGAAATTTCTGAGCTTTGCCATTATTTGACTGTGAACAATTTGTGGTACGTCAGATGACCTACAACGGGTTTCAAACAGATGGTGAAGCGTGGCGTGTACTTACCGGTTCTCAGGGCACATTATGTCACAGATTTATGTACATTTAAACCAGATTGAAGTCTGAATTCTACGTGGACGGACGGTCGGCTGCTGCAACTGATAAGGCGCGGACATATTTTGCTTTGTGGCAATTCATTGCTAGCCTCCAGGTTATCGCCTGTTAGGTCAATCTGTAGTCAGTTGAAACCGGTTTAGCATTGCCCCAGAGTGCAATCACTGATCGATTTTACGAAATTGTTTTGCTAGGGTCTGTCTCACAACTAAATTATATTCCTTTATCGATCAAACTTGTGCGTAATTATGTTAATAAAGCTATGTGGGGTCTTTGTCATGGCTTTTGGTTGCTAACCCAAGCAAATTTACAAATCACGAGTTGGGCTGAAGTTTGCCTATTTTCGCGATAAGAACTGTTTGTTGTTTATGTTCTTTATCACAAATTAATTTTAATGATATTGACCAAGGTAAAATTGGCATTAGCCAAGGTCGTGATTTGTTAATTTTCGGCAAACTTGTGTGTAGAAAGTAAACTTTAATAATCTTTGGCACAAATAAACATTTTATTTCAAGGTTATTTCAATAAATTGCATATGAATTCTATTGATTGTCCGTTTTTTAATGCTTTTATTGATGGTGCGTACGCTACGAAAAATTCTAAGAAAATGTCTTAAACGAATTCCTAGCCAGCGCAAATCGACTTCAAATTTTAAGGTCATTATTTTTCAACTCGACTAACCGTCAATAATTTTCGTTGTCCCTCTAGGGTAAGCGAGCTTTACCATATGCATCGATGTTTTGAAGTCGAAAGAGCCCACAGGAGCGGGAGCGGCTATCTTCTCTGAAGAGTCTAGTGTTGAGTAATCGTTGATCATTTCACTGATTCTGTTTCTGTGTTAATTGAGTAAAGTTGCTGTGTTGCTTAGTAAACAGTGTTCAGCTGTTCAATTTTTGAATTTTTCAGCGACCATTCGATCTAATACTAATCCTTTTTTGGCTTTAGATTTATTTCTCGTTCTAAAAAACATGTGGTTCAATTTTTTAAATTTTCCTTTTTGTTAGCCACCTCAGTAAAATGGTTTTAATTGGTAATGCTTCCACAGCAGAGTTTCTATACATTTTGAACATATATTAACAGTTGAGCAAAAGACATTTAGCACAGAGTCACTAAACAAGAGTCACTGAACCAAAGACACTGAACAAAAGTCATTTAACAAGAGTCCCTTAACAAGAGCCACTTAACAAGAGACTCTCTAACAAGACTCTCTGAACAAGAGTCACTTAACAAGAGTCACTGAACCAAAGTCACAGAACAAAAGTCATTTAACAAGAGTCCCTTAACAAGAGCCACTTAACAAGAGTTACTGAAAAAGAGTCTCTGAACAAGACTCTCTGAACAAGAGCCACTTAACAAGAGTCGCTTCACTGTATACTAGGAAGAAGAGTCCTTGAAAAAGAGTACCTTGCAACCCCACACTAGTCTACTAAACTGGTATAGCGTTTTTAAAGGCAGAGATCTATTCAGTCTGGCAAGCATTGAACTAGGAACATATAGATACTTGCCGAGTTTAACAAGAGTCCCTTAACAAGAGTCACTTAAAAAGAGTTACTTCAAAAAAGTCTCTGAACATGAGTCATTTAACAAGAGACACTTAATAAGATTCACTGTATACTTCGAAGAAGAGTCCTTGAAAAGAGTCCTTTAGCAACCCCACATTAGTCTACTAAACTGGTATAGCGTTTTTCAAGGCACAGATCTATTCAGTCTGGCAAGCATAGAAGTAGGAACATATTGATACTTGCCGATAGTCAGGCTGATAGCCCAGTTGACTAGTCTCTCAGTCCAGTTTAAGTTTTAAAGCTATCGAGCTGAAACTTTGCACAGAGTCTTCTTTTTAAATGTCGGAACCGACCGGATCGGATGACTATATCTTATAGATATCATAGGAACCATGGTTCGAAAAATGGGTCTTAGTGAGAAAAACTTTTTTGTTTTCAATTTTGACGTACCCAAACTCAGCCATTATTAATACCATATGCTTTCACACAGATTTGCAAATATTGGTCAAAATCGGATGACTATATCTTATAGCTGCCATAGGAAACATAGGTCGGAAAATGGGTCTTAGTGGGAAAAACTTTTTTGTTTTCTATGTTAGCGCCCCCAAACTCAGCCATTACTAATATTATATGCTTTCACACAGATTTGCAAACTTTGGTCAAAATCGGATGACTATATCTTATAGATGCCATAGGAAACATCGGTCGGAAAATGGGTCTTAGTGGGAAAACCTTTTTTGTTTCAAATGTTAGCGTTGCCAAACTCAGCCATTACTAATATTATAAGCTTTCACACAGATTTGCAAATTTTGATCAAAATCGGATGATTATATCTTACAGCTGCCATAGGACCGATCGGTCGAAAAATGGGTCTTAGTGAAAAAACTTTTTTGTTTTAAATTTTATCGATCTTAAACTCGGCGATTGTTTATTTTTTATGTTTTCAAAAAGATTCGCGAAATTTGGTCGAAATCAGATTACTATGTGTCTGGTTTTAGTTAGAAAAATGTTTGATTTAAACTCTGATATTTAAAAAACCGCATTTGCAAGGGTATAAGTGGCCTTCTCGTCTTATGTTATTATGGCAAAATTGGGAGGGCTCTAAATTGTTTGTCGAATTTCCTCGAATTTTTAAGGTAAAAAAATCATAAAAATATATTTTTTTTTGTTCTTAATTTATGAAAAATTATAAAATAATTCTTGCACGGAAAATTTATTATGTTTAGTTCTTGGCAAACTGTTGCCAAATTCACATTTCAAAAGATTTCGCAAAAACAGCTAAATTTGGTGACGTTTTTATGGCATTACGTTCAACGTATTCCCCATTTAAATCAATCAATAATTGTCAACAGGTTCACCATTAAGTGTAAACAATTACAAATCCCTGACCTTGATTTGGCATAGCCTTGTGTCTTTATTTCAATTGAAACGCAATAGAAAATTGCCATAATTTGACATAGACAAGTAAATGCATTTTCATGTATGTAATGCAACCAATCAAAATTACTTTCCACTTGCTAGGAGAATTTTTCACAAGTGGTTCAGACAGATGAAGTCAAATAAATATAGAAAGTAAATGGAATTACGTAAATCACAGAAAATATAAAGAAATATTTATGCATGGTCGATTGCCAAATGAGATTTATTTTTATGCTTTAAGTGGAAGTTGTTTAAGTATTTTTAGAAGAACAAAAATTCAAGACAATTTGGTTTTTTTTTATGTTTTGTGTTTGCTTAAATTTTATTTTTTTGTTTTTTTTATAGATCCGCGGGCACAGTTGGCGCAGTGGTAACATGTCCCTTGGAGGTTGTAAAGACACGTCTACAGAGCTCAACGGCATTTCTAACGCCCACGCGTCTTGTAGAGCCCACGGGCGGACCCGCAAATGGCGGCCCCTCTGAACTATTGCGGCCGGAACAACGACGTAAGCTAAGCACAACGATATTACGTAACAGATCACAGCCACAGGTGATTGGGGGTGTGCGTAGGGTAGTACCAAATTCTTTTTTATATCCTTTACTCAAAATCATGATCATTGTCGTGTCATTCGTATCAAAACAAAAAACACATACAATACATGTAACAACACTTCATGACCATTAGCTAACTAATTGATGTGATTACTGGTAAATTAATGTGTTGATTTTGATATTGCAGATAATGGCTATATCACATTGTGGGATCTCATCGACAACCAGCAAAAATATGAGCATCATGCAGTGTCTGCGGTAAGTTTTAAAACATATTTTTTTAAAGCTGATAAATGCTGTATGGGGCTTTTCTCTTTTTTCTTATTTTCATTTAGACACATTGTCCAACACGAAGGTCCTCGTGCTCTCTTCAAAGGACTGGGTCCGAATCTCGTGGGCGTGGCGCCCTCTCGAGCCATTTACTTTTGCACCTACTCACAAACCAAAAACTCGCTCAACAGTCTGGGGTAAGATGGAAGCTGCTCAATAAATGAACACCTTCTAATCAGCCTCATTTTAGTTTTGTTGAACGGGACTCCCCTTTGGTGCACATCATGAGCGCTGCTAGCGCTGGCTTTGTCTCATCCACCGCCACGAATCCCATTTGGTTTGTCAAGACACGCATGCAGCTGGACTACAATTCCAAAGTACAAATGACCGTTAGGCAATGCATCGAACGAGTCTATGCTCAGGGTGGCATTGCGGCCTTCTACAAAGGCATAACGGCTAGCTATTTTGGCATCTGTGAGACAATGGTGCACTTTGTCATCTACGAGTTTATTAAATCCAAATTGGTAAGTGAAAGGAATTGGAAAGTTTGATCCTTTAATTAATCGATTGTTTTTTGTCAGCTGGAGCAACGCAATCAACGGCATACAGATACCAAGGGTTCCCGCGATTTTCTGGAATTTATGATGGCCGGTGCTGTATCCAAAACAATTGCCTCCTGCATTGCCTATCCACATGAGGTGGCACGTACGCGACTTCGGGAGGAGGGCAATAAATATAATTCCTTTTGGCAAACATTGCAGACAGTGTGGAAGGAAGAGGGACGAGCTGGACTATATAGGTAAGTGGGAATAAGGGAAATAAATTTGGAAAATTAATAGTTTAAGTACAGCAGCAAAGGGCATATGTTATTGAACAAAGAACAATTTACAGGGGATTTTTTCGAATCTAAATATATGTAAAATTAAGTCTCTAAGATCGACGATTTGATGCGGACGTGGTCGAAAGTGATTCTTTCTAACTGGTACACACAGCTGTGTTTACAAAAATAGCAGCAATGGACAATGCTTTTTACATAATCCTTGTTGTAGTAAAATGGAATACGGAGATAAGAAAATTGAAGAAGTCCCATTATTTTTGCAATTTTTTGGCTCGTTTTTGATATTTTAGTATTTCATCAAAAGTTTTAAAACTTCCTATTAGTAATAACCTGCATTGCTTATGACTTAATACATAGTTGTAAGTCCCTTATCAAGTCCTAGCAACGCTTTGCAGGAATCAGAGCACTTGCCTCTTGAACAACTTTCCAAAGTTAAGCTCTAGTTGACGAGTTTGCCCTAGCTACACTTTGTTTGACGTCTCTTTATAAGTTTTCAATCGGATGTAGATCCCTCGACTGAGCTGGCCATAGTCGATCCCTTCCGTTCCAAACCAATTTTTGGCCATTTTGCAGTTATGTTTTGGGTCGTTATCCGGTTGGAATGTTCATTTTGGAGGCATTTCCCAAGTGGCTTATGATAGCATAATTTTTTTTTAAAGTGTCCATTCACCCAATCTGATCCATAGTGCCATTAAACATACGGATAGTACCAAAACTATTGTATGACAATGATTTTTAAGCACCATGCTTTAAGTACGTTAACGTTTGGTTGGGAAAATATTCTGTTTTCTGGACATATCTGGAACCTGTTCCACCAAGCAACACAGTTTTGCTTTCGTCAGTCCACAGAATATTGCGACACTTTGTTACTGGCCATTTCATCTTTAAATAGTCGGTTGTCAAAATTCTCTAAAGAGAAACTCATCAAATTAAACATGTCAAATTACACCAAAAAAGCCTATATTTACCAAATACATAGAGTTATTTGCTGTGCTACAGAGCTCGCAAAAAACTGTTAACACTATCAGCGTTTCTCCATAAAACTGTTCTGTTACAGACACAACGAAAAGAGGTTGCAAAAAGACACTTTCAATACTGTTTTGCTCAATAACTATTTTCGCTCAACCAAAGATCGCCTTTTTCGTTTCTGTTTTGCTCATGTCTTTCACTGACCGATTTGCCGAGAGCCGATTTCCAAAGTGTCTTCTACAAATGTAAGCGTGGTTGTGACTGGGATGCCTGTGTGTGTGTCGCAGTCAACGATCTTTGTACATATGTGGAGTATGGAGAAATTTATTATTAACCTATCAAAGGAAATGCAGAAAATATTAGTTTTTGTAATTGCTTAACGCCTAAAAAACATACTTATTTAATTATGTACATTGTACATATAGTACATAAGCACACCGTTTACCACACGAACAAAACAAATAACACGTGTTTTGCTCATTTGAAGACAGTTTTTTCGTGAGCGTTCGCTCACAAGTGTCCCTCTCAGTTGTTATTGGCAGACCGTCTCGTTTGTTTTGATCAACCGAAAATGCGAAACAGAAAACACATGAGGGAAAAAAAAGCTGTTTTGCTCAGTGAGAGACCGAGTCGGCTTTGATTTTTTCTGTTTTGTCAGTGGGCTGATCGCACTGGAAAAAGTGTTGAGGGTTATTTGCGAGCTCTGCTTTGTCATAGAGTCTCTTTGGAGATATATGACAAGTGTAAAGGCAGCTTTAGGAGTGGAACTTTTATTGGAGTTCGTACACATAGTTTATCATTTAAAAGTCTACGACGAATAGTTACATCGCCAACTGACAGGCTCTGATCTTTTTTATTATTGATTTAAAGGATGCAAACGGGTTGTATCTGCTGATGTAATCAACAAGTCGGTCCTACATTCTTCTGAAATCGTTGTTGAGCCCTTTCTTGCCATGTGATTCGAACTTTAATTGGAAGATCGTGGCATTGCACACCATTTCGGCAAAACTTGCAATTAAATTTTGTATTTTATGTGTAGTTTTTAACTTGTTTTCTAAAGCTTATTTACAATCTCTTTTCTCATTCGAACAATGCTTGCCTCTACCCACTGAAAAGAAAACTTTAACATTATCTTACTGAATTCCCATGTAAATAATAGTAGTAATTCGATTAAACTCACTTTTGGCGAATTAATTTTTTTTTTGCTTTTCGTCCAATTAAAACAAGCACTAAAACGGGCCATCTCTTTATTCCATTTTACAATAAAAATTACCAAGCGGTAAATCTACAAGAAGAAGAAAGCCAAAAAACATTGCCTTCTTTGTGAGCAGCCTCTGCGCTTCTTTCTGTAACTGTATTATAGGAACCGAACCAGTTTACTTAGAAAAAATGGTTAGGTTCATGCTCGGGTATCATTTTAAACAGTTCGGTTTTGGCATCAAAAGAAACTAGACTAAACCTGTTCTAAAATATTCGTCTCCGGACGCGTTTGCAAATTGTGTTCTTTGGCAGTTTAAGTACCCGTTTAAAAATAAAGTCTGTAGTTTGTCTTTCTTTTCAAATAGAACGTGTCCCCACTAGAAAGGGACGTGGCTTCTTGTCAAGCAAGAAGAATAAATCTGAAGAACCAGTACAAAACGGCCAGCACGTTTGAAATCGATTTTTGAGATCACCAATCCAAACTACAATTAAAAATAGTTTCAGTAGAAATGAGTCTTTTTGACTCTGTAAACTAGTGTAGTTGATATACCAAATGTAATCATTCAATTGGAAATATAATGCTCGATAATTGAGAGTAAACCACTGAATCGAGACCGCGGTTTGGTTTGATCCATATACCGTTTTATAACCAACCAGTCTTAATGCGAGATTTCCAACTACCTCAGTTTGCCCATATTTCAAATTTTTCGAGGTTGAGGCTGCTCCCCTGAGTTTTGACGAGTTGTTCTAAGGATGATGACAGATTATTGTATGTCATTGTAAATGGCAACAGTAAACTGGCACTGACTCCGGCAGGTGTTCACACATGTATGAAAGCCCTGGCAGTGTGTGCGTGCGAACGCACCAAACCAAAATACTTATCGGTCGAGCTGCACCGGTCTCTCTTTTGTTTCTTCTTTCCAATGTACAATTTGCCTGTGGATTAATTTATTAGGTATCACAATTTTTTAAGCATTTAAATTAAATTAATTCGTATAATATCTTTAGAGCTTTTGTCCCTTCGGTTTCAGTCCGTTTTCTCATTCTTATGCGTGCCCATATGATACCTAAGACTATTTTTCTGTCGAAATGTCTTTGAGCATTGGGAACACTGATAGGGTCGTTCCCCAGTATGACTTAGAAGGTGTTCGCTTAAATGACCTTGTCGAGTAAAGGTTTTCATGCACTGCGTACACTTGAAGGGTCGCTCCCCCGTATGAGTGCGTATGTGTTGCGTAAGAGCAGCTTGAAAGGTAAATTTTCTTGAGCAATGTGAACATTCAAAGGGTTGTTCTCCGGTATGAGTACGAGCGTGATCCTTAAGAGCGCTCTGATAGGTAAAGGTTTTTGAACAGTCGGAACACTGAAAGGGTCGTTCCCCCGTATGAATACGAATGTGAGGCGCTAGATTGCATTTACGTGCAAAGGTCTTAGTGCAGTGGGGACACTTGAATGCTCTTTGTCCGGTATGTGTGAGTAGATGAATATTTAGGCTGCTAGTTTGTCTGAATGTCATTGTGCATTGGGAACACTTGAAGGGTCGTTCTCCGGTATGAATGCGAATGTGATCCGTTAGAGTTGATTTACGCTTAAAGGCACTTGAGCAGTGTGTACATTTGAACAGTCGTTGTTGAGTCGGTTTGAGCTCTTCGCATTCAAAGGATGTGGCATCGTTATGCTCACTTAAGCACTGAAAACTCATCTCAAATCTCCGCTTTAATTTGAATGCAATTCTGGCTGTTTGCAGGCAAGCAGGGCATATCATTTGGGGTAGTCTTTTATCAGGTTGAACTATGCTTCCAGTCACCTCCTCCAGCAGTGACCTGGGAGTCTGGCTTTGTTCCGCCAGGCAGTCTGTGTCGGAGAAGATATTCAGCCAGTTGGTAGCATCTTCCGAATTGGCCATACAAACGCAGCATAACTTGTCCACATTTGGTTCCTTTGTTCTTTGTGCCATTACAAAATAAAAACAATTTAAGCTATTACAAGACAAGTGTGACCGTAGTGTGATAAGACCAAATATGCTGAATTGAACTAGTTCTATTTAATTACACGAGAATTGAAATAGGGATGGTACAAAACATCAATATAAGAGTTAAACACGATATGAAATTAAATGCAAAACTATCGTATCGTTTCAATATAGAATATCTTTTATTATTACCTTAATTCTATGTTTGGATAAATATACATAAAAAAAATACTTGGCTTTAATGACCCAAAGGGCCCAAAGCCCAGCACAAAGTTAGTTTAAGTCAAATAATTTTTGGGGACAAAGGGTTTTTCAAAAGATCACACCCACAAACAAAACATAAAAAGCATCTGGCGAAAATTTACACAAATTCCGTTTCCACCAAGCGAATTTCATATCGGAAAAATATAGTTTTTCAACTAATGCCAATGAAGTTTAAATTTTAAAGATAAAATATGGGAAAAAAGAAAGATTTTTAAGGAGGAGGGATTGATCACCTTAATCCTCCCTCTATCTACGCCACTGCCGCTGCACCACACCCGGCCACAAAAATATACATATACCAAACTATTAATTTGCCATTTGTTGGCACATCAGTTCCATGTGAAAGATTTCTTCGCTCCATTCATAAAAACCCTTATCTTTGGACCTCTAAGTAAAATCCCCTTTATTCTTGTTCACCTTTAACTATATAGTTGATTACAGATTAAAATTAAAATTATAGAAAAAGAAATCCCATCATAAGATTATCAAAGTAAATCCCAATGCTTATCTGGGAAATCCCCTCATACTTATATGTATTACAATCTTCTTATCATTTCTTCATTCATTCATCATAGCTATTAATTTTAACTGCATCGTAAATTTAAGAAGCAACCATTTATTTATGGCAACACGGATGCTTTGCGAGATCATGCGAAATTCTTTGAATAATTATAATGAACCACCCACGATTTTGAAATCTATTTTAAAATTTCTGTATTTTTCGTCGCATCTTTTGGTTTTCTTTTGGGAAAATTTCTTTATCACTTTTAAACCTTATTAATCGAATTATTTCATTTCTTTTCCCTTTCCGCAGAGGCTTGGCCACCCAGCTGGTTAGACAAATACCCAATACAGCCATCATGATGGCCACCTATGAAGCTGTGGTGTATGTCTTGACGCGACGTTTCAATAACAAATCCAACGAGTTCTATGACTTTTAATTGAACACACACACACACACACACAAATCCTCCTAGTTAACACTGAAAAGATGAAAACCCAATCTGTGCATATATAGAAGCGACTGCTGCAATTTAATTCTTATTATTAAATCCTTTTTCTAGACGATGGAAACCAACGAGCGCAAATTTTTTGTTAGTTTATTAGCTTCTTAAGGGGGATATAAAAAAATTGAACTCGAGAGACTTGAGACGTGAAACGTTGAATGTTGGCCAAGGCGGTGAACGCACGAATTACATACGTATAAGTTGATTCGTTTCGCAAAATGTTATCAAAATTTAAAAAAGGCTGCTAATTAGTTAAAGATACAATATATATATATATATACGAGTATATACAAATATGTGGTTGATATTTTGATATAATGTAAATAGAGAGAGAGACCTGCGCTCGGAATTTGTTGTAAATAGGAAGTACTCACCGTTGGCTCCCTTAGTTCTTAGTCGATAAGCACAAAAAGAAAGAAAAAACGACAAAAAAATAAAAAAAAATCAGCTGCGGGTGCACGGTCGCCATATAAATCTTAATCTATTCTGTTAAGTTTCCTCAAATGCGATATACATTTTAGTTACCTACTACTTATTATTATTATTCTATTATATTGTTTATGTAGTTTATTTAGTATGTGCCACTTTAATTTATGGTGTAACCCCCCCCCCAAAAAACGTATTTAATTTGATAATTGATAATGAGCAAAGAACGAAGAAAACTACTGTGAATAATTGATTACAATTTAATTAAAATGGTGAAATCAATAAATACAATTTTTTTGTTTAAAAATAAAAAAAAAAAGAATGCTTTATTAAACGGACGTTGGCTAAATTTGTTTTATTTGGGGTTCGCACTTAATCTTATCTATAATGGTTGAAAAGTCTACAGACCTTCGAGCATAGTTCAAGTTTTGTGTTGAAGCAGACTAATCAAAGTGTGATTTTACGTATGTTTTATTATCAGCATAAGATTTGCAAACCGGTGGGCACATAAAATGATAAAGATCTAAAAAGAATAGTCTGATATTGGTCAGAAGAGTTTGAGAGGGTTTAATGATACATATATTTTTCAAATCTGGAAGCGAAATCCTTAGAACCACTCCGATTTGGCAAATTAAGGACCCTCGAAACGGTCTTTAAAACGATCTCTTTACTTTACTAGTTCTCAGTTGGACCTCTTCTCTGTGATAAGAGTGTTTGATTCAAAAATAAAAAACACTACTGTACGTCAAATGATTGTTTAACAAACTAAAATACATTTTTTGTATATTCTCGTCGGGGTCACCAGTTTAGTAACCTTGTATAATAGGTGTACCTACATTTTTTTAATAAAGGTTTGCTAATAATTCCCATATGTTTGAATAGACGTGACGTTTCGGCGAGGTAGCAAAATGTTGAGATGTTAAAAATACATTTTTTTTAATATTCTCGTCGGGGTCACCAGTTTAGTTACCGTGTTTAGTAGGTGTATCTAGCTTTATTTAATAATGGTTTGTCGTTAAATGCTGTTGAGACATCGCTCCCAAGGTTTCCTGTAAAGGAAATCTGTTTCAGAAATCTAGCTCGGTAAATTTGTAAAAACCTTTTTCGATTGCGATTCTTGGGTAGCAGCGTTGGGTACTAGAGAGACGGATGGGGTACGCAGGCGCGGACGTACCATTGAATGCCCTTCACTGCTCCAAATCGAACTTTCTAAAATAACTAAAACAAACTTTATAGCCTTGATATTTATACACTTGAAAAGTGTATTATAATTTTGCCCAAGAGTTTGCAACGCATAGAAGGAATCATCTCCTACCACATAAAGTATATATATTCTTGATCAGCATGACGAGCTGAGTCTATTGAGCTTTGTCCGTCCGTCTGTCTGTTTCTACGCCAACTAGTCCCTCAGTTTTGAAGCTATCAGAGTCTTCTTTTGGCTGCACGCTACTAATATGTCGGAACCGCCCGGATCCGATGACTACTTCTTGTAGCTGCCATAGAAACGATCGTTCGAAAAATGGGTTTGTTTTCGGTCATTATTAAAATTAAATGTTTTCAAACTGATCTGCGAATTTTGGCCGAAATCGCTAACCTTAGGAGCGAGCATTTTCAAGTGTATTAAAACTTCGGCACCGACGAAGTTAGCTTTCCTTACTCGCTTTAGTTAACTAATGAGTTTAGCTTTTCGCATCAAATTTTAAGTCTTCAAAAATGGAAATTATTAACCACAAATTGAATTGTTTAAATTTTGTTTAATTTGGCGCCTCCTAATAACGCACCCTTGGTCACACTTGGAAGCCATATCAATCAACAGCTATCGATAACCTTGTGCTATCGATCAACAAGTGCTCACAAGATCAGTGTTATCGCTAAATTCCAACCATTTTCAGTGTTTACGTTTGCTTTTGACCATAATACAATAGGCCAAAACGAGTTAGAAAACCACCAAAATAGCAAACAATACAAATTAAATATACAAAATCTTGTGCCCCACTTTGCCCCCTCAATCGAATTGAACCATTCGCGAGTTTTAGTGCTTTTGGCCTCATTGGGAGCGCCAGCCTCAGCCTCCCTCCACCTCCCACTCCACCGCCAAAACACAAAGTGGTGCAAAAGCAAATACAAACACAACAACAAATACAAAATCGTTGACACCCATTTCGCGGCCATGCAAATCGAAGCATTTATGTTTATTACCATCATCTAAGTATGCTGCTGCTCAGTGAGACCCACTTCTGGACAACGCTACGCGATGAGGTGCGCGTCAAGAGCAACGATCTGGGCGCCTTTCGTTATCTACGTCAGCGAGAATTGCAACAGGAGCAGGATCTAACGGCACTGGCCAAGCGGGATTATACAGAGAGACGAAATGGTTTGGCCGTTTTGAAGAACAGCAGCCGAAAGGCCGCTGGCAGGCTAAAGGATAATCTCAAGAAACTGGAGGATCTGTTGCGACAGCACAAGGTGATCCATTCAGAGTGGCAGGATGCGGCACAGGTGCTGTTACTCTTTGCCAATGGCATTATAGCGCATATTTGTGTGGACACCTATACGGGCGATATACTGAGAATGGTATTTGAAAAGTATCTCGTTGGCAAATTGGCCGCCGATGTTATTACCGATGGTGAGTGCTGCATACGAATTGGGGTAAATTAACTATGTTGGGCGGTTGGTGGGTTTTGTAGAGAAATATCACAAAATCATTTAAAACAAAAATATATATTTATATTGGATAGCTGAATTTTATATATACTTGAATATTAAAAATTTTCTAAAAAAAATAAAAGTTTTTTACAAGTTTTTAAACTTTTAAATACTGACTGTGGAATTGTGCAAAGAAAGAGTGCAGTGAAACCTCTCAAATTACCTGAAGTTTCCTAGAAATTGCGGAAACTTCAAACTTGTATCAAAACAGTAAAGATTCTTGACTAAAAAACTGTCGCTTTCCTGCAGGTAAAAGCTCAAAAGATTTCCTAGAATCAGTTAAATACTTTATCATTCCCTCAAATTCTGTACATTTCTCTTAATCTCCACTAGTTTACAGCGAAAATAAACCATTAAAGGCATCATTTTATGTCTGATTTTGAGATACGATTTTGGTTTATTTTTCTTACATTATAAGCTATATTTCGAGCTTGAAATGTTTGAAAGAGTCAAGCAAAGTACGAATTTAAAGGTTGTAGAACTTCCAACAATCGCTTATAATATTTTTCCATCGGTTTAGTAGTTTGAGTGGTTCGAGCAAAAATAATACACAAAATTTTTTTTCTTTTTTCTAAAGCTAAGCTCCCACAGGCAAATAATTAACTCAAATTTTGTTGAAAATTTGTCTAATAACCATGTTTGCAGATATTTCAGGACATAAAACTTAATCTATGGTTCCATATGCAAATAATTTAATATAATATGGGCGAAAAGTTCGCTAGTTTGGCCTATTTAGCTACATTTTCATTAGAATTTCGGCACATTATTTGCCTGTGGGGCCTAAGCTTTATAAACGAGAGTTTTTTTCGGATCTATCCCAGTTTTTCATCGGGTTTTCGGTCTTTCGACTCCACATATTATTGAACACAATATTAACACGGCGATCAGGTTGGAAATGTCTTTCCGCACTTGATCATCCCATCTTAGTGGTGGGCGACCCCTCCTGCCTTGTCCTCCAAAGTCAGCCGCCTTCGCTTTGTACGTCTTTTTTACTGGAGCTATCTTCATCCATCCGGATTACATGTCCTAACTAGCGCAGCCGCTGTTGCTTTATGCGCTTGACTAGACTGATGTCCTTATAGAGCTCATACAGTTCGTGATTCATTCGAATGCGGTATCCATCGCCAACTTTTAAAGGTCCATATATCCTCCGAAGGATTTTTCGCTCGAAAACGCCAATCGCCTCCTCATCCGCTGCTGTCATTGTCCATGCTTCTGCGCCGTATTGCAGGACTGGGATGATGAGCGACTTGTATAGTGCTATTTTTGTTCTTCGAGAAAAGGCTCTGCTCTTGAACTCCCTACTGAGCCCGTAGTAGCATCGGTTTCCAAGAGTAATTCTTCTTCGGATCTCCAGGCTGATGTTGTTGTCGCCGGTAATCATCGTCCCGAGGTAGACAAAATCCTCTACAACCTCAAAGTTGTACTCCCCCATAGTAACAAATTGTCCAAGACGCGTAGACTTCTTGTCCGTGGATACTAGTTATTTTGTCTTGTCCCCATTTACCGCTAAGCCCATCAGTTTAGACTGCTTCTCAATCTCTGAAAACGCCCTGCTTACCGCCCGTTCGTTTTTGCCGATAATGTCAATATCATCGGCGTATGCGAGTAGCATTAGATCTTTATAAAGAAATGAGAAATGAGCTAAGAACAGACAACGGTAGGCGATTTGTGAGCTTAGAATTCGAGAAATTCTGCAGGGTGAGTGGAATAGAAAAATAATCAACTTCTAATTGGTCACAGGCAAACGGAGAAGTCTAAAAGTTGAATCCGACTCTAGGTAAACGGCTCAGGAACTTTAAGGAAACGATTACATATTATATCTCACTTCACATAGCTCCACAGGCAATCCAACAGAGTTGATGTTTAACCGGTTAATAAGGGTTAAGATTCTGAGTATGGGTAAATATGAAGACTGTTGAAAGGCAAGCAATCATAAAAGAAAAGTAACCGCTGACAAATAGACAAATGCAAATCTTAAGTATTCTTCTTTTACTACGAAGTTACAAAGTCAATCGAATAGAGACCAACAAATTCTGAAATGGTATGATAGTATGATGGTAGTGTAAAAACCTTAAATTAGCTGGCGTTTTCAATTTGAAGCTTTCAGCTCATGATTGCGATTTACAACTTTTGCTTTTATGTCTTCAGCATAGTTGTTGCTCTTATTTTGACCTATGTCCAACACATTTTTTTTAAGAAAATCCAAAAAATTACATCTATTTATGTTTATTAATGTTTTCCCTTTAATTTTGAACAGATTTTTCCACTTTGATTGGAAAAATTGTTACGAATTTCACAAAGTAAAGTCTCAAATAACAAACGGTTAGAACCAATAAACTTCATTCGAATGATCGTATATTTTGTTATGGGTCTTTAAGCATGTAGTGTTGTAACCAAAACTCGAAAAACTGTAAAAAGAGTTGTTTTTTGAGACTTTTTGTAATTTTAGGTATAAAGATGTAATATTTTTGAATTGCTACAAAGAAATGTTTTGTAGGCCAAACCAATGGCAACAACTTTGCTAAAGACATAAAAGAAAAATTCAAAATAGCTTACGAGATATGGAGTTGCAATTCCCAATCAGAACCTGACAGCTCAAAGTAATATAAAAAGAAAACGGCAGCTAATCAGACCAAAGCCAGCCAAGGTTTTTATACTACCATGATAACTTTTCTGAAATTTTTGATCTCGACTCGCTCAACTTGTTTTTTGTTCAAAAAGTATCACAATGTTATAAGGAATTGACAGTGAGAATCTATGGATAAATAACGAAGTTGTGACAACTAAGCTGAGGAGCTTAAAGTCAAATTGAAGTATTTTATGTGTTTTTAATGTAAGAAATAAGCGAAAATACAGATTAGAGTTGGTAATAAAGAGTTGTACAAAAGATGAAGCAAATGTAGAATTTTTTCTAAAAAACCATCCTTCACTCAAATGGTTCCTGGTACGGAATGACTTATTTTTATCGTAGAAGTGCAAACTTTAGATAAAAAATTAAAAGAAAAATGTTTTCTTTCATTTTCTACTTTTTTCATCTATTTTAAGGCTTTTTATTTATTTTCTAAATTAGAGCAAACCAATTTTAAGGTGTTGATTTTGGCAAACGGTAAGATTGTTGACTTAGAAAATTCATAAAGTTGGCTTAGGGTTATAAGTAAACCCAGATGGTAAGGCTCTGTAATGCTTCGCAACCTTTGATTTCAAGCTCTATGAAAAACCAATTAGTAAAATATTGACAATTTCACTAGATGAGGTACCGATCATAGTGTTTAGAATTATTTAGATGGTCTTATAAAGAAATGGTCTTAAATTTATTTTCGGTTTTTGGTTCGACAACAAAAATTTTAAATTTTGATTAAATTGTTTTTAGTGAACTGGCTGATTGATTGATTAAATTGTGATACTCTTTAAAAATTGGTTTTAAAATAATTGTTAAAGAGTAAACTCAAGTTCTGTTTTTATTTAAAGTACAAACCTTTCCATTTGTGGAGAAATTTGCATTTGCTTTTTGCACTTTCCCACACCAACACTGTTTCAATGTTGCTCATCCAACTCTAACTCCAAGCACTGGCATTCCATCTCTATTACACGCAGGCTAGCGTACACATGCAATTATTGTAATTTTTAATTAATCTGGCAGCATGTTTGTTTGTTGCTAATACTGGCATACATATGTATGTGTATGTATGTTTGTAGGTGTACACTGTACAGCTTTCCATGTTTTACTCCACTTTGTCTTTTCTTTATGTTTTTTTTTTATTTTTTTTTTTGTCGTTGAATCCGCAGCATTTTTTACACGTTCCCACATCGTCTTGGCCTACAATACCAACCAGCTGACAGTGGTGCATTTACAGCGTCCCAATGCCCGCTCACAAGGGCCGGAGAAGATTGCCAACATGGATCCGCGCATATTTCATGTGATTATACCCGGTGCGTCGGAGCGTAAGCTGGCACGCCATCTAACTGTAAATGGAAGCTTTGATTTATTTGTGGTCTGGACACAATCCTCGCAAAATGAAGTCTATCCCTGGCGACCAACAATACGGGATCAGGACAGAGCCAATATACATGTGTTCAAAATAAAGGGGTGAGTGCAAAAAAAATTTAAATAAGTTGGGAAAGCAAAAGAGTTCTAAAGCCAACGGTTAGATTTATAATATGGTGTTTGTTGCAAACAAACCGTGCACAAATTTTATAACTTTGTGACACTTTTTTGAAAAGTTCGGAAAATACATTTTTTGGGAAAAAAATTTAAGAGAAGAGTTACGGATTCGTTTAAAATAATTGTTTTTATATCAAATCCAATTGTAAAACTTTGCAACATAATTTTAAAAAATTTTCCAAATATTTTTTAAATATGCAAACTGCTAGGGGAAAAAGAGTTCGTAAATCAACGGATCGGTTCATTAAATGTTTTTTGTATCCAAACTGCGATTTCGGTTCGTTTTTATACCCTGTTCCCTTTAAAAATGAAAAAAGGGGACCCTGAAGTTGCATGAAATACATGTAACAGCCAGAAGGAAGCTTCCCTATAAAGTATTTATATTCAGCATCAACAGCCGAGTCGATTTAGCCATGTCCGTCTGTCTGTCTACATGAACGCGTCAACCTCAGAGACTATATGAGTTAGAGCCCCAACTTTTTGCATGTAATGAAGTGTACTTATACCGTACCCAGATCAAGTTTGTTTTAGATTTGAAAAATTCTTCCGCCTCCTGCTTTTAACCACGGAAAACTGTCAGAGTCTCAACTTTTAACTTGGAACTCTGAGCTCGAATTCTGAAAACCACATTAAGATCCGAGAAAAACCAACATTACTTGGTACAGAGTATTTTGAATTCGACTGCAGCACTCTTACTTGTGTAAGAGTTTTTTTGTTGATTTTTTTAGACCTTTTTTATGTTTAATTCAGGGATTAAAACCGTAACCCAAACCGTATCCTTTAACCGCTAAAAACACTTTACAATTTGTAACCGAAACCGTAAGCGAACATTTTTTTCTTATATCCGTAACACTATAACCTTTATTAATATAACCGGTTATCAGTACCGAAACAGAAAGAAATTTATGGGTTAATTTCGGTTTTTAATCTACTAGTAAAAATTTGGATGAATTATTTTTGGTGTATTTTTTACATACATATGTATTTATTCACTAAAATTGTCTGCTTATTTATTTAGTGCACCGCACTGTTGCTAATGGGCACTAAGAAAAAATAGCGAATGAGAAAGAGACAAAGCAGCTAACTAAAATCTTAACCTTCCTCATCTTTCCTTATACTTGATATTACATTGCCAATATGTTCGTATAAAAACATAAGTATTCACACATATTGTTGTTGTTTGCGCGATCGCCTTTTGTCAAGTTGCACTCTTCCTCTGGTTGTGAATGAAATACAAAGATTTAAACGTGCTTATACACATATGTATATACATTGCGCTTTGATCATGACAATGGATGAAAGCTCTCTTCCAATTTCTATTCTCGCTTTGATTCTTGATAAGTTTGCTTGTGGACACTACTGTTACCCTACCATTTTTTAAGTGTGCGATCCCTCGATCAAAAACCAGCATTTATCGGGAATTGTTTTCTTTTGATACAGAAATAAATGACAAGCAATGTGGAAAAGATATAAAAGTAAGTGCTGTAACTCCATACGGTATGTCAAGAAAGTGTTTTGACACTTGAACAAAACTCACTTCACATTTTTCACTTATAGGGGTTTTCTATAAATGGTAAAATTTTGTTCTTATTTTATTCTGCTTCTGTATCGATCTTAGAGCTATTATGCAAAAGAAAGTATCCAAATCCATTTCGTTTTAACATTTTTCCAAATATCGAATTTTTTCCAGTGCAAAACACTTTCTTGACATACTGTACAAAAATGGAAATTTGGAGATGGCGCGCCCTTAAAGTATTGCTTTTGTTTCATAGATTAAACTATTTCAAACACACAAAAAACTTCAGTTTTAAAGGGCGCGAGGAGGCCACAAATTTGATCTAAAAATTATCCATACGCCTTAAGCTACATCAAAATTTCAACAATGAAATTTGTGCTACATGCAGAGGTTATTGCGATTTTCAAAGATATGTTTCCCAATTTTGAACAAAAATTTAATATTTATAGAAAACTTTGGAGCCTTTTGGCGACCCTTAAAAAATAACTTTATCAACTTTTTTTGTTTTCACGTTAAATATACACCATTAACTTACAAATCAAAGGGCGCCCATTTGACATTACATTTTTCATACAAAAAAAGGCAGTCTACTGTACATGCATGCAGATCACGGAAAATTTTGTTTGTGAAATAAAGTGTAGAAGTGTACTGGTTGTTGGATTTCCTTAGCATGCAAATATTAACTTTGTGTATGCGTGCTTAGCTAAACGATATAGAACACATTTTTCGTTGGGTTGTTGTTGCGCAGATATTGCAAGAAGGATCTCGCACACTCCCGCACTGTCAAAGTTATATTTTATACCGATAACCGTAACCAGAACTCGAAACCGAATAAGGTTAACCGTAACCCTAACCGTTATTCGTATCGGTTTTAATCTCTGTTGTAAATTGAAAACCGTGTGTAAAAAAAAACCCGAAAAACACTCGTTTACATTTTGTTTATTAATTTTAAGTATTTTCTACTTATTAAATTCCGTGATAATTTACACAAGCTATAAAACATCCCGCTGAGCACCCACAAAAAAAGCTAAAAAAAAAAATAATAAACAATAAAAAATAGATTTTAATAATTAAAAAAAACTTTTTTTTTTTACTTTCAAAAAATGATATCAGAAAATCAACATTTTAAACGCTTTTAGAACTAACTTCATTTTTAGACATTAAGCCCAGGTCTACCCATCATTTTCGCTTTCTTCGCGATTTTTAACCGGTTTTTGGACCAAATTGGTAAAGGAAACATTTTTTAATTAACTTAAATTTATTTTCATTCTTTTTTTCATTTTCAGTTTACAACTGGAATCGATTGCGTATTGCTGGTCAGAGAATGATCCTTTGTGTGTGGACTTTTTACGCAGCAGTGAGAGCCAAATTATTACCCTTGAACAGAAAGTATCCCGCAAGGGTGATATCAGTGCCGAAATCTGTTCCTATGAGTTATCTGTTCCGGGCAAAATGCAACGCACCGCAATTACCTCCATTCCAATGGTCACACAAATCTGCAGTTTCGCCTTTAGTCCCGATCAGGAGAAACTTTTTCTGGGCAGCATAGATCGTAACATTTGTCTCCACGATTTGGTACAACAAACCACAAAATATGTTAATCAAATTGAAATTGTTCCCAATCAATGTGCTTGGCATTGTGATTCGGCCATGTTGTGTGTGGCCAATGAGAGATCTGTTTTACAGTGTTTTGATTTGGCCTTGGCACCCATTGGTCAGCAATTGGTCAACGAGAATGTCACTCCATTGAGTCTGTTGGATCTTTCGCACTATTTTGCCTCACAGCCCACTTTACTGAGTATTGCGTTTAGTCGTAAACCAGATTTGGGAAGCTTTTCGCATACCTATGCTCAGACAGATTGTTTACTGTTGCTGCTCTATGAGCAGGGTCCATTGGGTTGTATGCGTGTATTTGGTGGCGCCGGCATGAAGGGGGATATACATAATTCGGGGCTAACCGCAGATGTAATAGCGGATAAGTATTTACGTCTGCAGCAGCCAGAGAGAGCGGTGAATGTACTGGCGGCGCTCAATTGGGAAACCTATGGAGCCATGTGCCTGATTACGCTGCATAAAATAGCCAATTATATATTCTTTGGTGGAGATCAGAGGAGACCGCGCATTGAACTCATGGCCAAAGCTTTGAAAACATTTGCCCACACATTGTCCGAGGATACGAAGGATGAGTTCAGTGATCAGGTTTATGATCTAAAAAGACGTTTTTGTTTTTTTCTACTAAGGTGAGTTTTTTTATTTATTTAATTTTTTCATTAAAAAAATGTTTTTATTTTTCACAGAAAAAATCTGTTTGCGGAGGCCTTTGATATTGCCCAAGATATAGCCGATTATGATCTATTTATGGATTTGTATAATCTCACCAAATGCATTTCCAGTTTGGGAGAATTTGCTCAGGCGGCGTTTAGTCAAGCTGCCGCTATAATCCATGAAGAGGATCGTGCCAATGGCAATTTAAGTTTGGCCTGTGACCTACGTTCCGATTCTGCCTGCTCCCAGTCCACCTGTTCCGTTCAGGGGCAGAGTCAGAACTTGAAAAATTATGTGCCACCCTTGCCGTCCTTCAAGTCGAAGGTGTTTAATGCTGAAATGATTAAGATCAATATACCTAAGCCGGAGCTAAGGCCGCCGTTGCCCAAAGTGAATGCAGCTAATTCTAAAAGTGGCAGGAGTAGCCAAACAAATGGTAATTGTTAAGAAATTTGATTTAATTTATATAAAAGAGTTCAACCTGAGTGGTGACTGGCGCACAGACCAAACCATAAGAGATAGGAAGCTGAATTTTTAACAGTAGTTTTATCTTATACTGAAAGTGAGTACTAAGATCGTATTTTGGAAAATTCTTTCGGGAAATGTGGAAATGTGATCAGATTCAAACTCATTTTCAATGATTTATAAGAAAATTCAACAATACCTGCATACCAATCTTCCGGGAAATTCACCCCTCTGGGTGCAAAGTGGATTGTATGTGCGAAAGTTTAGTTCCCAGCTATTAGCTCCAAAGTCGTTTTCAAAAATATAAAAAACGTGACTTTCAAATTTTGAAAAATCTACCCTCAAAATTCAATAATAACTGCTTACCATCTTCCGGAAAATGGGTGGTCAAGATTATGTGGGCGAAAAATTAATTCCCAGCGATTTGCTTCAAACTCATTTTCAAAGCTACATATACGTGATTTTCAAATTTGAAAATCTTCTCCCAAAGTCGTAAAATGATCGTCAAACTGTCGTATGAAACTCTTTTGTTATACCCTTGCAAAGGGTATTATAATTTTGTCCAGAAGTTTGCAACGCATAGAAATATTAATTTCCGACCCCATAAACTATATATATTCTTGATCAGGGCGACGAGCTGAGTCGATTGAGCTTTGTCCGTCCGTCTGTCCGTCTGTTTCTACGCAAACTAGTCTCTCAGTTTTAAAGCTATCGAGCTGAAACTTTGCACAGAGTCTTCTTTTTACTGCACGCTGCTAATATGTCGGAACCAACCGGATCGGATGACTATATCTTACAGCTGCCATAGGAACCATCGGTCAAAAAATGGGTCTTAGTGAGAAAAACTTTTTTGTTCTTAATGTTAGCGTTCCCAAACACGGTCATTATTAATACTATATGCTTTCAAACAGATTTGCAAACTTTGGTCAAAATCGGATGACTATATCTTATAGCTGCTATAGGACCGATCGGTCGGAAAATGGGTCTTAGTGAATAAAATTTTTTTGTTTTCAGTTAAATCGTTCTTAAGGTCGGTGATTATTAATATTAAACGCTTTCAAACTAATTTGAAAAATTTGGTCGAAATCAGATGACTATATCTTCAGGCTGCCATAGGACTTATCGGTCGGAAAATGAGTCTTAGTGAGAAAAACTTTTTTGTTTTCAATTTTATCGTTCTTAAACTTGTTAATTGATATGTTTTCAAAAAGATTCGCGAAATTCGGTCGAAATCAGATGTTCATCTGACGGAAAATGGATTTTATTTACAAAAGTTTTAGATTTTTATCTAAGCGTTCTTAAACTCTGTCATTTCAAAAACAGCTTTTGCAAGGGTATAAACACTTCGGCACAGACGAAGTTAGCTTGGCCTTCTCGTTTTTCATTCGATTATCTCCAAACCTATTTTCAAAACTTCACATAACAAAAAATTACCAAAGCTATTTACAAATTTGGAAAATCTGGACTATTCTGCAGATATGTTGTCGGATTCAACATAATATTCACAGCTCCATATGGGAATTCCATAAATATACAGTTATGTTCTCAATTCCACTTCCACAAACATTTTGTGATATACAGTCATGCTTCCAGTTTCGTTTTCGCAATAATTTTGCGTTTTTGAGTCCAAATGTGGTAAAAAAAAACCGGTTTGGAATCGCAAAAGTTTTACGAAAGTGAAAATGGGAGCATGGCTGATAAAACCGGCTTTAGTACTAGATGTGGAAGTCGAATTGCAAAACATGGCTGAAATTATTCCTATTTTTGGAAAATCCACCCAATTTTCAATTTTCAAAAATCTCGTGTCACAGTGTCTATGCTCGTACTCCTCCAAAACCGCTAGACCGATTTTTATAAAATTTTTTTGTGTATATTTTGTAGGTATCAGAATAGATATGTCGTAACGAAAAGCCGTATAACGAATCAAATATTTTCATACAAATCCATACAACTACAGTTAGATCGCTTCTAATTGTCAATTTCCGTTGTTGTTGATTGACTTGCCATCCTTTTCGCATCTTTTTGCAAGGTTTTGTAGCAGCTAATACCGAGTTTAATTCTCATTTTGAAAAAGAATGTTCATTCCCTTCTTGAAATAAGAGAACACATTTCCTAAGTTTTTGCTGTTATGTGTTTAGATATTGCAGCCTCTGGCTGCTTATCAAGTGTTCGGTTACTAACTGGATCAGCTTCTCGTATGAAAGAGGTTCTCTGACAGCATCGAGCAAGTCAATTAAATCACCGTCTTCTAAATCCATATCAACCAACCAAATAAAATCCAATATCGTTTGCTAAGCTAAATATGGGCATTTCTCAAATGTCGAATGCGACATTCGTACGCATTCAAAGTGAAGTAGAACATATGCCATAACATTATTTTATTTTGACAAGAGACGAAACTTATAGCTCTTGATTAGCACTATAATTGGTGCTAAAGTTGATTTTAGACAATTGTTCGTTTAAAAGATAATTACAAAAAATCAATGCATTCGCATGCGACAAAAACAGAAGTCGCTTTTAAGGTGAACAGTACAAACACTGATTTCAGCGGATCCTGAAGGAATATTTTAATGCGATTAATTTTAAAATATTATGCACTGATGTATCTTAAAAATGTTTTTTATTTGATTCAAAAATATTAAGTAGCTTATTTTTTATTTCATTTTAATCACTGTCGTCAATTAATCACAATGCGTCATGTCGCGTGCGACATTTTGTTCCATCATACTTTTTATGTGGTTTCCATTATAATCCGAAGGTAAAACTGAAATTTTATTGCAATCACATCGTTTCTCATGGTTTCTTGTGCATTCTTTTTTGACCATTCGTACCCTCAGAAAGATTTTAGATAGCAAAAGTAAAAGAAATCTAAAGGCACTTTTATCAAAAAAAAAGTGCAAAATTAATGTCCAAATTAGAAAAATTGGGCTGGCGCGAAATCCGAATATTTCGAAATGGTTTACGTATAAATGTATGATTGTCTTTCATTAATTCAATTTGAATGTTTCCCCATGAAAAATCGATAAAACATAATGTTTTTAACCACTTTTAAATTTTTGGCTGCGGTTGACATTTCTGTGGAAATGCCCATATGTTTTGTCGAACTTAAGGAAGAGAATTAACTTCCGAATCATTAGATTTTATGCATTCTGTCCATCTTTGTATCCAAACATAATTCATTGTGGTTGATTTTAATTCATTCCATGATTCGCTAGTACTGTTCACGGCATATCTGATGTGGTAGTTTTTCCAAAATTGTACTAAAAGCTTTGCGGCTATAATAAGCCTTGAAACTTGATATATGATATGATATGATATATATGATATATATATATAAAATATTTTTTTTCTTCTGGGCAAAAGTAGTTTTTAAAACTGTCCTCGAAAAGAATCTTAGCCATTCAGCCTTTCTTATTGGATTTTTAAATTATGGGCAATGGTTTCTTGCTCAGCCCTTTAAAACACCTTGCATTTTCTGAGTGAAATACTAACACTACTGGTTTAAGGTTTAAATCCCGTCTAATATTTCCGCCACGAAACGTACCAACTGTGTTTTCAGTTCAGCAATTCAGAACTATGCTGGTCACTACCATTTCCTGATGGAAATGCGTGTGTTTGTGATTTTTTTTTTAGCAAAACGTAATTTGGGCATTCCCGCTGTTTAAACGTGCTACGTTTTGCTCAGTTACGTGCAATACATAAATAAATCAAATCTAGCCAAACTATTGTCCGTATAATAAAACATTTTAGGCCGCGAATCGAAAAATTCTCATATTTATAAAAGGTCGTTATAGCGGAATGTATCGTATACAGAGCGGACCAGGTCATTAAATAGTCAAAACAAATTTTATTAGGAGTTTAGATTATTGTGAAGATTTAATATGTGAATTGTTGACGGGGAGGTGTAGATCGCGAAATATTCAAAATTTTATAATGCGTGTAGATTGTCAAGAAGAATGCTAAATATTCGGTTAAATAGAAGGTGTAGATCGAACGGTCCAAAAAATCTCCAAATCTTGAACAATTTATATTTGAAATTAGATTGTCATGAAGAAGGTTAAACAGTCGGGTAAATAGGAAGTTTCCAAAATTGTATAATGAGTTTTGAATTTCATGAAATCGTATAAATAGACACATGAGAAAGTTTTAAAATATGGCACAAAGTAACTAGATTTTGTTTTAGATTGTCATGAATACGGGTAAAGTTCGAAAGATCTTCAAAGTCGCTTAATTTAAAATAGAGTTTAGATTATCATGAAGATTTGATGAATGGCAATTGTCATAAAAGTTTCACTTCTTCGTTTTGTGTTCAAAATACAAAAGCTGTCCCAGACTAGTATCCAAATATAATTCTTCTGTTTTATTTTCAGGCAATCTCTGGTCGCAGGAGGTGCCCGATCAAACAGTGGGCCTACCCCTGCCGCCACGTCCACAGCCAACAGCTCTGCCACCACCAGCTACTGCTGCTTCGCCTCCGCCTGCCAACTCAAATACAGCCACAGCCAGCTACCAGCCCAAATTTTATCAACATCCTTTGGTATCTGGCAATATACCTGCCATGTTACCCACTGTAACGAGTGAGGATTACCAAAAACGTTTGCTGCTTAAAAAGCCCACCGCTTCAATTTTATCAAATGCAGCTGCCGCGGCTCCAGTCAATGGAGAGCCCAATGTTAAGTCCACCAACGCTGAAAAGAATAAAGTTAAATTCTCAGATACCGTGCAGGTAGCTGTGGTGCCTGTAAGTGTTTGACCACCATTGTTAATCCCAAACTTATCAAGTATTTTTTGCTCTCAGGAAATTCCACGTAAAGAGAAACCCCTGCCACCCAAACGAAATGGCTATTCCCGTCCAGCAGCGCGACATTTAACCAATCCTAGAAAGGAACTGGCTGATAGTCTGCCACTTTGTCATCCAAATGATGAGTATCTAAAGGATTTTAATCCCATTACTACAAGTGAGTTTCGAAAAACTAAAATTTAAGCATGATTTTTTCTAACTATTCTCCCCCCCCCCCTGTTTTTAAGATGTCACCAAGCCACCCACGCGTCGTCGAGAGGAGGAATCAAACAAAGCCACCTCCTCGTCGTCCATCAAAGTGGTTCACTTTGGTGTGGTCTAAACACCCACTTCCTAGTGCAATTCCTAAATGATTCTATAGTCTCGAGTTGCCGTCCAAGTTAGAGGCAAAAAGCTTTAAATAGGAAAGTTCTTCCTTTCTCTAACTATATTACAAATTCTTAGCATTAAATGTTTTGCCAAAATTTGCAAAAAAAAAACAAATACATTTACTTTTTCTTAGTGCTAGCTCCGCCCATGCGTTCTAGTTCCGCCTTGAGATCCAGCAGATCCTTGTCCGGCACATAACGACGCTCTTCACACTCATCCGTATGTTCTTGCACCGTCAAGTGGACTCCTTCGGGTAAGGCTGCCTGTGCTATGCGCAAAAATTGTGGATACACAGGTGCATCCACATTGGTAAGCTGCAAATTACGCTCATAAGTGGTCAACTTATACTCGGACTCAATGACCGTCGAGTTGGGACGCAGGCGTTGGACTTGGGTGTGCTGTGGCGGCAGAGCATAACAATCGGAAACATCCAATTCCAGATACTCGGCCACGCCATGCAGGAAACGTTGATAGCTCTCTAGCAGGGGATAATCATAGCCCTTGATTTGCACATTGAGGCTATCATATTGAGGAAATTTGGGCTTCAGTGACTGAAATTAAAGAATGAGTTGAGAAGCATTGAAAGGTAAACGGGGCCAAAATCAACAACCTCCAGATAATCTGGCTCATAAACGCTGCGGCTGTTGCTTCGTACTGTCTGGGCCACTTGAAACGATTGTCGCACATGGGGCCATAACTGATAGGTTTTAAAATTGCTTATTTAATTTATTAAAGTACCAATTAAAGGTATTTATTTACCCTGCGCAGCATTTTTGTGGTTTGATTTGTGATGGAAATTCAGGTTATGTCACAACAGCTGATTCAGACCCGCTAATTGGCAGCGCATACACGTTCAAGCTGTTTGGCAGTGTATGACATGCAAATTTGTCAAGCAGAAATACAGAGAGGGTGGTCACACTAATCTCGAAAATAGTCGAGAGTGGTCGCACTAATACCAAAAATAGCCCAACTTGGTCACACTAATCTATAAAGTCAACTCGGATCCGCCAGCAAGAATCAGGCAGAACTCTTGAGAAACACCTTGGACCAGGCCAAAAAAATGCCCAGAACGTCGACGCTTGTTGCAGTTGCGTTGACGACGCTGATTTTGAACGTCGCCGCCAGATCTGATCCGGGAATTGTTAATATTCCTGTTGTGGTGGATGCGGTGAGAGACCGGAGCAAATCAAAACCAATGCACAATCAATAACCCTCCTGCTTATTTTCCAGGATATTCCAAAGATTCGGGAGCAGCGGCCTCTGTTGGCCAACACACAGATCTATGCGCAATGTTTGTTTCCTTTCTTCTATCATTTGCAACGTGTTGACGTTGACTCATTTACATTTTTTTTCCGTCTCGTTTGCCTTAGTATTGGAGTGCACCTCGAGGGAAACTGTTCCAGTGCATTTGACTATTGTGCTTAAACTCAGCGAACATCCGTGTATCTATGACAATGACATGGTAAGCTGAGCTGAGCTCAGGTCTAGAATGGGAATTCAATAACAACAAATATTTCTAACTTAATTTAGCTTCAGTTGATCAGCGAGAATCCGAATATGCAGCAAAATGTAAGCATAAACAAAGTGGTCTATTCGCAAACGATTTCAGCACCTTGCAATGGCTTAATCACCCTACACAAAAGCGCAGAGGGCTTGGCGGGTCCGCCGAAGGAAACGCATCCCCTGAAATCTCCACATTCGGTAAGTTCCATTAGCAATTAGTATGAGTCAGCCTGTAGGTGAAGGCGGGGGATGGAATAACATAGAAATTGTTTTCTCTTCTGTGTGTTATCAATGTTTGGGCCCCTTATCGCATTTGTGTTTTATGACCTGAAGACAGTTGAAACAATTGAAGTCATTAATGTATTGTTAATTTCGAACAACTCGGTCAGATATTCTGGGAAAAAAATTTGTTTCGCATATTTTGGCATTACCCACTATTTTGATAAAATCTCTAGGGACTCGATAGAATTAGCATGGATAAGAAGTGGTTTACAGAATTCCGCAGAACTGACGCCGAAAACCTCATGGCAGAAATCGTTGATAAAATCAATGAAATGAATTTGAACCAGGGATGCAAACAGCTCTGGAATTTAATCCTGCGTTTTAATAGCTATCCAAACTGCGATTTGTCCTACTTTAGCTATGTATTATCACGCCTGTTTCTGTTCCCGAATTGTCGAAGTTATTAGAATTAAGCTTTTGACTTCGAATTCGATTATACGAATGGCAATTAAATAGTCAATAGGACCTCGAAAACTACAAAATTAATTAGTCCGCACTTACGACGACGAAATTTAATTTTTGGAGAGGGCAAAATTGCAGCCCAGCTCCCGCCCAATCGACCCAAAGGAATGCCGGTCAGCCTAGCAAGACTGCAAAATTATGTCAGCTTTTGATGAAGATTCGGTCTGTAGTTCCGTGGTTTTGGTTTGAATCTGGGTTCATAGATTATTAGATAATTGATAGATTTCTTACTTTGGGTCAACATTTAGACACTTTCAGACTACAAAGCTATGTAAATTGTCAAGTCAAGTTGTCCTTATTGTTATCATTCATTGGTATTCTAAAAATGCTTTGAAAAGTGCCTGTACTTAAATTTTTTAAAGATAGGCTCACATTCTACTTAAACACATGTATGTAAATGTAAATTTAACTTGTCTTTTTTTTTTCCGTTCATAATATTGGGAAAGTTATAAAGCTTCTTAAATAATTTACAAAATTAATTGTTTTAACCGAACCTTTTTTTTTTATATCGCTACGGCAAGATTAAAACATCTACACCACTGCCGGCCAAATGGAGAGGACAAAAATGTGTGCTTGTATTGGTGAGCAAGAGAGCTCTCTCCAGACTACAGCCGTTTTACTTGCATTTCAATGTTCACCGATGCACACAATCATGAGTTCGGCTCGCGTTTGCGTAAAAACACGACAGACTCCGGCTCGTGGTAGCTATGTCTCGTGGTAGCTATGGCTCGCCGGGTCTGCCCTAAACGATACCATGCGGTGCTCTTTTGGACTCCATTTTCACTTCAGTCTGCTTCGGAGCGCTTCAAAAACGCTTCTTCGAGGTGCTGCTTCGGGAGTCCCTTTTCACTTTGGCTGGCTGGGTGAGCGCGCTGATTTATCACATCTTTTGTTGATGCAAAAGAGAGCAGTATAAGCTGGTATACTGTCGGTGTGTCGACGTCGCTGCCGCAAAGCGCTGTTGTATACACTTCAGATAGGGAGTCGCCGGAATCTGGTCTAGAGACAGTTTTTCTGTATTGCTTGCGGTGACAATCGTTTCGATTACCTTGATAAGTGTATTATATCCTTGTTTCACTAATACATTCTAGAGGTCATTCGCTAGATGAAATAGCTCATTCTTTCTGTACATTTCCTAATAAGAAATAAATGTCCATTCGGGTGATCATTAGCGAAGGATGATCAAGTCAGTCTCACAACATTTAGCTTTTATACGTTAAGAAGCTTCATTTTCTATCGATATGCTAACGAATTCCCAAGAGTCGACAATAGGGAAAGCTGCAATGCTATTGCAAAGGGCGGAGAGGGATTTAGCTCGGTGGAAGGAGGTTTAGCACAGTGGAAGAAATTTATACACTCCCTTTATTGGAAACTGACTACGCCCATGAGTAGTGTATGGGCCAAGGAAAGCGCCAAATTTTATGTTCTTTATTAAAGAATGTTTAAATATCATCACATTCTTATAATTGAATCTCGAAAACTGGTTATAGCGTGCAGGAGCTACCAGAAGGGCATGCTGCTTGGCATGTGAAAGTCGAACTTTGATATATAATTACAAGCAAAGCAATGCCATCAGCTATTCTTTGCTGCCCTTTTTCAACATTCGTCAGTGAAACAAGAAAACATTGGCCGTGTTCGGCAGAATAACTTGCTCCCAGATCAAGTATAAATTTGCATTAATCTTCCTATTAAACTCAAGTAATGCGTGCATCATAATAGACAATTTAAGGTTTTATGATAAAAACAGGAGCAGGTATCAAAGGAATAATACGCTTCTTTAAAGTGATACTGCTCCCTAAAACAGCAAAAACTAATCGATGCATAATTATTTTTCTGATACATGCTCAAGTATCAATTATTCTGATGAACACGCCCATTCACTTCACGAGAATAATGTTAAATGTTTGCCAGGGTAACAAGGTTATTATAAAGAAATTTTGGACTTAAAACGGCCTTATTTAGCAAATAAAATAAGCGGCTCTTTTGCCATGACAATTTAGCATACTCTCCGGACTTAGCCCCCTGTGGTTATATTCTTATTCGAAACCTGAGGAAAAATTACGATTTATTCACTGAAACAAAAGATCTGGAGAAAAGTCAATGATTTAAAATGTATATATTAATTGTAAAAACTATGCACTAAATGTACCGAGCTAAATGGAGACTATGAGTGACCGTACAACAAAAGCTCTGCCTAAGATTCTGCTAAAAAATGTTCAACTTTTTCATAAAACTGAAAAATTCAAGTAGCCCAGGCTAAAAATATAAGTAGGACGCCTTTTAACACAGGCGTTTCCTTTTTAGATCTACGATTCTAAAGTGAATTGAATGATTTACAAATGCAAAAAGATAAAGCAAACAAGTGTAGCAAGTACATATATGTAAATAACTAAAGCGCATTGGACTATACCATTAAAACTAATTACATTTTAGCTCAAGCGCACCAAACATCAGTTCTCATGTGTAATCTGAGATCTCTGGTTTATCAGACAGCGCATAAGCTTTGCTCACCGACAAACTGCTGCCCATCTACATATTTACGTACATATATACAATGCATTCGCAGCGCTCTCAAAACATATTTAAGTACAATAATTCAGTTCGGCTTGGCCTCGAAGGACCAGTCTCAAACGTAAAATTTACACTTAAGTTTTTGTGTAAAAGTTATTCAAGTTATTACTTGTTAGAGATTCTTGACCCTATCTCATTATTACACAAGATTCAATATCAAATTTTAGTTAGAGCCGCTAAAAGTTGTTCTGCTCGCAGCCCTGGTTTTAGCTATCAGTATACTTGCCAAATCTTTTGCGTAGTTTACAAACGGAAACTTATGTTCAGCAAGTCTTTCATTAAAAAACCGAAAATTAATCACAAAAAAAACTTCTTTTGTAGCCCGCCAAACATCCGATAGCAACCACAGATGCGGATGGGATTTTTGTGCTAGAACTGACCATATCAACACAGCAACCCAATCAGAAATTTAATACTTTGGTACACATTGAGTTCCTGGGTCCACATGGCTTTATCTCGGCGATTGATTGGCCATTTTTGCCGGTAATTAAAACGACGACTTGTCTATCTTTTCCTGTAATTTTTGTTCTGTGTGTTTCTCCTCCCACTTTTCCGTATCTTAAAGTTCTATTTGATTATGTGCGTTGTTTATGTGATTTTTGGCGTGATTTGGCTATTTGTATCATTCTCTCAATGGCGAGATTTACTAAGAATACAATTTTGGATTGGTGGCGTCATACTGCTGGGCATGCTGGAGAAGGCATTCTTTTATGCCGAATATCAGACAATGACGAATACTGGAATACCTGTGCAACATGCCGAATTGGTGGCTGAATTTGTATCGTGTGCTAAACGCACACTGGCACGCATGCTGGTGATTATAATGAGTCTGGGATTTGGAATTGTCAAGTGAGTAGTTGCCGTACGAAATGAAGCAGTAGAATGATATATTTTCTCTTAAATTTTAGACCTCGTCTGGGACCCATGCTGCATCGTGTTGTGGGAGTGGGTGCTTTATACTTTACGCTGGCCTGTGTGGAGAGTTATTTGCGCATTACGAATGTGAGTAATGATCGCAGTGAATTGCTTATGGCTAGCATTCCTTTGGCCATACTCGATACGGGCATTTGTTGGTGGATATTCACTTCATTGGTGCAGACAACACGCACGCTGCGCTTGAGAAGGTAAGATTTCGAGTTCAGCCCAAGTAAATGTGCTTGACCCCCAAAGCTTAATTTTTGTATTTTAGAAATATGGTGAAGCTGTCGCTGTATAGGCACTTTACCAACACATTGATCTTTGCTGTTATCGCTTCCGTCATCTTTATGTTGTTTGCCCTGCGTTTGCGTAGAACCGAGAACTGTACGCCAGTAAGTTTTCTTTTTAGAATTTATGCTACAATTAGATTACTTGTAATTTTTTTTTTTTGTAGGGCTGGCGTGATATCTGGATAGATACGGGCTTTTGGCATATATTGTTCTCAGTCTTGCTGTTGGTTATCATGATTTTGTGGCGACCCACAAATAATAATCAACGCTATGCGTTTACACCACTGCTGGATAATCCCGAAGATGAAGACGAAGAGGGTAAAACCGAATAATCTTTTATTTTCGTAAAATTTACGAAGCAATTTCATTAAGAAAGATCGAAAATCAGCTATTGGGAGCTGTTGGCGAACCACAAATTGTCTTGTTAAGGGGGTATTCTCCCTGTCGAGGCTGTTTTTTGGACCTTTTTAAAAAAAATCTTATTTGAAAACGCAAAGAGATTTTCCATTTCTGTTTTTTTTGTGTTATAAACAGATTAACAGTAAACAAACAAATTTTTCTGCTTCGATATGAGGGCTGTTCAAAAAGTTCTCGGCGATCAAAGTGGAGGGTTCAAAAAAAAAGGTATAGTGCTGGCGGCCACGATTTCTCGTCTCCAGGTTGTGTGAAATGAAAAGTAAAAACGGGGTTATAATCAGTATAGAAGTCATTTTGGTCTGACAATCGAAAAAATTTTGTGATTTTTTTTTTTTGACAAAATGGCGGCCATTGAAAAATGAAATTTTGTGATTTTTTTTTTACAAAATGGCGGCCATTGAAAATTGAAATTTCGACTTAGGGTCCTTTTTTGTAGTGTAAAAAAATATTACAAATTTTTGTAAAATTATGTTTGAGGTTCAGGCCAGAATGGTGACAATTCTGAGTCGATTTCACTTAGTTTCATCAAAATCGGTTACGTGTAACTCGAGATATCATGGACGCCAGTTCGAAAATCGTGGGTTCGAGATAAATGCGTTTAAAGTTTGAAGTAAATTTTTTGCAAAAAAAAAATATATATAAATCAGAAATGTTCTCAGTTCGAGAATGGTGATAATTCTGCGTCCATTGCATTTTGTTTCATTCAAATCGGTTTAGTAGAATTGGAGAAAAATGGCTTGGCAGTCCGAAAAAGTTGTTCTAAAAGTAACCAAAAATATTACAGATATTATATACTCACAGATATTAGTCGGCGATGCCAGCTGCATACAGCGGACCTTCCTCAACTTCAACAAAACTGTTTTCAGCTGCAGCTCTCTCTGCTCTGCGTGCCATTCTGCCTTCTTTAGATGCGGCCGCAGCTCTAGTTTCGCAGCCTGAGCATTGTGTAGAATAGCCTTACATCATTATTGATTAATAATCGATATCGATCTGAGGCGACAACATGTTACCATTCAAATTCAAGAACCAGCTGTTATTTCTCAGCTTTATTTACTCGAAATTTATTTACTTTATTTACTCGACAAAAAAGGCTATATCTTCTAATTTATATTAGAATATTAGGATATTTCTCAAATATCCAAGCTATAAAAAAATGGAAAAAATATTTTGCACATGGTGAATGACCCCTTAAACAATTTGTAATCAAAGAATAAAAAAATGCTTGGATCAATCACTAGGTCATCTTATCTAGAATAAACGATGAAAATTTAAGTAAGATCGGCTTAATAGTTTTTGAGAATTCGTGTCCATGTGTCAAAGTATTAAGTATTCCGGTCTAGCTCCTGATATTAACTATTTCTGAAGGCTCTCTCTCTTCTAGATTTAAAGTCCCTTGGGACAATATACTTTATAAAATGGATTTTTGACATTTCAAACTGGTTCAGCTGCTTCGTAAGACATTTAACTTCATATTACACAACAAATTCCAAATTCATAGCCTAAATAATTTTTAAAAATTCAACCTGAACCCCATTTAATCCAGATATTAACCACTTTTTTAATCGACACTAACAAACTGTGATATTTTCATGAAGATCAGTTGGTTTAGACGTCTCTAAAGACCATTTTATTTTATATATTTGCTCCCACAAAAGAAGTCCATTTTTCGTAGTTAGTACATCTTTACAGGGCTTTAATTCGAAAATTATTGGTTACACAGACGAAGCTTATCCCTCTGGTATAGGTAACACTTTGTTAATGCCAAAGCCACAGGTCAAATACCTAAGCACAACGCTTAGCAATGACATTTAAATCCAAAAACTGATTTGAAAACAAAAGTACAGCTGATGACAGACGGCTGACAAATGTGTGACCAGATGAATGGATGTGTAGGAGAAGCAGTACAGACCCAGAGACAAGGCTGTGATTTAAGCTATACGAGCAATGCAGCATATTCCAGGCAAAGGTATTCGCTGAAAGTGAAGTTGCAGTGATTGCACTACGCAACAACATGTTAGAAGAAATATTAAAAGTCTTTGTCGAAAAGAGATATGCAACAGTTCGTGCTTATTTCCGCACATGTATTAAAAAGCTGTCAAGCACTCAGTGCCAGACTCAGAAATCAAAGCGATTTCACTGTGTACCCAGCCACCAAACATGAGAGAGACGTCGGAGGCTAAAGAAGGCAGTTCGATTAGTCATCAGCAACGAGTACAACGGCAGGAAATGCAAGGAACCAGGAGTGATAGGTATCAGGAACAAGCGCGAGACTAAGCTACTTCTGGGGTCTGCCTTCACCAAATCCTATAGAAATTTACTACCTACGTTAAGAACGTAATAATCTATAAGAACTTCCAAAAAAACCCCATGATGGTTCCAACCAGGGCCGTCTAGCCCAAATCCATCGGTCACTTGTTTTTTCACACAGACGCAAGCCGAAAATATGACTGTGTGAATCGGTCGTCTGTTTTATTTGGCCCACACAATGGAGCAGCTCTAGACATATCTGTCCGAGATAACCTGATCAATCCTATTGGTCTCTCCAATTGACGCTTGGGCTTATTAGAAATTTGGGATTACCCTTCGCCAATTCTTTATACGATCAAAAAGTTCAGAGTTCGGTAAATTTAAGAAATTATTTTTTGATAAAGGCAAAACAACAAATATGGAGGCATAAATTTTGGACAATGCTATATAATCATGTTCAATTTTAGTTCCCATGGTTTTGTTCCGAAAATTTCGTTGTGAAAGGTGCAGCTCGCACATGTTGGTCCTGTCGCCCAAGAGCTTAGGAACATATGGTTTTGAAAGGAAGCTCGACGAATGGAAAGGCTGAATAAAATCGACCCATTTATTAAAAAAAATAGGTCTCACGATCCTGGTCAAAGCCTAGTGAAGCATCTCAAAAGGTGTAGAAGACAGGTCTCATGGGCAGAAAGGATTTTATGTTCATTTGGCAGCTTACATCAATAAGGACCAAAGTTTGTAAGGGAGGGAGATGAATTGATGAATTATGATATGAATTAAGGGCCGATTTCTCTTCTTCCAGATATATGTCAGATAAACTCACAATTCACTCTGTTATTTGTTAGTTTATGTGACAGATAGCTCTATGTAGAAGATGTGAAATCGGTCTAAGTATTACGAACCTTGAAATGCCAATAAAATGGATTTCTTCACCCTCAATCCAATTAAAGTCTAATTAATTAACTTTCTCACATAATTTTTTCTTTCCAGATGAGGAAGATCAATTTGTGGCCGATGCCTATGGCATTAAAATGCGTGGCCAAAATGGTCAGGTCAAAAGTTCGAACAATTCACGAACTGCTACCACAACCGAGGAGGATGATTTACGTTGGGTAGAGGAGAATATACCCTCATCCATGGGAGATCCAGCTCTACCCGTACTTGACTCCGATGAGGAAATTATCAATACCAAATTTGAAGTTTCCAAAATGCAATAAGCTGTGACTTACGCTGGACTTAAGACTTTCTTTTTCGTTTACTCAAAACAAGAGAAAAATGCATTTTATTTATATAAAATTAAATTTGGAAGCATGACAAGAGAAAACTTGATGCTGGACAACACGTTGCAGCTTCTACACCTAATATTACGATAATAAAAACGATTGCACTTTCGGTTTGCGTAACCCAGCCATGCCCCTGTAAAATATTGTATGTAATTGTAGACTCTCATCTCCCCTTCCCCCTCTCTTCACTAAAGAAATCTTAACTTATTGATAATCACTAGCTTAAGTTGTAGATATTTATGCGAAAAAAAAAAAAGAAAAGCGGTTCTAACATTACCCACCATCCCCTTGTATATAGCTGCTAATACAAATCAAAAACAAAAAGAAGTTCTCTTTACATAAATGTATTCTGTAATTTGCATTACGATAAATTGCGTCACTTTTCAACTTGATCTGCATACTTACTGATAAACTAAATAATACTACATGTATGTATGATTAATATCTATTTAAGGTTCGCCGCAGCCTTATCTTAATTAAATACATTTTTAACTGTAGAGCAGTTTACGATTTTTCATAAATAAAATACGAAACGTGTGTACTAATTGTAGCCATATACCAAATTGCAAGCGGGGTTTTATTTATATCAAGTTATCTTATCGAATATCTTATCGGCGATGCCATGGAATGCAATTGAAATGTAAGCTAAATGTTGACACAAAGATTATTTTTATGTTTTCTGTGATCCCCTTTTAATTTTGTTTAGAAATTTGCATCGCAAATAAGTTAGCCATAAAGAACTAAAACTGTTTCAGTTCGTTGGTTCACAGCAGACTTGAGCTACCGGTAAGGTTTACAATAGAATTTGTGGATCAAATCAAGCCACGGTGTCGGTTCAGTCTTTGCTTACTGTGAACTCTGACAAGTTGAAGCTCCTTTTAGCCTTCTGAACGGGGCACAATAGACGCAGGATTAGTCGCGGTGCGCTATTTCCCCAGCGAACTGATGGTTCAAATCGAAAACTGTTATATGAAAACCCTTTACAAACCTTTATTTATATACATTTTACGAGCTGCAATGGGTCATATTAACTTCGGCTGTGACATATTCGTTCTTATACGTGCAGCCAGATCAAGTTTGTTTTAAATTTTTTGACTTTTGTGGGTGTTTTGTGCCACTTTTTGGGCTTCTAACTTAAATTGCAAACTGAGTATGCGATCAATCGGGCTTGATCGACTTTCTTTTTGGTTTCACCATCTTTAGTGGATTTTGAAAAGGTTCTGCATTTTGAAAGTACATCGGTTTGGCTCACAATCGATTAAAAGCACATCTGTTCAGAGACGTCTTGTATTCCTCTTGACAGGATCGATGGGACGAGTCGATATTGGAATGTGCGTCTACATCTATGCTATCTAGTTTCTCAGTTAACGCTAACGAGTTGAAACTTTGCACCAGTTTTTGTGTTACCAGAAACTGCATATATATTGGGACCAACCGGATAAAACTCATGTATGAACAATATGCATATGACTAAATTTAATAATCATTTTTCATTTTTTTAGTCTCGACTCGATCAACTTTTTAGTGTTGCATAGTGTAATCGACAGGGGTAACCAAAAGAATAATAAATACATGAATCTAACGTCATTTTCATAAAACAACGTTCCACATCAATCAATGGAAAGTCTTACTCTGAAGAGTCTACATTAGTTTTATTTATGATTCTCACTGAGCTTTCTCGGCCTTGCAGAGCAAGTAAAAATTCAAAAGAAAAAACTATATATTTTGATTCCCCTTTATTGAGTTCATTATTGCTGTGAAGTTCTTCATCAGCCATCATAAAAGATTCTATAAATTGCTGTTAAGTATAAATTTATGCAATTTAGTCAAGTTATTGTTTTTCTCTTCCTTAATAAAACACATAAAATATATTTCTCAATATTTATTAATTTCCTTCGTTTGTTTGCGTAAAAAATCTGTTGTGTGTTGCCTTGGTAATTTGTTTAAATCATAAAATAAAATATGTAATTGTGTAGTTCTATACATAATACCAAAGAGCAGTTTAAATTTCGTAAATATTAGTTAATAAACACATTTATTTGTTATTCGCAAAGGAAAATACATTATTATTATTATTATTATTAACAGGCAGGCAAATGAAATACAAAAGTTAGTTGCCTTGACTTGATTTTGATACAAATATGCATTATACAGATACAAATACTTAAAGATACTGTCTCGAGGGCGGCAAATGGTGGCGATTTTCTTTCTTGTTGTTGTTGTTGTGGGTTGGGTGGTGGTTAAAGCGCGACTTTAAAATTTGCAACTATGAGTGGGATGGAGTTGGTTGGTTGGAGACAAATAGGTCAATTCACATAATTTAACAATTTATTTTCTCTTTAACAAATTTTATGCCTAGAAATGCGCAAATGTTATTTATTAAGTTTAATACAAAGAGGCTTAATTGTGAATCGAGTGCAAATTTCCAAATTTATAAATCACAATATTTTCAAATTTCAAAAAATATTTTCAAAAAGTCTAAATTGACACTCAATTTACTTAAAATCAAATTAAAAAAGCTTAGAGAGAGCTGCAATCTAACAACATATAATTTAATATGAAATCTCACAAGTTTATGACTTTCCAATTTATTATTGTTGGTATGCATTCCCTCCCCTCTTTCCCTTGTTCTATGATTTTCGAATTTATGACGCCTTTAATGCTGCTGCTTCCTTCCTTCCTTCCGCCTTCAGTATATCCTTAATTTCAGTTCGAGTCGGGTTTGGCACTACGCTTCAGTATAGCCGCTGCCAAATCCTTTTTCATATCCGCCTGCTGACGTTGATCGGCCAGGGATTGTGTGCTCCTTAAACCATTCACAATATCCTTGGTCTTGCCAAAGTATATCTCATTCAGCGTATTCCTGATTTTGTTCTCCATTTCCTCCACCATTTTACCTATATTGGCTATATGCGGTGACGATTCGCTAACATTGGCATCCTGTTCCGCCTGACGGGTCAACGATCCACCCAAATTCATTGTACCCGAACCCTGCTTATTCGTTTGCAACCAAAGCATCGCAGTCGAGGTGAGTTTATAGTGTGCCGTACGTCCCGTGGTCTTCTCTTGCACCTCCACCACATGTATGGAGTCCCAGCAGCCGCGTATCATTTTACTACCATCACCAGCCTTTTTGATCAGTATGACAGCAGCAAATCCATGATCCAAATCCCACAAGTACACAGAGGAAACGCCACCCTCATAATACATTTCACGATACTGATCAAAGGCATAGTTCGCCTCAATTTCCAATTTACGCAAACGCTCGGAGGGCATTTGTCCATCTTCCAGTGGCGGATAATAGGTATTCGACCAGGGTGAGCGATAGGAGTCACCATCACGATTATAATCGCACAGTAGATAATCCTTGCCGTGCTCTTTATCTTTGGCTATCTTCAGAGGTTGATCGACAGATGACAGTAAGTCTTCGCATAATTCAGGAGCCAAATCGATCAGATCAATTAGATTCTTTTCAATCTGCTGGGGCGGCAATCGTCTCATCAGATCCAATGCACAATCCATTTGCATTTCCGACTAACAAATGAAAGTAAGATATAATTTTATTTAAAAAGATTGTTCTAAGTATTGTTTGGTAATTTAAGGAAAGGATTTTTTCAAAAGGAATTATTATTCGATGAATAAGGAATTATTATTCGATGATAGAGGCATTCTTGAATGAATTGAAGTGGGATTGTAGGGTATTATATCTACTCGATCTTTCGACACATGTACTAGACCCAGTACAGAATCTGTAGATGGGCGAAAAGACCCAGAAATATCTTCCAGAGCGCTAATGCGTTGGTTTTATTGAACATGTGTGTATATGCAAATTTGATCGATTGTGTTACCCAACCAGTTGTTTAAAGCATCTGTAAACCATAGAATTTAACATGAGGTTCATTTCGAGTAGTTTGTACTTCTGCCTAGAAGATGAGAATACTTCAGAGCAGTTTCTAGAGAACCTAACGTATGAGTATTCCGGACTAAAAACTATGAAATTGTGATAGCTCCGCAAATATTTGAAGCAAAAATATGAAATTTGGTTAGTATGTAATTAAAAAGCACCGAGGTAAATGGGATCTACTGGGCAGATCAAGGCTTAATTCGGCAAGATAGAAATAAATAAAAAAACCAGGTCAGCATATCTTATCGGTGCTAAAGAAACGATCACTCAAAAAGAGTTTTTGTAAGTGAGTTGGTCTTTATCGAGTGATGAAGCTGTATTTACACGACCGGATGTTTCAGCTGAGCTGCTGTCAACGCCTGTAACAGGCGTCTAAGTAGTAGTGTTTGGGGATTCTGAAAGCTGTTCCTTCTGTCTTGATCTGTGTATTGTTCAGTGGGCTGTACCTTTTTGGGACAGCCATGAAGAAAAGATCATCATGACCCCAAGTAACTTTTGCTCTTAGTACAATTACTAACGTCACAATGTTCATATGAACCAGATGATTTCAAAGTTACTGTAACTGAGCTAACTGAGCTTCCTAGTCAGGTGTAAATTAGCGTTCCCCAAGAAGAGAGGAACGAAAATGTGACCACCCATGACTTAGGCAAGCTTTCGGTGTTAATTACCAAGTGTCTCCGGCCCCCAGGGTCTATGTCTGGAGAACTCTATAACAAACGCTAAACTGAGTTGCTCTGCTGAGTTTTTTGATACTCAGGTGAAAACACAGCTAAGAAATCAGGTCGTGCAAACACAGCTTAAGAGTTTTGAAACTAAAACTTTATTGAAACCTACTTTTTACTTTATCACTTCCCATTCATTTTCACTACATCCCACTTCCCTGCTCAGTAGTCGATAAAACTACCATTTGATTTTGAGTCATTTGCTTTAATGATAAGCAACCTCTCCTTCCCCCCTCCAAACTTCACAGTGACCGGTAAATATTCTCTGCCATATATGGGCATTACTTAGGTCAGAGGCGGCTACCACAAAACATTTGCACTTGTCTCACAAAATCTATCCGCACCCTCCCTTCAATCAGATGCTTTTCTACCTCCAATTCTGAGCTCAATTCATCTGTTAATGGCCTCTTTTTATTCATATTTTAGCTGCATATTACTCACCATTTTTGCTGTTGTTGTTGCGTATGTTTTTCTTGTTTTTGCAGTTGTATTGCTTCGTTGGCTTCGTCCACTGGTGTTGTGGGTTATAAACTTTCAGTAGGCACTGTCTTTTTTATATCTATGGTTGTATATTTATTGCAAAATTAATTGCACAGAATGAACTTTTTTCAACGAATTGTTCAATATTTATTTATTAAGATGTTGCTCGAGTTGTTAACAGTGTGACCGCCCGCGGCTGAAATGAAAATATCTAACTGAAATTGTATTTAGGTATTAAGATTAGCTCATGCAAACCTTAGAACTAGTTCACAGTGGGGCCAACATTATGGAGGGGTTTTGGGTGGGAATGTATTTCATTTTTTTAAGGTGGCCGATACTTGTTAAGCTCTAGCATGAAAAATGCTATGCCTTGAAATTGATCTCCTTAAGCATTTGATGTCGCGTAACTACTGCGAAATGAAAAACTGTGAAGTGAACTTTCTCTTTTCCACTGACGAATGTTGATCACAGCGACACTAATGTCAACAAAGAACAGCTGATTGAATTGATCTGCAATTGTAAATCAAAGTTTGCCATCCACATGTCAAGGCGGCATGCCCTCCTGGTAGTCCCACCACGATAAAGGAAGTTTGCGGGATTCATACATAAGAAATATTACTGCATGTTAACACTATAAAACAAGGAATGGAACAAATGCCGTTTGCCTCGGCCATGTACAACTCATTGGCATAATCCAACAAGGGGGTCCATACAGTTCTGCCACTGTGCAACGCCATTGACAGAGCTGTTCCTCTTGTGCAGTTCGATAGAAAATCTAGCCTTTTATCGGAAAACAGCTAGATGTCGTGACAGTAGCTAGATCATCCATGACAGTGCCCTGATCATCCGTCGCGGATGATCTACCGAATGGACATTCATCTCTTATAAGGAAATACACAGAATGAGGTCATTTAGATCATCCAGCGGATGACCTTTAGAATGTGCCAGTGGAACAAGGGTATAAGAGAAAGGACAAATTGAAAATGAGCGCAGCAAAAAAGAAAATTACGGCAGAATGCGTCGCCTAATGGCACTTTCTGGGGCCGGCAAGCCGAATCTAATAAACGCCGTGAAAGTGAAAAGCGATGTGTGGCGGATTTGGCGGACTAGAAACACTCGGAAACCCGCCAGAGAACACAGGCGGAACGGAGCACAGTCTGGTCTGTACCTGTGTGGGTATTGGTGGCGGTGTGCGCAACATCATGTGACGTCCCCCAGCGAGGAGTTTAAAATCTATTTGTCCAGCATACTTCGATCACAGCTACCAGACCAAGAGGAATATCATTGAACAACCGTCGGTGCTCAATGATCGAGACAGTAAAACGACCACAAACCAAATGAATGCGCCCAGTTCAGTGGACACCGAACTGCTGGCCTCCTATCCAGCGGTAGTCTAGCCACAATTGCCCCCTGAAGGAGACCGAGCAAAAGCGCATCAGGATGTGCCCCACATCAATGCCTATAAAATCAAGGTAAAAAATGGACTTCAACATAGTAATTCACTTTTATTTCTTAACGCTTCCCTAACAAGGCCTCGACTACGTGTCCCAGGGACCGCTGCCCAATACCATTTTCGAAGAATCACACAGAAAATTTCGGAAGAGGGAATTAACAAGGGCGTAGCCTGCTTTCCAAAAAGGTAGGGGCAGCAGTGCCTGTACGATTCTTAAATATTTCTATAATTTTATTTTTTAGCATTAAATATTTAAATCAAGATGCATTCGATATGAAATGAAAAACCATCATCAAAATATTAGCGGAAAAATGAAGTTATAAGTGAAAACGTGACTTTTCCTACTGCAGATTGTAAAAAGGCATAATGATAAGAACAATTAATGTGTTATTCATTTCATTTATTAATAATTTATTAAAATAGCACACAAAACATCTTATATGAGGTGTTGTTGTTTGTAAGTTCGCGGGCTCATTTAACAGCGCAATAATAAGGTCAACTTTTTCACGAGAAATTTTTCGCGACCCGTAAATTGTGTTTTTATGTTAAATCTTCTTTGGCTTGTCACTAACGCATATACTATGAATACAAATGAATTCGAAATTCGGCACAGGGTAATTTTCTAAAAAAAAATGTATATTTAACCGTTTCGAAACCGAATTAAAAATTGGTTTTTAATGGCAGTAACCCAATCAGATATTGATAATCACTGCAGCACACCAGGTCGCCATGTAGAACAAAATTAATTATTTGAAAAAGATCCAATTTATTAAATCATATTGTATTTCCTTAAGATAAACACAGAAATAATTTAATTTAGCATTTGTTTTTATGTGTTTATGTGTGCTTCTAAAATGCTCAGCTATCCACATATATATCTCCACAATAAGCAGACACAAGCATGTCTTTTTAAATACAAAACAAAATTGCAAACAGAAACAACATTTATCGTGTACAACTAAATGTTTTTTTTTTTCAGTTTTTACATTCTACATTTCAAAGCCCTTAATTTCCATGCTTAACATTCCTTTTAATTGCATGTAGTAAATTAACACAAGTACAAAACTTACACTGATAAAAAGTTGTCAATATCAATTTTTTAAATGTTCTGCTAAAATTGACATTTTATTATTACTTTTCAATTAATTGTAACATTTAAAAAAATATGAATTTGCCTTAAAAAAATAATATTTATTTGAAAATTATGTAAATATCACTTGCTACTATGCACATTGGTCTTTTTTGGCCTTTTTTTGGCATAAGCCCAATAAATTGTTTTTTTCAGATTTCAAATTTTAGCTGGTTTTTAATATTTACATACTCCTATTAGATCAAAAACAAAACATATTCAACCTTTGTGGCAACACTGTTTTCTTGACGGGCTGTTGAAGTCAGCTGTATGTGTGCCACGTGTTTTTTGTGAAATTGGCAGTAAATATTTTACAACTTTTAGTGCGTCTGCTTAAAAAGTTAGAAGCAAAATAAAAATTGTAAAAATGCAAATTTTTAGTCCAGATATTTAAGATTATAAGTTAATAACGCTTTTGTCATTTTTGATTTCGGTCGCCCAATTGTGTCGCGTGTTGTTAATGTGTAATTTTAGGTTGACCCTAACCAGTGTAGCTGTGTTTTGTGGAATAATAGTTAAGCATGGCAAAACGCTGCAAAAAGTTTTAAATGCAAAGTTGTTAACGAAAGTGGCCAGATTTATGAGTAACTAACACTTCTTGCTACAAGGTGCGACTTTTCGAGAAAATTGGCTTTATTGCAGCTGAGTTCGTGCTTAAGTTGAATAGATTACATGAGAAAGAGATAAAAAAATTTTTTTTTGCTCGGTAGCGTCAAAAACAAATTAGTTTTGTGAGTCGTATTTAGAGCTAAAAATAAAAGTACAAACCGAATTTCACTAAAATACCACAAAGTTGGAGCAAATCGGACAGATCAGTTATATGGCAGCTATATAAAATAGTATGCCGAATCGAACCATTTTCGATAAGTTGCTAAAAAAAACTTAAAATGCGTGTTCAAACCGAATTTCAGTTCAATATCTTTAAAAGCAACTAAGTTGGTGCAAATCGGCCAGATCGGTTATATATGAAATAGTGTGCCGAGTTGAACAAAGTTCAATAAGTCGCTTTAGGAGCTTAAAATACATGTTCAAACTAAAACTCAGTTCAATAGCGTAAAACCAACAAAGTTAGCTCAAATGCGCCACAATGGCTATATGGGAGCTATATGAAGTAATGGTCCAAGTCGAACCCGATTTTGCAAGTCGTATTAGAAGCTAAAAATACGAGTGCAAAACAAATTACTGTGCAGTAGCATAAGAAACAACAAGTTTGGAGCAAATCTGCCAGATAGGTTATATGGCAGCTATATAAAATATTGGTCTAAATTGAGTGAATCTTTGCAAGTCGTCTTTGGGTTCCAAAATATGCGTACAAACCAAATCGGGGGTCAATATCTCAACAACTAGAGTTTATGCCAAAAAAAAGCCAAAAAAAAAAACCAGTGTGCTATGGTCCAATTTGAAATAAAATCAAATATTACTTTGACGCCTTATTAAAGTAGTTTTATCATCATAATATTAATTACGCTAGCTTACAGCGTTTTCGATCCCGACCATTTGGCAGTCATTTCATATGTGATATGTTCCCTTTACTGAGTTCAAAATTGCAGTCCAAAAATTGTTAAGCTAGAAAAGTAGCTTTAGAAAAATGTGTATATCTTTGGTATCGGCTTATTTGTTATAAAAAGTAAAATTTTCTTAAAAGGTAGTTGAATGCCCTATCATTTATTCCTACACCATTTCTAAATCTAGTGCTTGGTTTCGGCGTTATTAATGTTTTTATCGGCTACTTTGTATTAAATACATCACTTTTTTGAAAAAGGCTAGATTTTAAGTGCGATTTTCATCACGAAAAAAATTGTGTAAAATTTATTTTATTGCTGGTCTCCAAAAACTCATCTATTAAAAATACAACGCCACATTTTTCATTAAAGTCCATCGAAGAATTTAAAAGTTATTGGCATTTAAGTAAAAAAATGAAAGGATTTAAGTTCATGCAAATTGACTTAGTTTGATTGTTCGTTGTAGAAGGCATTGTTAACATTCAAACTATTTTATTTAAGGACTACTATGCCATGTCAAATTTATTTTATATATATTGATTTTTTTGAATGCAAAAATTATCTACTAAATTACTAAATTGAGTAACTCTTGCAGGCATTACATATTTACAACTCCGCTAACAATTTTACCTTTACCTTTACCTATTCATAACAAATAATCCGATACCGAAGATATACACAGTTTTCTAAAGCTACTTTTCTAGCTTTTCCTCGATTTCTCCGGACTCAGCGAAGGGATTTAAATAGGGAATTGCTACCAAATGTTCTGGGTGGCAAAATTTTTATTATTTTGTAAACTAGTTATTGATTATTCTTTGCACACCTGCTTTGGTGACTTTCCGACTTTGCCCATATCCAGTTTATTTCATCTCATCCAGGCTTTCGGCAACTCCACCGTGCTTCCTTAAATTTCTTTTAACAATAGCCCAATATCGCTCGTAACTCTGTACAAAATATTGCTTTTTTCGTTAAGGAGTGCCTGTGCTGCTCGAGCGTAGTGCGTGGATGCAAGAACACTCTACCCACATTATGTTTTTTATAAAATAGTATTAGGCGTTTCTTCAAGCACTCTTTCATGTAAATATCAGTTTATATTGCCCTTTGATTCCATGTGAATTGTCGACACAGAATTGTCAGCTGTACTGCCTCACTCTTCACACAAAGAAATCTGTTTGTAAATTTAACCGATATTGTGGGTTAGAAATGCGCCAACCCATAAAGTCGGTAAAATTAACAAAATTCGTAAATCTTTACGTAAAGAGAACTATTAACTAACTAATAACTAGAAATGCGCCAACCCACAAAATAAGTAATATTTACCGATGTTTACAGTAAGTAATTTTCTTATTGTGTTCACAGTAATTTTACTATACAATTAGTAATTTAACAGCTGTTACTCAACTGTAGAATAGTAGGGTGGGATACTATTTTAGCTGTCACAAGTTGCCAATCTACTTGAGCTCATCATCATCCCAGAGCAGAAGAGGCAACCCCACACTACCCTGACCCCCAGCAATTTTGTTTCTGAATCATTTGTTCGAATTAAACAAATTTGTATTTTATTTTAAAAATGTTTACTTACTCTGGGGGAACTCGAACTAGGGGACCCTTGAACTGAACACGATTGAAAGAACGTCTTTACCAGATACTCAGATATCGCATAAATGAGACCACTTGTAATTCTCAAGTTCAAATTCAGTGAAAGTACAATGTAAATATAAGGGCCAAAATGAAATTTTCTCAATCAACAACTTTCGCGGTGAGATTTACTGTCGGTAGAGTTAATCCGTGTAGCATAAAAATTCATTTAAAAAGTTATACTATTTGTGCGGTAAGATTTACTTGTGGGTACAGTTAATTACTGCAAAAACACAGTTACTATTTCTAAGATAAAGTTACTGTAGTAGCAGTAACTTATTAAAACAACAAAATATGTGAAAAAATATTTGTAGTTAACTTTCTTAAAATGCAACAACAAAACACGTACTAAAATAAATACACGGAACTTAGAATTGCTTCGGTAGATTTTACTGTTAGCACAGTTATCAAACAACAACAAAACCACATGCATAAAAAATTTTGAAAAAAGTTCCTGTCTGCGTAGTTAATTTTACTCACCAAATTTTTTTGTGTGCTTAGTGCAGGGGCCGGCAAATCACACATGCTCAATTTGGCGTTTCGTGGGTGTGTTTAGCCACGCGAGAGCGCGCTCATTTAGCACTTCTTTGTTGTTGCAAAAGAAAGCAGTATAACCTCGTATATTGTTGGTGTGTCGACGCGCCGGACTCTGGTATACACATTAGATAGGTACGCGCCGGACTCTGCTTTAGTGTAAAATTGTGGGCCGGATAAAGTTGTTGAGTCCAATTTCGAACCTGTTTCGTCGTCCATCACAAAGCATTCGACTGCATCATTGCACAACCGATCATAAAGCTTTCGAACTCTCTGCTTTTTAACTTTTAATTATCTTCTTTTGTATATCTTCACCCTTTGTATCATTGACACGATTTTTTCCCCAAATCTCGAACCGTTTGTTTCTTCTTATAATTTTGCTCAGTGTACGAGCGAACACACAAAAGTGTTTGCCTGTAAAGGAAGTGACCACAGTTTCGTGATGTCTATCGTCGGGTTAGCCATCTTAATCGGCTGCCTGGGGCAGTTGGATGCTTGGCTCTACAATTTGTCTAATCACGGAGAGTTCGATCAGCAATCAATAGAGAAAGAATTAAGGCTGTTGCTCATCAGGCTACGCTTTAAGCAGCCCTACAATACCTTACTAATCTATGGACCCGAATGCCTATGCCATGCTGTGTTGCCACATTTGAAAGTCACCAGTGTGTTGGCCAAATCAGGTAGCACCGACTATGACTGGAATTTCGGCAGCTTGACCCTAATACTCAGTTGTGGAGCGGATGGTGAGAGGGAACTGAATCCGCGCACCTTATTCCAGCTGCAAGGTACCAGGCGTTTGATCTATTTGGAGGATGATCTTATACAACCAGAAGTTGTGTGTGGCAAGTATTTTGCCAAGGAACAGTACAACATAGCCTTGCTATATAGCGAGAGAAGACTCATTTATGCCTGTCGCTATTTTCAGTCTCCCAACTATAAAGAGCAGGAACCTTCTTCATCAGAGGACATTTTTACGGAACAATTTCTGGACATGAAGGGAGCCATCATTCGCACAGAAGCTCCTCGCACTAAGCTCTATGATGACGAAAAGACGGGTCAGGTCAAAATGATTGGCTACGTGGCCCAAATGGTAAAAAGTTTTGCCAAAAAAGTTAACGCCACGTTACAGCTGCGCTCAGAAACAAAGGGCCTCAATAGGACAAATTATTTTGGTGACATTGCGAAATGGACGGAGGAAAATCAATTGGATTTGGGCAGTTCATTGGCTGTCACATTTGCCAAGAAGGACATGGACTTTCTTACCTATCCCTATGTATTGTCCAGCTACTGTTTTATGGTACCCATTCCAGCCAGATTGCCCTATTATCAGATATATGTGATCATAGTGGATCCACCGGTGCTGGGAATCATCTTTATTATATTGTGTTTATTTTCTTTGCTGTTGATTTATAGTCATAAGATGTCCTGGCAAGACCTGAGCCTGTCGAACATTCTGCTTAATGACCAAAGCCTACGTGGCCTTTTGGGCCAGTCGTTTCCCGTGTCCGCGAACCCCAGCAAAAATCTGAAGTTCATCATTTCTATACTCTGCTTTGCCAGCATTATGATGACCACCATGTATGAGTCCTATCTGCAGTCCTTTTTCACGCAAGCACCACCTGAACCGTCTATACGTTCCCTTGCGGATGTGGGTGACTCACGCTATTTGGTTTTAATCACCAAAAAGGAGCTGGACTTACTTTTAGTTAATGTCAATTTGACTTGGAGAGATGCGCGCCAAGATCGTGGAAAAATTATCAACGATTATAATGAGTTTCTAGCTGCGCGCGACAGCTTCAATGCCAGTTACATTTATCCCGTGGACCAGATACGCTGGAGAGCCTATCAGGAACAGCAGAAGCTCTTCGAAGAGCCCGTTTTCTACTACTCGGATGACTTTTGCCTGAATCGTTTTGTGTTTTTTTCGATTCCGGTTCGGCGGCACCTGCCCTATCGTGATTTGTTGCAGGAGCATATGGTGCGCACCCAGGAATTTGGTTTAATGTGGCTTTGGATTAAAAGTGAATTCTTTGAAATGGTTCGATATAAAAAAACGCCACTTAAAGACTTAAGTCAACCGAAACTAGATCCCGAAGAGATTACTTTGGATGATGTGTCCTTGATATTGGAGCTGTATGTGTTAGCTTTGATGTTAAGCTGCTTTTGCTTTGGCTGCGAACTCTGGGGATGCAAGAGGACGCGTTGCCTGTTTCAACCCAAAAAGAAAACCATGATATTTTAAAGGTTTAAGCGAGAAATGTATTAAAAACACAAAATAAAGCAATTAAGAAAATCGGTCGAGCTCGTCTGCAAAATAACATGTTAAGGTCGGAACCCCTAAGTCCGCACTGGATTCTACATGAACGAATGATCGTTGTGGTATTTGTTGTACACGCCCAATGCTTATTCCTTGAACATTTGATATATAAGTAACTTGCCCATCGTGTTGAAGTGTGACAGCAAGAAAGTCTGCTGAGGGAGGCCCTTGAAACAGTACTGTGCAGACAACCCATTGCTATCCAAATGTAATAAATCTTTGTTAATTTGTGTTGATTACACTTGGCAACAAGGTTTAGTATATTTAATGGTTGGTGATGATTCTACATGTGCTGAACATGAATCTGTTTTTGGAAATGGTCCATAACGTCTAGGTTTTTGGTAATTTGAGCTTAAGGCTGTTAAAAATGCCCATTTTGACCATTTTCAGGGGTGTTTTGTAAAGGACCTACACTTTTGTTTTGAATCTCTTAATAATATAGTATAGTACTATTTCTTAGCTTCAAAATAAATGGTTCAAAAGAAATTCTTCGATTTTCTTAATCGAAGATATACCATTTTGAATACAAAAAGAGTCAAAAAAAACTATAGGATCCTCACAAAACGTGTCCAAAATGGGTAAAAATTTTTTTTTTTAAACTTTAACTGAAATTCCCGACGTGAAGGAACATTACTGAAAACAGATTCGTGTTCAGCATACGAAAATGATCTCGAATCACCATCAACTCTTCAAAGGTAATACGTAGGCTACCGTTAGCGCTGTTACTCTGATTATTAATCTGCTTATAGCTCCACTAACGTTGATTTGATCGTTTCCAAACATGGTAAATCTTTCCTTAAGTTCGTGTGTGACATCACTATTGTCTCCAACTGTCTTAAGCTTCTTCAGCCCAAAAGAAAAAATCATAATATCAAATCTCATACCAGCTGCTAAATTTAGAGCTTTCTCCACTTCAGTGACGGACTGGGGACTGAGTGCTTGGCTTCAAAACTGTGACAATTGACACTTTTGTTTACCACTTAATGCTCAAATTGCATGTTTATTTGAAACAAAATGGAGGTCGTATTAAAAAAAAAGATGTCATAGTTGTTGTCGTTGACATGCAACAGCATTTTGTGGCTGTTTCGTTTAATTAAGTTCATTTTAATTCTACTTTCATTTTTAGATTTTTTATTTTTAGTGTCAACGAGTTTTTGATTAATTTTGGTTATGACAAACGTTTACTTTGCACTGGGGCAGCTATCCTAAATTTGGCCAAAAGTCGTAATTTTTCTGGATAAATCACGTTTCGAAAATGATTTGAAATACATTTGTTTATTTTATTCCAAAATTTTAATCAATTTTTTCAATTATTATCAATTTATTGAATCCATTTTTTTGAAGTTTGACTATTATTTTTTCTACGGTTTGCACTGTGGGCCAGAAATCTAATTTTTTGGCCAAAACTCTGGCATTTCTACACCAGCCTAGCTAGGTAGCTGAAATTTTTACAAAATGTTCTTAAAAGATTGAACTTGACGTACATAATTTAAAAAGCAAAAATAAAATTTTATAAGATATTTCTAAACCAAATCAAAGTTGGAAAATATTTAAACATTTTCGTTTTTTAATTAAAAAGAAAATACTTGTAATTGGATTTGACCCAAATCTTGCAAAGAAGTATATGGGTATTTCCATGATGCCGAACGCGACAGTCGTACGCATTTAAAGTGAAATAGAAACCATATTAAAATAATTTGTTTTTCTTATGTTACTTTAACTTATAGCACTTTCGAAGCACTTTATTTAGTGAGAAAAAAGTAGAGCACACCTAGTGCTGGTTCCAAGATAAAGCCAATCAAAAAGCGATTCGCCCGCGACAAAAAATGAAAGTGGTGTTTTTTGCCTCAAACTCAGCGAGATCTGCCAAAACCATTTAGTGCGACTAATTTTAAAATGTTGAATAATTTGTCTGTATATTAGAATTTATTTGATCGAAAAATGTTTTTTATTTTTTTTATTTCAAAATAAAATATGATTCGATACGTGACATTGCGAACGCGACACTTTTTTCCATCATTTTATTTATGTGGTTTCTGTTATAGTGCGAAGCAAAAACATACGATTGATTGCAATCACAAAGTCATGTTTTCTTATGCATTCTTTTAAAACCCTTTTTACCCTCAGAAAGATTTTAGATAGCAAAAGTAAGTGCAATCTATAGGCATGAAATGAAACAAATGTGCAATATTTATGTCCAAATTAGAAAAGTCTCGCTAGCGCACCCGTAAAACCGATTATTTCGAAGTGGGTTATGATTGAATGTAAGATTGGCTTATATTAGTTCAATTTAATTGTTTGAGTGTTTTTAAGCACTTTCAATTTATAGGTTTGGTGGACCTTTTGGTGGAAATGCCCATATATAAGTACCAGATATCCCGTTTGCGAATTCGATTGATCGGAATTGCTGAAGTGAAGACATTCAACCATTCCGATTCCGCATGATTTGATCCAAATCAAAAACGGAAACAAGGCTGATATATATAAAAAAAAATTTGATAGGATTTTCAGCCAATTAGACCACTTCAACCGATTTTTCTATCAATGTTAGCTTTTCTCTAGATTTATATTTTGATATTTATTCGAATTTTTAAAAAAAAAAGTATCACAAAGTTTTTCCCAGAAAATCTGGACATGCATAAAAAGCGGCATACTTTTAGGCTGGACAATATAAAAAGGTACAGCATTTCAAACTCGATTTTCTGAAAACCAAAGCAAAATCGCGCAAAAGCGCATACCTACAGCTATAGTCCAATATTCAAAGAAAATAATAAGACATGTTGCAAAGGAATTGAGAGGCGTACTTTTGGGTAAAAAAGTAAAATATTAAAATACAAATTCTAGAGAAATTCAAATAGAGTTAAAAAAGGCTTGGCTTAAAAGCCGTTTGCCTGGCGTTCTCCAGTATTTTATGCTCGAGTATTGGGCTAAGCTGACCTCTGCCTTAGAGTACTACACACAGCTTCCCCGGTCTTCCCGAGATACTGCATCGTTCCTCAAGGCAGAGGACCACGCTGTTGCCGCGTGGCAACTTAATACTACAGATCTCCGTAGTCAAGCAAGATATTCTGACGGTACCGCATACATTCCCGCAAGAATATTGCAAGGGGTCGCCAGTTTGGCCCACTATCTCCAGAGGATGCCTGCATAAGTGAAGCCGCCTGAATTCTGCTAGAATGGGGCGCCGAGCGACAAAATGAAATACATCTTCCCTCTCGCGTAGGTTGCACAGCTCGCATTGGTCATTTGTTCTTGCGATGTAAGGAGTGTAATTTAGGTAAAGGAGTTCCGTTCGCGCCTTAAATAGCATTGAAATGGTTGACGCGTCAAATTGATCGTTGAAATAGTTTTTATCATTCTATACGTATATCTAGACTGACTTTGGCGTGCCTGGGACTCGAAGAGATCTCGTGCGTGTTGATCTAGCTTTAGCAGAAGGTTGATATGAAGGTGATCCCACGTGTCTATTGCATTCAAGTTGTGCTCAAGGCCCTGCTGCGTAGCCAGTTGCACGCACTCTGCAAAAAAACTGCGTTTTGGACTCCAACAGATACGTTGCCACAATTCGAGGCTGTCTTGATTGGGGGATTTTCATCACCTTTACGAGATAATCAAAGTGTAACTGTAGTGTGTACGTGTAGAGAGTGGGCAGACCTGTCTCAAGATGTATCGCATAGTTTGGCGTGTTCAGTGGAAGGAAGAATAATTTTTTCACGAAGAAGCTTCTCCACCTCCTCGTAACTGGTGTATCCCCACACCTGCGTTTTCACCTCTACTTTTCGCCTTTTATCTGAACGATCTACAGGAGGAACTAAGTGATGGCATGCATCTCGAGAATATCAACCTTAGGTTGTTGCTCTATTTGTTGCCTTGTGTTATTTTACTATGGTGCGATTTTGCTTTGTTTTTGCAGAAAACTCAAGTTTGAAATTTTATACTAATTGATATTTCTAAGCTAAATTTGCAAATATGAAATTTCTTATGATTTTCCACATTTCCCGAGAAAAACTGATTGAAAAATCAATTTAATAATCGTTGTTTTAAGCTGGGCTGCAAACCTCGAAAATTCTGCAAAAGGTTCGTTCCGAAGGTTAAAACCCTTTGTGATATATAAGGTTCCTTAACTTATGCTTAAATGTTAAATGAACTCAGTCGACTTACTCAATTAATTGGATCACAACGACCTTAAAACCTTAACAGGCTAATAAATAGTGTAATTGAGTGATTTGAAAAGTTTTGGTTCCCTTTTGAGACACATCTTTTGAGTATCCGAACCATGGTTAGTCCTTTTTTTGTCCTTAAAACTGATAATTTCCCAAAAATAAAACATTTGATCCATATATTTTTTTTTTTATTATATTTTAGCAACAAGTTTATTGAATTTAGGTTCGTTCATATACTTTTTATGTTTACTTTTCTCGTTCTGTCTTAAATGTTTTCCATTTCCTTTGCTTTGTGAGTTTTTGTTACAATGCGTTTGTTTTTGTTTGTTCAGTGAGTTGTGTTTTGTTTTTTTTAGCTTAATTTTTATATGTTACACAAAAATTGTTATGGCATAATCGTAAATTTTGGTTAATCCGAATTCATGTGTGTGTGTATTTTTGTTTTTGTTTTTTTTTTCCTTTCATTTAAAATATATACCAAGCTGCACATATATTTCAGTTATATAGAAATCAAATGCATTTTTCCGTTCGTTTCCATTTCCGTTTGCATACGTACATATCCAAATAGTTAGTACATAAGTATGCGTGTTTATGTAGTTCAAGAAACTTAATTACAATTTGTTTGTGGTTTGTAATCGGGTGGATTTCCATTTCCACATACAAGTATAAATGTAAATTCTCAGACTTTAATTTTTAACTAAAGTGCACTACACAATTCAGAAATTGTCGAGTGTGTGTGTGTGTGTGTCAGAGAGAAATCAATTTAATCAGAGTTTAATCAAGCTGCGAAAATAAACTCAACTCAATTAATTCGTATTTGCTTAGTCAATCTTTTCAAGTTTAATATTTCGGCTAATTCAATATTTATTTACTTCGACATTTTTGCCAATTCGAAATTAAAAAAGTGGTTCTCATTTAGATTTTATTTCGTATATGCAAACATTTGCGCTTGACAATCAAATGTTGATCACAGTTTTATGTTTTCCTTCTTCTTTCATTTTTTGTTAATTATTTATTTAGTTTTATCGTATAAACTCGATTTCATTTAGCTATTTATTCGACTATTTTTGAGTGTTGTCTGAGTGTTGTTTTGTTTGGTAGTGTATTGTGTGGTGATTGTTTGTTGTGGTGGTGTGTTTTGTAGTGTAGATCAACCAAAAATGCTAAAGGGGGGGTAGGAGTAAGTACATCTAGACAAAAACTCACCATGCCTCACCATGCCTAACCATTCCAAATCCATGCTTTATGAACAGCTCAATCTCAATCGCTTTCTCAGTATTATTATTATAATTTTTGGTTTTGGTTTTTTTTTTGTTTTTTAGAGTATTAATACTATTACGTATTTAGAAAACTTTTACGAAATATTGCACAACTTTTGAAAATGTTGACTCTTGATTTTTAAAAATATTTCCCTTTTGTTTTGTTAAATTTAATACCTGAGTTGTTCATAATCGTTTTTGCATGATTATTACATATTTTCATCGTTTCAATTGTAATACATATCGAAAAAGTGATTCGTTATTTTTGCGGATTTTCATATTTATTAAATGCATGTATACATCGTCGTGAGTCTTGATAATGCCCTGAGTTTGCTCTTCTTTTCTCTTCTTAAAACTACATTTACACATATTTTTTAAGTACATTTTAATATACATTAGTTATGGACTGTGTTTTTTTTTTTGTTTTGTTTTGTTGTTGTGGTTTTTCTTAGTTTGAAAATCAAAATTTTCTGTGGTATTTTTGAAAACTTTGCAGTTCAGCACAAAAGTTGAATTTTATTTTAATTTTTGGTTTTTTTTTCTCTTTTTTTTTGGATGTGTAACTCAAGTTTTGTTGTGGAAATTAAAAAATTAAAACATTTGTGATAACTCATCTAAGGGGTTGTATACGTTGCGTAGTTTTTTGGAGAGAATATTAATGCATTATTGGGTGTCGCATTTTCACTTATTTCTAATCTTTTCGGGTTTGAGATCTATGCTTAGTCGATAGCGGATGAAGTTGAAAATGTTCAATTTTCTACCCTGGGGGCAGATTTTCCAACAACGGAAAATCACATCACAAATTATTTCGCGAGCTATCGTTACAAACCGAATTTCAAGTCAACTGCATGAAATAATAGTTTTTGCATAAAGACTTTTCCGGGAATTTTCCCACCCTGAGCCTGATTTTCCAATTCCAAACCGAATTTCAAGTCAATTGCATGAAATAATAGTTTTTGCATAAACACTTTTCCCCGAATTTTCCAACCCGGGGGCGGATTTTCCAACATGGCATGTTGAATTATTTAGCAAGCTATCCTTACAAACCGAATTTAAAGTCAATTGCATGAAAAATTGTGTTTATATAAAGACTTTTTCTGGAATTCCCCCACACTGGGGGATGATTTTCCAGCATTACATTTCAAACTATTTCGCATACTATCCTTACAAACCGAATTTTAAGTCAATAGGATGGAAAAAAGGTTTTTTACCTGTAGAATTTCCTAGCCAATTTCCTTGTGTCCGAGTCAATCGGATGAAAAATAATCTCTTACCCATACAAACTTTTTCAAAACCCCATCTAAGTTCCCATTTTCATCACAAATGGAAACTACTGTCCAAATTTCAGCCTTCTATTTCTTACCGTTCGGGCTGTGCGTAGATTGTCAATCAGCCAGTAGTGAATCAGTCTGAACAAATTCTTTTACATATATAGCAGACGAGCTGCTATTACATAATATGAAATTCCCAGCAAGGTTTGGTTCCCAGTTTGTTTCGCAAATCACAAGAGCCTAAACCAACGCGATTTTGAAGGTTTCGGTTTTAATCTGGTTTGCAGTCCAGGAGAAAATTTCCACTGAAATGTATTTTATCAGAGTATAAATCGACCTGACGGCTACCAAGGCTGCCAACCCTTAAAACTAATCAAGCCCTCCAAGTCCCACTACCCCAGGTCACCAATGGCACAACTCAGATCACAATACTCAGCTTCATTAAACAACTATCTGGCAAGTATAAACCAGTCGATAGTAGATGAATGCCCAAAGTGTGGACTCACCTTTCAATACACGCCTCATCCATTCAACGGCCCGGCCGACCACACAACATTCACACCACTACATCTCTGGACACACCCCACACACACAGTAGGCTTCCAAGGGTTGGACCTGAAGAGCTCGACCTAGACAAACACTATTAACCCACTACTCGAATACCCCCTTTCCTTTCAAGCTTCTTTACTCAACTTTCGCTGTTTACACACAACATATGCTTATATTAATCTCTTCCACAGCGGCTACAACAACAACCTTTAAAATTCTGCCAAAAGTTCGGTCGAACTCGTTGTAAAGCTTACGGTTCGTTTCCCGGACCGTTCCCTTAACTTATCAAAACTTAGGTTTATATTTTTGCAAACCTGATCGGCTTTTTTTTTTTTAAAGAGTACCAAACTATTTGATACGTGTATTAAAAGCAGGGGCCGGCGCGTCGCTATCTATTAAGCATACAAAAGTGCTCAGCGGCAGCTACGTCGACACACGCAACATAATAAGGTCATCACTGCGCTGCTTCGGCAACAATGCCGCCGGGTAAAATGAGCTTCGTGTCAGTGACTACACAATCATACGCAATGCCAAAATGTGAATGTGTTTTTTGCCAAATCAGACGTTTCCTTTCAAAAGTCCCTGGTCCGTCCATGAAAGGTTTCCATTATCAATGTGGGATTTACCGCTTTTGGATATTCTGTGGATAATATGACGACCGATCAAATACTATACACTTATTAATTTTCCCCTAAAATATCAAGAAAATTGTATAAAATCTTAAAAAATCATTTTGCCTGAGTAGCAAAGGGCACACTCTCTAAAAGTCAACAAAATTGAACTGGTCTCCATCAAAGAAGTTTAAAGTCTAGTACTGAGGGTGTTCGAATTTTTCTGACTACGTCCGTCTCCCTCTAAACACCTTGTTTTCCTAGGTCGGAAATACTTTCGAGTAAATTATCTTGTTGGCACAATGAAGTATCAAAGAGTGTTTCAACCTAGCGGCGCAGAGCTCAACGTGTTGTGTCGAAAGTATGTAGCTACGCCGGACGAAAAAGTAATGTACTACAATCGCTGCTTATCGTTAGAGCAAAGTTCCCCAGCCATAGACCCTGGGGGCCGAACATACTCGCCAATTCACACCAAATGTTGCCGAAGTCACAGTTTCTCACTCTCTGCTTGAGGAACCCTATGTTAGAGAGATAGTAATCGAAAACAAACAGAGCGCGAACATTCGTAATGGGCATCCGATGATAGTTCGGCTCTAGCATACATTCTATATTACTTATTATGCAGGCTGTGGGCACCCCGTTTACACAAGCGGCCATTTATATGACCAAGTAAAGCAGATTGTATGGGATTATTTCCTTCATATTGATGGCAAAGTAACGTAGGAGTAATCTGTTAAGTAATGCCAATTTGCGCCGCTGGGGATGGAGTAAAATTCACTCAAAAAAGAGAGGCATATTGTGCTACTATGTCAGCGTTGGTCAACGAGAGCGAGGCCAAAAAGCGAGATTGATTTGGTGTGCGAAAATAAAGCGCCATGAACCGGCTTCGATCGGACCCAAGGCCTGTTTACTCTCCTGGCCTCAGCTTCGACATGCGTTCAGCTCGTGTATGTGTAAATAGCAAAATGTTTTCGGCCCCTGGGGGGTACCAGTGACCAACGCTGTTCTTTGTTAAATCTTCTTTGTCTCCATACTCACCAAACCAGAACCATATTTGTAAACGTCTAAAAATCTATGGATTATATTTAGCCCTTGAAGTTTTACTTTACCGGATTACCTCAGCCCAATTATAAAAATCTATACCAAACAGGTAAAACATTTATTTGTAATTAAATTGAAAAACGGAACTCCCAAAAAAATTAGTTTTTGCTATCAAAAACTTCAACTTGTCCCACAAATCTTCTAAATGCTTGTCCAAATAATAGATTTTATTCTACAAACATGCAACGTATATAACCTCTTAGTTTGTCATATTTGTATTAAAAACTAAATACTAAATTCCTCCTTTAAAGTCACACCATTAGCCTTTTACTTGGCAGATTTTTTCTCAAATTTTTTTTTTTTTTACCTTTTTTTTATGCTTTATGCCGAAAAATTTGTACGAGTTTTTTTTTTTCATTTATAAATATTTTGAATTAATTTTAATTTAACTGCTAAATTTTGTTTTTACCTGAAATTTTGTACTTGTCATTGTTCCAAAAGTTGTTTTGTATGTTTTGGTTTTTTTTTTTTTTGTTTTTTTAAGTGTGACTTAACTAAAAAAATATTTGAAAACCAAAAAACTAGAACTAGAAAAAAATGCAAAGAAAAAGCACACATACATTAAATATAATTTGTACTTGGATTTGTCCAATCTTCCTCGATTTGTGTGGGACAAATTTACAACAACTTGATTTACACATATTGTGGGGAGAGGATGCTAAACATTTATATACTCGTATGTTGAATACAAACACTGATTGGATATCTAAGAATTTTTGAACTGAACTGTAAAGTTGCTTAGGCCTAAACACATGTACTTGTATTTAATTTTAGAGTGTGTGTGTGTGTGTGAGTTGGTATACATATTTGTCCAAAGAAAACAAATTGAAAACAGAAGAAACAAACTGAAAAAAAGAAAAAAGTAAAAATTGCCAATTGTTTTGGGTTTTAACATTTATTTAGTTGTTTATTATATTTAGAATAAATTTAAAATGTTACAAATTAAAAGTGTGTGTGTGTGTTTAAAACAAGCCAATTTTTTGTTTGTGTGCAGTTGTTGTTGAGCTTAAAACTTATGCACTAGCTAAATAAGACAGCAGTAGCTCGGCAGCATTTCGCCAGCTGCTAAGCTGCTGCTGCCTCGTTTCGGTGGTGGTGCATTAAAACCTTTTACAACTTTTGTTTATAGTTATTTAAAATAACTTAAATGTTCGCCCGCTGCTATTGTTTTTGTTTAGAAATTAGAAAGAAATTTATAATTATACATAAGTACAATTGGCTTCATTTTCCCCATTATTTTCACTTGGTTCGTTTATATATTTATGATATTAAACTAAATATTAATAGAAAACAATTACTAACAAAAATATATAACAAAAATTACATAGCTCCGTACTTAGTAGTAGTGCATATACTCAATATTATTTCTCGAAAAGTTGTGTTTTTTTTTTGTTTGTTTGTAAACTTATTATTTTTGTACCTGTTTACAGTTTATGTATACATTTATCAAAATAACTTAAAAAAAAAAGGAAACACAAAGTTTTACATATTATATTAATTATGTATTTATATATGTATGTACATCATAAACATTCATCTTTTGTTTTTATTTGGTAGACATTTGAAAATGTGACGTGGGTGACGACTCTGTACGCTCTTCTAAATGCAAAATGGCGACATTTTTGTGTTGAATTTGCTTCATTTTTAAAGGGAGGGGGGGAGGGGGACTTACTTACAAAGAAATTATTTTATGCCGCTTGTCGAAAGTTTTTTTTGTGGCCTAAAAGTCATAAATAGTAATTTATATAGGTATATATATTTAGTGTTTTATGCATATTTTGTAAATTTAGTTTTTATTTTCGTTTTCTTTTTTTTTTTGTATTTTTGTTGTTTAATATTTTAGCCGAAAGTTTAAGCCTAAATTATTTTTTGCTTGGTTTTTCTTTTAGAAAATTTTGTTTTTAATAACCTTGCCAAAAATTTCCTTATCTGGACAGTAGTAGTTACGCTTAGCTCATGCAAAAAGTATACCGTTAATTTGTTTTTTGTTTTTTTTTATCATAAATTTTGTAGCCTTAAATAATTTCTTTGTATTGATTTTTAGATTATAATAAGGGTTGGTTGTTTTTTTTTTTTTTTTACTTTACTTGTTTTTGCCTCATTTAGTTGCTTTGCCGAAATTTATGTTTATCTCTAAATCTTCTCTACACATACATACAAGAGTATAGTAAAATGTTAGAATATTTTGCTTTAGCCAAAAGTATTTTTTGTTTGTTTTTTTTTTGTTGCTGTGTAATTTTACATTAAATGTTTGTGTGTGTGTGTGTGTAATTGTTTAAATTTTGTATGTGGGTTTAGTTTAAATTTAGCGCATATTTACAAAAACCTGTGTAAAAACAAAAACTGTTTCAAAATTTTACAACCGAAAGCCAAAAATTGTTTCCTTTTTGTACAGAAGATTTTTGTAAATATTTTTTTTTTTCAAGGGTTGGCCGAAAAAACATAAAATTGTCCCAAAAGGTATTTGGTGGGGCTGGGGGAAGCTGTTTTGTTTAAGACAGGCAAAAAACAAAGACTCTGTATACACTAAATGGCGCATTGCTTACAAATTTGTGGAAAACGTGGCACTCGAGACGCTCCTTGGCACTTAAAACCAATCAGAGAGCCACCTACAAGTTTTTGAACTCAGCACAAAGCCCTCAAGCGAGGCACTACAAAGTTCTCAACCGAGGCACCGCAAAGTCCTCAATCGAGGCACCACAAAATCTACAAAATCCCATTTTCAAAAGCATTGAACACTCTTAAAATACTGCAGAAGGTTCAGTCCTGAGTTTTGAAAAAAAAGTGGGCGTCGTGGTAAAGCCGGTACGAGCGAAGCTCTTTTCGAAAAAAATCTGATTTATCTTAGCTGCAAGTGAATTGTGTGTGTGTGTTACTCGATAATCAGTAATCGATACTCAGAATTCGATATTCAGTACTCGATACTCAGAACTTGATACTAAGTACTCGATTTTTAAAACTCAATACTCAAAACTCGGTACTTAGTGCTCACATCACACAATCTATCAGCTGCTACACAAATGGCTAATGCGACTGACTTTGCAAAGACAAAGGTGTACCCAAAAGAATGTGTGGCAAAGACAAAATTTTTCTAGTTTTAGTCCTCTAGTCGAACCTCCTTGAAAGAACTTCGCTCTAAAACACCCAGCAAGCCAAGTTCGGAGTGCTCCAAATTATGCGTCTGAAAAGAGCCGAGCTTAAGAGGGTTTTCGGAGCTCATTCAGTGCTCTCTAAACACGGGCTCATAAAAAGCACTTATGTCTGAGCATTTTCGGAGTCGCACTCCCATATACGTCTGAAAAGAGTCTTCCAGGAGGCGATTCAGTAGCCCTTCAAGTGTCTAGAAAATTAACTTTTTGGGACAGTGGTGTCCAAACTCACACAATCAAGCATTGCTCTTGTGTGCGTAGCAGCCAAACACCAAGTAAACATGTTGACATTTCAACATGAGCAACAATCAAACAAAAAAACGCCTCGTGAGAGAACAAAAAGTCGCACACGCACGTTTTCTCTCTCTCTCTCTCTCTATACGTGTGTCGGCTGCGACGCCGGCAGAATTACAAGTTCCTATCCCATGGGATAGGCTTTTGGCATTTTGGACACCACTGCTTTTAAACTTAAGGTTTGCAGAACGATTTTGTTCATTTTTTGAATGGAAAAACGCTTTAAACGAATTCTTTGCTACTGGAAAATCAAAACTTGATAAAATATTACTCAAGGAAAAGGTTTTTTCGTTTATAAATCCAAAACTAATTAACCACTTCTTTGTGAAAGGATTTTGTGTGCTTCGGTATAATCTTTAACTGGTTATTTCCACTGTTCATGCTTGGATTGTGCCGCGAGTTCTAGTTTTGTCCATTTAGCATAATAAAAGTCTTTTAGTTTCAACTCTGCCTCTTTCAACTACGCCCCATTTATAAGGATTTATATTTCATTCAATGCGCGTGCGTGCATGTATGTGTATTTGTATGTGTGAGTGTGTGTGTGTGTGTGTGTGTGTATGTGAGAGCTTAAGTGTCACCATTTTACAACAAAACGAAAATAAAATGTAAAAAATGTAAATGAAATTTATCAAAATGATATTCTTGTAACCTTTCTATTTTATTTTTTTTTTTTTTTAACTATGTTTTACGGAGCAGTCTATGGCTTTTTATATGCATATTTCTTTTGAGGTAGTTCATGTTACTATTGCAGTTCGATTTTGTTTGTATTTTTTTGATTTTCATTATTGCTATTGCTTCAACTGTCTTTTTGAATTTGTATTCAAATTATAATAGTAGTAATAGTAGTTGTTGTTATTGTTGTTGCCTGTCTATGAGTTAAGTCTAATAATAACTAACCGAACGAAAAGCCTAAAAACTAAAGCTGTTTTCTAGCATCTTTTAAATTACAACAAAAAGTTTGTTTTTGTGTGTGTTTTCTTCTTCTATGTTTTGCCATAAATAAGAAAAAACAAAGAGGTAGTTCCATCTGAGGTATATGAGTTCCTGAGTTTGATTTACAAAAATACACAGTTTATAAATGTATATAATATAAAAAAAGTAAACCTACATATAAGCGAAAGTAAGTGCAAGCATAACCAAATATATAAATCCCCCTCCACCTTGTTACCGCTTCAAGCAGAATTTCAACGTACTTAAAAATAAAATGTAATTCAGACTCCAGCGAACGTTGAAATTCTAGAGCCGAAGCAGCTAAAGGATATTAGAGGGGGCTGGTTGGTGGTGGTGGTTCAAGTTAAGCAACACAAATTAATTAAATGTTAAATTGTAAATTATTGCAATTAATTACGCAAAATTGCTCGACTTAAACATGTTTATCATTAGGTGAAAGGAAATTAAAAATGATAATTCAAAAAAACATAAGCTTTTGCAATGTCAAAACGTTATGTGTTGTTGAACATTGCACATCACAGAACAAACTGGGGGGGGGGGGGTGTTTTTTTTCTCACGAAATTATATTAAAACTACTAATATATGGTATAGTTTTGTTTCACTTACAAAAAAAAACGAAATTAAACGGCCCGATTAAAATGAACGGCCCGCTGCCTGGTTACAAAGACTCACTTAAAGGGTAAAACAAAGTTCAAGTTTGGTAAGGTAAAGTTTGATATTTTTAATTCTAGTGCTAATTCCAATACATATGAAGAAAAATATTTGTAAACTAACAACAACCTCTGGTCTAGAGCAGGTTTTGTCAAGAAAAGCGATGCCAAAAAGTGAGTATTGGTTTAGAAAGATAAAGCTACTTAAAACAGCTCTAACCTGCTTTATCGACCGCTTTATTCTAAATTTCACGCCCGATTTTGTTGATCTATTGCAAGGGTTTTGATTTGTATAACCCCGAACTTAAGGTTTTGAATTTCCGACTCTTTGAAATAAGAGGTCAGCTGAAGTCTCTAATTAAGATCTGCTTTAGCTGTTCTCTTTCTCTGACTCTTTTTATTCAAATGAGTTCATATACAACATGTCATATAAGTCATCTCTAGTATGGGACTTGAGACTTTCGAGACATGAAAAAGTTGTTTTTTTTGTAACTTGTTGTAATTTGTAAAATGAGATCTTTCTATTTTTCACACTGTAGTGTTTCAACGACTGCAAAAAATGTATGCAGTCCACTCACGGCAGAGTGCTCATGTGGTGCCAATACTACCCGGAGCCACTCGTGTCTCATTTTTTATTCTCGCTGTTTTGAACTTAATTTGTTTAAAGTATCAAACCAAGAAAGTGAAAAAGAACATTTAAAGCAGCGATGACTCCTTCAGCCCTGCATTTAAATGCAAATATAAAGAAACTACAAAAGCAGCGCTACTCTGCGAGTGATGCCAGAGAGAATGCTGGTTGTGAAATATGTATTTTTAGACACCTGAAACGATTTTGAATTGATTTTCGACTATGGATACATTTGCATGACTTAAGCTTCTACCCAGAGCTGGCAAAAAGTGGGTCCCTTTTTACAGGCTGTCAGAAAAAACAGTCACCATCAGACATGATGAAAAAGGGAAATGAAACTTGCTACTTTCTCAATCCACGAGTGTTTTTCGCTCTCTTTGAGCATATTTCCACGAGATATTTGTTGGGCAGAATCTGCCAGAAGTGTATGCTATTTTGTCCAACTTCCTCTTTCACGCTTTGCCTACGATAAAATGTATAAAACTTGCACAAAATCAACAAAAAAAAGACACTACGCCAGAGCAGGCCAAATGGAGAGTAGAAAAGAATATGCCTATCTCTCTCTGAAACTCAGTGATGCATGGCTTTTGCAAGCATTCGGTGTGAATTGCCTACAGACTTTGGCTCCCGGTGGCTATGGCCGGCCTGCCCTGCTTTGCGCTGACACTTGTCTTGTTTTGCTCAGTTGCTTATGTTCAGCTGCAGAGAGTCAAACATAATTATGTTCAACAAGCTGTTATCGTAGAGACAGCTTCGTGTGTTTCTCTCATCGGGAGTTATGAAGCAGAAAATACGAGAAAAACAATATTAAGTGTTCTGCTGAGAGAGAAGGCGAGTCTGTTAAATTTGTTCCCGTAATTTTGGTGAGCAAACAGCATAGAAAAAAAGTAGGTTGGCCACATTTTGCGAGCTCTGCTTACTTATTGGCGTGTCAAGCACTCACAAAACACGTTCTATAAAGAATAAACATTAGCGTTTGAGACTTGATACAAGTAATGTGTTGGAAAAAACTAGATTTTTGTTTGTCGAAAAACTAAGAAACTTCTTGTCGCTTTCTGCACAATTAGAATCATTTTTGGCCAAATGGATTTATTTTGATAATTTTCCGTGAAAAGTTTTTAAAAAGTGAGAGGACTGGGAGTCCTTGAAACAGTACTGTACAAATAAACCAATTGCTGTTCTAATGTCATTAATCTCTGTTGATGCGTTACCCTGAGGCCGGCTAAACAAAATCAAAACGGTTCGCTAAAACCCATATACATGTTCACTCAACTTAAGCTAAGGTTCCACAGGCAAAGAATTTGCCCAAATTCTGTAGAAAATGTGGCTTAATAGTACAAACTAGGTAACTTTTTGGCCATATTTGATCAAATTATTTCCATATGAAACCGTAGTTTTAGTTGTAAGTTCTGAAAATCTGTAAACATGGTTCTTTAGTCAAATTTTTTATCTAAATTGTTTGCCATTTTTTGAGGTTTTTTCGCTTGCGTTTTGGAATTCCCAGGCAAATGCATTGTCTAACCAACAGTAGACAGCAAAGTCTACTGATGATCACATATGTGAGCTGCTCTTAACCTTAAAAATATCAAACTTTACTTAACCTTTTACTGATTTACCCTTAAAAGCTAATCCTCGTCTTGTATGTGTGAGTGTGTGTGTGTGTGTGTGTGTGTATGTGTGTGCATAAGTGTGGGTATGTGGGTGTTAACGTGACATTAATGTCGCGGTGTTTTAACAGTTTTTATATAATATAATCTAGATTTAACATTTTGGCTATTTTTGTTTTCATTTCATATGGTTGAATACTATTTGAGTTTCGGTTTGTGTGTGTGTGTGTGTGTATATCACCCTGTATAGTAGTAATAAAAATTAAATCAAAAAATTGAATTCAGTTTGGCGAGCCTAAGGTGTGTTCCCTAACCATATGCGCTTAATATATTAATCATAAATTGTTGTTTTTCTTTTTTGTATTTACAGTTTAGGTGAATTGCATTTTGTGTGTGTGTGTGTTTGTGAGTGTGTGACAACAATTTTACATATATATTTTTTTCAATTATTTTACAGCATAAATTATAATTTTGAATTTTTGAATTTTGTTGTTTTTTTTTTTTGGGTTGGTTGTTGAAAAATGTTTTCCAAAGGTGTGCCAAAAAGTTGATAGCTGTAATTTTTTATTGCTGTTTGTTGTTGTTGTTGTTGATATCTTTTCAAGTTTTGAAGAACGTTTTTGAGTGGTGTTTTTTAAAATTACATAATAATAAACATTTCGTTTTTTTTTTGTTTTGTTTTACTTTACTTCTCTCTCTTTGCTATTTTTTGTTTTGTTTAAATATATAAGCTTTGTTTTTATAAAAAATTTCACTAGTAGTCATTTATTTATAATTCACTTTTTATGTTTTTTTTTTTCTTAAGAGGCACCCAATTTACCAATTGTTTATATCAAAAAACAATATAGAAAAAAAAGAAATTAAAAAGGAAATACAATTTTGTAAGCCGAAAAGCGTTGAAAGTTTTGAGAGAAAAATTTTGAGGCCCAAACGGAACGGAGAAAAACCAAGCAAAAAAAACAAAAAAACACGAACAAGTCAAGTGTGGGAATTTAATAAAATTATTTACAGAAATTGTCTGGCAAGCTAAAAAGAGGTGTCTGCAGTTAAGCAGCAGCCGGCGGCTAATAATGCCTGGTTTTTAGCTAGTGCCAAGCAGAAACTTGACTATCCTTTTTTGGTTTTTGTTTTTTTTTTGATTGATTTTTCTTGTAAAAAATTAAGGATTTTTTTGTAGTTGTTGTTGTATATACTATTTATTTATTGCAGGTACTTGTGGTTGCGGTTTTGTTGCTATTGTTACTTTGTAGTTTTCTGTCTATTTGTTTTGATTTGAGGCAACTTTGTAGTAGTAGTTTTTTTTTTTTTGTTTTGGTTTTGTTTTCTGAACAAAAAAAATTAAAGTTGTTGTTGGTAATACACACCATCTTTCTGCGGCGTCTGTACCAATCAAAAACGTTCCAAATTTTCTTTTTTTCTTCTTTTGTTTAGTTTTTTTTTGTTTTGTTTTTTGTTTTTTTAATTAGCACCCTGAAAAAAACAATTTTTCAGCCGGATTGCATTTTATGGTGTGTAACAGGAAAAAAAAGGCAAATTCTTTTTTCCGTTTCCGGTTCGGTATGTGTGTGTGTGTGTGAGAGAGTGTGTGTGTGTGTGTAAATGTTAGATTAGTTAAGATTTAAGTTAGTAATAGTTAAACATTAACTTGGTTTTTTGTTTGTTTGTTTTTTTTTTTTCTGGTAGGTGGTCTCCGAGGGGCAACAACAGTTGCAACAGTAGTCATCCGTATACTTCTCTTCAGCGTCTTCTGGTAAACGTAGTAAATCACTTCATCTTCATCTTCATCATCTTCATTTCTCTTCTTTCTTCATCATCTTCTTACTGCTGTTCCACATTGATCTTGGGCGTAGAGGTCAATGTGGGTGTTTCTTGGGGCATCATTTGTGGTGGACTGGCGGGCTCTGGTTCAGGTTCCGTTTCGGATAGCTGCATATGCAAGTGATCTTCATCATCATCCTCGCTATCCGTTAGTGGTTCAATTTTTGGTTCTACCACCACCAACTCGGATTCGGGTGAAATTTCTGGCATACGCTCGTCTACCTCCATGCCATCACTAGCCTCTGCCTCACTGCCGTCGGTGCCGGTGGTATTTGTGGTTGTCGTCACCGTCGTATTTACCGTCGTATCCATTTCCTCCGCCTTCGCCTGTGCCTGTTCCGCCGCCATTGCCGCCTTAATTTGCTCTGACAGCTCAGCCTGCATCTTATGCTGCTGCTGTTCATAGCTATAAGCCGACGATGACATGGTTGTCTCAGTGCCCGCTGACACAACACTCAATTCGCCCTCCCCGCCCGCGGCCATCGCATCCCGCCGCTGCATGCACTTCTCCAATGCCATTTTCAGTGATTTACGTTTACGTTGCTTCGCTGCCTCCTTGTGTGCGCTCATGACTACTGCTGCCGCTGCTGTTGCGGCCGCTTCCTATGGTGAATGATTGGCGGCCGCTGCTGCCGCCGCCGCTGCTGCCACATGAGCCGGCGCTATGGTCGCTCCGGCCGCCAATCCAATCTCCTGCTTATGCTCGCGTGCTATGTGACGACGCACCGTGTTGTTGCGCGTAAAGGTGCGCTCACAGAACGGACACGGCACACGGATACCCTGATGCCGTTGACGTATATGCGCACGCAGATTCGTCTCATAGCCGTAGAGACGATCGCAGTAGAGACACTTGAGTTTCTTGCCATCCGCCGTGTTCACACTATTCTTGTTGTTCATTTTGGTGGCATTCCAAACGTTCAGCATATCGGCTGGCGCTATCGAGGATAGATTACCTGAGAGTGAGCCATCCGCATTTTTGAGGTTGTCGAGCACTGCATTCGGTGTGGTCGACGAGGTGTTTGAGTTTGGTGGCGGTGGTGGTGAGTAATTGGAATTCTCCAGCTTAACGCGTAGATCCTCGGCACCGTTCTAAAGATGGGAGGGGGGCGAAGGAAGGTAAAGATTAGTGATTGTATGCCAAAATATAGCTGGAGATATCAAAAAGTACTCGAGCCATTAGCTGTTGTTTTCCGCATAGGGAAAGCCGCGCGTATAGCCTTCACGCAAAGCTTAGTGCTACAACAACCCCCTGTGTGTTCTCTCCTATGCCTCTTGAAAATTCGAGAGCAACAACAAAGATGAGTTTGCATCTTGTTCAATATACATTTTGTTGTTGGAGGGCAATGATTTCGTGTGTATCAGACAGCCAAGAGCAGACACGAAGGTTGTTGTTTCATTTGGTCATTTGAATTGGTGTCTACGCAGCCGTAAGCTGGCTGTGTGCACCCTTTTTTAGACCATTCCTTTCGGGGATGCAATTCCTTAAATTCTACAAATCCAAAGACTGAAACTAACTAAATCTTCACCGCGGGTGCCTGCTGGCAATGTATGTACCTCGGCCTAAAATCGGTAATACCTCAGTGACTAGCTAAGGCGATGTGCACATATCTTATATTCAGACAGCTTTATGTCGAGTCTAGTTGAGCCAAGGCCATGGTTACGGGCTGCCTGGCAGCAAGCCTAAAATGCTATGGGGTGGTTACCATGAATACTAAGACCTCTAGACATCTTCACCGCATTCAACTGTTATAATGAAATGTCTTAGAGCGACCAACTGACACTCAGCCAACCATCTATTTTAAATTGTAGCCGAGTTCAATCGACACACTTTGGGGTGGAGTCTTATCGAACCTTATAGTACCTTTTCAAGAGGTACTACTTGAAAGAATGTAAAATAACTGCATACGCAAATGAAAGAAGCATACGTATAGCGGGAGTATGATCATTCACACTCTGCCATATTGAAACACACTTTCAGAAAGATACGCGAGTGGGCGTACCTACGTTCTCCCTAACATGAAGGAGGTTATTCGAAGTGCTGTAAAGTGGTTACCTGCAAGGTTATGACTCGCGGCTAGCCAGGGGTTCTTTGTAAAGTGGATGGGACTTGGTGGGTAATACTAGATGTGTCGGTATGTAAGTTATCCCGTGCCATATACCAGGGATGCAAACCGTTTCTCAACCGTACCGAATCGCTAGTTCATGATTGTAAACCGAACCGCAAACCGAACCTGCAAAAACCGAAAATGCAAATGGTTCGGTTCAGTTCATTTATCTGCAAGTTTGATAAGGTAAAGCTCCTTTTCGAAGTTTTGTGAATTTGTATCAGGGAAATCGACTTGAGAATCAGCTGATACCATAGCAATCCTAATCTCCAAGATAATCCTGAAACGTAGCTGCAGTGGGTACCAAAATCTAACCAAATGGAACAAAAACTACAATTAGTTTTTTTGTCATAATTTTTTCACTCGCCTTACATCGAGTCGCAGAGTCGCGGTAAGGGCTTTAGGAGCACAACGGTTCGTAGTTGCTGTTACTTTAATTTAACTTATGACTAAGACACAAAAATTTCCTATTAGAACTATAATCCTTGAAAATTGACGGTGAAATACTGAACCGAACCGATCCGAACCGGTGGTTTAAAAACTCCACGAACCACTGAACCAAACCAATCTCCCGAACGGCTTGCATCCCTGTCATTTACTGTGTCCGGGATCAGGGAACCGTGGACTGAAAACTACCTTAGGGACTGTTAACACTGGTGATTAGGCTTCTCGGTGATAACCAGAGAGATGGCCTTCTATTAAAATCAGATATGCGGAGAGAACGGATGATCAACTTGACCTAGAAATCAGGGATCCTAGATGGGGAATTCTCAGAGGAAACAGGAGGCTAAGTTATAGCTAAAGATCAGACCAAGGTCCCTGCTCGGGCGCCATTGTAACGATACCAAGTGAGGATTATCGGTAATATCTAGAGGTAACTAGACTTGGTGGCTGGGTGTGCTAAGCCTGATGTGCGGGAAAAACACTTTTACAAATACGTTTACTAGATATTAGTGCGCCAGTAACTAGCTATGAAAATGCTATTTAAACTTCTTTGCCTAAACTAACTGTAAGTAGCTAAAGAAGCAGCTACTTGGGGGAACTAGTAAAAAGATGCAGAATTTGACAAGAATTTATAAATATCATAATTTCACTCACATCTGTTGACTCATCCATGAGTTCGCGTTCATCATCGTTGGTCTCATTGGCACTGCCATTGTTCCGTTCCGATTTAACAATGCGATCCAGTCCACTGGGAGCACTACCATTGCCGGCTGTGGTGCTGGGACTGTGGTTCTCATAGCGACTATACAACAACAAAAACAACAGGATCAAATCAACTTTCCTCACATCATTATCCACACACTTACCTGGACTGTGGTGAAGCTCGTTCTGAGTGCATGGTATCCGCCTCAGTGGGCGCCGTTGAGGAGGCACTCGATGAGGGTCGATGATACGGTGGCTTATTAATAGGACTGGGACACTCAGACGAGGAATTCTTGGAGCCATCACGCAAAACACTGCCCCGTAGCTCCTGCTCGGCATACGGACTACGCAGGGCACGTTTGCGCAAAGGTTCATTGTACACGGGTCTATAAATGGGTGGATAGCCCATGGTTGAGGTTGAGCTACCCGGTCCCGGATGCATTAATGAGTCGCATTCCTGTTTCAAGCTACCCGTCGAACCGCCCAGATGTAAAGCGGCGCCAGCACCGCTCCCCAGGCTAATGGGTCCATTATTACCGCCACCCAAACCGCCGCCAGCTCCGGCGCCCACGCTCAAGGGACCCAAGCCAGCAGCGCTGCCGCTTATGATATTACCACCGGCACTGCCACAGCGATCCAAAGCATTGGCACTGGCAGCCAAAGCACTCAATCCGCTGGCAGCCACACTGGCCACAGCGGCCATGCCACCAGCAGCGGCCATGCCGCTTAAAGCACCAGCCAGGCTCAAACCGTTGCCATTGCCCAGGCCACCGGGCACGGTGCCGCCTATGGCGCCACCGTTGCCGCCGCTCAAGCTGTTGCGCATGCTGCGGCGACCGGTGGGTGAGTCCAGGGGCGAGGTGTCGCCACCCATGTGTTGCTGTTGAGCCTGCTGTGCGGCCAGGCGGCCGGTCTCGGTGGATAATCCCTTGACCTAAAGCAGTAAATAATATGATGTTCATATATATCTGGAGTGCATAAGAGGAGACTACACAACCCACCTGCAGACTCTCTGCGGACTTGAGAAAACTGTTGAGAGCCTCTTGCGATACATGCACTTCGCCTTTGTACATAAACTCCAGCAGGGCGGCCATGTTATCCGGCGTGGTGGCCTCCAGTATGATGACACATTGGCCATTTGTGGGTGTATTCTCGAATAAATCGGCAAACTTTTTCGAGCAGGCGGCCAAAATAAGTTTGTGTGCTTTGAAAACGGCGCCTGTAAAGTAAGAACCAAAAAAATTAAAGCATACTTCTCGGCTGGTTTTGTACTATCAAATAATGCCAACAGGTGGCGCTCGAATGCTAACTGAGACCTTGAACCCATAAAAATCATGTCACACACACACACACACACACACACAAGAACATAATAATAATAAAAACCAGCAAGGAAATGATTTTCTTGCTTTTGGCTACCCTCACACACACACACACACATACAATAAGCTGCCTTTGTATGTCTGAGTTATTATTCAACGTCAATGTCGTCTTGGTTTTGGGTTCGCTTTCTTTGATACCTGGCTTGACACACCCACACACACAGACAGACCATTGCCGGCTGCTGTGCCACCCAGGCCAACCCCCACTTTCCTACTCTAATATAAGTATATTTATTTTTATGTGAGTTTTGGGAGGGGACCGAGCGGCGCGCGCGCTATGTGTTACAATTTTTCACGCTTTTCATGCTTTCTTTCTTTATTCCTTCCTTTATGGGGCACTTGTTGTGTTTGCCGAGAGCTTCACTTAGCCAAAATTGAAATGACATTCGCACATTTGGTGTAACTTTATTTATGCGTCCCCCATTGTTAATATTTCTCAAAGTTTGACACTTTCTCCTCTTCCCCAAAAACATTAGTTAAATTGCACACTGCAGCTGATTTTCCCGGAAATTCCTATTTTGCCTGATAAGACAACATATCAAACCAAATAACAATCAAGGCCAGGCACAATCAATTGCACGCGCAGTTTAATTTTGAAAGTTATACAATCAGCCGAAAGGCGACTACGCAAATTGCATTTCACATATTTTTTTCCACATGAGTTGTTTACCCCGAAAAAAGAATTATTATTTTTTTCTTCTTTTAATGATTATAATTTTTGTTTTTTGTTGTTGTTCTTCTAACACTTGATACAACAGAAATTGGGTCACAATCTCGAATACATATTTCCGAGTATACGCTTCGAGAATGTATGTATGTGTATAAATGTTAGAGGTCTTGATAAAGAAATATCATATATTTTGTCGTGTGTTGCGCGTCTTGTTTACGTTCTGCGTAGCTGTTGGATGTTTTGGTCTTGATTTTGGGTTATATTGTTGCTGTTAAGTAATGCATTTTTGTTTCTTTTATTCTTGGGCAACCGCTTTCTTATCATGTTTTGGTCTTATGAATCATTTTTAGGGGCTACGCAAAAATTTAAGAAACAAACTCAACCATTTATGACAAGCTGGAAATATTTACATTCGGGGGTGTCCCAGCAATCTCTAGAGGTTTTCGTATAAACTCTTGCTTTTCGAATTAAGAAGGGTTTTCTTAGATATTCTAGAATACTAGATCAGATGACAAATGTTCAGTGATTTGAAACCGGCTGTTAAATGCCAAGTAGATTTAAATCGTACGGTTTTGCTTCCATTTAATCTAGTAGCCAAACTATTTTTTGTAAAGTCTTCTAAGCAGCGGTACGAAATATCTCACTCGAATTTACAGCTGTGGTGTCCAAAATGCCAAAAGCTTATCCCATGGGATAGGAACTCATAATTCTGCCGGCAAGCGCAATGCTTTATTGTGTGAGTTTGGACACAAATGATTTGAAAGTGTTGTAAAAAGTTTAAATGTTTTGCCTGTTTCTTACAACCTTTTTAGTGTATTAATCTTTGCACTTTGGCAGCCAATCCTGAGTCACACTGTTGACTTACAATGAGTTCTACTTTAAGCTCATTTTACAAAAATTCTCTATCACCTTCCCTTTGGAATTTTTCAAATATCTCTTTCCGTTCAAAAGTTACGATTTTTGCAACGCGAAACCGGCCGACTCTCGTGCACAAGAAAAGTTGCTTTCATTTCATATCAATACATAGATTAATCATGTATAATGTGATATGTTCAAGTCGCTTATACTCGTAAAGAGCAGAATTGAGCAAGCCTATATTTTTATATTTTACTTAGAAATATGTACTTAACAAAAGTTTTCGCCCTAGAATACAAAACTATACAAAATTCACTTTTTACGTTTCATCAAAGGTAGAAAATATGGTTCAAAATGAGAATTTCAGTAAAACGCCAATAACTCAACTAATTAAAAAAACAAAATTTAATTTTTTTTTTTTACTAATTTTTCTTTAGAATGGACGCATCTCTAAACAAAAATTCTAATCGTAACTTCCGTTTGGTTTTTATACGTTCCTATATACAAAATTGATCAGTTTGAACTGCTGTAAAAACCAAAATAATTGACCAAATTCAATAAATCAAAGTTTTTCGGGCTATTTGGGGTTCCCCCTTTATTTAATTTAATTAATCGGTCAAAAAAAACGACCATAATTTTTTCATTTTTGCAACGCTAAGTCAGCCAAACCGGCCACTGTGTCGGGCTAGACCGACTTTTTCTCACTTGTTTTTAGTTTTCTTTGTATATTTGTTTGTGTTGCGCGTGTGCCTCAGTAAACTGCAAGTGTGTATGCGTGCTTGTGTACTATTTTGTCCCCTTTCCTCATTTACGCTTTGCATGCGACTAAACGTCTAGCGCAACAACAACAAAAGAGACACTTTGCGCTGACACTTCCTTGCAGGGAAAGTTTCTAGTTTACAACCAGAAATATTCCTGTCTCTAAAAACTTGCAACTGGTTGTACTTCCTATCCAAATCAATATATTGAAGTCGTCCATTTTACACAGACATGTCATAGGCATGTGACAATTATCCCCGGCAGCAGCCATTTGCAACCAGTTTAATGCCAGATGGCATAGGCGGGAGAGAATTGTCCCTTGCAGCAGCCATTTTCAACCAGTTGACCTTGGAGTGTTCCCTATGACAGTCTGCTTATGTCGCTGCTCAGTATAACAGTACATCAAAATCTGTCGGTCAACTCACTCATCACCGATTCGTTTGCAACCAGTTAAAGTTCAATTGGATTACAACTAGCTCAAATTAGTATTTCAAACGAACATTTTTTCGAAAGCTAATATTTGTTGTTGCCCAACTAACCCGAATCTATCTATTTTGCATCCTTTGCCTATTCTACTAGCATTCCAACTAGGTGTAGGACAGTTTTGTTTTGTTACTAGTTGACAATTTCACTGCAGGGTATATTTCTGGTTGTAAACTAGACACTTTCCCTGCAGGGATGTTAAATTTGTCCTTGTCATTGCGGTGAGCAGACAGCATAGAACAAATTAGTTGACCATTTTTGGCGAGCTCTGGTTTTTAAAAGAACCTTAAGTGATTTTGCTGCCTGTTTGACTTAATAAATAATAATTTTAGACCATTTTAGAATTAAATGTGCTGGTTTAGCATTAATTTTTCGCAGTTCATTAAGCTGAAGAGACGGCATAAACACATGAATGGCATGCCTAAAATCTTCGTCTAGCCAGCCACAGCGGCGATAGAGCAGCCATTTAAACTAGTTCGCATGGCGCCACATTTAAATAAGTCTCTATTTGTAATATAGAAATTTTCTAGCGTACAGAGTAGTCATTTATGTAGGTCTATGACCGTACTTTGGTAATTGTTCCAAGTTCAATAAGTACAGGAACCTTAAGCCCTGCGAACGGGTTGGAGCCCCCAGGCTTAAAGTTAATCAAAACTGTACAGGTTTGCAGCCTTTGTTCTAAGTTCAATAAGTACAGGAACCAGCCCGTGAACCTAACCTTAAACTTTACAACTGGTTTGAACCCCCGTACCGTACCTTGATCAAAATTTTATAGGTTTGCAGCCTTGTTTTGGACACTTATATACCAGTGTAGAGAATGAGTTGGCACAAGCCCGGAACAAGTTCACCCTCGTCTGTGCAGCTGCGCTCCCCGATGTGTCAAATAGATTAGGGGTCTGCCTTTTTAGAAGATTCTACCACCTAAACCTACCGTTGCAATGCCAACTAACAGTTTGTTTTCATGGTAATTTTTCTCTCAAGAGTTAAGTCGGAATGAGTTCATGTTTTTCCAATTGAAGATTCTGATAATTCTGAAAAATCTTAAAATAGTCCAAAATGTGTCTTTTCTTTCAAACCGTACGGTTTCTGTACTTACTATTTCTGATTTTAATCAAATAATTTCCGAAATTCGATAATGATAATTGAATTTGGTTTGGGATGTAGTGCGATCAAAGTTTGAGTAATAAATTTGAGCAAAAACTTGTTAAGTAACCAAACTTTGGTCACACTGTATCAAACCAATATACAAATTAAGCATAAAGGGTACAGCAGTTTTTAAAGTCCCCTTTTTCCGAATAAAACTTTTCACCCAAAGACATTCCTCTCAATAATTTGCATTTCCTTAAATATTTTTTTTTATGCCCAAAATTTGCCTACATTTAAACTAAATCAATAAATCGACTTTTCTACTTATGTAATAAAACAAAACAAAGACGACAAAAATCAAGAATCAGACCCAAGCAAAAAAAAATAAAAATAAAAACAAAAATCAAAATAAAGATAAACAGACAAAAGCAACAAGACGCACATAAAATTGAGCTACTTCTTGTTTCCTTTTTTATACTTCTTCCTTCCTGCCCTTCTTGAGCCGGCTAATAAGGGCGCAAAAGGCAGTCATTGATTTTTTTCCTCATGGCTTTTATGGCGTCTGTCTACTATTTCATTTACTGAAGATTTTACTACCGTTTTATGTGCTGGCTTATTAAATCGCAAAACAAAATGCGGGTAAAGTTGCTCAAGCATTTAGCAAACATACAAATTTAGGTATAAACATTGACTGAGGTCAGTTAGTGTGTTTTCAGACCCTTTTTGATTTGGGTTTAAACATTTCCTTAAGTCTTGAAATTGTGGAAAAATTGTGTAGACCCTTTTAAAGTCCAAGAGATTGCTCATACGCCGTGTGTGTATTGAAAAGGCTGCTGTGCTGCGGCGCTGCCGACTAGGATTAGGAGGGGGGCCACTGTATGTGGGAGAAGGGGTAACATACGCAGACAGCCAAATCCAGGAACCCTTTTTTGCTACTGCCGTTGCCTCTCTTCCGTTTGTCATCCATATCAATCGAAATGGTACTACTTTTGATTAAAAATTTCTGCTCTCAACTCCCACCATTTTGATTTCTGAATGCTTTATCCCTGCTAGCTTTTAATTGTGGTTTTTAATATTTTTTCATATTCATATGAGTTTCCAATTTTGATGTTTTTTTTTTTTTTGTTGTTCTGTCCATTTCGAAATGAAGCCTTAAATATTTGTCAGTCCTTGCCAAAAGCAAATAACGTATGTTTTTGATTGTTTTTAATATTCATGTGTATTTTTTTGTTTTTGGCAATATTTTGCTGTTTTTTTGGTCAGTTAGCACTTGAGAAATGAGCATTTTTACCAAAATGAACATTTGCTTGGGCCTTAGGCAAGATTTTTGGTTGGTTAAGAGAGGGTGGCTTTGTATCGAAAGGGGGTAGAAATGTGTTCCCCTAAAATTTTAAGATTTTTTCTATAATTTGAATCTATATTTCTTAGTGGGGCAGTTGGATTAAAAGACTTTTGTTAAATCAGAAAATATTTTAAAAACTGAAGTAATTAAGTAAAAAATATCTAAATTAATGTTTTTCTTATAAAACGATATATACTACCTAGGATATTAACCTAATGATAATGCAAGTTTTACTTAATACGCCTAAAAGCAAATTATTCCCCAAGATAAAATTAAATCTTGTTAATTTATGTGTTTTTTCGAAGCGATAACACAATTAAACTGGTTTAAAAGAAGTTAAACGATTTATTTAAAAAAAATAAATACCAGCCCATGAACAGTTTTGTCCGATCAACAATGATACCAGCGCAAACTATTCAGCTTCAAAAAATTACAAAAATTAATTATACTTTTAGGAGTGGTGTGGGCTTTGTCTCGAATCTGGGATCATAGATTGTCACATAGTTGACCGATTTCGATCAAAATTTAACCAATTTTGTGATCAGGAGAAGTCGAATGGACCTCATTCCTTATTGCTATCATTCATTCTTTCAAAAGTGCTAGCTTTTAAAATTTTTGGAATGTACACAGATGAAAAATTTAAGGAACATTGGACTCAAGATGAGCACAAACGTTGTCAAAAACAGTGTAATTAATCAGTCCAGAATTTAAACACATTTGTCCTTATAAAAGTTGAGAATATTTCGTTCTTGTTTTGAATTGATGGCAACTTTATTTCAGGTTTTTTTTTTTTACGAGATTTTTGCTTGTCCCTTTTCCACTTTGACTTATGTCTTATTTCCACATCGAATTCGCAAAATGGATTGGATTTCTAAAACTCAACTCGAATTATCATTTCAACCGATTCTTTACCATAAAATTATGTTTTCCGGTTATAATATTAGAAAAGTTATTAAAGTTCTTAAGAAATCGCCCTAAATAAGGGGTCGGCGCGTCACTATCTACTGTGCATACAAAAGTCCTCAGCAGCAGCGCAGTCGACCAATAGTATAAGCTCGTCGTTGCCTCGATTCGCCAACGATGCTGCCGTGCAAAATTTACTTCGTGTCTGTTCTATAATGTGAATGTGTTTTTGCCATTCCCTTACTTAAATGATAATTTGAACCGAACCTTTTTTTGTATACATAGGGTCCGGTTCGAGTTAAGGTTCGGGAGGCAAAATACCTGAAAGGATCGGATCATGGTTCGAGTTAGGAAGGCTAAACATTTGAAAGGTTCGGTTCGCGGATCGATTCAAAGGACCGAAAAAAACTCGAGCCGAACCGCTTCTTTGGGATTCGGTTCAGCACCAGTTTGCAGCCTTGGTCCCAAATGATCCCTTAGCTTACATGACACCAAGTCCATTTTTAAACGTTTCTTTGGCTACTTTGAGGCTGTGATCGGCAATTTGTGCAGAGAAGCTGCCCCTGGCAGCTGAGATAAAATTCGTGTACATATACAGAAAACAAGCAGGGAGCTTTTAAAACCGGGCCGACCAGACCATAGGCCCTGGTGGCCGAAGAGATTCTTATATTTCATACAGACGCAAGCCGAACTTATGATTGTGCGAGCCGATGAGCACAGAAAACAAGAAATTCAACTAAAGGCAGGTATGGCGGCCGCGCTAACATGACAAAGCATGATAAAGCCCATATGAAAATTTGTCGTTGTGCACATCGAAATATCACTCAGATTTGATATGGGCGATAAGTCCGCATAGAATTCGGTCATCATGACCAGATTTGTTTCAGACATAAGGCCCATATGAAAACTTGAGTTCAGTGTCAGAGAACAGCTAAATAGAAACGTCCAAGAAAACCATCAGGTGGGATTGGCTTCAACGAAAGCACTCCAGCGCAGCTCTTCTTACAACAGTTGGTGCGATTAAGCGATGACATCAAGCAATAGTGACCACAGGCTAGTGAAAGTTATTTATTTTGCAATGCGTGGAATAATTTTGCTATAAATCTCTTAGGTTGACTTGTGGATTGCCTCACAAGATATGCAGAAAATGGGAATTTGAGACTCGCAGGGGCCGAACACATTTCGCTATACACACTGACACACTGTCGTTGACGCTCGACTGACGTATTTTTCAAGGCGATGTCCGCTCAATACGTTAACGGCTCTCCAGGCACGCTAGGTCGACGCAATGCCATGCAAAGAAGCAACATAAGCGACTTAAGCGACGCTCGTTCGACCCAATGCCATGTATGGGCAGACTTTAGCGACACTCGTTCGACCCATGTTACAATTTGACAGGCGGCACGACGCATCACCGTACAAAGAGCAACGCTGGGTTGACGAAAATAGAGTAATTGACCCCAGCCGTACTAGAGGGCATGACGAGGCTTGTGAAAAGAGAGCAAACAGCTTTTCAATCGCTGAAGTAGATCAGAGCTGGTTTGCGTCGCTTTATTTTCGCCCACCAATACACTCACACTTTTTGGTCTCGCACTTTATGACAAACGCTACTTTAAAGCTTTTTTTTTTTGACAACTTTTCTCTGCTGATTTAGAAATTCTATTGCAGCGGCTGAAATACAGCCCACATCACTGCTCCGAATGCCTAGTTCTGCTTTGTTAACAAGAATTCATAAATTTACTTGAATATTTTGGTTCTTCCGTCGCATATTTCTTTAAAAATTGCATCTTAAAACACAGCAACCCTCTGGTTCATACTAATTCACATTTCATTTTCCCATACATTCCCTACTCTAAACTGGTCCACTTTAGTTACCCTTGCATAAGTTGTCAATTTAAAAATTAAAAAAATGCATAAATTTTTGGATTTCTTTGTTTCACTTACCATCGCAGGATAATGTCACATCGGCCAGTAGATCCGATTTGAATAGATTTGAGAATGTTATTGCCAAATTGGACGAATAACTGTTCCACTTGAGGCAAAATTGCTGTTGTGGATCCATTTTAATTTGTTGCTAATTACACGCACCGATTGTTGATCCTTGATCCACTAGTCCTTCGGTCTTCAGCATCCACAGGGCGTCGCGTAATTGAGAAGCAACACAATAATAATTTCTTCTCTTATGATGATTATGATAATTAATTTGATAATTTATGATGCCAAAATGGAATTTCGTGGATTTTTGTTGCAAACCGCCGAGCATAAAAGCCAATTGGTTGCCACAAATCCTTAGCCAAAGGGAATTTTGCAATTGTTGAGTTAATTTGTGTGCTGTTGTCGCCGTTATTGATGATTTTGTTTGCATGAAATTCGTTCAAGATTTTTTGTAGTTGTTGTTTAGTTTCCTAGTCGACAATACCGAACACGACAAATGCTGCAACGAGAATGAGGAAAATTGAGTTTGGGATTATAGTCGAGAGATGCGTTTGACTTGAGTTAAAATCCAATGCCTGCTACGATGCTGCTGCTCAAATTTCACAACATTAATAAATGCATTTGTATAAGTAACTCTATATTCGAGTTGCAGCCAATTTCCCCCAATTTGGTAGCCAATTTATTAGAAATTAATCGAGCATCCCGAAGATATACGATTCAATTCTTGGAAACTGGCCTCTGACAAAAATGCCGCCGACGATGCAACCAAAACCCAATTCTTGCCTCCGTCTACGGTTTCCTCAATTCCTGGAAACTGCAGGTGACGTTTGCCGTTTCTGGAGCCTTGAAGTTGCATGGGATGCGCTTTTTTTTCTGCGAATTTGTTTAATCGTTAGAAAAATGCGGCCGCGCAAGTTTTTTTTTTTATTCATGTTAGTTTCGGCCAGGCCCTGCTGTTATGTGGAAGCAGCAACATTTTCGGTTGCAAGTATGTGTGTGTGTGTGTGAGTGTGTTTTTTAGCCCTCAGGCAACTGGCAACAGGCGCAGAAGGAGCAACACGCCACGAATAAGAATCAACGGTTTTGGTCCACAAAGCAAAAAAATAAAAAAGATATCGGTAAAAAGCTATTAAGAAATTCTTGGGAAGTTTGCAGTTTTGTGGCCAAGTTTGATTGGCAAAAGAAAAAGGAGGCGAAACAGGAGAAGCGGGAATTTTGTTGATCGAAAGCTAGCGGGTTTTTATGGTTTACTTAAAATACAGGGGGCTTTTACAATAGGACCAGATATTTAATTTGAAATTAAGCTTAGCTCTCACATCGATTCCGATGGGTATAATTTCCATATAAAAAAAAAGAATGTCGGAAAGCTTTTGTGAAACTCCGACTAGTCTCTGTGCTGGGTCAGTTTACAGACAAATAACTATTTCTGCACTTACCCATCGAAATGCTCATGGCGCCTGCAGAAACAGCTGATTACACCGACGCCTAACCGTCGAAATAGCAGCAGCAAAAATACGATCAAAAATCAACGATTGGCGTAATTTGAAACCAACGATAAGATTTTGAACAGTCCATGACTTCTGCTTTCCATTTGTACTCCAAATATCCATGAATATTAAAAACTCAATTAACCAAATTTAAATGCAAGAAAAACACAGCTAGTGCAGTGTGACCGTTTTACATTTGATGGTATTTGGCTTTTGGGGTGACACTGTACCCCAACGGAAAAATCTATCAAATTCGCTGTCGGAAAATGTTGTTTATCTGAGTATTAAGCTTAAGGGCCGATTTCTCAGAGTGAATTGTAAGTTTATCTGACACATGGCAGCTATATGGAAGAAGAGAAATCGGCCCTAAATTTTACATTTTCTTTAACTCAAACTGTTAATGGGTCTACTTTCAAACTCAGTGGACTTTAAAATTCGCAATTTTAATATTTAAAAAAACGAAATACTTTTTTACTTATGTAAACCGCAGCTATATAATGTATCGGGAATAATAGTAGAATAATCTTATATACCTAGCGAATTGCGACTTTTCTAAGATTAACAAAAAGTCCAGACGAGCTTAAAAACTTGCCTCAACAAGTTTGCAAATATTTATTATTAGGTTCGAGGATTTTGGTTGACGGTTTTGGTTTGAATCTCCACGCAGAAAATTTATTTTTTCTAATTTTAAGAAAATTCAGTCGCCCTAAAATTTAGAAATAACTTTTATATTTAAGAAATTTTTTTTCTAAAAATTCCTTTTTAGGACAATTTTTTACTAAAATTCAGAAAAAATGTCTTAAATATAAAAATTATTTCTAAATTTTAGTGTTTTTAATCCTTGACTGAATTTTCTTAAATATTAAAAAATAATTTATTGAGTGTCGGTTCGGCTTACTTTTCTCTCAATTTTAACAGAAAACCAATTAATTTGTTTAGTTTACAAAATAATGCAAGCAATTTCTTCATATTTGGAAAAGCCTGTTAAACTTAGACTTAAGACGACCATCATAGAGAACAGCGACTGTCACGCCTGGCTCGCAGGAGCCGAACTCATTTCGCTATACCCACGGACACGAGCCAAACGCAAATCGAGGCTTGTGCCAAAAACGCTAACATCTTTTTAGTCGCTGGCCGGCGGTCGATAAAGTAGGCACACTCACAGTTCTTCTTCGCTCTCTTCTTGACAAACGCTGATTTAAAATAGATCAATATCACTTTAGTGAGCGCCAATGTCGCTGGGGACGCCCGGTACGAGCGAAGCTTTTTACGAAGAGAAATCTAATTGCTCATTTTGGCGTTGCCTGTTGTGTTTAGCCACTGACACGAAGTTTATTTCGCTCTGCGTTGCTGTTGGCAAGCAGTGCGGCGACGTGCTTATACTGCCTGTGTGTCGTCTTCGCTGCCGCAGAGCAGTTTTGTATGCACTAAAGATATTGACGCGCTGGACACGCAAAAAATTATTTTTCTATATTTAGACAAGTAAGAAAGTCGGTGAAGCCCGACTGTAATATAGAGTATATAGTATCAGCAGAAGCATTTGCGCTGCAGCAGCGATTTTTCTTTTGGTCATAACTTGAGTATCGTTCATCCGATCGTTATCATTTTTTTGGCAAATCGATAAAGAATTCGAAAATATATTCTAGGCGGATTTTTTTTTTAAATTAAAAAAAATGTTCTGAGTGAAAGAACTAAGACCCAACCAGTCGCCCTCTGACCTGTATTATTGAACGGGCAATTTATTTCTTAGTTAGTGTTGACACCATAATACGCAATATGAAATGTAGCTGGATTGGGCATACACTGCGAAAAAGAGAGAACAATTTTGCTGAGAAGGCTATGGAATGGAACCCGCTGGATGGAGTCGGTTGGACACCAGGTAGACCCAAACAAACTTGGAGGAGGTCTGTCGGTAGAGAAGCGGAAAGCATACGGAAGAGCTGGGTAGAACTCAAAGCGACGGTCAACAACAGAGTTCGTTGGAAGAGAGGAGTTGTTGATGCAATCAATCCCACATGGTATTGGAACTAGAAGAAGAATAAGATCATCCCTCTGACCAGTCCTATCGGTTTGAAAGTCTCTCCTTCTCTTTAGGAGGCGTGGGTTACTCTATACCCAGTACTCGGTACTTATTACTCGATACTCACTGCTCGGTATACTCAGTATTTATATTCAGTACTCGATTCTCAAAACTCGAAAATCAATACGCGATACTCAGTTCGCTATACTTAGTACTCGATAGTCAGTAATCGATACTCAGTACTCGATGCTCAGAACTCGATTCTCATTACTCAGCTTCTTCGGCAAATGGCAAAAGCGGCTGACTTTGCAAAGAGAAAGGCGTACCCAAAAGAATCTATCGCAAAGACAAAGTTTCAGTCCCCCAGTCTAAAGACCGTAAAAAAGCTTTGCTCTAAAAATCACTGATCAATAGTTCTGATTTGTAAAAGTATAATTTTTGTTAACCCACACCTGCCCTGCAGGTTCACTAGATTTTATGCAACTTGCTAAGAATCGAGCGTTTTACGGGAGTATTTGATACTCTTAGCGAAAACGAAGCATTTGCTGCCACAACTGAAATTGGTTTTGATTTATTGGGGTGTGTTCCACATATCGACGTGGATTTCCGTATGAACTTATGAATTTCGAATTAAAATTGATTAATTTCGTGTGTGATGTGAGAAATATAACTGCGACTACTAGATCAGGTCGAAAGAAAATTGTAATTATTTGACGATTTTAGTCCGCTTGGCTTTAAGCAGTCGATTTTAAACCGACAAACTTATTAAAACATATCTAGTGACCGAAGATTTATTCGTCACTTCATATGTAAAGTTGTAGGATTTCAAAGCGAAATAAGAACGTTTATACGGAAATCGCCGTCGATTAATTCTATTTAATTATGACAACCTCGACTTCAATTTGATGAACAATACCTTACTCAGTTCGTCTGGCTATACATCATCAGTTTACAGTGTTCCACTTTCAATTACAACTTTCTGGCAAAACCTCAAATTCCATTCTTTATGTTTCCACAAACCCCAACTGCTGCTGTGTAAATCTTTCACGCTCAACTGTACTTGGTTGATTTGTTGGATTTTTTTGTTTTTTTTTTTGTGAAATTTACGCAGCTGCATTTGAAATGCTTTTTCAATTACAAATGGCACAAACAACTACAAAGAGACTTTGAGAAAAAAAAGGCCAGCCAAAAAATAGAGCAAAACTTCATCAACCATCTCTGTCTTGCATATTTATTGTTTATGGCAGTCAAATGACGACGCACCTGAATGGCATGGTGAGTTCCAAGGCGAAATAGTAGCTCAGGTATCTGGTAACCTATCTGCCAGCAATAACAAAAGCCATGTGCGAAACATACAAGAAAAACAACGCGTAAATCCTTTTCACACACACACACACACACATTCTCACTGAAGGACTACAAATCCAAAGCCAAGTTCCTGGAAGACAGCTTTTTTTTGTTGTTGCTTTGTTGTATGAATACAGGAAGGGGATTTGGAATTGGGGTTGATCTTTAATAGCCCAGCCACGCTACGTCACGCATTTTTCTAAAAAAAAATTACGCAACAAGCTCAGCCAAAATGTGCAACGCAACCAAATATATAATAATCAAATCTCACATAGTTAATTGTTATATTTTTCTGGTATTTCAACTAATTGACCTTGTGCACTATTTAGACAATCATCAATTCAATTCCGTGATTCATTGAGAGTGCAGTCCAGCGAAGTGGTTTGCTCTCTAGTTTTTTGACATTTGGCGGATTCTGTTTGTTGTTTTGATTCGTATGGCCATTAATTCACTCAAATGACGCATATTTATTATGAAATGCCAGTTTGTTGGTTTTCGGTTATGGACATTAACACGATCTTTAATGGAATGCAATTCTGAAGGTTTCCAAGAAGCTTTTTAAATGAAAGTGTTGACAGCCATTTGAAAAGGGCCTAATCAGAGAGAGACCAGCCCGATTTCATACTTAACTTTTTTATTATTATTTTAAAAACTCTCCTCCTCCAAATAAGAAAACAGCATAAATCATGCCTTTCAATTTTTTCACAAAAAAAAAAATAAAACAAAAATCAAAAACAAGCACGCTCCAAAAATGTCCTTCTGTTACCGCTAACAACACTGAACTGTAATAATTCTGGTGCCAGCATTTGGGCGTCTGCTTCGTTATCCTCAAGGCCAACCATTGCTGCAGTTGACAGCCTCGTTCTGTCTAAGAAAAGCTTCATCCTTTCTTTTGCCTAATGTAATACTCTTACACATGTCTCTGCATAATGATAGCTTTCTGCAACGGTAACAGATGTGCGATCCAAAAACAAAACAAAAAAGGATCCAAGAATAAATGTGGCATAATCAGACAGACAGTTGAATTTGTATTGGGGGAAGCCCCGCGGTGCTCACATCAAAGCAAGCACAAAACAAGAGTTGGGACATTGCATAAAAATGTGTGAAGCATTTCACAGGGATACTTTTACCAAAAAAATGAGTGGAGAAGATTATGAAAACTGGGAATAGAATTTGCGAAATGTCACTGAGTTATGACATCCAAGTGAAGTCGGTTGTGATAAGAAAACCCGGCGGGTGGTCTGCCATACAGAACAGGTGACATTGAGAGCAGATGCATTGAGTAACTTTTCGGGTTGTAATATTGATATAATTATCTGGATGATATTATGTGAATTGAGTTAATATTTTTGAAAGCATTTTAGAGGTAATTAGTTATGCACTCGAATGCAACCATGAATAATAAATGATTTGAGCGAAAGAAACGCACTTAACACAAATAGTTGACAGTTACCCCCAATACGCTTCGTTGAACACCCAAAAAGAAAAAAGAATTGTGTTAATGCACACGCACGCAAACTGTGGATGCAGGTATGAGTATCTTAAAGATACGCTTGCCTTGTCGCAATCACAGAAGGTACAGAATGTTGTAATTCGTTCTTGTACATGGTTTTTGTTTTCCTTATTCAGCGTGTATTTAAATTAATTGCTTGAAAAATATAATTAGTGGGCACATTTCTTTTTGTAAAGGGAGACGGACTTACATTTATATAAAGTTGATGGAAACTGTGGGAAACTGATTTAGAGCTTTAAGTTTGTAGTTACCTGCAAGTAGAAAAAACAAGAATTTTAATTAGTAAATTTCAAAAAATTGCAAGACTAATAAATCTATAAGTTTCTCAGGACCGAAAAAGTTACGTTTGTTCACAACTGTAAGCAACTTATGCATTGTACACCAAAAACAGCTGATTGCCTATACAGTACTGTTTCATGACATACCGGCTCAATCATCAGTAGGTTTTGCGCTAAAGAATGTACGATTGCCAACTGCCTCTCCTTACAATCATTGCCTTAATCAGTTGGGAACTGCAAAAGCAATGAATGTTTATATTTAAGTTTCTACACTCAAAAATATGTAATTTTTATAAATTTAAGCGATATTATCGGGTGTGTCCCAGTAATCTCTAGAGGTTTTTGTATAAACGTTAGCATTAAATATATTAGCTGTTTGAATTAATATGTAAAGGGGCACAAATATGCCGGGCTACTAGATTAAATGACGAAAGTTGAGAGATTTGAAACCGCCTGCTCAAAGCCACGGAGATTTAATGCGAACGGTTTCCCTTCCATATGATCTAGTAGCCGGTCTTATTGTTTTCACTTCACAAATAAAGTAGTCCAAGTTAAGTTCGAAGGGCAATCGTTTATACGAAAATCTCTAGAGATTTCCAGGATACCCCTGTATAAAACGAATTTGAAATAAGATTTTGATTGCCAGACTTTGTTTTAATTCTAAACTGGGTTAGATTTTCAGTTCGTTTTTACTTGAACATTGCTTAATAATATTGTTTAATAACTATTCTAATGAGAATTGTTAGAATTAAATATGCATAAACATTTGTATTTGCATATAATTAAATAAAATTTTAAAATCAGCATGTTCTTCTTAACCCATTTGAAGCTAATGGGTATTTAAATACCCAAGAAAGAAAATTTGTTTTCTTTTACTTTTTTTAACTTTATTCGGAAATCATGGTGTTATTTTGTAATTTTTTAATTATTTTAATTTTTTAATTTTTTAATTAAAAATTTTTTTTTTCTATTAACTTCTATGGTCTTTCAGGCACACATTTCAAAATTTCATCAAAATCATAAGAGTCGATCTATTCCTTTAATGGGTTAAGTTCACCTATTCTAGAATCCGAGACTTTTTATGCTTACTCTTCATGCTTACAACCAAGAAGATCTGTTCTTGGTTTATATTTAAGAGCTTTTATGCTAACAACCAACAAGATTCTTGGCTTATATTAAATTCGAGATCTTTTCACACTTACAACCAAAAAGTTCTATTCTTGGTTTATATTATATTCGAGACCTTTTCATACTTACAATCAAGAAGATCTACTCTTTGTTTATATTCAATTTAAGACTTTTGTATGCCTACTTTCAAGAAGATCTATTCCTGGATCCAAGAAAATATATTCTTGAAATGACAATGAACAAAGAATGGATCATGCTTGATATGAAGCCGACTTGATGCTTGATTTCTGTATTTTTTTTTTAAATCCAAGAATATTCCATCTTACCGCACTTGCGAATTCAAAAATACTTGATATCAAGCACGATCGGATTAGTTTTTTCTCAGAGTGTAGATCAAATAAAAATTATGTTGAGCACAATTTCGAACAGCTTTGAATGCTGATTGCTTTTGAACAACTGTCTTATTTATACTTAGGGCCGTTTTCTCATGTTCCTGTTTTTGTTGAAATCGAAATCCATCTAGATTTTGCAACTAGGTGGTTTTTGTGAAATTGGTTGTCTCATGTAGGTTATCAATTTGGGCATTTGCGCCACGGTCATACCGGCAGGACTGGAAAGGCACTAATAGTAGGTTGGCAGCACCTCTGCAACCGCCTGTTTATTGAAATGTTAATTTTCAAAAATAGGAGGACAAGGGTCTTCTTCCGCCAAAACTTGTTACTATGATGGGAGATTAAGCAATAGGTCTAAAGCTAAGTTCACACAGGAAAATAGTTTGAACAAATTTTGATGAAAATTTAGCTATATAGGCCAATGGTGGAACTTTTCGTTCATATTTGATCAAACTATTTGCGTATGAAAATATAGTTTTAGTTTTAAATCTAGTAAAATTTTCAATCATGTCTATTTTAATCAAAATTTTGCAAAACTATTTGCCTGTGTGAACTTAGCTAAAGTAATGAACTAGAGGAGTTAGTATGCTCAACTGTCTCTTCAGCAATGTCTGCAGGTGTTTTGTATACAAAAGGCACATTCAATATTTTAAATTTTTGATTGACTTATTAACAATTCAGACTTATCTGTTTTTAGCAGCAGTTATAAAATATTTTTCAGTGTGACCATATGTACGCAAACATACAAATACATAATTTGCATTAACCTGTACATGGTTTTTAAATTAATAAGGATGAAGTTAATGGCTGCGAAATCCACCTAGATGGTTAGCATTGAACATGAGCAAAGAAAATGCAATAAATCCACCTATATTTGAAAAAAGAGCAACATGAGAAAACGGCCCTTAGCATTGGGACGAAAGTAATATTTATTTCTTCTGAGAATAGACCTTTAAATACAAAATTCTACATTTTTTTGTCTGAGTGTATTTACATTTAAATATTCCTCTAAATTACTAAACTAATACCATGACCCAAAACTTTAAGTAATATTTAACTTTGCTACTTTTTAAAGTATTTTTTCCAAAAATTTTGAGCTTAGTTTTTGCCCTGATAGTCCATATTTTTTCTCAGTGTAACAAAAAAATTCGTGTCTTATTTATACTTCATTGACTCCATTTCAAGAATAAAATATGATTTATTTACACATTTTTAAAGTCCAAATATATAAAAAGTTGTTTTTACTTTAAAGAATGTTAAGATATTGATTTAAGATATATATGGACTTAAATGAAACATATTATGTACTTATTATAAGTACGCATATTCTTGTTTTTAGAATAAATCAGTATTGAATAAAGACTATTTTGGCCTAGGTCTTAAAGATCTTTTAAAGTTGAAGCTGTACTTTAAATATACCGAATCGGTCTAAGATCTAGCATTTTAGGATTAAAGAAATCATTTTTTAAATAACGCAATTAATTTTTTGATTAAATTAAGTAGCTTTTTAACTTAATTAAAGTACAAAATGCTTGATTATTTTTGGGAGATATGGGGTCTTAAAGATTTAGAAGGTTTAAAATACAGGAAAATATATTTATTTCATTTTTTGTTAGCTATTCATTTAAGGGAGATAGGAGCTCTTAAAGATTTGAAAGGTTTAAAATACAGCAAAATTTATTAATTAAATTTTTTGGCAAAAATTTGAATCAAATCTTACAGCAGACATAAAATTGATTTTTAAGGCTGACTTTTAGCCCTCTAGCTCTTCATTTAAAGGAGATATGGGATCTTAAAGGTAATAGAAACCACAGTGCCACATGGGTGCCTCATTTCGTAAGAGTCGAGGGAGAGTGTCCAATTTGAAAAAGGTTTTGGAAGTCTTAACTCGGACTAACCTGACTTTTATTGAGTTACCGACACCAAAGATGAGGGCATTAAGAAATTGTATAACAAAAGGTAGCGCAACCGGAAAAGCCTTTTCTCTTAAGCAATAAACTATGGAAACCCGGGGCTGAAAACACGCAAAAATCCGGACCACACAGTCGTGTATTACAAGGCCGACTGAGAATTATCATGCCTTCATATCGCTCATAAGCAGTGTATGGACAATATTTTAAAAGTTTACGTCAAGCTAAATAAGACAAACAAAATATAAGAAACTTTTGTAAATTTTTTATCCATAAAAATTGATGAAAATTTGACAATTTTCATAGATAATTTTTTTTGTCAAGTGTACCCATCCAGCACATCCATCAAGCGTAGACCCAACAGACAAGCGTAAAGTGGCAAAAACTGTCAGTTCTTGTTCGCGACCCCGAACTCCCTTACACCCCCCACTCAGGTCGGCTACAGTTGTCGTTGGCATTGCTCAAACCCAATTAAAAATGTCAAAAAATGAAAATACCTGTAGGTAGTTAGCAGTTAGCGCACGCAGTAAATATTCATCACGCCAAACCCCAAAAACCAGAAAGCCCAAACCAATCCTAAGCCAGGCTAACCCTTTTCCACTTCCCTTTCCAACCTACAACCCGCCGCCACGCATTGCCAAACGCGCGTCACACAGTTTAACTTTTCATTTGGCGTGGTCGTGTGTGGGTTAACTCCTGGCTACTGCCTGCTTATCAGCAGGAGACGCACACATGTCAGGACAAACAGCAGCAGTAGCTGGAGCCATGGAATGCATTGTGGACGAGGAACAATTGCGTTTGTATGTTTTCGTGCCTCGTCAGCAAAATTAAAAAATAGATACGCAAACCTGGGTGGGAGCGTCTGTGTGTGTGTGGAGCCAGTGCGAGCAAAGTTGTATGAAAGAAATTCATCCCCCCAACCCTTACGCCAAAGTTTTCTCTGTCGAATTCAAATGTCACACAAGGATCGAAAGGTAGTACGCATGGCCAAAGTCTTCTTACTCCTGCCCCAAGGTTTTTCCTTTGCTTTATTGCAAAAATACACAATGTTGGAGCCCGGCGTGGACCAACAGCTGCTTTCGCGTTTTTTGGGCACAGAAAATGCCTAAAAATGTCACTGGCTGAGGCCGATAACTATTTTGAAGTGGTAGGAGAAGTGGAGTACAGCACAAAAGGTACAGGAGGCAAGCGAGACATGGACCCCGGAATGAATGGTCAGTGTCGATTTTGTATTTTTGTATATATAGACTTTTTTTTTGTTTCAATGCGTCGCAGTCTGGCAGACGCACTCCCTGCCCCATACAAAACGGTGTGTGTGTATTTTTATTGTATATATCATTGATGAATATGCCGATAACAAATCTCAATCAAATGTCAAAAAGGTAACAGGCAGCCCTCTTGAACAGACGGACATCCTAGCCCACTCTCCCGGTTTGACCTGAACACGTTGTAATGTTGCAATTTTCACGCAGGCCACGCGTCGTATGCGCAATTGTTTTTACCACTGTCAGAGATAGGCTATGCTGGTGGGGGGTCGATTTCGACCCCTGATTCTATTTAGTATTCAACCTCCACCTGTGTGTGTGTGTGAGTGAGTGCCTGTGACAGCTCAAATTGTCATCTTGAATGGCTCAGAGGCCTGTCAAAGTTTAACAGGTAACATTTTGATGTAAGACATTCAAGGGTGGAAGATTGAACAATGCATTTATGCCAGAAAATTTTTTAGTTGAGATATTTCTAAAAAAAAATTGAAACATTTAGAAAATGTGTGTATATTGGAGAACTGCACGAGTGAAAGTAGGATGCTTGAAATGTTGTAACATTTCTTGAAAATTACAAATATAGAACACACAAACTTAAATTTTAAACACAAAAATAATTATTGGAATTTTCATTGGCGCCCGAACAGCGACATCGATAGTAGTTTTCGTGGAAATAATTGTGTCGCAAAGTGCATTTTTGTACTTTGATAAATCGCTGTGCTTAAAATCCAATAAAAATACTTATTGGAATTTTCATTGGCGCCCGAGCAGGGACATTGATAGTAGTCTTCGTGGAAATTATTGTGCCGCAAAGTGCATTTTTTTACTTTAATAAGTCGCTGTTCTTTAAATCCAATAAAAATACTTATTGGAATTTTCATTGGCGCCCGAGCAGGGACACTGATAGTATTTTTTTTTGGAAATTATTGTGTCACAAAGTGCATTTTTGTACTTTTTTAAATCGCTGTTCTTTAAATCGCCCAAGCTAGCTGGCTTGTCTTCGGTCGTGTGCTTGCTTCTGCCTGTTACATACATATTTGCACGACTTTAGTATACCCATTTTACTCTACGAGTAACGGGTATAAAAATTCTGAATATTTTCGAATGTTCAAGGCAGCTAAATCTACCACAGCTCAAACCCAGTTCCACTTCATAGCCCATACATATATTTCAGCTAAATTCATCAAACGAATCTTGATTAAGTTTATAGGAAACTGCAATTGTCATTTCGACAAACACAGTTTCGAACCCTTTTCACCATCTTTTCCCTCTGCCCTTCGCAACTCAACCCCCCAACCGTGTCACTCTCTCTTCCCCTTGATAAGCATCATCACCAAATTAAATAAAGCTCAATGACAAACTTCATTAGCCAAAAAATCAACTGGCCAAATGCCAAACGCCAACAAAAATAACAATTTGCCAGCCGGTTGTCCTCATACCCCAGAGTTGGGAAACCCTTTCAGGTTTTGTCCATTTTCCCCACAACCCCAATTCAGCTGTGGTCACAATGGCCAAGCAAACGTTATGCTAAAAACTAAATTAAGATTGAAATGTAAAACTGAAAACGTTTTACACAATTATTGGAACAAATCGAATGGGGGGCGGAGTTGGAAACTGGACAAACTGGCCTAATCGTACAGCGAAAACCACTTGCAAAAAATCCAAAAATCCTGTCGCGACTTTAGAGCGGGGGTAGAGATGGGAATCAGTCGACTGCATAACTTACAATTCCGTAAATATAAATTTTTTTTTCCCTAGATGTACTAATGAAGGATCGAAAAACGTGGGGGCGCAAATGTATTATCATTCCAGCATGCAGTATTTTGTGTGTGTGTAAATGAAAAAGTGGAGAGAAAAAGTCAATGTATGGAAATTTTTGTTCAATCACAAATCCAATGATGTTCGCTTCGACGCATTTTGACAGTTGGACATGGGGAAGCGACGCACGGAGCACATAGTCCGGATGGTGGAGGTGGTTCACTTTGATGAATTCGCCTAGGCCCGGAATTGTTGTTTGTTTGAAAGGTTTGTCCTTCTGCCAGCCTGATAGGCCTGAGTATTTCAATTTTTTAGACTCACAATGCATTGCATTTTGGCCATTGATTTTGGGTTTTCTTTTTCCTGGCTTAGCCTTTGTATCAGAGTCGCTTGTATTTTTTGTTGATTTTCTAGGGTCTCGTCGTAGTGCATTGATTAGAATGTTTGGACTTGAGTACGTAAATATTTTTGCTTGCTTGTCAATTAGTACGTTAAGCTGTTGTGTATTGTACTTGAAAAGGACAACGTAGAAAGAGAGAGAGAGAGACTAAGAGTGCAAGGGCTGAAAGCTTTTCAAGTAGTGGTGGGGGTTTGGTTTGGGGCTAAAGCTAAAGGGAAGTTAAAGCTTAAGTAACAAATTTGCCCTGAATTTTAATCATAAGAGTTGCCAACTTGTGTTAAAGTGTAGCTTTGCTATTTGAAAAAGTCTAGAACTGCCAACTTGTTCTAAAATCACATTTAAAGTCATCAAATTTGGCCAATTTGAGTTTGGAAAGGTTAAAATTTTGAATAAAAAGTCTAAGCGTTTTATGTGCTAGCAAAAAGTAGTTCAGTCATGCCAACTTGTGTTGAAATCAGCTTTAAGTTAAGATAAGGACTGCCAACTTGTGCTATGTTGGAATATGTCTAGAACTGCCAACTTGTGCTAAAATCACATTTAAAGCAAACAATTTTGGACAACTTGAATTTGTAAAAGTTTAAATTTTGAATTGAAAAGTCTTAGCGTTTTATGTACTAGCACAAAAGTGGTTCAGTGCTGCCAACTTGTGTTAAAATCAGCTTTAAGGCAAGCCACTCAGTCTGATTTGACTAATTTCTGCCTAAAAGAAGTGTGTAAAAGCTGCCAACTTGTTTGAATTTCCCTTTTGACGACTTTAAAATTATTTAAACTGCCAACTTGGTCCAACAAACTTGTAATTACTAGTGCTAAAATACAGCTTAAAAGCTCCCAACTTGTTTGAATTTCCCTTTTGACGACTTTAAAATTATTTAAACTGCCAACTTGGTCCAACAAACTTGTAATTACTGCCAACTTGTGTTAAAATACAGCTTCAAACTAACCTTAGTCGCCTTAAATAACATTTATGTTAAGAGTTTATTTCCCTAAATAAACAAAACTTAATAATAAATCATTTTGAAGCTGCCAACTTGTGCCAAAACAATTTTGTCAGTTTAACATAATCGAAAATGTACTAAATCCTTGAACATCTCATTAAAAGAAACCACTCCAAAAACTCGTCTCATACTCCCTTTCCATTTTCACAAGCTACTCAAAAAGCCATTACTTTAATCGAATTCGCATTTCATTAAATGAGCCCACCAACTGCAACGCCTCTCTAGTACGAAAAAGAGCAGAGAAAAATAATTTCATCAACTTTGACGACGCACTGCAAAATGTCTAACAAACATGCAATTAAGTCGTTAATACTTCATCGATTCGAAACACACACACTCATCCAGGGACTCTCTGCCGAAGGATTAAAGCATTAGCGCGTGCGAAACTTGGCCCGAATTGAGGATGAGCCCCCGAAAAAGAAGAGAATGGAAAAAAAAACGGAAACGGAAGCGGCGATAGACAAGGATGATTGCAGACATTTGATTAGTTTGTTTGGTCTAAAAACTCGCCCTCAACATCAAAAATTCCCCGTTGTTGATATGCAATTACGATATAAAAGTTAAACAAACCCGGAACGATAGGCAAAGTGATATGGATTCGCGTTAAATGCGTTTTTTAGAGAGCATTTGATTAAAAACGCAAACAGATCGCAGGGACCAGAACAGGTAATGCAGAGATAAAAAAGAGTTAACAACAACGAATGTCTAAAAGGTAAATAAATAAGTAAGGGAGTCGACTAAGGAATGCTCTGTATTATTTTCTTAATAAAGGGCATTTATAGGATTAAAATGAATTCTTAGTTGAAAAAGAAGCTAAGAAAACGATTAACTAATTTCGAAATTTGATAAATAAAAGTTTTCTTTACTAAGTTAGTGTGAGCTGCCAAATAATTGTGTTAAGAGCTGCCAACTTGTGTTAAAATCAAGGTTCAAACTAGCAACTTAGAGGTTTTTGTGTTGTGTTGGCAACTTGTTTCAAAAAGCAGCTTACATTATAGCTGCCAAATTGTGTTGAAGTCAATGCTTAAATGAGCAATTTTTGGATATTTATATGTGAGTTAAAGTTTTCGGTGCTGCCCACTTAAGTCAAATGTAATTCTAAAGACGCAGACTGAACAGAACCAACTAAAATCCAGTCTAATGCCAGCAATTTAGAGTCTAAATTATTAAGTAAATGTAGTTTAAAGTTGTCTGTGCTGCCAACTTGTGTCTTAAAAGTGTCTAAGAGCTGCCAACATGACTTAAGAAAGCCATTAAGAGGTAAATGTATATGCGAAAACTTTAAAATATCCATTTAGAATGAATTAAAATTTTGAGTGCTGCCAACTTGTGTCAAAAAAGTTGTTTAAAGCTGCCTTGTGTTGAGTCTCAAAAGTATTTAAGAGCTGCCAACATAACTAAAGAAAGCCATTTCTAGGTAAATGTATATGCGGAAATTTAAAATATTTATTAAGAATGAATTAAAATTTTTGTGGTGCTGCCAACTTGTGCCAAAAAAGTTTCTTAATGCTGACAAATTGAGTTGAAATTATATCTAAGTCCTGCGCCTCAGAGGTAACATTTAAAATCGATCATTGACAATGCCTTATACTCCCAGCAAAAACTCCACAAATACAGGGTATCGTAAAAAAAACCAACACCCACAATTCATCAAAGTTTGCGTAGCGCAACATTTCCACCTCCTCCCACCTGTAATAAAAATCATAACCAGGAGGAGACCAGACATAAGAGTGTTCACTCCACGCACATATTGAACTAACGACAACCAGGTGAGTTGGTATGTAAAGGAGGACACCCGCATGTCTGTCCCGGTATGTGTGTGTGTGTGCGGTAGAAAAGGTAAAAACCAATCAAGAGCATCAATAAAAGGCACGTCAATCAGCGTACGGCGCGTTAGGCTCAGAGACCAACACCCACACCCACTCTCTCTCAACCCAACCCACTGCTGCTCAACAAGCACGAAAAAATCATATTTCCTGGTCTGCCTTTTGTCTAGCATTCGCAACGCGGTTTTAGTTCAGTCAAGCTGTCATATCGACGCTTTTGCATACCCGGCCAGACTTTCAGAGCAGGAGCTGAAGCCTGGGTTCAGCTCTTGTGGGATGCGTGATGGTTACATATCATGATTTTTCAATAAATTCTACGGCCATACATGCGGCACTTTGCTCATTGAATTTTGAATGGCCAACTGTGTGGGAAGACATTTGGTTATAGTACGGGAAATTGGGAAGGTGCGACTAAAGTTAAGGCAAACAAATGTGTGTGGTGGGTAAGCAATGAAGCTATGGCTTAAGGGTGGCTGTTTTACTCAGACAATAAAGTTGGGATATTTTATTAAGTAAAGGGGGAAATAAGGAAATAATTAATGAATTTACACTCATAGTTGAAAGTTCAGTAAAATGCATAGTACGCCATAAAAGCTAGCGCATAGCGTAGCTTTGATATGCTCGATGATTCAAAGTTGCAATTCGGTATATCGAACTGACATGGTGGACTTCGATTTGCTCTTATAGCGCAAAACTTTTCTGATTATGATTCAAAAATGTAGACACAAGGACTGTGTGGCCTTGGCCATTGTTTTTTTCAGCCCTGTGGTTTGATAATTTATCGTGCATGTTAAGAGGCACTTTTAGTTGCACTACCTCTAGTTATTGTATCAAGAGGTCTTAATCTTAAAAAGCTAAACTGACCAAGCATCATGGTAAATGCCCTTCAAAGTATGCTATGCTTATGACAATGTTGCAACCAACTTCATTTTGAAGCCTCATCATTAGGCTTTCTTTTTTAGTATATGTCGATTAGCTGAAGTGTAAACAACATAGTTTTTGAGTGCTGCGAATATGTCAACTTTTATGCCAACAAAACACAATTTGCGGGAAAGTTTACATTTTATTTAAAGAAAAATGCAGCTGAAGGCCATCGAATGCTGCAAGAAGCCAACGGGGAATATGCTCCAAGCGGAGCATATTGGTCCGCCCGGCCAAAATCAATGCCAAAGCCGAATATTGGCGGTGGCAAGGTCATGCTCTGTATTTGGTTGGACCAAGTGAGCTGCTACAATCGGGTGAAACCATCACATGGCAACGCTACTTAACGCAATTGATGCGTTTGAAACTAAAACGGCCAGAATACGAGCAAAGGCACGACAAGGTAAATTTACAACATGCTAAAGCTCGGCCACAGGGGACGTAGGGAAGTCCCACCCAGCCCGACGTATAGTTCAGACATTGCCCCTTCCGAGTACTATTTGTTTTCGCCGATGACGCTTGCCCTTGAGGATCATCACTTGCGCTCTTTTGAAGAACTCCAAATTGGAAAGATTCGTGGATCGCATCAAAAGATGCAACGTTTTCTCGAGATGGTATCCGAAAAATGTCAGAAACATGGGAAAAAGTAGTGGCGAGCAATGGACAATACGTTGAAAAACGAATTTATAACAAATTGTTCACAATAAAGCGTCAAATTTGAGAAAAAATCCTTATAAGATTTGCTCAACAATAACAGGTTTAAAAATCTTATGATGGTGATTGAAAGGCAGTTATGATTGATCCTTCTCCCGAAGGAAGACCTTTTGGGTGCTATAGTCTCTATCTTGCTAACTTATCCAGCACGTCCTGGTTATCAAATATTAAGCGTTTACACTTACAAGAAAAACTGCAAGACTCTAAGAAAGCAATTAATAGCACTTGAGAAAAACTTTTTCGGAAAACGACATATTTGGCCGAGCACAAAATTTAGAATGATTGAAGCCACTGATCGATCAGTAATGTGCTATGCATCTTAAGTCTGGGGATAATGCCAATATGAGGAGATGGAGCGATTGCAAAGGATGGTTATTAAACGGATATTTAAACTATCCCGCACTACTCCAAACCATACGCTCCACTTAGAAACCGGCCTGCCTTCTTTATTGTACGGTCTGCAAAACCACTTCACATACATACGGAAAGTTATGGATATGCCGAATTGTCGAACTGTCGGATAATACGCAAATTTTTGACAATTGGCTGTCCTTATTTCAGGATCATGAGGCATCCATAGACCTTCAAAGCGTCGGATCATGGGAAAGATATCACCAATTGCTGTTTTCTAAGCCAAGCCAGCAAAGTGTGGTCCGAAACACTTACAAAAAACTACAGCTGAATCTGGAAACGCTTAACTATTTTCACTACCAAGCAATATCACTTATATGTCGGGCACGCTGTGAGATGCTTAGTCTCAACTATAGGCCGCACTGGAGCTCTGTTAACACAGATTGTAGCCTCTGTAATTTGCACGCAACCGAAGACGTCATGCATCTGCTTGGGGTATGCCCAATTTTAGCAGAGATAAGAAGCGCCCATCTGGGAAGCCGTTTCCTTTCAGAAGCAGACATCATAAATTGGCTAAATGTCAAGAACTGAACAACATTATCCTCCTTTCTACAACAGGGGCTAAAATATAGAACCGCCATTATAAATGAACATTTGTAACTTTTCTGTAAATTAAATTATGTATCTTTTCTCCTTATTTTTTGTCTTGGTCAATGCATAAATCGAAAACTATGTTTCTTTGATTTAAATTTTTGTTTGTTTATATCGTTAACAATGAACAAAAACTCAAAAGAATTAATGTTAATTGTGTCCTCTGCGCAAAAGGGGGAAAGATCATGTCATGAAAGTGGGAGCTCCTCTTTAATCACTATAATGATTTTGTGGCATGTCATCAATATGTTCCTCATGCCAGTTTCCATGCTAGGCGTTTTCCAGTCGATCTCTTGCCGACTTCAAATTAATATTTTCTGGCCAAGCAAAAATCCCATTTCGGAGATGTCAATTGCAACAAAATGGTATTGCCTTTAAGTTTTCGCTAGCTCGAGGTCAACGTTATGCTTGCACATAATTTTAAAACAGGAACACACCACACTACAAAGGAGGCTAGTAAGGCCACGGTAGCCACTAGGAAAAAATAAAATGCTCCAAAATAATTCTAAAAGTCTCCATTTAAGAAGATCCATTTCAATGAAAAAGGTCCTGAACTACACTCTGGAACTCTTTTAGTTCGAGGACTCTATTAGGGCTCCAGGCAAAGTATGACTACATGTTTCGACAATCATTTTCGATATCAGGTGGAAGTTTTTGAGCATAAAAGAAAAGAATGGCAAGTGCTTTTGAGATAAAATAGTTTGGAATCCATAATTAATATGGCTTTGATGACATTTTGCCAATCGGTTGCAAGGCCGAAAAAATTTTGTAAAGGAAATTTATTTTTTCGCCATTTTGGAATCTGGTCAGCAAAATCGTAACAAATTGGCCAAGTAGCCCATTAATAAGAATGGTAGTTTGTGAATTACAAGAAACATGATGAGTGCATACTTGGCCCAATAAGCTTTGGTTTTCCTGTATTGAAAATTTCCAGTTTTGCATGCTTTTTCTGTTTCTTGTGTTTCCTGTTTGTCGTGCCGTTGAAGTTTTTTAAATGATTGGACACAAAATTTTTACAAGTAACACAAAATGGTGGACCGTTTTAATTTTTCGTCCATGTAAACTTGTCCAACCATTCTATACGGAAGTGCTAAAACAAAAACCAAGTAAATCATGTGGCTTCAAAAGGCCTTCGTTAATACTTATTTTAAATAATCTTTATTACTATGATTGCATTTTAATCGATATTTACTTATCTAATGGTTTAATTCTATACATTACACAATGGAACACTCAAAATTCCCTGGGAACGGGACCTATAAATTATGAAACTAGAGGCATCAGGGCCAATGTTGCTCTAAGGCAATTGCTACTACAAAAATGCCTATAAACCGCGAACCAAGGCTTCGTTGGTATAACTGAAAACGCCATTCGGTCTCATTTTAATCTCCAGTTTATGGCCTATATGGACTCGATAATGGGTGATGTCAAATGTGGTACCTTCTATCGCGGTTTTTCGAAGCATGTTACCATCTCTTAAGGGCACTTTTATTGGTCAGCATCTCAATATATTTACAATCTTACAAAATTCAATCGAGTGGTTTTCCATTGATTCCATTTTCTAAGTTAGACCTCTATGGGCGGGGTACTAACCGCTTGTCCATTGGAGGCGGGAATTTAGTATAACAATTGTGATGACTCCCTTCATCTTTGGTGAATTTTCCAATATTTTAGTTCTCACCTTTTTTTAACCAGCAACAGATGTTGTAGCTGTGTGTTGCTAGTATAAATGTGCCCATTAAACGCGAACTTGGCGTGATCAAGAAAAACTGGGTATGAGGTGTTGCTCCCTGATGCCTCTAGTTTCATAATTTATTGGTCCCGTTCCCAGGCATTAAAAAAAGTTGAATTTTGTGGCACTGTGTTATAGTATTAGTTAAAAACAAATTTCAGTTTTCAATTTGTGCTTTTGAACAAATTGTTTGCTATGCTAAATAAAGATCCATTTTGCAAAAAATGGCTCCAGTGCTCCAACGACAAAAAAAAGGTCCATTTTGGAGCATTTGCTCCGAAAGTGGCAACGGAGAGTACAGCAGCTGTTTCATGAGCATCTCTACCCAATCATCAGCGGTTTTTGCCTGCTCACTACCAGCAGCTGCCTCCTTATGCCAGCATTGCCATAATCGCTTGGGAATTCCAAGGCGCTTTAACAGCAAAAACCGGCACAACGAGACAGCGCTAATCTGCCAGTAGCCTTTGTATGTGTGTGTGTGTGTCCAAATGGCCTTACTATGTTAGTGATAATTCTAAGTTTGCATTGCTTTCAATGGGTGCGTAAAGGGTTCGACGCCGTCTAATGAAAAATATTTTAAAAATTTTCAAATAAATTCTTAACAATTATTGGGACACTTCTTAATTAGAGTGACATTATAAAGCATTGAATAATACTAACATATATTGAAAGTGCTTAAATTGCTTATCATCTTATCAAATCATACTTTCAAAAACCTTCTCATGGCTTACAAACAGGTTTTAACATATTTGGAAACACACCTGAATAAACTTGGTTGTCTCATGCTCCGCTGGCTGCACAATTCCCGCTTATCCATTGGCCTACAATTGCTTAAAGTTTTCAGGACTTCATCCATAAATTTGAAATTTTATTTAAAGCTTAGATTTTTTATGTTCAATATTTCATTTAAATAATTCAGCCACCCCTAACGAGCTGTGTGCGTGCTGTGCGTGGGTGCAAGCCCCGCCCACTCACAGTTGAAAATCACTTGACTTTTCATTAATAAAATTGGAAGTTGGTTGAATTTAATTTTTTTTTTTATACTCCAACCTCAGACGGACAAAGGAGAGGCATATAGTATGGTTTATGCATCCAATAGCATTAACTGAATTTTGTACCCTTTTTGAATTTTACAACTCTTTTTTTTTCGTTTTTGGGTTGCGTCAAGTGAGACACGCAAAATGTGGCTTACCGAAAAGTGAAAGGTTCGCGACTCTCGCGTATTTTAAACTTCTTTTCAATGGCGTTGCAACCCCAACGAATTCATAACGCTTTTTTTTTGTTTTTTTTCCGCGGCCATAGAAAAGTTTAAACAAAAAATTGTTTTCCATACGCATTAATGCAGCAATGCGTGCGCTTCAGACGTTAAGGAGTAGGGCAAGTAGACTTGGTATATTGGTCAGGGTAGCCATGGGGAGTATTCTTCTTGAGTATGGTAAATATATGGGTAGGCGGTAGGTCTTTGATATGTGTTTGCATTATTTGGCGACAACAGAGTTAAAAGTATTTGGAAAGGGTTTGAGAGATTTATTAACGAGAAATCCTTTGTGTGGGTTGAAAAGAATATTTGCTAGGCAATTTGCTAATAAGCAGACTTCAGTTTTTTAATACGGAAAATGCAATTTTACTTAATTTTGAACTTTACAGCTTTAAGAATTTTGAAGAATTTAGCAAGTGAGAACAAAAAGTCAACTTAAACACTTTCCTCCTTATAAAATTGGTCATACAACACATTTTCACTTTATTTCGAGTGCTTCAGGTACTTTGGGGACTGCAAGATGGCATTTGTCCAGCTGGTGCTGCTGTTGCTGCTGCAAATCAACTCAAGTAAAAGTGTCAAAACAATACAAACGACGGCACAGGCGCACACAAACCCAAGACCCGACCCAGACCCAGACCCAGACCCACATCACCACCAGTTCTCCACTCATCCCAACCACCTACTGCTGCCCGGAGCACGCACATAATTTATGCCCATGTACAATTGAGTCTAAGGAGACGACATCCCAGGGAACGCACATAAAACGCAGACTGCAGCGGAAAAATCAATTTTCTTTTGTGCCTGATAAGGGTGGGAATCTTATATATTTTTTTGGGGGTTGCACACACACACACACACACATATACCCAAAGTCACGCACTTGTGCAGCAAATTGTCACCCAGTTTTTCTCCGTTATTGAAAGAGAAAGTTGATGAAAAATTTGCCTTTGAAGTGCACAAGTGCAGCATAATTTAAGGCTAATGCAATTAGGCAATTTCATAATTGTCCGGGCTAAGGATGTGTATGTGTGTGTCTGTGTGAGTGAGCGGTTGCTAATTACTCATGCCGCACGCATTTTGAGGCACTGAGGCGTATACACAATAATTTTTAGAACGTGCATTGAATAAGCACGAAAGAGAAAAGGCAAAAAGAAAGGAAAGGGCACGAAAAGTAAAGTAAGTGCACAAGCCTAAAATGTCATTAAAGTCACTCTCACGCACTTGCCCAAGGATCCCAACTTAAATGCCATTTCCAAATGACGTAAGCAACACAAAATGAAATTTCCTTCTTGTTGGGCAATTGAACACAGGCGGCAACAGAATGTTGCAAGACCCAAAATATCATGTGGCACATACATAGGCGGGTCTGACTTTCTCTCTCTCTGTCTTTTTTTGTTGTACATAGAAACAGGATAAATGCTTTTGGGGATTGCCGCTTGCAGATTGATGAGGGAGACGCGCAGCATTGAGGGTACCCATTGAAAATGTGTCAAATGGGTTTTTGGTCATTTTTTTTTCCTAAGCAAACGGCAAAGAACAAAGTGACCATTTGGTGTGAAATCGAATGTGTGTGTGTGTAGGGGGTGGATTGGATTGAAAGGTAGAAAACAAAACTAACACTGAATGCAGCATAAAATGACTTAGTTTCAATATATTGCCCAATTAAGCCGAAAGGTAGGAAATAAGAAGCTTGGTTCTTTGCGAAATTGTATATCAGAATAGACTGATACATTTGATGTACTTTAAAGTATAATGCAGGGGTGCCCAGACACCAATACAAATAAAGAAAATATATCTTAAGCAACAACAACCATAAGAAATCGAAAGATAAACCCAATTTTGGTTTGTGTGTGTGTGTGTGTCGGCGTGAATATCGAAAAACGTTCAGCCACTGCGAGCGCGGCCAATCGCTTACCTACGCTAACGACGCATATACATCATTGTTGTTGTATTCGAATTTGCAAGAGACATAGGAGAGTGAGAGAAGAGAGACACGTATGAAGTTGTTGATGCTGGTCCGCACAACAAAACCTTCGCTCGAAAAGAAAGAGAGAAGAGAACGCATATAAATTTGTTGTTGCTCTATGTAGCCATGCGTGAAGGCAATACGTGCCAGCTATTCCTTTGCGTAAAACAACAACGAATGCGCGGCTTGCGGAATGGGCTTGGGCACCCCTGGTATAATGTATAGATTTCTCAACTTCCAGTTCAAGTATCAGGTGCTCTCTTAAGCTGTCTTAACACTGTTCTTATATCTCTAAAAAGACTCTCTGACGATAGTGTAAATCAAATATCTCTAAATATTCAGAAAATGTATCCTTCTTTGATGAAATAGAACAGGTTCTATTTAATAAGAAATTCTCTTAAGGCTGGAATGACACTTTCAATTTCTTGGCGCAATTTTTGTCACAATTTTTCATCTATGGGGGAAAGCAGTTGGAGTAAGCCTGTCAAAGTATGATTGAATCTGCCGCTCGATGTTGTTGAAGAGGCTGAGATGATACACAGCATCGACTTTTGTCCATTAACGAAAAATGGCTGCAATAACTGTCTCTAAAAATGAAAAGTATCATTCCAACCTCAGAGAAGTTTGACAACCTAGTTTTTAGAGATGTATGACAAGTGTAAAAGCAGCTTTAATAACAATTTTCCTTACAAAATACACTCTGTGGTGAGAAAACTGCAATTTGCTGTACAAAATGGGCAACACTGGCTACAATTGTTCCTATTAAATCGGTCATACAATCAGAAGTGGCTAGCGAGTTATAAAACGACAGCAAAGGTCGGTTGTACATAAAACTGAGGGCTTTGCTGATGCTGATTTTGTATATTTGTCTGTTTTTATCTCACTCTGTTCTTTGCAAGTGGTGTTTCTTCTTTATTCTGACCATACTTAGGTAAGGTTAGGTTAGGTTGAGATGGCAGTCTTACTGTCCCTACACTTAGGCCAGGATAGGCAGATAGCGATACCATATAATTCCATATTTAAGCCAGGTACAACGTTAAAATTTCAGACCGAATCTCTATCTCGAACACTTCCGAGATGTTGAGTGGAAAGCGGTGACCAAAAGTTTTGAGTCTCCTTCTACTAAGAGCTGGGCAATGGCACAGAAGATGCAGTAATGTCTCCCACTCTACCTCACACTTGCAGCTTCTACAGAAGTCGTTGTGAGCGACGCCCAAGCGTGCTGCAGGCCTGACGATAAGGCAGTGACCCGTTAGGGCCCCAACCAGAAGTGAGATGTTTTCCCTAGTCTTTAAGGTTAAATGAGGGCCACGTGACACTAGCTACATCGCAAACCGGAAGGTTATTCCATCGTTCCGTAGCCAGGCGCCAGGTTTCATTCCTTCTGACGAACTTTTATGAGGCTAAGGGCATCCCTATCAAGCACTTCTCCAGGAGCAGCTGAATGGTACAGTACCCTGTCTTGCCAGTATGTCGGCTGACTCGTTACCCTCAATGTTGCGGTGTCCAGGTAACCATATAAGTTGAATTCGAAGATGCTGAGCTATCGTATTTAAGGATCTACGGCAGCGATGCCCAGCCGTATGCTCTTTGGGTACGTTTTGTTTTTGTAATTGCACCGAAGATAGGAAATCAATGATCGTTTACATGCAGGGCGCGATGTATACAAAACGACACACATGCAAACGATTTCGTGTGTATGCGTCGCGTAGAAAAAAAACCGGTCTTGTTCTCTTCTTTGATTGGTGTTTGCGCGCGCAAGCAAACTGACCAACAACAATACCCTAATTGGTATTGGTGCTTTTCTTTATGAGTATTGGTGAGTGCTCTGCCGTATGCTGCTTTTGGGCATGCCTGATCTACGGCATGCCGTGAGCGTCAAATCCAAAACTAGAACCCTAGTCGTTGGTGCTAAGTTCACGTATTGAGTCATCAATACACCGACAGCAGGCTAGTTTGTAATCGATACATCGATCAGACCGATGACGATTTATCTATCCCCTTAACCTACGTCTCTAGTTTTTTTTTACTTTTATAGCGAATAAATGATTTGTTAACTGAATTGATTGGCAGACACTTTTCCTTGGGATAAGCTTGGCTACTCTCTCCTTAGCGCTACGTGCGCCGGCCAACCGGCAGTTGATTTGGCCCCCATCACCTAACAAAAATTAGTTATACCGCTCGGATAACCATCACAAGGCTACCTCCCAGGTGGACACAAATTCGCTCGGTTTCTCAATGTCTGGTTAGTCAAACTAACCTAAGGTTAGACGAATTTAAGTGGCTTATACTGCATTTAGGAAGTAAATGAGCAGCAAACTTGAACTTTTAAATTCCAGTAAACTAACCTTAAGTTTTGAGAAATTCTACCTTAGTAGAAAAATTAAAATTATATTGAACAATTATGTGGGCATCAGCCCAGATCTGTCCCATAAACAAAACCTTAGAAATAAATTTGAAAATACTTCTTTTTCGATTTTTATGTTTCCATAATCAACGAATGTTCCCAAAACATTAACATCATGAGACACGAAATCATAATCTGCAATGACGAACCTATCGACCCGGAAAAAGGATTTGGTCACGATTTTTTGGGACTGAAAAATAATAAACTTAATTATGTACGTATTTGGAGCTAATATTTTGGCCCTTAATCAAACCCATATAAAACCTAACCAATTTCTATTAATGTCTCCCATATTGGAAACACGTAAGCCACATTTACTTTAAAAATCGTAAATTTATCACACTTCATTTTATTATATTTCTCACTTTCCTTCTTTAAACTTCTTCAACTTCACACTAAAAATCCCCACACGGCAACACCTATTTTGACAGAAGGCAAGGCGCATTAAAAATGTTTCCAAAGTACATAAACCGGTTTGTCTGCGGTACAAGAAACTGTTCGGCTTCTCTGTGAAAAACTGCAATTAGTTATTCCCTGGCACACGCCTGTCACATCAGCAACGTTTGACAGCTTAACAGCATTTTCAACAATTTTCAACCCTTGCCTAAGCGCGAAACTGCAACAAAGACGCAAAATGCTTAATTAACTGAGCCCCCGGACGAAAACAAGTTCCAACCCACAACCGCTGCCGTTGCCGCAGTTGCACTTCATGGCGGGGGTTGTATAGAAAATCCTTTGATAATGCAGCTGCAGTCAGGGATTAGGGCAACCTACCCCTAACAGGGCGCCACTCAAGAGGGTTGCAATGTGCATCCTGGCTTCATTATCAGCACGTGTCCAAAGGACCTTTTTTTTTTTGCTTGGCCGAGATTTTTCCCAATGAGTGAATTGCATTTTGTTGTTTGGTTGCACGAGACAAAGGTGGGCGGGCAGAGGGTTTTTGGTGGTTGCCAGGGATTTTGTTAGACTTGTTTGCGTGGTTGTTGTTAAGTTACATTTTCTTTTCAAGAGTTTGATGAATTCGGGTGGTTGCAAGAGCATTTTTTTTTTTTGTTTGGCGTTGTTGCAGGCATATGTTTGTGGCAAAATTGTTTGGCAATGATGTTGCAAGTTTTCTTTTTCTTTTGAGGGTGGACTTTGAAAAGTCAAGTACCAAAGATTTGATTAAAGTTACTTACGCAAGCATCCCCAGAGTTTTGCCCTGCCAATTTAAAGAGTCAATTTATTTACCTGCAATGAAAGAAAGTTTTTCAATAATTTATTAGTTTTGTTTTACAAAAGATTTTTGTTTTAAAAATATGTATTATGTATTATGTATAAAATGTAGTTTTTTCTTGAACAACTGTAGGAGGTTTTATCATTTACATAAATCAATTAACACCAAGATTGAAAACTTCTTAACACTGCAGAACGTTCGAGCCTGCACTTCCCAAAAGTCTAAGATTTGGTTCGATTACTTAAATTAACTTTTGGTTCAAAACTGGTATCAAAGCTTCTGAGTTTCTTATAAAATTGTTGCCTCTATCTCTATCAATTTCAGAAATTCGTCTAGAATTAGGACCTGTTCGGCTTTTGTTTTGTTGTTACCAAGCTATTTGATACGTCAATTTAGATGCAAATGGTCCAAATTTATAATTACTTTCATTCATTCGAACCTTCCAAAAGTGCCGGGTCTTTTCACTATATCCTAGTCCAAAAATATAAAAGGTTTTTATATCAATTTTATAGCTCAAATTTTAATTTGTTTTCCTTCTCAAAGTAGTTATATACCAAGTTTGACTAAGATGTCCACAAGCATTGTCTTCATGCAGTACTTCAGTTGAAGGTTCGGTAGAAGCAACTAGTTCTCTACAGGGTTGGGTTTACAGCGTTAATTACCACAGCATTAACATTATGTTAAGTTAGCCGATAACGTGCATGATGTTTCAAAAAGTTTCTTACAATGGTAGACTGATAAATTACATGAAAGATCAAGATCTTACACTGCCAAATGAGGTAAAATGATCAAGTGCTTCTGTGGTGTTCAATTTAAGCTTTATAGCTAAATTATTAAATATTTTTTAATCGTGAGGCGGAAGGTTTTGTTAGAAAAAAACCATACTTATTTCAGGGGTGCAACCCACTTTTCGTAATCGAAAAACGAACTGGGAACCGAACCAACATAGGTCTAAAAAGCCTGAAGCGAATTAAAAACCGTAAAGAAAACAGTTCAGTTGTGTTCGTTTCATTTCATCGACAAGTTTGAGGAAAAAATGTGCATATTTACGAAATTGTATTTAGAAAACTCAACTACATACATATATGAAAAGACTTGCATCGTTGAAGAGTTTCTCCAACTTCCTCCTAAAAGACAGCTAGCGGGGTACCAGTGTTTCAACAACATCTGATTTTGTCCATCTCCTGCAATTGTCGTCTCAGCTGTTCTCCTACGCGTTTTGGCTACACAAAAAAAAGGCGACATAAAATCAAGTCCAAAAAAATTGATTTAATCTCGACTTTGGGATTGAAATTTCAAGTACGAGTCATACTAGATTCACTTGAATCCAGCACAAAAGGATTGGAACAATCTTAAAAGCATTGGATCAATCCGAAAACGCTCATTTCAAGTACGGATCCTACTTGAAAATCAAATGATCCTGACTCGATATTGAAGTAAGTACGGAATTTCACAGTCAAGGCGAAAGAGCGAAATAAAACTGAGAGTGAAAAGTTCTCTCAGGCTAAAAGGGTGCACTCATATATACAAATTATTCTGTTAGCACAGCAGTTTTTGGTGGTTTGGGTTTTATGCGATAACCATTGCCTTGGAATTCCCTACCAGTTATAGAACTTCCAGCATAACAAGGTAGCTACTGAATTACAGTTGATGGGTCAAGTCTATTGAAGAGAGTTCAATAGCGACCAGCCTTCATTGTAATGTTGTTTGTGTCCTCTAGTTGTAGGCAAACTAATGACTTCGAGCCGCTTAGAACTTGCTGGTTTGATAATCAAAAACGTCATTAAAAAAGTAGCATGAAGTTCTTTTGAGTTGCTTTTTTTTAAGGGTCAAAATGAGTTTAATCATCGAACTAAAGTCAATCTCATGCCATTTTTGATGCAATATTTTTTCGGATTGGATGTAGTTCGAGTATCGAGCTCAATTTAATCTCGGGTACACTTGCTGACTTCGAGATCAAATCAAGTACGAATATCGAGCTTAAATCAATATTTGACCTTCTTGATTGGATCTGACTGAGGGAGCAAATCGAGCTCGAATAACAAGATAAAATCAATCCAGTGTGAGCTAAAGTCGGGATCAAGACAAGAATTTCGGGATTGAAATTTCCGTACTTGGTTTGAGAAAATCCGGGCTTGACGGACTTCTGACATCGTTTGAAATTGATTTCAGCCTGGACAACGCGGATTTTGATTTCTGTGTAGCCTTTGCTGACTTCTTCAGTGATTCTGTTTTTATTTTGAAAGAAAATATCGTTGTGCACGCTTTCACAGTTTCATTTTTCATGTAAGGGGGGTGTGTGCAGAAACTACTGAGAGGAGGACGCAATCGATTATTGAGAGCAGAACATTCTTGTTGTCAGATGTGAACAGGCGGCCGTTAATTCATTCAATGTTGAACATTTCGAGTGTGAAGAAGTAAACGATTTAAGGATTGTATAAAATACATTGAATAAAAAGAAAAACTCTTGAATCAAGAATGTCGGTATCAAAAATTCATTCTTGGATCAAGAATTTCGCTCTTGGATCAAGAATGTTCATTCATTACCGTACGTCTGTGATCAAACATTCTTGATCCAAGTATGAAATTCTCTATTCTTCCTCATTTTTTCGTCATTGGCTTTCGATTAGCGAGCAGTTGTTGTAAAATATATTGCGTTGTGTGTTGAGAGAAATAACGGGCCGGTCTGCGAGGGACAGGCGGGCTATGCGATGGCCCAACGATGCTTTAGAAGATCGAATTTGCTTCTTTTGCCTGCTGAATGAGCTTAAAATATGTTGATATTACGCTGCCGAGTTCAAATCGACATTGTGACATCGTAGGATCATAATCATATCAACTAGATGTATATTTCTAAAAAGCCCATTTGAATTTTTTACTCAAGTTTTTTTTATTTAAAACATTAAAAACACTTAGAATGTTCTACAAAAAATTTCAATAAAATTCAAATTTATTTTCAACATTTATACCTCTGCCATTTTGTTTCGCTTTGCACCTACACACAAGTATGTGTGTGTGTGTGTGTACACAAACACATTAAGAGTAAATGCATTTACAATGCAGATTGTCAATTAGCCAATTACATGGTTACACACACACACACCAGCTTAACCTTCGTGCATTGCAAATGTAAAGACTGGAAAAAAACCGACGAATTGAAATTCACAACGTTGCACGAACTTTGAAACGATGGAAAATAGCGACAAAAGCGCATGCGAATGAAAAAATTGCAACGACAACAACATTGAAGCTAAAGACCAGCCGAGCAACTGATCGTGTTGTTCGTTTAATAACCGACGCACACCCAACAGTCGGTTAGTTGGCCAACGAATGAGCAGCACCAGCGGAAAGAGTGCAAAAAAGTGCACAAGCTCATATAAACGAGTGTGTGTGTGTGTGTGTATGTGTGTGTGAGGCATATGCATTCTGATTGGATGCGCAAAAATGGCGAATTGCTAAAAAATAGTACATACAAATATAGTTAACAAAACTTTTTGCAGCAGCTGTTCTACAAGTATTACTCATTCTTGGACTCTCTCTCTCTCTCTCTCTCTCTCTATGGGTGACGATTGCATAATCTATACAAAAATACAATAACAAAAACCTAAAGCAACAACAACAATTAGTGTGCTTTATCTGCGTTTTTTATTGCTATTTTATATGTATATGTATATATTATATATTTTTTATTATTTTTCACACACACCGCAATTTCCGTAAATTTAACCTACATTTTGATTTTGATTTTTGTTTTGCTTCTGAAGCAAGCGAAAGCATTAGAGAAGAAAACACTTGTGTCGGAGGCTTCTTTTTCTGCTATTCAGCCAAAATTTAAAGCAAAGTAAACAACAACAACCAGTATCTTACACACACACACACTCGCTCGCTCGCTCGCTTGCCTTTATATTCGGCATATCTTTGTTTGTTCTAAGCTATCCATCCATCCAAAAACAAGGTCAAATGCAGTAAATACAAAAATAAATGGCAGGCTGCACATTTTGCGTTTGCGTCTTTCGTTACTTTTTGATTTATCTTTTCCGTTTCAGAAAGTTTCTTTGCTTTTTTTTTGTTTTCGTGCGCGCAATATTATTATCGCTTTTTGCCTTTTTCAAGGATATTCGCGCGTCATTCTTTGCATTTGCTTCGTTTCTTTGGAGTTGGTTTTTTTTTTGTGTTTTATTTTTTTTTAAGAATTTTGTATGCCAAACGCGTGTGAGAACAACAACTTTTGGGTTAGTCAGTCAAAGGAATTCCAGGAATTAGTCGCGCATGCTTGAAAAGGTGAGAATGAGACTCTCAAGAGAGAGAGAGAGATCTCGAAATAAGAGAGATGGGAAAAACTTTGAATGAATTGAATCAGAAAAATTGTGATTGAGAGAGCTTCATATTTGAATCAATTAAGCAATTAATGGACATGCGAGCATGTGGGAATATTTTTTTTGAAGGTAGACAAGAGATGACGACAATTGAATCTTGAACGAGCTAACGGGTCGGATTGCTGTCAACCTTTTACCAATGTTGCTTAGAAAGAAAAATTTTGTAAATGGTTCAGTTTAATATAAACTTTTTCAGAACTCTGCTACATTACTTTTATTTTGAAGTATTGATCAAAATGTCTCTCAACATAGTGTAGCAAACCTGGCATGCGACTCTGTGGAACCGCCATCGATATTGAGTGCAGTGTCACGTATGTGTGATCGATAGATCAATGACGGGCGATGACGATTGATCTGTAACTTCAAACTAACTCTACTTTTACGACTCGTGAGTAGAACACATTTGCTTATAAAAGAACTGTCTGACTTTTCAACCACGACCCCAAAGGTAAACAAGGACACAAGTTGACAAAAGTTTTCGCTACAAAAGTATACAAATTGAGTACTGCAATTGATCTTGAAATGCCTATTAGTTACTGGTTTCTTGGTTGCCCCGAACCGTACCTTGAACAGAACCCCGAACCCCGCCATTAGTTGTAAACTAGGAGATTTTCTGGAGCTTCTGATTACACTGTGAAACTTTTGTCAAGAAACAAATTTTGATACCAACGAGACCCACAAAATTTGAATGGGTTTTTTATAAGAAAATAAGTTTTCAGATTTTTTTGACAAAATGTTTTTTTGTTCAAGTCTATATCTTATAAACTGTTTGGAATTCTACTTGACTTTTTGCAGCAATTTTGTAGCTCTTCACCAGGCCTACAAAACACTTCTTTGGACTAACTTAAAAAAAAAACCTCTTCATGCTCAAAATTACGAAAATGTAAAAAATATCAACCTTTAGTCGTATTTTTTTGGAAAAATTGTTAGTAAGTTAATGTTTTTTTTATACTATATTTGCGTGGTCTCAATATTAACACTTTATTCTTGGCTTGAACGACTTCCTAGATGATGCTGATCAAAAATATATATACATGTTGATATCTATCTTCATTCCTTTGTGTTGGTGGAGGCAGAAGCTTAACTCTAAAAAAACACAGAAAGTATTGCAGATTACAGTATATACAATCTAATAAAAATAGTATATTTTACGAGTTTTATTTAAACTTTAATAAGTTTCTAGGTCAAAATTATATTATATTTATTATAGAAGGATTATATTCTTACTACCATAAATATCTTTCAAATTTTTTGCGTCTCGTTGGTATCAAACATTTTTGGTCATTCAATGATATATGACTCACATTACTCCAGTTTGTATATTTTTGATCGATAATGCTCGAAATAAAGTCTTGGAAATTCCAAAGCCAATCGTGTAGGGTATAATTCAAAATATTGTCCAGGAATTAACTTTAAAGCTGAGAGTACTTTTAGGCGAATGTGCTTATGGATTTGAAACGTGCTTCTATTTTGCTACCTTTTATACTGCTGAGCCCATCACTATGGTTGCCTTGCCCAACACTATGGTTGCCTTGCCCCAATTTAAAAAAAAAACACAAAAGATTATACATTTACTAACTACTAAAGCCTAGCGAAATTAAGTACTTAGATTTTTGCTTAAGTTTTTATACCCTGTACCAATAGTTATTCTATTCTTTTAATATTACAATTTTTGCAATTTGAATCATATTTGAATGATTGAGCACAATTTTAAAAGCAAGTTTCAAAACATCGTGGACCTTCAAGCAAATTTTGAAACTGGCATAGAACTGGGTAGAATTTTATGCTTTAAAGTTCTAGTTTGAGCAGGATCAAGATATAAAACTTAATGCGAGTAAATGTTTCAATTCTAAAGCTCTCTCCGCACTATACTTTGAGAGTGAGTGCAAAAGCTATGCGTAGACTAAAAAGCTTTCAAATTATTGGACAGTTTGTGTGATCAAATTCGTTACTGTGAAACAGAGTCCGTCTAAAGTGTATTCAACAGCGCTCTGCGGCAGCAACGTCGACACACCGACAGTAAACGAGCTTAAACTGCTCTTTTTTGCAACAACAAAGAAGTGTTAATGAGCGCGCTCTCGCGTGGCTAAACACACACAAGCAAAGCCAAAATGAGCATATATGTTTTGCCGGCCCCTGCTGTGAAATGATAACGGCGTAGACACTAAGGATATTACAAATTCTACTGATGACAAAACCGAAAATAGTTGTACGGATATACTGCAAAGTCAATGAGTTGTTTTCCTTGTTTATGTTCTTCGATCATTGAATTTTAGGCAATCGAAGGACTGGACGAACACACACAAAGCTTCTGCGACTTGAAGTTGGTTGCTGATTTCGGATTTTGCTATAAGTCTGCCTTTGGGATTCTCAAGCAGTTATTGGAAAGCTGGCATGGGGTAGCTTCTGCTTACCCGCTGAAGACAGGCAAAGTCTGATGATTGAATAGTGGTGATTTGTGAAATAGCTATATAGGCAACCAGCCTCCTTTGTGTTGTGTGTCTTGTTTTAGAAAAGTTAGGAACAAAAACATTACCTATTGACCTGGAGTTTGCTAAAAGTTTTATGATTGATATTCAAAGAGGTCACTAAAACAGTCACATAATCAAAAAGTATATATTTATAAAATACGATTTCTCCTTTTAGATAGGAATTCTTTCAAATAACAGATTATACTATGCAACAAGGTCCAGTTTATAAAAGAAATGGGGGCGTTTTCGGATTATTATTGTGTGTTTTAGGAAATGGTCCATTACGTCTGGATTTTTTGTAACTCGAGCTTAAAATGCCTATTTTTGATTCTTTTAAGGAGCGTTTTGTGTGGAACCTACATATATGATTGAACCTTTCATGAAATCGTCGAATAGCAGCATTTCTAAGCTTCAATAAAACTTGACCCAAAAAGTTTTACGATTTTTTCCAACGAAGTTATACCATATTAAAAAAACATATTTTCGAAATGACATAGTTTCCTACTAAAGAAAGGTATGCAATGTAAAATTAGTGCAGAAAGCTATACATTTGTATTAAATTCTTATGAAAACTGTTTATTAAAATTCATTGCATACTTATGGGCAGTGCAAAATGTTGTCATTTCGAGCACATGTATTCAAAATGTTATATCTTTGCTTACAAAAATCGTAGAATTGTTTGTGTTAGTTTATTTTAAAGTTAAGAAACTGTAGTTTACAATAAGATTAAAACAAAAGTATAGGTTATTCACAAAAGAAGACTAAAAAGGGTCCAAATGGGCATTTTGATTAACTTTAGTCTAAAACAGGGTTCCCCAAGAAGAGAGGATTGAAATATATTGCCGTGCAATTGATTGTCTTGTTACATTGACTGCAACTGACTTTCAGACAATCAGTAAGAAATGACTTTGGCAAGCATTCAGCTCTTATACGTAAGATTTATCTAATACGTTCGTCCCCCAGGGGCAACTCTGGTCTAAAATCATCAAAAGTGAAGACTGCTTGGTTAAATTCAAAAACCACATTCGTATTCAGCATACTAAAATCGTCTTAAATCGACTCCATCCTTTCAATAAACTGGAAAATTTTTAATTTTGTAGCCTTGTCTTAAAAAGTTGAAACAATTTTTAAGAACCGACCAAAACTCATAGAAATTATGCATATAATTCCCACTTGACTTATGTCATAGAATAGATTCAAGTTCTTTACCAACTCGATTGTAAGGTATTGCCAACTTTTGACGAGGATTTTGGCCCTATTAAGATTGGTAACACAAAGATGAGAAAGTAAACTAAGTTTACTTCAACTTGCAGATGAGATCCCAAATACTTTTTAATTTTTGATCGATATTGAAACTCAAATTTTTTTCAACTTACTTCAAGCTGTAAATGTATCTATTATATTAAGTATACACCTGCTAAAGATTAACCAATTCCGCTTGACTGCCTTGCAAATTGAATTTGTTTTTCTCCCTCACCGACATTGACAATTTCTATATAGGTATATAAATTTCACACAAAACTCACAACTGCACACACAACAACAACAAAAAAAGTAACATACGTACAACTACCAAAGCTCTATGTACTTCTCTATAGAGACCCCCAGAGACACGAATATTGCCTGTCAAACAAATTATTTACTTTTGTTCGGCTAAAAAACCAAACCAAACCCCGAAAAAAAAGACGCATTTGATTCCCTCTCTTTCTGGCACTCGACACTCGACAACAGATCGCCGACTGGTACAGCGCATATTGCTGTTATTCGTCATTGCTGACCTTGGTTGCAATCTTTATATGTATTTTGTGTATATTTTTTTTTTGCCGAATTTTGCTTGCGCATTTCCAGTTTTACTTAGATATACAGCGAACAAAAAAAAAAAGAGTGAACAATTTTGTATTTTGAAGAAATTGCATTCCAGAAAAAGCCGAAAAAAAGATTCCATTTGACATTGAAAGCGGTTTTTGGGAGACTTTTGCAACGACAAAAAAAGAAACCGTATCTCACAAAAACGCACGCGCTTGTATGTATGGGTACGTATGTATGTAGAAAAGTCAGCGCCGCCGCACACAAAAAAGGGGAAGCAAACAACCGAAAAAAGCAAATGCCAAAAATGAAAAAAAAACCGCACACACTGCACACAAGTGTCCCACTTCCACGAATCTTTCATTCTACGCTGCTTCTACAACAACAGCAAAAACAACATAAAGGAAATGAGTAAATAATAATGCTAATACATACTCACACACACTCACACACACACATAAAGCAGCCAGACAAACAGTTAGATACTATATAAAGTTAGACAACGAGTGCAGATACAGATACAAATTTGTATTGGTACTCTTGCAATTTATATATAAAAAATATTATACATATACTTATGAATTTTTAGAATTAAGCACAATAACAACAACAATTTATTTGCTCTGTTATGTCATTTCATTTGCTCATGCTTTTAAATTATTTGTCTACTTTTGAGGCGAAATAAATTTTTGCATTTGCTTACGTAGAATAACAACGCGGCAATTTGTTGTTGTTGTTGTTGGTTTTTTTTTTTTATTTACGGAAGTATTTTGTTTGTTTTTTTTTGTGTGCCTTTTTTTTTTGATATTTGACATTTTATAATGAATGCAAAATAGTGAATCACGGTTAAAGATCATGGTGAAGAAAGCCAAAGGTGCAAACCGGTTCGGAGTCGATCAGCTACGAAATATATGAGCCTAAATTGAACTTGGCAAAGCCCGAACCAGTACCTGATCAACTTTATACTCTGTACCAAAGGTACACAGAGTGTATTAAGTTTGTGAAAAAGTGTGTAACTGGGAGAAGGAATCATTTGCGAACCTAAAAAGTAAACATATTCATGATCAGCATCAACAGCCGAGTCGATTTGGTCATGTCCGTCTGTCTGTCTGTGAGTCTGTATGAATTCACAGATCTCAGAGATGGTAAAAGATGGAGGTTGCAGGTTGTTCAAGATCCTGCCGCCCCCGCAATTTGGATAAAAGTTATATCTCCCACGGTTTTGTAGATAGATGGTTTACCTTCTACTTTTGACATATTTATTACCTTCATTCTACCTTACCTTGTCGATTTGCCGAAGGAATGTTAAGGATCGGATGAACTTTATTCAAGTTATGACTAAAAGAAAGTTCGCTGCTGCTGCGCTAGCCTGCTGGGTTGCCAAATGGTTGTGGCAGCTCTGGTCACACTATTCATCGTGATAAGGCATCAGCAGCAGGACAACTCGTGCCCGATTCAAGGCTTTTTGGGCAAGAGTGCCGCACACACACACACGCACTCTACAGCACTGCAGTGCCGGCCAAATGCAGAGGACATAAAAGTGTGCTTGTGTTGGTGAGCAAGAGAGCTCTCTCCAGACTACAGCCGTTTTCCTTGCAATTCAGTGTTCACCGATTCACACAATCATGAGTTCGGCTCACGACTGACTTTGGCTCCTAATAGCTATGGCTGGCCAGCTCTGACTTAATCGCATTTCGCCGCTCATGGAGAGACAGACACATGGAACAGCACACAGCTTGCGACCAGGACTAGCTCATTCGCAGCGGGCAACAGCAGCCAAAATGTGGTTTTGACAATGCAGTTTCTTCTACAAATTGTGAAAGAGAAAAGCCAAACACTCACATTCACCCACTGATAAAATTCGCACATAAACACATTCGTTCAAACTTCCCACCCGACCAAAAGTTCGCTGGCGAATTCACGAGCGAAACTCAAAGCGAATGAAAAACGAACAAAACCTTCGTTTAAGAATTCGCCAGACATTCGTTTATGATACTTGTGTCGCTCAGTTTGTGGCAGGCAAACATTCGTAAGCGAATGGATTACAAGTTTCATTTTCACCCGTCCCTAAAATTAATTTTTTAATAAAATTAGAATTAATTGTAAATTTTTTTAAACAATATTTTTTTAAATTCATCGCCCGGAGACACCCATTGCAGCTGCTTCCATTATTTTCTTAATGAGAAATGCTTTGCTTTGCATATAAAAAGCAGTTGCTTCCTTTAGTTTGGCATAATTTCAACACTAAAACATTTAACAAATACACAATAATACTTAAGACAATACAATCATGAACCCTTAAACTACTATTGATTGACACTCGGCAGTTTGCTAAGCCAAATTTGAATGACGCCGGCCAAAGTATAAGTGCTTCAAATACATACTGAAAATGTCCACCAACTGCTGCTCACGACTTCTATTTAGGTGCACCCAGTTGGCCTTGCACCTGCATGTTCACAATCGCAACATTGGTCAATCAGTCACCAATCCCGCCAATTCACATTGCACGCAGCCGACTCTGCAACTACTTGTAACCGATCTCATCCGACCAATTTTTCAGATTTTACATTGTACGCAGCCTGCCAGACGATCGTTCATACTTATGGAAGTACGTTGCGTAGCTGAACTTGGATCTTCATGACATTTTTCATCATCGCCGATGTTCATGCAAAACTATCCCAGCCTGAGTCTACCTACAAGTTTTCCATCTCAACACAAAGTCCGCAACAAGTGGCAAACAAAGCCCACAACGCGTTTCAACAACAATTAAAATAAAATAACACACTTTAAGGACCAGCTCGATATAATAATGCACATATTTATTATAATGTAGATACCAATGTAGATCTACAAAATATTTAGCTCTCTCTCCTTCTTCCATACCAGCTGAGTATCTCACACTGCAACAACTTTTGGCATATGCATTATCCACACATACATATATGATATATACATATTCTTTATGTACTTAAAAATTATTTTTAAACTCAATTCAGCAACGACGTTGTCTGCTCTTAACTAAAAAAAAAAATTTATAAATTTATTTGTTTTTTTCTTTCTGTTTAAGCGATTATCTCATTAAAACACATTTTGTGTGCATTCGACGAGTTTTGTTTGGAAATAAAATACAAGTTTTGTGGCTGCAGTTGACATTGAAAATTATAATTGCAAATAGAAAGAATAATCCGAGTTTCAGTTGTTAAATGCAATTGAAACATAAATAACCTCTCTTCATTAGCCAGCCAACAAGCTCTAAATCAACAACAACAATGAAAGCAGACAAAACGACGACTTCGACGCGCTTCCTCCAAGTTGTCTTCGATGTCTTTATTTCAAGTTCAAGTTCAAAATAAATTTCATTTTATTTCGTTTTCTTTTCATTTTGTAGCCACTTTTACATGGAGATAGCGCTATGTGTCTGCCTGTGTGAGTGTGTGTGTGTGTGTGTATGGTTGCTGTTTTATATGCATAAATATTTTCATTCATGCGGCTAAAAGAAGCAAAAGAAATGAACTTAAAGGCAATTTTCTTTTGAAGTTACTTTAAAGATTTAAATTTATTTTAATGAGCTAAGAAAAATGAGAAAATATGAATCACAGTTTCTTTTCTCACTCTAAGATTTTTTCAACATTTCTTTTAGAAGTTAAAGCGATTTTGATTAAATGTTTGATGAGTTTTGTGATTTATTAGCTAGCCAATTTTGTCTGCTTTGAGCAAGTTTTATCAACCATTTTAATGAAATTTCAATATTGAGCAGTGCAAAGTGAATTGCTGTTAGTTTTGTTTAAAATATTTGGGATTTTTAATAGAATTTTTAGAATTTTTCACGATGTTGATATTTTTTATTCAGAAATTATATTATTGACATTTTTGGTATTTTTTATAAATTTTTTTATGGCTTAGGTAGTTTGGTATTGAAAGTTACAATACTTTTGGGTTTTTTCAAAATGTTTGATATTTTATGGTACTTTAACCGATTTTCTTGTTCTTTTAATTGCAACAGCTACAATATAGTACAATAGAAAGGGCTACTAATAAAGGGGGAATGAGAAAAAACACAAAGAGTAAATAGAAGAAACGCTTTCCGATCGCACTGATTAGCTAAGCCCCTGCTCGCAGCGTTAGTGATCAGTAGGAATTTCTGAGAAGTACTAGAACTCTGTAAATGTAAGATTGTTAAGAAAAAAAGACCTAAAGCCATAGTCGGAAATGTTATCACTGATAAGAGGAAAGAGGACAATTAGAGGCATATAATGAAGAAGCAACAGGAGGCCTCAAGGGGATATACATAGTTCCGTGTTTGTTCACACACCCTAGGTAGGTACCCTCTGCGTAAATATTACCCTCAATAAGATTGTGCATAATCATTATACCCAATGTTTATGTTCAAGTAAATCTCAAAGCTGAAGTCTGGATATATAAGGAGGAGGTCTCAATAGTGGGTCCCACCCCAGGTTGCGAAGAGCAAACAAAAGGAATTGCTTCTAGAGAGATTCGATTAAACTCTTAAAATCAACATTTAATAAGAATTAACATATTAATGGCTTTATTCACAGAGATTTCAATTTGAGTGCCAAAAGATCGTTAACGGCTTACTTTACTTTCCGCATGATAAGAAGTTTTTCAATAAAACATCATAGACTTTCAGGTGGCCCTGTTTAAATGCAACAGAATGTACATTGATCAGCTGGAAGCCAAGCTGAGTCATTGTGCGAGTTATGGCTCAGGAATATGTATCTTTAAGTCATCTGCGAATATGAGAAAATAATTTTTCTATACTTATAGAAAAAATTTCTATAAATTTTTGTAAGAAATTTGTTTCTGGAATTTAGTAAAGTTACCATAAAAACGGGTTTTTTTAAAATATTTTTTTAAATCGGGACGGATTTTGTGGGAGAATTTTGAATTTTCAGGCCGAATTTGGGGCTTCTTGAGTGAGTTATATTTTGAGTGTGTGGAACTCCGGTGGTCACAAATACCGGTTAAGAAGTGCAACTATTGAAGACCACTTTCTGAGTATTAGACTGGAGATAAGACGAAATCCAACCAAAAAGGCCCTGCGAAAATCCCAACACACGCGATTCAGAATCAGAAGACAATGAGTAACACAGTTGAAAGCCTACACCCAGAAAAAAAGGACATTTTTTATATCAACTTTACTCCGATATGAAAATGTATCAAATTGATATGTTAAAAATTTCAAACCGATATTTTTTAACATATCATAATTACATTTTTCGTATCATTTTGAAACTATTTAATACCAATTTAGATAAATGATATTAATTTGTATCAAAATGATATTATTATCAGAAAAAATTAATATTTTTGAAAAGTTAGTTTTAAGGGGTTTTATGTCTTATTAAATTCTACAACATCAATAGAATATTGTCCTAAAATTCAAGTCGATCCCAGTAATAGATTTGGCGATACAGTCTGAAGAAGTTGCGCGCTCCAGGGTAGCTGGGCTAGCACTCAAAACTTTAAACGCGTTTTTCTCAAAACTGTGTTTTCAAAGTCGGTTGTCAAGATTTCTCGGGAACTACTCAACCGATCCTGATGAAATTTTAAACAGGTCTTCGACATACAATTTACAAGGACTTTTAATTTATACTTCAGATTGTCCTGCTAGGAGTTATGCTGTCAACGCGGACGCACCTTTTTCTCGAGGGCTCACCGGAAATGACGTCACAATGGCAGAGCTTTTAATATTTTTCTTCAAAAATTTCAGTAATCCCTCATTAAATGTGTATCCTTAAGACAGTTAAAAGTTTGAAGTTAATATTTCATTTTAAATATTAAAAAATTATTGAAAATAGGCCGTCTTTTCCCGGACGAAACCTATGTAACCCCTTAATTAAGGTGAATAGAACATGAATTTGATTTAAATTTTTTCTCTGTGTAGTTAAAATTAGTAGAAATAACATCATTTTGTTTACCTTAAATAGGTTTTGGTTTGTGAAATTATGGCAAAAAACGAGTGTTGTAGCTGAGATTTTATAATTTGTTCAAAGAGTGAAGGCAAAGAAGAAAGTTTCGCACTTTTTATTTAAGGGAATAAGAAATACTTGGCTTTACAGCGGGACTAGAGAAAGGGACCTACAGTCTAACGCCAAATCGGAATGGCAAAGTTTGAGAAACTTTTTCATCGCTAATAGCTGCTGAAGCTGACCGGTTGTGGAAAAGTTTTTGAAGAAAGAAACTTTTTATTAGATGCTCCGAGGCGGTATAGAAGCCACGCCGCCCGGAACAGCATGCACACACACTACCGCTGCACCACACCCGAGCCTTTATGACACATATAATATCAATTTAAGCCAGGGGTGCCCAAACTGAGCTTACAGGCTCCTGAAAACCAATACAAGTGCAGAAAATACAACTCAAGCCAGAACAACCATAAGAAATAGAAAGAAATACACGATTTTTGTTTGGGTGTGTGTGTGGTCGTTGCTGTGTCAAGCAGACGCCCGCAAGTCGAGCGCTGACAACGCCTAAGCAACATTGTTGTTGCGTTCGAGTTTGTCGGAGACATAGGATAGAGAGAGAAGAGAGACACATATGAAATTGTTGTTGCAGACCTTTGCTCGGAAAGAAAGAGAGGAGAGCACGCATATGAAATTATTGTTGCTTTTCATTGGCTTAGGGGGGCAAAGCAACAACGAATGCGTGTCTTGCGGAATTGGCTCAGGCACCCCTGATTTAAGCCTTAAACCTTTCTGAGTTCTTTTGGTATTCTTGTAAGTTTTCGGTATTTTTTACATTTTTGATTGATTTTTTAAGATCTGTGGTGTTTTTTTATGATGTTCCAATTTATAGGCATTATTAATATTTCTCGCAGATCAGCCAATTGTTTCGCTCATTTTGTGGTCTACCGCTCGTAGACATATAGCTTAGGACTTGAAAAAAGTTAACTTCTTGTTTTGGTTTATTTTTAAAACTATTAACAGACTATTTTTGTACCATACCCACACGATTCATAACAAAAACTTTCATTAAAATAAAAAACCTAAATTCCTCATTGTAATTGTGTATCTATTGTCCATCAAAACACAGACTCGCCCACCCACAAAAAAAAAAAAAAATATGAATATATTTTTTAGGCCACTAAAATGTCAAATGCTTATAAAAACAATTGATACAAAACTTCATGATGAACAATAACAAAACCAAAAAGGCTTATAAAACAAATTCATTTCTTTTGCAAGTTGCTCTTGAAGTAAAAAGCCGCCCACAAAACGAAATTTGTTTAGTATATGGAAACATACATACATATATAGCAAAAGTTGTACTCAAATTGTCCCAGACGCGTTTGTCACGACGACAGCGACACAAAAGGCGAGAAAAAACGAAACGAAACGTCGCATGCAATTTACTGCAAAAAGGCAGCCAAAAAAAAATGGTTTTGTCGCATGACTTTTACTTGATATTTTTTTTTGTTTTTTTTTTTTTTACTTTGCTTGTCTACACATTTTATTTATTATTGTTGGAATTTGGTTTTGTTGCTGTTTGCGTGCAACAACTTGGAACTGCGACAATGCGATGACGACGTCGACTCAGACGAGGGGGGCGACTAAAGTCGCGACTCGGGTAACTTGGCAGCTGCTTTGGGCCAGAAAGAAAGCGAAAGTTATGAATGACATTTTGGCAGCCAAATGAAAGTGTTTGGTTTTTTTCAAGTGTAGGTGTGTGTGTGTGTGAAGTGTAACGCCTTCAAGATGTGTATCTGGCAAATTGCAGTTGTTATAACAGAGTATGAATGGATAAAGGAAGGCGTCCCCAGGTAAACCGATATACATATGATTTAATCGCATAAACCTTAGAATTTTTTTCGGTTTAGACTTTTTTATACCTGTTTCTCAAGAGAACACTTAAACAGACTGTGCAGAGGCCAATGAAAGGTGGTTTTTTGAGTATTAAGCAAAAACAAATAAATCCATAATTTGAATGTCAGTTAAGCTGTTTGACAGTTTTACAAGTTCATAAATACATAAGATTTATTTACAGACCCTAAAACCGAAATGCTAGGCTAAAGTTTTTGTGCTCTTAAAAGTATGCAAAAGAAATTTTGAAAGTTTTTGGCGAATCATGTGCTGATTGTCATTTCATTTAAACAAATATATGAAAATTTAAAATTATCTTTGTTTTATTGATGCTAAATCAACCCAGCAGCGGAAAACAGGCGTTCTATGGACGCTTCCAGCAGCACCTAACCTTCTGAGGGCCAATTTCTTACCTTCTGGATAGATCTATTTGTCACATAAACTAACAAATAACAGAGCAAATTGTTAGTTTATCTGACACAAATCAGCTAAAATCGGCCCTTAGTGAAGCAGATAAGCCTGTGGCAATCATTTAACAACATTCTCAAATGTTAATGGGATTCTCTATATCTGTTTTTTAATCCAACCCGCCATATTCAGCTTTTCTTATTCGATAAGATATCGATATTAAATATAGCCTTTTGGCGGAAAAATGCGGAACGTAACCAGGTGAATGGCGAATGTTCTAATAATGACTTCAACATTCGTCACAAATTTTGATCCGAATTAATGAGAAACTAAATGCAACCAATGTTAACATTCAGAACATTTAGTGAATGTTGTTGAGTATGTGACAGTCAAACAAGGCTAAGGTAAATGCATTTCTTATGGGAATGTGCACAGAACGAATATAAGCATTCGAAACATTCCGTGAATGCTGTTGCGAATGTAAAAGTATAACAAGACTGAGGTAAATTTATTCTCTAATAAGAATTTGTACTAAAGGAGTGTTAATATTCATAACATTCAATGAATTTTATATATATTATATGTTATATTTTCAATAATAACACAATTTTTGCAGTTTACAATTGATTACCTTAACTTTACGTAAATTTCTGTTTTGCTTAAGGAGGCTTCAGCTACTCAATATGCTTGGCAATGTCTTGCCCGTGCAGCACTTGGCTTTCTTATCTCAGTTTCGGTTGTCCCTAACCAATCGGCTCTCTTTAAGTCCTTCGCTTTGCAATGCACATTGGGAAAATTTTCGGTTTTTTTTGGCATAAAGTCTAAATATTTATATATTATATGGAAATTTGGCACGAATAATGTTCTTTACCCGCCCTTTTTATCCGATTTAGTAATCAAAATGCGTGGAAATATATGTAATACAAAATTTCTTTGAATTTTTATAACATTTTTCTTCCTCCAAAACAATATTTTCAATGTCGTCGTCAAGTTCACTATCATCTTCATCTGAAGATGTTGAACAATCAAAATCATTCACAATTTTTTTATTTTCATTTGGTGTTTGTAGTAGAGAAATGACTTCTGCTGGCAAACGTTCCTTATTTTTCAGGCCTTGGTTGAGGTGTAGATTGGAAAGTAATGGATCCGACGAATCCATCGCTCTGTTGAAGACATCTGTTATGTTTGCTACCCTTAGCTACATTTCCTGGCATGTAATCTTCGATCGCTTTTGAACAATTTGTGCCTTGACTCTGAACCGTTTTCTCCAAGATTTGAGCATTATTTGAGCTCCGTGCACTAAAATCTTGTGAACAGTTGCTGACAGTGGATACCATGAATATTTTTTCACATATATAAATAAAATGTCTGCTCATATTTCATATTCACCTGAAATTGAAACTAATATAATGTGGACAACTCAACATGAATGAAAGTACTGCATCTGACTGACTGCCATTGCTACTCCAAACACCCAAAAGCTCTTGCTGACTAAACTGGAACAGTTTTGTAAAATGTAGTTTTTATGAAAAGGGGCTAAAATGGGAAAAAAGGACTTTAAACATTTGATTTAATACACTTTTCTAAATAACATAAAAGTCAGCATGCGGCCTAAGTAATATTTCACGAAACCCAAACTCATATGTAAGATTTTATTGCAACAGCACGTGAACAAAACATTAATAATCTATAGTTATGGTTTTGACGAACTAACACAAACACTTATTCTACATACCTCTACAAATGTTTTCCATTTTTGCGATTTAATTTTGATGAAAAATTGCAATCAGGAACGGGCTCAGAAAGTTAACAAACAATTTTGCAACTTTAGATAAGTCAGTTTCTGTCACTCATTCCGATAACTTTTAACGCGTGTTGAGCTCGTAGGGTTGCTCCAAAAAATGTTTGAATCTATTTGGAGCAGAGTTCCCCAGCGATAGCCCCTGGGGCACGAATTCACACCGAATGCTTGCCGATGTCATGCATCACTGTGTGTTAGAGAGAGACGCAGTCACATTTTAGCGCTCTCTGCTTGAGGAACCCTGATTTGGAGTACGTAGATTCCATAAATTAAAACAATTTTGCACAACAGAAATGTGAAAAGTTTGACTTTATGCCAAAAAAAATCGAAAAAATTCCAAGGCTGCAAACCGGTCCTGAACCGAACCACAAAGAACCGGTTCGGTTCGTGCTTTACGGGTTCCTCGAACCGGACCATGAAACGAATCCTTCAAATATTTGAGCCCCCAAACCTGAACCTGAACCGATCCCCTGTATACAAAAAAATGGCAATTTCTTAAGATTTTTACTAGTTTTCTCAATATTATGACCGAAAAAAATCTATTTTATTGCTTCAGTTGATAATTAAAAATGCTTTTTTACAATTCCGATCCGTATTTCGAGAAGAAAGAAAAACATAAGTATAGTCGCAAAAGGGGAAAGCAAATACATTTGGAAGATCATTTTAACAAGGATCGCACTGATGAGTCCTCTTTAAGCTCTTTTGAAGTTTAGAGAGATTAAATTGATGTCCGATTTAAGGAAGATTCGGAAATGACTAATGTATAAGCTTAAAACGTGATTCATTGAAATACGACCAGAAAAAGACTCGCGAATGATTGGGAATATGACTCTTTGAGAAGATTCTTTTTTCTTCTTCTTTTTAAGAAGATTCTCGGCTAGGGCACCATATTCTCCCGACAAAAGTATCATTTATGATTATTTTAATCAGACAGAGACTCAAAAAAGACTCAAATGTGATCAGAAATTTCATAAAATGCTGGCTAGGTTTGTACGTAGAAGGTGAGGCTTCCAAAAATCAAAGACCAGGCACTTTTCAAAGACTTTTTAGAACACCTATGAATTATAACAATAAGAAATGTGGTCCAGTTGACTTGACGAATCATATACATAGCTTGGTAATCTGGACGCGTTCTCCCGATCAAACTTTTCTAATTTCTAAATTTTGTCCGAATGTTGAGGCAAAAATCGGTGAACTATTTAACCATCTATGAACCCAGACTCGAACCAAAACCTTGATTTCGATTAGAATAGGAACCGGTCCGCGAACCGAACCTTAGACTTTACCACAGGTTCGAACCTCCGGACTGCACCTTCACCTAAATTTTACAGGTTTGCAGCCTTGAAATAATTTCCCAATGTGCAGTGTGTGCGCTGCATATTTTTTAGGTCGACTCATTTACTGACTCGTCTTGATCTAAGGAACCACATGAGCTTGATCTGTTTGGAGCATGATCTATTAGGAGCTTGATCTGTTTGGAGTCTTTATATATATAATATAAGCTGACTAACTCAAATCAAAAAAAAAATTCAGACTTGATTTACTTGAACCTTTTTTTCAAAAGTTGAAGCAAATGACAGTATGACTCCACTCATGAAGGGTTCTAAGCTGGATTAACAGAACTTCTATATAATTTGAAGTTTATTAAAGCCTTCTCTAAGAAAAAAAATATAAAATAATTGACGTAATTTCCATGACAATTTTTCATTACATTAAAGTAATTAAATTTGTAATTCTTTTAGCTTGGCAATTTCATATTTTTTTGCGTCTGCCTTGGTTGATTCATTGCTTTATTTGCTCTGTCTAGCTTTCACGTCTCTGATGTGTCATTTTCTAACCAATGCTGCTGCAATCACACAAATTAACTAGACAAAACTGCCGCAGGTTGCTGCTGCTGCTGCCTAGAATTCTAATAAAAAACTAAAAAAAAACTGCCCAATAAGAAAACGACGAAAGAAATTCATTTAAAAGCCACAAACCAAAGGGGGAAAATAGACAAAAACCAAATGACAGGGAGATGTCGTCTATATATCTGCAATATATGCAATAAATTGCTCAAGTGCAAGAAGCAGCAGAGCAGCAGCAGCAGGAGGTGATGGCAAAGGAAAAGGCAAAATGCAGGCAAATTATGACCAAAGGCAGAAGCTAAGCTCGGGGAAAGACAAAGCCCAGGCAACTATGTGGTGGAAAATACTATAGAATACTACAACTACTACTATGTAGGTGGAGGGGTAGAAAGCCAAATGAATTTTCACTCATTTCCTTATCGTCTGTGATTTCCTTGCCAGACACACACAACCAGAGCCAGACACCAATACACTAACATTTTTTAAATGAATTTTCTATGCAGGCAGAAGAGTCAGTCCCAGCCAGCCAAACAGTCAGCCAGCTATCTATCTACCAAACCCCCCTCCCACTCCCACTCCCACTCCTCCACCCAAGCTTTCTCCATCATTGTCTGCAGGCGGCGCACAAAAAATGCAGTTTGTAGCCTGGAAAAAGTTGTTCCTCTCTCTCTCACTCTCTTTTTCTTCTATTGCTTCGTTGCCATGTAAAAGGCACACAAAAAAAATCAATGAAACAACAACATTGCATGAGGGTTGGACCTGCATGAGGATGATGATGATCATCATCATCATCATCATCAGCATCAACAACCCTCCAATGCAGCATTTGAGGGAGGCAACCCCCAAAAGTGCAGAGCATACAACCCAACCCCCTTTCCCAACAGCTTTGGCTGCTTTTGCCATCTATTCAGAGGACCAAAAAAGGAGCAGCAGGAACTTTCACTTTTGGTAGAGGAAGAAAATATTTTTGCCTGCTCTGCGTCATTGCGGCAGTTCGTTTAGTGCAATGCGCCAAAAAGTAGACAAAACATATGTATAAGAGAGAGAGAGACAGGGCGAGAGAGAGAGTGCAACCCTTTTGCCATTATTTCATAACAATTTTCCAACTGCAACTCCTACAACATACAAAACTATAGCACACTTCTCTGCCAAAACCAGTTTCTGTTGACAGGGAAAACTTTTGAGGGTTGCAGGCTACGTGCACGAGTGTAGATAAAAATATTTTAATTTATTTCACTTGGACTGCAGTGAGACACAGACTTGCCACAACCACTTTTTGTGCACATATGTTTTGGCCTCTGCTTTTCCATCAACTGCAGTTTGTCGCATGCAAGTGTTCCGGGGGGAGAGAGCAGCGGGCTGGTTTTTCTTCTATGTCTGCACTGAGGTTTTGCTCCTTTTTTCATTTTCCCATTTTATTTATCTTTGATAAAAGGTTTTAGTTTTTCGTATTTGAAAAGGGGGAGGTCCATCAATAGTGGCTTACACTAAAAGGTTTTTTTTGTTTAAAAGGATTTGGCTTTACTAGAAAGGAGAAAGAGAGAGAGAGAGAGAGAGAGAGAAAGGAACCGGCAATAAAACCGCTTAGCTGACGAATACCAAATGCATTTAATTGAGTTTTTCGAAAGAAGAGGGATTTTGCATAAAATGGTAAGCTAGACAACATTTTGATGGTAAATTTAAGATATTTTTAAAATGAAAAATAAAGTTTTTAAATAATTCATAATTACACAAAGCATCACAATTAGACTTTATCCAGTATATTGAAATGTTGGTGTTGATTCTAGATGATTTTCGTGTGCTGAAAACCAATTTGTTTTCAGAAATAGTCCATCAAAGATACTAAAAATGGCTTATATGACTCTTTTTAGACGCGTTTTGTGGAGAACCTATACTTTTATTTTGACTTTCGGAAAGAACTACTCCTTAACTTTGAAATAAACTTACCCAAACAATTCTACGATTTTTTCCAATGAAGATATACCATTATTAGTAATTGTATCCGAGTTTACAAAAACCCAATATATTGTTGCTGCCCCAAAGTATGCAATGGGGGGGGATACAAATTACTAGCCGGTTGTACTTGCAGAACAAGGCATACTTTTTTGCAGTAGACAGATTTGTTATTTTATAGTTATCGAGACTATGTATATCTTCGCTTAAAAAAATCGTAAAATTCTTTGGGTTAGTTTATTTTAAAGTTAAGAAATAGTAATTTAAGATAATATCAAAAAAATAATAGGGTCCCCACAAAACGCTTCTGAAAAGGGTCAAAATAGGCAACTTTAAGCTCAAATTACTAAAAATCTCGACATGATGGACCATTTCTGAAAACAGATTCGTGTTCAGCACACGAAAATCATCTAGAATCAGCACCAACCCTTCAATATACTGTACGTTGTTGCCTAGTGTTATGGTGAGGTGGTGGCATTTCTTTAAATGGCGCATGTTCGGCTTTTTGTTCTCTCACGAGGCATTTGTTCGTTGCTTGTCGCTCATGATGAAATGTCAACAAGTTTACTTCGTGATTCGCTGCTGCGCACACAAACGCAATGCTTGATTGTGTGAGTTTGGACACCACTGGTTTATACTGATCTATGAGCTTGCAAGTGATCCGATACTTTTCAAGAAGTTGAATCCGTTCACCTTCTTAGGCTATTCTCTCATTAGAATACCTGTTTTTCGACCTGAGCAAATGCCGTTCCATTTTAGAAAGTTTGCCTTTACAGGGACGCAGGGCCAATGATCAGTAAAACGTAACACAATTGCGAGTGATCTGCTACTCTTCCAGAAGCTAAATGAACCTTTATTAAAATGTCTTTTTGTACATTTTTTGATTGACAAAATCTTACATTGACTGGGTCAACTTTAAATGCTAAGAAATGTGACCCTTCCATTTGGAAGTACCTTATCTTAATCTATATTTGGGTGCCCTCACACTTGTGTTCAATCGCAAACAGATAGTTGCACTATTTCTGTGTGCCCACTGCACTTGTGTTCAAACGCAAGCAGATAGTTGCGCTATTCAAATATCTTTGAAGGGATATTACCTACCAATTCTAGAGAACAAAATCTTCCTTAAAACTAAATAATATGGGGAAAGCAAAAATCGGTGCAACGAACTCAAAGAAAATGTTATATATCAAAGCAGGGTTCCCCAAGCAGAGAGCGCGAAAATGTGACTGTGTCTTTCTCTAACAAACAGTGAAGCATGACTTCGGCAAGCATTCGGGTATGAAATGGCGAGTATGTTCGTGCCCCAGTGGCTATCGCTGGGGAACTCTGCTCTATCACACAGTGAAGCATAACTTCGGCAAGCATTCGGTATGAAATGGCGAATATATTCGTGCCCCAGGGGCTATCGCTGGGGAACTCTGTATCAAAGATATGCAGGCATGTTCTTAATTCAACTTCCACGGCAACTTTTCGACACCAAAACGAAAAAGTTTCTACTTGTTGTTCGGTGGAATGAAAAGTAATTGCCAAATTACTCACTCGAACTGTTGCTAGTTGTTTATACTGTGAATTTTTCTTAATTCTGTGATCAATTTACAAATTGTTAGTGAAGTTTGATTTGCATTTAAGTCTTAAATTGATTTACAAAGATTTTTTTTGTTAAATGTGTTCAGAATTTGGCACTGCCAGCAAAATCGAAGAGTGAAACCTAAAAGTCAGCCTTTTTCATTTCCGACTGTTACATTTTCGATCGTTTTGCTTGGAATTGTGGTATCTCTCTTGTGTATCTACAGCCATTCTCGCTTGGAGAGGTGGTTTGCAAAACGTAAAAGGAAAGAAATTTCATTCGGAATTGAGAAGACGAAAACGAAACCGAAGCGGAATTACGTTCAATAAATATGCAGGCCCCCACCATACGCAAAGCATTATCAGCCATGCTCCCATTTTCGCTTTCCCAAAAATTTTACAATTTGGTAGCTAAATCTCAAAAATCGCAAATTTTCGCCGATTTAAAACCGGCGACGTATGGGTACGTGAAATGAAAAGTAAATGGGAAATGTCGCTAGAGATAAGAGCTACCTTGCTATAAACCAATTTTCTTAATATTCTTTGACTATTTCAGATTGGTTTTGTGGACTCTCTGATACCATTTGGTTTGAACTTTTGTCTAAAACAATATTTTTCCTAACCCTCCCAAAATGCCGCAAGCAGCAAAATGCATTTTGACAACAACAAATTGCGATTTGGCTGTGGCGATAACCGATTAGTTTGTCGATACAGCTGCTTCCGTCACGTGAAGTGTTACAGAACGGATTGGGAATGAACAGAAAAAGTTGAGAATTTTGGAGCACTTAAATTTGATTTCGTTCGAATTGGTTGAAATCTCAAAAGTAAGTGAAAGCCGGAGCACAGCTGTATATACGAAATCCACTGTCACATTCTCGTCAGTAACATTCACTGAATGTTCAGAATGTTAATATTCATTTTCTCCACATTCTCTTAAGAGATGCATTACCTCAACCTTGTGTAACTGTCACATTCTCGACCACACTGAATGTTATGAATATTAACACTCCTTTAGTGCAAATTCTTATCAGAGAAAAAATGTACCTAACTATTGTTATACTGTTGCATTCGCAACAGAGAATGTAACAACTGTTACATTCTACTACTATCACTTCTAATGTCACTGATAAGTTTTAACTACATTTATTAACTGGGGTACTTTTAAGGATTATATTTAGTGTTGAAGTACATTTTGAACCAAGAACTAAAGTTAAAGGTAAAAGTAACTGATATAGCTCAAACCAAGTATACCCTCGTGCAAAATATAGCTATCCCTGTGTAAAATATCCAAGAAAAAGCAAGTCACACATCATTGATCAGGAATCATGCTTTTCTGTTAAATGCGTCTATTGATACAAAAAGATAATCAGGTCTGTTCCCATTTCCGAGTGGATTTTAATTCCGAATCGTTTTCATTATGAAGTTCCCGCTTCCGAGTGAAATAGAAATCGATTTTCTTTTTGAATAAATATTCGCATCGTTTTCGAATTGTAATTTAGCGGAATGGTAACCCCAACAATTTCAAACAACACTGCGCATGCGCTCCTTTCGATCGTTTTGGATTTCGTCTACATGCTATTTCTGAGGAAAAACTTTGGAAAAAATAATTCTAAATCAAACTGTATGCTCAATATATCTACGGATACTTTAAGATCTTCACAGTATTTGACTTATAAAAATAAAAATATTTAATAGTTGAAAAGTATAACCGTTGACTGGAAAATTGTCAATTACTTTTCATTCCACTGACTCAATGGCAAATCTTTTGACTATTGAAACTTGAGCGTCTTTCGGAAACGGGAACAGCTACTAATTTTGATTCCGGTAATCGAAAACGGCAACAGACCTAAATAACTGTATTTATCGAATTTATAATATTGTGTTTCTAATAGTTTTCCATTGTACAGCAACCAACCCGTTGTTATTTTAGTTTTATCTATGCAATTTCGCTTGCTTTGCATTTCTCTCTTTCTCTTCTGGATATGCATATTTTTGGCCATTTCACTTTTTGTTCACCCCATCCCCATGTGTGTTTGTCCATTTCCGTTCGTTTTTTCCTAATATAATTTTCGATTTTCCTTTACTCGTTTTTTTGTTTTTTTTCTGTTTGCCTACAAAACTTCATTTCCTTTTGTATGGGGCGTGTCCCGCCAAATGCTGCAGTGCACCACTAGATAAACAATCAGCAAACTGCAGTAGCCAGCATAAAATAATAACAAAAAGCCGAGAATATCCAATGTATATTTTTGTTTTGTCGTAAGCGCTTCTTTGGAAAGTTTTGTCTGGGGGATTTTAAGCGCCGCATTTTGTTTGCTTTGGTAATTTGTGTGTGTTTTTCGCTGTGCATATGTGTGTGCTGGCGCTTTTCTGCAGAATTTTCGGCAATATTCCATTAATACTTTTAGTATTTTGTTTGCTTTGCCAACGGTCGAAAAAGTTTTTTTGATAAATAAATTTTTTGGAGCGATAAAGTGCAATGCAGAATTTTTTTTGGTGTCTCTTTCGTTTTGTGGCATAAATAAATCATCAATGCAATGGGGGGGATTTTGTGTGTGTGTTTTTCGTTTAAAATTGCAGTGTTGCCAAGCGGAAATGGAAATGCACATGTTAGCGTTTTGTGCTATTTTTGTTATTGGTGGGCAGACTTAGATAAAAACAAAAGGATTTTTGTTTGGGTAAAAATGAATAATATTTTTACGCTTGATGAATTGCATTTGAAATGCATATAGAGAAAATTTAAGTTAGTCCAAATAAATTCCCCATAGAAGACAATTTTTAAAAACAAAAGCGTCGAGTAAGCGATTTCAAAGCGACTTGCTAGCGATTTTCAAGCGACTTCGAAGCGACTTTTAAGAAAAATCTAGAGATATGTAATAAAAAAGTATAACAGTTCGGGCGGTGAGGGCTCAACAGGTCCATCTCTGCTGTCAGCAATCAGAAATGCTTAGGGCGCGCGCACACATCTGACTGAAAGATGAACTGAAGGCTGATCTTGACCGTTCCGTGCATGCAAGTGTGCACAACCAGCACTGGTTTGATCCTCAAAATACGGTTGTAAGTTCAGCTTTGCGGAATCAATCAAGCATATTTGTTTACGTACTAAAATATCATGCTCAGACGTCAGTTCATCTTTCAGACGCATGTGTGCGTGCACCCTTAGAGTTGGATTTTATATGTATACTAAACCTTTTTGTTGAATGTTTAAAAAGTCAAATTTTAACCCATGCAAACCGGTCCTGAACCGAAATTCGCAGAATCAGTTTGATTCAGGTATTTTAAGTCTTTAGAACCGGTACAGCAGACGAATCATCAAAACCAAAATGCATTGCTAAAGATGAGGTTGAGCAAAGAGAAAGAAACCCATTGGCGATTTCTACAATTCTACTTCTTTTCTTCAGTATCAAGGCAAAAATGACTTTTTAGAGGGCGATTTTAACTAAAGGTTTTCAAGTATTACAGCTCATTCACCTGATAGAGCAGAAAAGTGTTGTTTTAGCACAAAGTTCCCTAGCCATATCCCCTGGGCGCCGAACATACTCGCCAATTCACACCGAATGCTTGCCGAAGTCAGGCAACACAGTCACATTTTCGCACTCTCTTCTTGGGGAATCCTGCTTCGGTACCCCCCAGGGGCCGAAGACATTTAGCTATTGAAACATACACGAGCCGAACGCAAACTGAAGCTGAGGCCAAGAGAGTAAACAGGCCTTCGGTCAGATCGAAGCTTCTCTCACTTTTTGGAATCGTTCTCGTTCACCAACACTGCTTTAGAAAAGCGATTGTCAGGCCTGGCCAGGGGCCGTACACATTTTGCTATTCACACCGAAAGGAGCCGAACGCATGACGAAATCTTGTGCCAAAAGAGCAATTAGCTTTTCAGACGCTGCCCAGCGGTCGGAAGTAGTTCACAGCTGGTCTGCGTCGCTTTATTTTCGCACACAAATAAAGTCGTTGAGCAGTCTGAACACTTCAAGATTCGTAGGCCAGCTTGCTTTCGCAAATCGAACCGAACCTTCTTAATGAGTTTGAACCATACAAATTGATAAAGGACCTCTTCCAAACATTTCCCCGTTTTTCTGAATGATTTCTTAACCATTGAAAACTTAATTCAAGTCTATTGGAAAAATGGCTATTTAAATATTGTGATGTGGGGGACGATGTGGGTGGACGATGTTTGAAAAAGTTGTAGAGTTTGGTTCTTGTTCTTCTTGCTTCTGTTGTTGGATGTGCATAGAGCCATGACATGCAATAAAATGGCCAAAAGGGGTGGGAGTATGGGGGGCGATGGCTGGCCATGCGGGCGCCCACCGGCTTTTGGACTCTGAGGCTGCCACTCGACTCGTGTCTAAATTAAACTTCATCATCATCAACACAACGGAAAAACGGAGCCAAGCAAACAAAACTGTACAGTTGAGTCGAGTAGGGAGCAAGAGGCGTGGCCGTTAGGAATTTCGTAAAAATTGCATAGCTCTGTGTGTGTGTGTTTTTTTATTGTACGTTGGCTGCAGAAATTGGCATTTTTTGTGGGGCTAACACAAAAAAACAAGGGACAGCAAAAGAAATCAGAAATTATTGTAGATTGCAGGACCTAGGAGCCCCGTTGCTGACCAGCATGCAACACAACGAACTGAACTGGACTGCAAAACAAAAAAAAAAAAGAAGCAAGTGAAGTGCATAAATGGATTTTATAACGTCCAGTGCTAAAGTAAATTTATGCTTTTTAATGCAATTGCAGGACGAGCAGACCGTAAGTGGGTGGTGATGGGTGGCAGCACAGGCTACGCTTCGTTGGTCGGGCTAAAAGCATTCAGTGAGTGAAAAGGGTTGCACCCGGACTTCGTTTCTAGTCGTCGCCGTCGGGCAGACAAAGTGACATTTGTCGTTAATTGCAAAATTTATGGCCAGGAATCCGAGAAAAACAGCAGCGGCAGGGATAAGGGGGGGGGTGAAATGCCTTTGGCCTTAGTTGTATCAGGCACAGGCGGAATGGGCAATGCAAATAAAGCAACTCAAATGCAACAGGAAAATGAAGAAAACTTACGTTAAGTTAGACGGCCTAATTAGTTGGTACAAAAGCAATTTGCAGCTTACCTGGGAAAAAAAAATATGAAAAGAGAAAAATGTGGTTAATTAATTTAAGAAAATATAATAATAAATATAAATATGAGAATTATTTTATTTATATATTGACATGCTTTAAAATGACTAATTATCTCTAGATGGTTAGAGCCATCTATCTACAATACTGTGAGAGATATGATGTTTTTTTCCAAATTGCGGGGGACAGCAGTGGACTTTATCTGCCTGTAAGTATAAAGAGTTTATGTCCCATACATGTTAAGAATGCGTTTCATCTCAATTTCTAAATCCAAATCATGGTTTAAGATAGATTTTTTCTCGCTGTACGTTTTATATGGCTTATATTAGCTAATTGTGTCGACATATTTAGCAAAGTCAAGGCTAGTCTTCCATTTCAAAATATACTACAAATCCATGTTTGTATTTACCACAAAACTTGCAGCATGTGTCACTTTTTTTTTTTTTTCGTTTTCTCAACAATGTTTATTCAAAATAGAGAGATTTTCACGCCATTACACAAGTTGGCCAAGAGACTGCAACATGGTTGAACCAACGCATCTCATTGTCTAAGACCCAAAAGTCAAACTCACTTTGTGCTCGGCTGACTCAGAGAGTCCAACTTAGCCTCATTGTTTTTCCCTTTGTTTTGTGTCTTACGCTTCGTTGCCTAATTTGGTTGTAAGTCACACTTTCCAGTGGGGGCGGAGGGACCCCCGCCAATGCATTATTTTTTTTTTTTGTCTTGCACTTGTCGTTGCTTGTTTAATTTATGCATTTTCTCAGGCCCTTATTTATGTTATGCGTGGATGATTCTTTGCATTTTCATTGTGCAAGGTGTCTCATTTACACCGCGATGGTCAACTGATAACTGCGATTGACTTGGGACCGCCTGCAGCGGTCTTAATTAAAATGCAGTTTTTGTGGCTCACCTCGAGTCAAGTGCAGCACTTTTATGGACGTGATTTCAAACAAGAAAAAGAAGAAGAAAAAAAAAAAAAACAAGAATCTTGGTAACCATGAAATTGAATTGCTACTTTGAAGTGCACTCTACGTCATGAATTTGTTGGGGCGTTGTGGAGCTCTGTGCAAGGGTTAACAACTGCACACATGGCTGCACGGCTGATAGACACAGTCAAACGGGGTGGGGAAAAGGGTTCAGTTCAACTGCCGGCCACCTAGTTACCCACACTAATTACCAAAATGCAGTCTATGGCAACAAAGTTTGCTTCTGATGTGGCAAGTGTATGGTGTGAGTTTTGAGGTGGGGCGAACAGTTCATTAGAAACATTCTAAAAGCAACTGAAGAAAACTGTTGATGAGTTTTTTTTTTTGTTGTTGATTGGAATAGGTTGGAAAAAAAAAGTCATTAAAAGTGGTGTCTAGAGAAGGTTGGGTGTGTGTGTGTGTGTACGTACATAGAGTATGTAAATGCTTTTATTTCAAAAGAAGAAAAAATTACGGAAAGTTAACTGAATTATTAGGAATTGCACTAAATTTTTATCTCATCTGAGTACAGGCCTTAAGTCTATAAATGCAGAAAAATTTTAAAAACTATTTTAATAGTGTTATAGTATCAGTATTTCAGCTCATAAACCGAACCGGCGTCCTTTTGAAAGTGCTAAACCGAACCGAAAACCACAAAGAAAAACCAATTCAGTTCGGTTCAGTTCAATGTCAAGTTTCAATACCAAACTTACTACTTAAAACAAAAAAGTTTTTTCCACTAAGACCCATTTTCCGACCGATCGGTCCTATGGCAGCTATAAGATATAGTCATCCGATTTTGACCAAAATTTGCAAATCTGTTTGAAAGCATATAATATTATTAATGACCGAGTTTAATCACGTTAACATTGAAAACAAAAAAGTTTTTCTCACTAAAACCCATTTTTCGACCCATGGTTCCTATGGCAGCTATAAGATATAGTCATCCGATTTTGACCAAAATTTGCAAATCTGTTTGAAAGCATATAATATTATTAATGACCGAGTTTAATCACGTTAACATTGAAAACAAAAAAGTTTTTCTCACTAAAACCCATTTTTCGACCTAAGGTTCCTATGGCAGCTATAAGATATAGTCATCCGATTTTGACCAAAATTTGCAAATCTGTTTGAAAGTATATAATATTATCAATGACCGAGTTTAATCACGTTAACATTGAAAACAAAAAAGTTTTTCTCACTAAAACCCATTTTTTGACCGATAGTTCCTATGGCAGCTATAAGATATAGTGCTCCGATCCGGTCGGTTCCGACATATTAGCAGCGTGCAGTAAAAAGAAGACTCTGTGCAAAATTTCAGCTCGATAGCTTTAAAACTGAGAGACTAGTTTGCGTAGAAACAGACGGACAGACAGACAGACAGACGGACAGATAGACGGACGGACAAAGCTCAATGAACTCAGCTCGTCCCCCTGATCAAGATAATATATAGTTTATGGGGTCGGAAATAAATATTTCTATGCGTTGCAAACTTCTGGGCAAAATTATAATACCCTTTGCAAGGGTATAAAAATTACCCAAAATACTAGATTTGTAACATTTTTTCGAGTTTTGGGGATTTTCTTTGATAACTTTTTAAAGTAACAGACGCAACAATAAGTTGTGTCTAGAAATTGAATGTGTCATCGCAGCCTTAGCGATGCTGGATTGATGTAGTCTTCAAAAAAAAGTGTCAACTACTTAAAAACTTTTGGTCCCTTACATCTCCTGCAATTGCCCTCTGTCCGACCTCTTAATATTCCTATCATCAGACCACATTTCTTCCTCTGAAGTTACTAATTGATTTGTTTGAGTTGGCCGTTTCCCCTACGGGACGATATTCTCAATATTCTGTCGTGCTTCTTAATCTTAATTAAACTTTAGCCAGGAGAATATTTGAGAAGCACGGTAATGGCATCGCAATGCTACGCCAAGAACCAAACACCATTAGAAAGCACTTTGGAAAGGAAGAAAAGACGGCTATATTTACCTCATGGGGAAAACACCTGCGGGATAAGACAATTAAAAACAATTATAGTAAACTACAAGCTCAAAACGTTTCAAAAATTGATACAAAAAGGAAAGAACAAGATTAGTAACCTAGAACCCACAAAAATCTTGTTATTTGTACAGCAGATTTGTTTATTTGTTTAATTATTTCCCAATACAACAAGAGCTTGTTTTGATAATTGTAGTATTGGTCACCAAATGTAATTCGGGGAGGTTGGTAAAAATAAAATGTATCTTAGCTTAATAACTAATAGGGTAGATATCAATCAAATTTAAGTTTACAGTGCAGCTTATTTTGATAATAGTAATATGACTAGATCATTTCAATCGATTAGATTTTTAAGATAGGCGGTAAGGTTGGTCTTGAAAAGTGTTGCGTTCCTAATAGTTTTAAGATGGTGTGGGAGCTGGTTCCAACAGCAAGCAGCAAAGACATAGAAATGTTTTTCAGAACTGGCCAGGTTTAATCTTGAGCAAATTAAATTATTAGTTCTCGCGGATGAGGCGAATTCTAATTTTTCATATAAATACTGAGGTTCGCGAGTAACAATGATTTTATGGACAAAAATTAGAGTTCTAAGTTTAATCCATGATTCAAGAGACAGGTCAAATATTTGGTTGACAAATGTGGTTATATGCTCCGAGGGCTTACGGTCAAAGACATATCTTGCAATAGAGTTGAAAGTTACACGGAGTCGTTGCATTCTATTGGCGTCACAATTAGCAAAAATTTCACGATCTTGCTATGAGCATTTTAATGTTCTGTGGTATGAGGGATTTTGAGCCATATAGTTCCGACTTCATATATTTGGACACATACATAAGTATTTTACAGCTATATGTGAGAAGTGTCACATATTCACTTTAGAAATCATATTAGTCGGAAATTCGAGAAAGCAAACAGGCTTTCATAAAAAATGTAATAAATTAAGAGTGAACCACTGAACCGAACCGAAGCTTCAAAAAACATTGAAACAATGAACCGAACCGGCGGTTTAAGAACTGTGTGAAGCACTGAACCGAATCAGTTCCTATATCCTAGCGGTTTGCATCTCTGGTTTTTGAAGTTTTGCTTAAAATGTTGGAAAAAAATCAATGCCCTGTATTAAGGATGCTGGTAATAATATCGATAGATCGAAATATCCATATTTTTGATAAAAAAAAAGATTATATATCATTATCGAATATTTATCTGAAATCGAATGTTTTTTGATGATATTTCTCGTCGATATTTTTGTTTTCTATGGTTTTTGTATTTCCTGAGGCCATTCTTTTGGATATTAGTGGTATTCCTGAAAGTGTTATAGATTTGATTTAAGTTCTACGTGAAAGTAACTTTAAATCAGCTGACGAAACCATTCTTTTTGCACAAGCCTATTAAGCACGCAACGCATTCGTTGTTGTTTTACGCCAAGGGAGACCAGCTCACGCACAGCTTATGGCTATAAGTAGAGCCACAACAACTTTATATGTGTTCTCTTTAGTCTTTCTCTCCGAAACAAAGATTTTGTTGTTGGCTCCGTATAGCCGCCAATGCCAATGTTTTCCGTTTCATATTTCTTTTCACATATATTGAAAAAAGATACAACAAACCTACAATTAGGCTGCAGCTTCACATCCGATTTCTATAACAGAATTTCGTCTTCTGTAACACCCCCCCGCTCCATACACAGCGCCACATCTTCCACCGAATCAAATCTTTTCAAACGGAAGAAAAATGATTATTTAATTGTTAGAACCTTTTCTTTTCCAATTTCTTTTTAATAACAGCTAATTAAGTCAAGTATATTTATACGCATATTAAACACACACAAACAAACAAAACACCAACTTGAAAGCATTATTGTGTCACATGAGATTTTATATACACATTTTTTTTTTTTGGGCTACGCCTTTCACCTCCTCTGCCCCCCCGTCCTGCACTCGACTAGTAAGTCAAGCAAATACTCTTTGGAGTGCACTCTTGCCAGTTATGCGACAAGAAGTGGAACACAGCGAAAAAAAAAGCACAAAAGAAATTGTTAAGGAAATTAAAAAGCATAAAAACAACAGCAACAGCTTCCGTTAAAACAAAGAAGAACTGAAGTGGAAGAGGCCAAAAGAGGGGAGACGTAAAAAAAAAAAAAACAAAAAAAAAAGGGTTCCCAAATAACACGCAAACCTCACATATGCAGCATTTACCGTTCCGTATTTAGGGTTGTCTTTGTGGTTAATTGCTGAGGTTTTTCAGATTCAAACGCGTACATGGTACAACGAGTGGGGGGAAAGCCTAAGAAAATACATTAGAATTTTGTTTTTTTTTTTTTTGGGCAATTGAGGTTTGATTAATTTTAAGCTAATTTTAAATGTTTTGGGATTTTGTTTAGAAAATTCGATGAAATTTGAGCAGACCAAAAATTAGAACAAAATAGAGGCCAGCAATTTCTTAGAACAGTTCCGATTAGTTCTTCTTAAATAGGGTCACAGTAATGCATCGTGTACAAAATATAAAATAAACTTGATCTGCCTGCAAGTGTAAAAAGAGATTTCTACATTAATACGCACAGACGGTGTTGATGGTGATCTAGAATATATATATATTCTTCGGTGACTTTTACACACCGTTGCACAAACCTAATATACTCTGTGTACTTTTGGTGAAGAGTATAAAAATTAATCTGGAAGCAAGGCTGAAAGATACCGTTCTCTTTGGGGGTGTGCTGGAAATCTCTTTAGATTTTGCCCTCGGTTGGTTTGCAAAACGCGCGAAAAATCCTCGCTGTCACAGAACTTCAAGAGATTGAAAATCTAGTAAACAGATTTGTGTCCAAGATAATAATGAATTTTCTCAAACAGGGTTGCATCTCTCGCAAAATTTTGTTTTCCATTTTCTAGTTATGAGTTAATTTGAAGATTAATTGAACTTTTTGGATTGGTGTTATATGTTTTATAATGCATTTTTAAATTATAATTCAAATTTAAGTCATTTTCATTCCAATAACAAAATGCACAATTTAATAATAATTTCGCGACAGTCATGAAATATAACTTGGCAACCCTTAGCCAGTTTGTTGGTACACAAATGGCGCCACCATAGATAGATGTGTGACGATTTAGGCCAGTTTGTTTAATATAAACACAGTTTAGTTTTAGTTTTGGTTTATTGCTGCAGCGTCTTGCCGATATGAATGAGTTTGACAGAATGCAAAGAGTTGAATGTCTGTATATGTGTAAGAGATGTAGAACAATAGGCGGCTTCCAACGAGCAAACTGTGAATTGGAACCGCCACAGATGGCGCCAGCTAAGGATGAGTGGCAAGTTGAATGAGTTTAACAGAATGCAAAGAGTTGAATGTCTGTATATGTGTGAGTAAGAGATGTATAATAATAGGCGGCTTCCAACGAGCAAACTGTGATTGGAGCTTGATGAATTGGAACCGCCACAGATGACGCCAGCTAAGGATGAGTGGCAAGTTGGTTTTAATTGATACAGCAAGATTCGGTTAGTTTTCCGAAGAATTCTTGCATCCCAAATTTTAATGTTAAAACAAATTAAATATTGAAATTATGTTGCTTACATTTCCAAAATGAATTTTACTTCTCTGAATTGGTTGGGTGGTCAATTTTGCTAAATCTTTGAACAAAACACAAGAGATTTGAAACCAACCGAAATAGATTTCGGAGACACCGAGAATTGTTTTTGGGTTAGAATTTGGTTGGTAGTAATATCGATATATCGAAATATCGATGTTTTTATTAATTACGAATATTTTTCTGAGGCGATATCGAATTTTGGCAATTTTGGTGACATTTTTCATCTATATTTCTGTTGGTTTTGGCCACTAAAAGTAAGGTTCACTGGATTCTTTTGAATGTTAGTGCGCTCCAAATTACCACACCCAAAAAAATGTTAGCTCTACGTTTTATACATCAAAATATGTTTTCTATTCAAGTTAATCATTCCTCAATCCCATTAATATAAATGTATGAATAAATTTACACAACTTCTTTTGATCTGAATGAAATAAAATACATATGGTGACTGTTTTTACGACCCTTATAATAATCAAACAAAAAACCGACACCAAAAGACAACGCCAAGTTGACCAGCCTTCTTTGTGGTGTTTTTTGTTCATATTTAAAGTTAAGGGCAAACATAATATGACCTCGAGCCGGCTAATACTTGATAGTTCGAAATACATAACTTTTGTTAAACTTGTAAAAATACATTTTGGGGCCGAATGCACGTCTACTACATAGAGATATCACTCACAAAAACTAACAAATAGTAGAGTAAATTGTAAATGACAATAATAGCAGCTATCTAAAAGAAGAGAAATCGTTCCTAGATCTATATTTGTTCTGTGTTTTGAAGCTCCGATCTTTAGTTTTTTAACGCAATCAAAATGTGGTTTTTAAAAATCATCAAATGACACCTTAATTACTTCAATAGTCCTGCTTATCGTAAAGATGTGTCTATTTATAGAAAATATTGAAAATATCGACAAAATATGAATATGGAAATGATACTTTTTCAATATCGAAAAATATTGATATAGATATTTTCTAAATATCCGGCAACCCTAGTTGAAAGACCATTTCCGTGACACTTTCGTTTATGAAAATGCATTACTTGCAGGGCGGTAAACCTCATAGAGATCGGAAAGCGCTCACTTAGGGGCTAAGCTTTAAGGGTTCTGGTTCACGGGGCGGGTTCATAGGTCGGTCAACCTGGTTCAGGTAAATTCTTGTTCCTTGTAATGCTCTGCGAGAGCAGAAACCGGCATTTAAAGGGGCCGGCAAAACACACATGCTCATCTTGGCTTTGCTTGAGTGTGTTTAGCCACGCGAGAGCGCGCTAAAAGAGCTTTTTTGTTGTTGCAAAAGAGAGCAGTATAAGCCCGAGGTCGCTGCCGCAGAGCGCTGTAGTATACACTTTAGAATGGGGCGTTAAAATCACCAAAACGCAGCTTGAGGTACTTTAACATGGGGAATATGCAAAAATAGCAAATGCTCCGGTTCAGGTTCAGGTTCGGGCAGTTTAAAATATTTTTTCTCTGGTTCAGGTTCGGTTCGGACTTTCCAAAAATCCCGTATGGGTTTCACTCTTATTATCAGCCATGCTCCCATTTTTACTTTCGTAAAACTTTTTCGATTTCAAACTGGTTTTTGGACATAATTTGGACTCAAAATCGCAAAATTTTTGCGAAAGCGAAACTAGGAGCATGGCTGTCTGCATTCGATTATATTTATTTGTTCCTTCTTTTTACAAGCTACATAAAGGTTGCTCCCTCAAGATCTTCACTCTAGCAACTCAGCCATCAGACTGATCATTAACAGTAGAGCTTTTAATAAAAAGCTTTTGTAAAGTGCGTGAGAGGCTACGCACTTTAATAGTGCGTGCGCAGAGAGCTAGAGAGCTCTTTTTTTGTGCGTGTGCGCTCTCAGTTTATGGTTTGCATTTGAATGTAGTTTTTATATTTTTTGTGTGTTTTTGCCAAAAAACCATTTTTAGATTTCCGTTTAGTTGTATTTGCAGTGGAGAAGCTTTTTTGTGATATTTATTGCGCGTGAATGTCATTTAGAAAACAGGAAAAGCTTTGGTGCTGCAAAAGTTGTAAGAGTATGGGTGAGTATCTGTGTGTGTGTGTGTGTGTGCGAGTGCGAGAGTGTGCGTCTACGCACATTTTTAATTATGTTGTGCGAGCTCAAGGTTTTTTTCTATCGCTTGCTGCTGACTGTAGTTTTTTTTTTTCATAAATTTTTTTGTTGCTGTGCAGGCGGCGTTGCGATAGAGCAGCGACCCCGCTCCCCCCCTCGATCGCCCGTCTTACGCACTTTGAGCCAATTTAATAGTGGGCCAGTCCCGTCCAGAGGCAAGTGGCTGACACAATCAAATGAACAAAAAAATGCGTGAATTTTGCGCTATAATGTTTGTGTAGGGTCGAACAAGTGTGTGTGTGTATGTTTGTGCTTTTGTAATTTTTGTCTGTGTGCGTTTTTTTTTGTGGAAGAATTATCAGCGCAGTTCTTATGCCAGAATGATGTAATAGCTTTAAATTGACACATTTTTGTGTAATTGAAATTATGATTTTGTTTTTATTAATTTAAACAAGTTTGAAAATAGTTAAGAAATCTTAATTTTGGGTAAAACATTGAATAAAAATCCAAATGCTTACTTGTGGTTGTAAGCATAGTCTACTGAGGATCAGATTGGAAGGTTTTTTAACATTTTTAATATTTTTTTAATTTAAATAAATTCATAAATTGTGTAGAAATCGTATAAAAAAGAGAAAAGATTCAAAATTTTTGTATAAAAATTGTATACGCAAAATCTGCTGATGATAAAAGCGTTTGGTTTGTTGAAACAGACTGCTCACTCAATAATTGAAAAGTAACAAATTTTCTTTCCTTTCTAAAATTCTCATAAAATTGCATTTTCCCAACAATTTTTCATTATTCATCCAAACCACATCCCTTTGGGCTCTGCCAAACATATTTTTTATGACTCGACACCATATCTCCACTTGGACGACCTCAACCATGGAATGAAACTTTACACATTTCAACTGTTCAATGCAGATAAACCAAAGGAAAAAATAGAAACCGAAACAAAAAGCCATCAAATGCGTTTTCTATTTGTGCAAACTATTGTGGCGACTATATATACACACACACACACACTCATACACCCACACACATATGTATGTACCTACACAGGCCCTCACTTTGCCTGCATGCAAAAGTTTTGCCATACGAAGTGGAGCAAAAGGCAACTGGCAATTAGCAACTGGGGAAATAATAAAAAAAAGTAAAAAAAATGGCAAGCTAGTTTACCAAAGCATTGCACATACATAGATCTCTCTCTCTCTTTCTCTGTCTCTTCCTCTATATACATATCTCTCGCTCCTATAGGCCTAGCTATGTATCTACAAAATGTCGCTTTGAGTGACACTGACAGGTTTCCATTGCCCCTACCTCCCACTCTGCTGCTTTACTACTGCTTTTTTTTTGCGGCCTTAGCTTTATACTTTTTTTTGTCTGCTTTTTGAATTAATTTTGTCTTATGGTTTTGATAAGCCTAATTAGCAGTTCATAAATGCGATTATTTAATTTTTTTTATGTTCAAATCTCATGTTAGTTTCATTTTGTTTCGTGCTAAACTGCAAAACCTTTGACTGGATTTAAGTGCGTGTTTTAATCGTTTTAGGGGGTTCATAAAAAACAACATATGACAGGTTTGATGTTAGCTTGAGATATATCAAATCAAAGCCAAGAAAACAGATAAAGAAATTAGGGCCTTGAAACTCTTCGCACAGAGCCGACAGAGGCACCAAATCTTTTTAATTTATTGGTCAATTTTGAACCCTCAAAGGGATCAGTTGCAATGAAATATATATAGAGTATGTTCTAGGAAAACAAGATTTTTAAAGCGGAAAATTGTTGTGAATTTTATTTGTCGTATGAAAACTTGGTTGAAAAAAAAAAAAATTGTTGTGAATTTTATTTGTCGTATGAAAACTTGGTTGACTAGATCAGTGATAGGCACTCTTGTGATCTGATGTGTTCGAATCCTTCCTACAAGAGAAGGCGGCTCATAAATTCGCTCACGTAGAAAACATACAAAAGCAACAACAACAAATTGCACAGCTTTTCGGATAGCGAGCTATTGCTGGATTAGATGGGATACACTATTTCATTGCACTTTTTTTTTTTTAAATAAATTTGTATGTCGAAGTTAACACTTATGAACTGTTTTGAAATCTGAATGCTTTTCAATAGCAGTCTTATGGGAATTAAATTTTTATCTCATTTGGAAATCAGCCTTAACTTATAAAGAAAAAAGTAGAGGAAAGCTAACTTCGGCTCGACCGAAGTTCAAATAATTTAAGGTTTTAAATGATTTTCGTCAAACATTCTTAGCTTAGCTATTTCCCAAGCTCAGCATCAGATGGCGCCACTACTTTCACTATATGCTCGTCAGTTTTTTATACGATATATTTATCCGATTTGGACGAAACTACCCAAAATTGTGTGAAAACCTATAATATTCATAATTGGAAATTATAAAGACGCTAACATTGAAAACAAAAAAGTTTTTCTCACTAGAACTACTTTTTCGACCGATCGTTCCTATGGCAGCTATATGCTATAGTCATCCGATTTGGATCAAACTTGGCAGAACTGTGTAATAGCATATATTATTGATCAGTAACAAGTTTGGAAGCAATAGCATTGAAAACAAAAAAGTTTTTCCCACTAAGACTTTTTTTCAGACCTAACTTTTGTATGGCAGCTATACTATATAGTTGGCTGATTTTCATAAAACTTGGTGGAATTATGTGAAAGCATAGAAAACTTATAAATGCGAGGTTTGGAGACGTTTGAGTTGAAGACAAAAAAGTTTTTCTCACTAAAACTACTTTTTCGACCGATGGTTCCTATGGCAGCCATATGCTATAGTCATCCGATCCGGCCGGTTTTGACAAATGGGCAGCTTCTTTGTACCAAAAGGCTTTGTGCAAAGTTTGGTTAAGATAGCTAAAACTGACGGCATAGAAACAGACGTACGGACAGACGGACATGGCCATATGAATTCAGCTCGTCATGCTGATCAAGAATATATATACTTTATGTGGTTGGAGATGCTTCCTGGATTTTTTTAACTTTCAGATTGAGGCAGACAGAAATTCCAGGAAAAGTTTTAAGTTGACGCTACAAAGCGAACTACCAAAATCATCACATTATATTATTCTTTTATTTATACACGCACCCATTCCATTCGGTTCCATCGGTCTTGAAACTTTACATAGTCAACGGTTTAACTCATTATAAATAAGGTGACAATCGCAAATTTTGATGTTTTTTTGTCACCAAAATATAATTGCCATGGAGTTCTAACAGTGTGGCTTGGCTGTCAGTCAGTGAGCAATAACTTCGGCCAGCATTTGGCTCGCGTGCATGTGAATTGCGGAATGTGTTCGGCCCCCAAAGGCTATGGCTGTGCTCATTTTGGCGTTGCGTGTGTGTGTTTTAACAACGCGAGAGCGCGCTCATTTAGCATTTCTTTGTTGTTGCAAAAGAGAGCAGTATAAGCACGTATACTGTCGGTGTGTCGACGTCGCTGCTGCAGAGCGAAGTCGTATACACTTCAGATAGGGAGGCGCCGAACTTTGCTCTAATTTATAGTGAAAAAATGAAAAAGCTCGATTGAGAACTAGTTCGGTTCAGATTTTTTGCAGTATGAACCGAGGGCCGAACACATTTTGCTATTCACACCGACACTAGACCGAACGCAAGCCGTGGTTTGTGCCAAGAGAGTAAACAGCTTTTCAGTCGCTTGTCAGTGGTCGATGCAGTAGGTCAGAGTAGGCAGAGCTGGTTTGCGTCAGTCTATTTTCGCACATTATTATAATGTTACTTTTTGTCCTCGCTCTTCTTGACAACTGCTGCTATAAATCAGCGATAGTCAACGGTACCCCCCAGGGGCTGAAGACATTTCGCTATTTAGCCGAGCGCATGCCGAAGCAGAGGCCAAGAAAGTAAACAGGCCTTCAGTCGCTGGCTAGTATTAATGATAAGGTATTTTTAAGCCATCGAATGCTGGTCACACCGTTGAGAGCGTTGTGTAAAAGCGTGTGTAAATAGAAATAAAGAAAAACCGAAAAACCCTCGTTTACAAATCAGATGTGGGGTAAAGTCGCTTGATCAATACGTTATGCCGAAACACCGAAATAAGTAAATCCGAAAATTAAGTAAATCCAATTTGATCCCTGCCAAAAGACACGCCCAAGAACAAAATGAAAGGAAATATGTGCTTAGACATAATGCCCCTTTACAATATAAAGTGAACGATTTTGTTGTTATTCTTAATGTCGATACAACGGCGGGATTTTGTAACAAGCTCAGAAGTACAGTGGCCCCTATAAGATCAATCGCGTGTTACCGAACGATCGTTATGAAGTTACCGTTATTGATGAATGTCAGCTTACACAGTTATCGTACAAAGGGATATTAGAACCCGCTAGGCTCAAACCGTGAATGCACTGCTGTAGTAAAACTATTGAGACTTGTTGAGATCGAGGTCGAATGTAGTCTTTGGACAATTATTTGAAAATAACCGCCAAATTGTAAATATATTAATGACATCGAATGATGGTCACACTGTAGAGCAAAGGTGGGCAAGCCCTTGCTTCCATTGCTTCGATATTTTTTTTTCGGCAATTGCCGCCAGTCAGTCTCATAATAAGCTACGTCGCAGTCAATGTGAATCGGAGCAGGGCGCCTACAAGACGCGCACACAGACGGCGCACAGCTGCATTTTGGGCGATCGGCGACTCTCGATAACGGTAGTTTTTTCTGTTCTTGTTGTTGGGCTGCTCCCAAACTCAAATTTCAAGCCCACCGCTGCTGTAGAGGGACATTTTACGAATAACCGAAAAAACACATTAAATTTTTAGATACAAAATTCTTCTTTGGAAAAACGTTGTTGCTGTGAGCGAGTAAGAGAACACTTGAATTTTCTGCTTATTTTATTGACGAGACTGATATATCACACACCAACTTCATTTTTCAACTAACTAAAAATTGTGACCATCAATTGTCGTGTCATTCCAGGCTTAAAAACTCTGCAAATTTTGTTTTACAACTTCGAAAAGGATTGATCTCAAACTGCAAAACAAAAAAACGAACCGAACCCTGAACAAATCTTCAAAAAATCTTCAATCAAAGTCAATCTCCATTCCTTTTTCAATTGAACAACCCAAAACGCATATATCCAAATACTAAGCGGCATTAATAAGCAGCTTTATAAGCTTTATAAAAATTATCTTTAAGCTTACTTTATTTTATCGCAATTTTTGGTACCAATTGGCCGACAAAGTCGAAAATTTCGATTGTTTTGTATTAAACCAAGAAAATAGTAAGAAAACATAACTTAAAAACTATAATTTAAAAAATGTAATATTTTTACTTTTTTACCGAAAATGTTCGTTTTTCCGAGTTTTTATGGCAGTTGTACGTGCTTCTGGTTCTATAGCTATATGAAAGAGTAAATAAATGAAGTTGGTTCGTTCTAACGGTATGCTTATTTTGGTCTAAGCTACAACTTTGTGCTGTATTACTTGTCCAAATTTGAAACGGGTTTCAAGATGAAGTTGTAAAACTTTCGAAAAGTGGTAAAAACTTGGCTTTTTTGGGCAACTTTTGTAATTTTGAGTATGAAGATATCATTTTTTTGATTTGCTAGAAAGAAATGTTTTGTAGGCCAAGCCAAGAGCAACAACTTTGTTAAAGAATTAAAAGAAAAATTCACAATAATTTACGAGATATGGAATCGTTAGTCCTACTCTGAAGCTGAAAAGTATGAAGATAGTTCGTTTGACTGTTTAAGAAGAGTTTGGTTGAACTTAAGTTTTCTCTCAGTCTATAAAGATTTTCCCTACTGGCAGGCAGATCAATTAATTTTTACATATTTTCTACTTGTTTGAGTTTCAAATCATTTGAAATTTAATATAACTCAAATCTTTAATAGCCAATTTCGGCTTTTTCATAAACAAAACATAATGAAAACTGCATGGGCAGCTCAATGGGTTCGGCCTATTCCAGGCTTGAACCAACTGTAATAACAATCAGGCAGCTCAAGCAGTTGGCACTCTGGGGCTTTTCTTTCTTTGCATTTGTGATACATTTCTGTATGTACTTCTTGGTAATCGTTCACAATTAAAAATTCAAACCAACTGCAGTGGCAAGTCATAAAAATGAAACAATTATTATGAACAGAAGAGTACTGTAACTCGAGCAGCAGGAGGAGGAGTGGGGGGTTGGAGTGGAGGGCACTTTACGCAAGTGCCGACAACAATGAAGTCACTTGCATTGCGTCAACAATAGATGAGTGTGGAAGGGAGATAGCGCTACATATGTATGTTCTAAGAAAATTAACGATTGTGCAAATGCACGTGTAAGAGAAAAACTAAAACACACACACTTCCGACCAGTCAAAATGCAACACAAAAAAAAAACCCCCAAAAAAGTTGTGTGTGCATTTAATTAAATGCGGAAGACCTCCACAAAAACCAAAAAAAAAAAAAAAAAAAAAATTGTTACTACATTTAAGCGCACGCATAGAAACACACAGACAGCGAGGAGAGGGGAGAAAAAAAAGTACACACACAACGCACAAAATTTGGAACACGCTGAGGCTTAAGTAGGTCAAAGTAGCAGCAGCAACAACAACGCATTTTGCCGCTGGGATGGAGGGGCGGAGGGGGGTATTGCGTGTCAACTGCGACGCAGCAGCATTAGAAAATACAATTCAAATTCCATGCTAACAGTATGTACGTATGTTTCTAAGACATATTTATAATTTATGCACAAAAAAAGGTTTGCACTAACCGAAAATGGGGTGTGTGGTTTTTTGTTAACAACTTTTGCTGGTTATTAATATGCCAAATGCATAAAAAATGCGTACACCAAAAATTTATATTTTTGCATAAATTATATTTTTAATTGGTTACTAGCGAGTCTGCATATTGTACATAACTGTTATTGTTTGCCAATGTTTGCAGACACTTTCTTTTTGCGACAACCAAAAAAAATTATGAAAAGATATTAGAGACTCCGTTTTAAGATGATTCGAAGCTGGCCCAAAAATATTTCATATTTATATCATAGCAGAATTTAAGCAAACAGAGAACGGTCACACTTAATCGACTTCTAATTGAAATCAGCCTCGAAGCACTAAATAATTATGACCCTAGTTTGCTTACTTACTACAGCTGCGAACAGCTGAAGTACGAAATCCAAAACAAACCGCTTTCAGGATCCGATTTAATCCGATTCAATGAATTTGAAGGATATCAAACGAGATGACACAAATAAACTGTCTTATCAATATTAATGTGACCATAGAACAAGTTCTTCTTCTTAAATAATGTCGACATTTAGAAATTCAGAAATTTTAGAGTTTAAAAACTCTCAAATAAAAATCAAACAGTTTTCTAAGTAAGACCCATTTTTCGACAGATAAACATCTGATTTCGACCAAATTTCGAGAATCTTTTTGAAAACATATCAAATTAACAATCGCCGAGTTTAAGAACGATTAAATTCAAAACAAAAAAGTGTTTCACACTAAGACTCAATTTCCAACCGATCGGTCCTATGGCAGCCTTAAGATATAGTCATCCGATTTCGACCAAATTTTGCGAATCTAATTGAAATCATATAAAATTTGTAATCGGCGAGTTTAAGGACGCTAACATTAAAAACAAAAGAAATTTCTTAGTAAGACCCATTTTCGACCGATCGGTCGCTTGCCCGGCAAGGGTGTCTGAGTTGAAGAAATGGACGGAAAATGGTAAAAAATTATTCATCCGATTGCGATGCAACATAAAGCAATGCTTCAACGCGAAGCTTTCTAAGGTAAAAATACAAAAAACAGCAAAATTTGCGAAATTATGAAAAATGCTGAAATTTCGATTTAAATTTTTTGGACCGTTAAAGCTACAGCTTCCATTTACCAACGCCTTCATTGTAATCTAAACATTAAGCGCTTTCATTAATACTCATAAGTTCATTTTGAAAATTTCGCGGTTTTTTTTGGACCTTAGAGCCTGGATTATTATGAAGATTTGATAGTTAGCAATTGTAGACACCCATAGGATCAAACAGTCAAAAAGTCGCGAAATTTGCAAAATTTTTTATAGATTATCATGAAGACGGGTAAATAGAGGTGAAGATCGGACGGTCGAACTCAAGATATGAGCAAAAAAAGTTGTTCAATAAAGTTAGTTACACCTCTTAAGCAAAGTAACTAAAGTGGCGACAACGTGATCACATGTAGCCTGATCACATGCAGCCTGAGTCTACCTACAAGTTCTCGATCTCAACACAAAGTGTACAACAAGTGGCAAACAAAGCTCACAACATATGGCAAACAAAGCCCTCAACAAGTGGCAAACAAAGCTCACGACAAGAGGCAAACAAAGCCCACAACGAAATTCTCTACTCGGGGTACAATACCTAGTACTTTTGAATCTGCAATCTCAACCCTGCTTGGGCGAACTTGCTTATCGACGCCCACTCGAGGTAACCATCGACGCAACTACGCAAATCTGTGCTCGGTGCACATGCATAGTACTACGGATTCATCAGTTTCTACTCTCAAGGGAAACAGTTCGTCGAGTCAACAACGAAACAAACATCACAGCGAAAATTATACACAAGCTTTCCTTCACATGGGGGCTTGTACAAATCCTGCAGATGATCGCCCAGGCTATGCTCAAAACTTGAAGATCATTCGTTTCCCACATGGTCACTGGAGGGGGAGTACTGTGGCAGCAGTGGCCACACTAATCATCGTAATCACGCCATAGCATTTTTGTCTATCTCTATCCCTAACGCGACTGCGAGAGTCTTTGGTCTTGGAACTGGCCAACAGCATCGCGCTGTACAATCAAAGAATAACTGTTAGTATTTAAATTATATTCAATAAAGCAAGTTACACCTATGAAACCAAGTAACTAAAATCTTGTTGCTGGCCAGATATATTCATCCGAATTTGATCAAACTCGCCAAAGTTGTGTTGCAAAAGGTAATATTCATAGCTGACGCTACCATTGAAAACACAAGCGGTTTTCTCACTAGAACTACTTTTTCAACCGATGGTTTCTATGGCAGCTTTATGATTTTGTCATCCGATTTGGATCAAATAGCAGAGCTATGTGCTGCTTCAAGGGCGTAGACAGCTTTCCAAAAAGGTAGGAAACGGTACGATTCTTAAGTTTTTCTATAATTTTATTGTTTAGCATTAAATAGTTAAATCAATATGCATTCGTTATGAAATGAGAAAAAATCTTCAAAATAGTAGCGGAAAAGTTATAAGTGAAATGTGACTTTTCCTAAGCAAAATCTATGATTTAGGGGGGAGCATATAATATTAATCAATATGAAGTTTGGGAGCGATAGCATTGCAAAGTAAAAAGTTTTTCTTACTAAGACCTTTTTTTTTAGACATATCCGTTAATTGGCAGCTATACTATATAGTTGTCCGATTTTTATCAAGATTGTTGGAATTATGAAAAAGCACAGAAAACATATAAATACGAGGCTTGAGGATGTTTGCATTGAGAACAAAAAGGTTTCTTTAACTAAAACTAGCTTTTCGACTGATGGTTGCTATTGCAGCTAGATGCTATAGTCTTCCGATTCGGCCGGTTTCGATAAATGTGCAGAGTTTGGTCAAGATAGCTTTAAGACTGACGGAGGAGATAGCTTAGAAACAGACGGACAGGCGGATAGTAGAACATGGCTATATCTACTCAGCTCGTCATGCTGCTCAAGAATACATACAGGCTTGTTCCCGTTTCCGAATTCGATTAATCTTAGCAGAGTTGTGATTTCTAAGAAACGATTAAGGAAAGAGGGTCGAATGAAGTTAAATGGCATTTTGAAGTTAAAAGCCGAAGAAGATAGTCGGTATTTGGAAACAGGTACATTTAACAATTCCGATTCTGCATGATTTGATCGAAATCGAAAACGGGAACAGGCCGGATAATCTTTATGTGGCTGACAATTTTAAGTGCAGAGGGTAGCAAGGGTATACAAATCGGACCATTGATATTCCAAGTAGAGTTGCACATCTTGCAAACGATCCCTATGTATTCGCTGCTTTAGCTAAAACAAAAGTTATGCTATGATGATTTGTTGCTTCGTCTAGTTTAGCTGATTTCAATATGCTGATGTAATAATTACTTTTCGTATTTAATTACTTTTCACTACAATGAATAACAATGAAATACCACCTGATTATCATTTTCTTAATATAGTAATTGTAATTTGGCATTACGATTATGCAGTGAATATTCCAAAATGTAATTACTTTTACAATTACTTCGATAATTGTACCTGTCAAGTGTCATTCTTGAGTAATTAAGCTTGAAATTTTCAATTATTCATGTATTTGAAGGTGAAAATTGTTAATTTTTTAAGTAATAAAGTTTAGAAAACGCCAAAGGTAATCAAAATCAAACTTATTATAATAATTAAAGACAGAAAATATCTGTCTTTGATTGAAATATCAACATGAATTATGTGTTAAGACCTGAACTAAGATGAGATCAAAATTTAGTTAGGCAGTTTTGTGCCGTCGTATAAGTGGGGCTTTTGTTCAAAACTGTTTTGATTTTAAAGCTGTTTAAAAGTGTTTCTATTCATGTGAACTATTGTGCTGAACTAAATCTTTATCTTATATGAGTAAAGGCCTTACACTTAAAGAACAGCTGGGAGAAATTTTTATATGTTAAATAATATCCCATGCAAAATGAGATAGCCATAAAGTATAACACGTCACTAACCCCAGTTGAAGGAACTATTTCATTCACAAATATTGGCGTTTTATGTCTTATTTATTAATTATTAGAAACATTAGATGTCTAAGCATTTGAGCTCGTAAATAAAATCAATTTTCCTCTACAAATAATTGACAGATTTCTAGCTCAATTAATTAACAATCACACTTTACATATACAATTATCCAAGTAATGCAAAAGTATTCACATTTTGTAATATTCACTAATCATAAATTTCCATATTTCTAAGATTTCAATCAAAAACTCGTTTCACTTAACTCACCTTAATATCCAATTGCAAATTTTCGCATTAATCCAAAAAAATCCGCTTAATTGTTAATTCGTACAAAAAATTGTTTACAGATTTTTTGCCTGGTTGAATTTTGATGTTTTTTTTTTGTTTTGTTTTTGTTCCGCACTTTGACTGCACACTACACTTATGCCAAAATGTTTCAGTTAATAATTTGTATTATAGTTTTGTTATCAAAAATTGTTTATCAAATATTTTTTTACTCTTATTTAAATTTTATTATGCATAGATATTTGTATGTATGTGTATAATATATATATGTTTATAAATATTTGTAATATTTTGACTTTTATCGAAACGAAATTTTTATGCAAACTAACACACACGTTCTGCTGCTGCTTTTCTTGTAGTTGTTGTTGTTGTTGGCTGTTGAAGTTGCTATGGCTGCTAATTGTGGTGGCTGTTGTTGTTGTTGTTGATGCTGTTGTTGTTGCTGTGTATAGTATTGCTGTATGTCCGAACCAATAATTTTGAAGATTTGACCAATTTCTGGGTGGCTTAAATTTTTGCGGTTTTTTGCTTTTTACTTTTGAAAGAAGGTTTTCCTTTTTTGCCGGTTTTTGTTTAGTTAAAAAGTTACATTTAATTCGCTTTTTTTGTTATTATTATTATTTCGACGTGTGGACGTTAGTTAAATCAATTTACTTGTATTTTGTTGCACGCACTTTCCAAAATCGTTTTTTTTTTTAAAGATTTTAATTCTGAATTTTTACTTTAGACCAAAATATTATTTTTTGTTGTTTCTTTTGCCAATTTGAATTTTTGCCTCGCTTTTTTCTTAGGGGTTTTCATAAAAGTTTCGATCAGTTCATTTTTGTAAAAATTTTGTATTCAATTTCTTATATAATTTTTGTGATTTAGTTTTTTTTAGTTCGTTAAATGTTCAAAAATGTTGGAGGGGTTAGCATTCTCTCTGGCAGAGGCCAATTTTGGTGTCGTTGAATGTGGTGGCTGGTGTTGTTGGGGTTGTGATTAGTTTGTTGAGACATTTTCACAGTGACATTTGGCTGCAAAATAGAAAAAGAAATAGATTTAGATTAGAATTGGGTTTGGTAAAACTCAATGTATTTAATTATACAGAATGTTTGTGCGGGTTTTAATCAAAAATTGTTGGCAAAGTGGAATTGAGCACAAAAAAATTTAAAAAATGAGCGCTTAAAAGTGCGCTTAGAGAAAAATTTGATAGATCTATGACAGAGTACGGCGTATCGCTATCTACTGTGCATACAAAATTGCTCAGCGGGAGCGAAGTCGACACTCCGATAGTATAAGGCAGGGGTCGGCAAAACACACATGCTCATTTAGGCGTTGCGTGTGTGTATTTTGCCACGAGAGAGCGCGCTCTTTTAGCACTTCTTTGTTGTTGCAAAAGAGAGCATTATAAGCTCGTATACTGTCGGTGTGCCCAAGGTATACTTAACAAGGTAGCCGCACTCGCTCTCTCACAGCTTCTTAAATAAGAAGCTGAACACCAAAAAATTCGTCGGCGGAGATACGTCGCTCACAAGGGTTGTTTACAGAGTGACATTTAAGAAGTAAGCAAAGAGAGCGAGAGAGCGAGTGCGGCTACCTTGTTCAGTATATCTTGGGTGTGCCTACGTCGCTGCCTCAGAGCGCTGTTGTATACAGTTCAGATAGGGAGGCGCCGGAATCTGTGCCGCCAGTGCACGGCTTCGTTCGACTCTAAAACGCTCATACATTAATCAACACCCGAATAAACTGGCTTTGCGCTCTATTCATCAAACTTGCCTACACAACATGTTCACCAATGCGTTTTATTCAATCCTATTGTTGGCCTCTGATTACAATCATGCTCGTTTTCATTCCAATCAGTTCGGGTGTTTTATACAAGGTGAAGTCATTGAAGCAAGCTGCCTTATTTTGTGGTACCAGTTGAATGATGAAAATCATTCAGTAGCAAATGGGATGTCAACGTGCTCTCACATGTTCATATCAACTGGTACCTCTCTCGCATGGTGAATTTCTGATGACTCTATCTCAGGGTTCCCCAAGCAGAGAGTGCGAAAATGTGACTGTGTCTCTCTCTAACACACAGTGATGCGTGACTTCGGCCAGCATTCGGTGTGAATTGCCGAGTATGTTCGGCACTCAGGGGCTATGGCTGGAAAACTCAGCTCTACCTTTTTAAGTATATCATGCGCTCAACGACGATTGTTTAGATTGAGCGAAAATCACCTCGTATATATAAACTCTTGCAAAGACGTATAGGCTGAAACGGTGCTGCTGACAGATATGGAAAAAGAGAGAGAGAGAGAGAACAATGCTTTGGAATCTTACACATAAGTGTTCGATCAAAAAACTCTAGCTCAAACCGCTTGATGCTTTTGCCGGCATAACTCTGATTATATTCAACGCTGAGTTTGGTTCGATGAATAAATATGCACGATCAAAAAACTCTGACTCAACCGTTCGATGCGATTGTCGGTATGAGTTGAATCAATTCAACGCTGAGTTATAGCATATAGCTGCCATAGAAATGATCGCTCGAAAACGTAGTTCTAGAACCACGAGGACGAAAATAGATGAACCCGAACCCGATCCGAACACAAGCTTTTGGTTTGGTTCAAAATAAAAAAAATTGATTATACACATTAAATTTGGGTACCCTTCTATGTACATAACAGCAGAGTCGACAATTAGAAAAATATCAATACGGAAAGTCGGTCAAGCCAGACTATGATATACTTTGCACATGCGAAAGTGAATATATGTATACACTTTATAGGGTCAGAGATGCTTCGTTCTGGCGGTTACATACATTTGCACAAATATTCTTTGTACCTTTGGTACAGAACATAAACAGACACTAAATGAGAGAAAACTGGCACAAGTTTTTCATCTTATACATATACATATCGAAAAACTTCATTGCCAGCTTGCCATGAAGCTTTGCCTGCTTCGACTGCCCCCCTAAACCTCATTCCTACAAACAAAAACGTCATAAGGAACTTCATGAAGTTTGCTTTACAGTGTAAATGCGGACTAACAATGTATCTAGGCGTCAAGTGTATAACTATTGTATTTTTATTTAAAATATATTGGGAAAAATGTGCAACGAACCAAGGTTCGAACCAAAACCAACGCCCGAAAACCTCGAATATCCGAAACCTCAAATATCCGAACCTTAACCGTTGGTAAATTTTGGTGTGAACCAGCAAAACGGAGGTTCCGAAAATTTTTTTGGGTTTGCACCCTTAATTTATATAAATTATACAAGGGTATATAAACTTCGGTCGAGCCAAAGTTAGCTTTACTCTATTTTTATGATTCTGTATACACTTGCAAAGGGTACTAAATTTTGCGCAGAATTTATTTCCGACCCCATAAACTATATATATTCTTGATCAGATCACAAGCTGAGTTGATTTTGCTTTGTGCGTCCGTCTGTTTTTACGCAAACTAGTCTCTCAGTTTTGAAGTTATCGAGCTGAAACTTTGCACAAAGTCTTCTTTTTACTACACGCTGCTGGTAAATGTCGGAACCGACCGGATCGAATGATTTTATCTTATAGCTGCCATAGGAACCATCGGTCAAAATATGGGTCTTTGTGAGAAACACTTTTTTGTTTTCTATGTTAGCGTCCCGAAACTCAGCCATTGTTAATATAATATGCTTTAAAACAAATTTGCAAATTTTGCTCAAAATCGGATGACTATATCTTACAGCCGCCATAGGACCGATCGTTCGGAAATGGGTCTTAGTGAGAAAAACTGTTTTATTTTACATTTTTTCGTTCTTAAGTACTTATAAGAGATGTTCTATTAAAAGGTGTAACTAATGAAAATTAGATGAAAATAAAAAATTTATGGCGTCAGCCCAAAAGTATTCCCCAAAATATGTGTAAAAATACACAGAGGAAAAAATCCAAGAACGTTACTAATAACAGTGCATGAACGGTTTTTCTCGTCTGGCAAATTTTGACCTGTTCAATCCACGCCTCTTATTTAACAACGCCTGCGCTTTCGTAAATACTCAAATGAAAATTTGACAAATTTCGCGGTTTTTGGTGTAAGTCTCTTATATACGCGTCTAAAATTGCCATCTATCCAACCTTTGTAGTTATCTTAGGTCCTTTGAAAATTTTGCAAATTTCGCGATTTTCTTGAACACTTGATCTACTCCTCCTATTTATCCGCCGAAGGGGAATTCTTCATGATAATCTAAACTCAAAGGAGAATTTTTGAAATTTCGCGATTTTTTTGACCCACATCTCCTTTATTTATCCGTTTACTCTAGCTCTACAAATCTGAAATGAATAAACAATTTAGAAATTTCCCAATATATTAGAACTTTCAAGGTACACCTTTCATTTGCTCGGTTTACAACTTCCATTTAACCGTCTATATATGCCATCTATATATTCTTTATAATAATATAGAATCAAGAATGAGAATTTTTTTCAATTTCGGTATTTTTATACATTTTTTATACAATTTTGCATATTTTGCGTATGCAAAATTAGCATATATTGAATATCCAGTTTTCAATGTAAAGTGGGTTATTAAATTAGTATAAATCCAAATTTTCACCTCAATCAACCTTCATTTAAAAAGTGCATAAAATCCGATGTCTAGTTATATGGCAGCTATACGATATATTCATCCGATTTTGACCGAACTCCCCAAAATTGTGTGGAAACTGATAATATTCACAACTGGAAGGTACAAAGATGCTACCATTGAAAACAAAAAAGTTTTTCTCACTAGAACTACTTTTTCGACCAATAGTTGCCATGGCAGCTATATGCTATAGTCATCCGATTTGGATCAAACTTGGTAGAATTGTGTAGTAGCATGTAATATTGATCAGTAACAAGTTTGGGAGCGATAGCATTGAAAACAATAAAGGTTTTTCTACTAAAACTTTTTTTCAGTACTATATTTTGAATGGCAGCTATACTATATAGTATAGTATAGTATATAGTATAGTATAAAAACTTATAAATACGAAGTTTGCGTACGTTTGTATTGAAAACAAAAACGTTTTTCCTACTAAAACTAGTTTTCAGACCTATTTTTTCTATGGCAGCTATACTATATAGTGGTCCGATTATCATCAAACTTAGTGGAATTTTGTAAAAGCATAGAAAACTTATAATTACGAGGTTTGGGGACGTTTGCGTTGAAGACAAAAAAGTTTTTCTCACTAAAACTACTTTTTCGACCGTTGGTTCCTATGGCAGCTATATGCAATAGTCATCCGATCCGGCTGGTTCCGACAAATGTGCAGCTTCTTTGTACTGAAAGACTTCGCGCAAAGTTTGGTTAAGATAGCTTTAAAACTGACGGAGGAGATAGCATAGAAACAGACGGACGGACAGATGGACATGTCCATATCAACTCAGCTCGTCATGCTGATCAAGAATATATATACTTTGTGTGGTCGGAGATGCTTCCTTCTATGCGTTACAAACAACTGGACAAAGAATCGGGTGAAAGTCGACTCTTCAAGAACAGTTGCGTCTTTGGTACCGTTTTCTCCCAACAAAAGTACCATTTATGATAACCTAGTGCTAGTCTAGGACGATTTTAGTCAGACAGAGAACTCAAAAAAGACTCGCATGTGATTAGAAATTTTATAAAATGTTGGCTGGGTAGCTGAAACGGTAAAACGGCATGTGATTTCTATACTTGCCTCGATTTGGAATTCAGTTTATTGTATCATTTCTTTCTTTAAAATCCGTTCATGATAACTCGGAATCCCTTTCTAAAACTGACTTTTATTGGTTGCGTTTTAGAACTATTTCAAAATAAGTTGCACTAAAGTCGAGGCAAATAACTTGCCCAAATTTGTATCAAAATTTGGCCTAATAGGCAAATTTAGGGAACTTTTCGGCCACATAGAATAAAATTATTTATGTATGGAAGCATAATTTTAGTTTTAAGTCCTGTGAAATCTGCAATCATTGCTGTATAGACAAATTTACGTCTAATTTTGGGCAAATTATTAGCAAACTAACTTAAAAATTTGTCAACTAAAGCATTATTTGACAATTTCTCTTTGATTATAGCTTTAAAAACTTTTATTTTCTACATTTTTTAAAATGCTTTTCATTCATGAATCAATACTCTAGCTACATATATGTACATATATTCTTCATACATATTTCTTCTTATCAGTTTGTACAACTCGAGCTCACTAAATGACTTTGATTAATCAAATTTGATGGCGAAATCGTAAATAGTTTTTCTGTTGAAAACACTTTGTTTAAAGCAAACACACATAAAAAAATGTCTACACTTATCGCGCGGGATATTTGAGATGTCTGGTTAGTTTCAAATAGGTTTTGAGAAATTCATAAAATTCTTGAAAACCAAAAAAAATTTAAACAAGTGTCCCATATAGTTTATGCGTAATACTTATGCACACTCACACACACACACATGGACACATTTGCATTTACCCAAAAAGGGGTTCCGTTTTTGGTTAAGGGAGTAAGGAAGGGGAGGGGAGGGTTGTTTGTTGTATTATTGTTGTTTGTCTTGATTAAAAATGCAGAACTTTTTTGCTTCAACTTTCAGTTTTTGGGTTTATGCTGCTGCTGCTGCTGCTGCGTTTTCCAGTTCCAATTGCAAAACGCATGCAGAGCAACCCCATTTATGTGAAAATCACACAAACAAACACACACACACACAGGCACACAGGGGAATTCTACCAGGCATTTTAATTGCAATCCTGCAGACTTATTCACTTTACATTTATTATTTTGTATTTATAAATATTGCTTTTAAAATATTTTTCAAAATTACCTTCAATCACTTGTCAAAACCACTTTTGACTTATCTGCAAACACACACACGCACACACACATACACTGGAACACTGACAGTTTTTTGTATATTTCCGTTTTCTTTTTGTTAACACAAACTAAATAAAAATCATAAATATAAAATGTTTGGCAAGCAAAACTTTTTTTATTCTTTCCCTTTTTTTTTTTGTATTTTTTTCGGGGATTCCGGTAAAAACTTTTTGCATAAAGCTTCACTTGAACACTGCAGTTTTCTATATCAACATCATTTGGTGTATAGAATTTGAATGAAATAATTTTCTGTTCGTTTCGTTTAATTGAAAAATTGATATTTTTTGAATTAAAATTTTTTTTGTTAGTTTTTTCTTTTAAATATTTTTGGAATTTCAATTTTTTTTTTAATATTTTAGTGCTGCGGCTGCTGTTTCAGCTTCAGCTTTTTTTTTGTTTTTTAACACGAGAGACGAAATGCACACAAACGCTGCTGCTGCCTGCGAGCTGCGAGCACCACCGAAACCTAGGGCCGAATAGACTAGCATGAAATTCAAAAATTGCGTTTATGGCCTATCAACCGGGCAGCACGAGCAGAGCCAAAGCAAAGCCAAGCAAAGGCAAACGCAGACAGAGACAGAGCCACCACCAGGCACCAGCAGCAGCAGCAGCAGCAAGCACCATAGCACCAAGAGAGTGAGAGTTGGAAACGCAGCAGCAGCAGCGAGCGCACTAAAGCGCAGCCAAAGCACAGAACTGCCGCTCTCAGTGGCAAAGCGCACAGTGGGTTAAGGTTTTGATGACCAGACTTGGTCCAAACTTTTAGCTAAAATATTTTTTTAATATTACAAAATGAGCACAAAAAATGTTATAGATATAAGAAAATGGTTTTTAAACGTTAATTTAGTAACTGTTTGTAAGTTAAGATGAAATAATCAAGGTCAAGCATAACCAAAACAAGGACTCGGGCAAAAATTCAAGAGTTCTGTATCTAAGCTACTTAGTGTTGTCAATATTTTCCAAAATACCAAATGAAATAAATCGACATTTGATAAATCGAATCCACAAAATATCGTTATATCGATAAATCATTATTTCCTAAGATCCCTGAAAAGATGCTTAGCATTTATATTTGAAAGAACCATCTGTAGTGCCCGTTCAAATCCATCTGTAGGATGGAAGAGAACTATCGATAGTTGGCACCATCGATAGTCAGCAACAGTTTTTTCAAAACTATCCATAACTATCGATATCGGTGTCTGCGTCGACTATCGGAAGCACCCTGGTATATGTGTACAAGATTTGTGACGTAATCAATAAACAGGCAATTGATTACGTGGAGAGACTAAGAAGTCACCCCAACACACTAGCCAGAAGACTCCTGCGGAGACGAAAGAAAGCAGGAAATGGTGTAAGTCGTCGACTCAAAAAACTTTTCCCTAGGGAACTTCCTAACAGACAAATATACTAACTTAGCAACTACCTCCCATTCAATAAACTTGAAAAAGTTAAATGGGATTGATTGGCCTTGAAAAATAAAAAGCAGAACGATTCGTTCTTAATAAAACACTCCTAAATTTATTCGGTTTCAGTCTAGAATTTTGTAATAACTATTCGCAATTGGAAATTCTTACTCTGAGTACGAATCGTTTTAAAATGAATAACGGAATTTAATCAAAAATTTTCCGTTTCAAAACTTGCATATATTCTTGACTTAAGCACAAAACACTCTATTCAAAAACAACTTGAAATAGATTTCAGAATGAATTGAGATTGATTTACATCATCAACCCCCTGAAATTAAGTGCTAAAAGGGTTTGGCTAAAGAACATTTAGGTCAAAATAAAGAGGATTAATTTAAACATTTTAAAAACTTGTATTAAGTATGTTTGTTTCTTATTAAAGTAACAAAAGTTCTATAACGTAAGCATTATTCGTTCTTAAACTAAGCACATAAAGTACTTAATTAAGTCGAGAACTTAATTAGGTTAAGCTCCAAAAGTTCCTAAAAGAAACACGAATCGGGCTTGACATATCCGCACTGTTCTTGAAATCAAAAAATTATGGATATAAAAAAAAACGCTCTTTCATCAATAATTTCCTGGCTTTTAAAACAGAAAATTCTTGAATCAAGTACAAAATTTTTGGAATTTTCTCTCATTGTAATTTCTTTTAAGATCCCTGAAAAGATTAAAAAAAAAAACTGCTATACAAATACATTGGAAAGAACCATCTAATCAATCTAGATTCTAGAGGAAACAATATTCTGAAGTTCCAACATTTAAATGTAAATTCACATTTAAAATTTGTAGAAACCATTAAGTGAGTAGCTCACTGTAAACTACTGTAAAGACGGAATAAAATATTAGGACCGATCGATTTTTTAGCATAAAAAGATGATCCGATTCGATGAATCGAGGCAGAACTCTTTAGACTGCCTTGCAATTGCATCACAAGAAACGATCAAAGTGAACTTAATGGCCAAATTTTGTTCTGATATATCGCTAAAAGAAATATCGACTAACGACTTTATTGCCAAAAGAATATATGTTGCATATCGATACGATATTGCTAATTCTAGTCTAAGGCAGTTCCAGATATCATTAGCCACAAGCTTTTGTAGTATCAAACTATTGCCCGTTAGAGTACAGATTTGTACAGATATCGTGCGGTGATATGGGTAGAGTCATTACCACTTGGCAGTCCTGCATGCGTCCCAAGGGGGCCGAGCATGCCATTAACAATGCCGATCTGTTTGAGATGTCGGGCATAATACCTACCTGTCTGCCGTTCGGGCAACTATAATCGTTTGGTGAAATTTTGCACAAGAGATTGGCTGATCGGCCTACAGTGTGAGTCAGATGAAGCAGTTTGTGGAGTATATAGTGCATCTTGCGGCCCAGATTTGCGACTAGATGGGGAAGGGTAGTAGTCCTCCAGCACGTATTTCGTTATTTTCTTCGGCTGATTTGTGGCCCTTAGGATTTGGTTTCCTTGCGGTTGAAACTTTCCGTCCGTTGCCTCTTCCGCTCCTGTTTTTCCCTCCATTGTCAAAATAATAAGCTGCACAATTTTTCATCTCGGCCATCAGCTGTTTGTTCAATCTACTCACGACCCACACATAGAAAACTCAAAAAAATTTTCGACATTGTTTTTTTTGATGTGAAACATCTTTAGTTTCGGAACGAAAGATTTTAGTAGGTGTTAAATAAGATTTCAGCGTCACGTGACGATGACGTCATGCATATTTTGTGTTGTTATTTTGTGGAGTGTGGAGGGGAGTGGAAAAGGGCTGGGAAAAAGGGGAAAAGGGGGGAAAGTGTAGGAAAGATGGGGAACAGCGACTTAACAGTAACTAAACAGTGACTTAACAGTGACTTGACAGCGACTTGACAGTGTCTTGACAGTGACTTGACAGCGACTTGACAGTGTCTTGACAGTGACTTGACAGTGACTTGACAGTGACTTGACAGTGACTTGACAGTGGCTTGACAGTGACTTGACAGTGACTTGACAGTGACTTGGCAGTGACTTGACAGTGACTTAACTGTGGGTTAACAGTGACATAACAGCGAATTTGCAGTGAGTTAACAGTGCTTTAAAAAAGGCCTCGTGACTGTTAACGACACTCAGACCTTTTTCTAAATAGAGTTTGTCATAAAAATTTATTTTCCTCGCTTTACTTTAAAAAAATTACTAAAATTTTGGAGCTTTTTTAAAATTTTTAAAGAAAATTTGTAAGGCCCCTTGCACGTATTTCGAACCACGGTGCCCCCAAGCAGCGTTGGCGTCGTCGTTTTTGGCAGCAGCAGCAACAAAACAAGTTTCAGTTTGCGTGCTTTTTTCGCCTGCGTTTTCTTTTGGGGCAGCGCTGCCAACGTAGCGGCTGCTTTTGAGAGTGCGCCCATTTTGCATTGCCCAGCCCCCGCCCCCACAGCACATTGTGTTTGTGTGCGTGTGAGTGTGTGTGTTTGTGCTTTTGTTTTTGATTTCGTTTGCGGCTTGTTGCAAATGCAAAAGTTTCGCAGTGGGCACAACAGAGAGCAAGAGAGCTCTTATTAGATTCTCAGAGAGAGATTTCTCTCTCTCTCTCTCTCTGTTTCTCTTTCTCTCTCGCTCACTCTGTGGGCTTGTTAACCACTTGCGTTTGTTTTGCGCCTTTAATCCAATTGGAATGCAAGCGCTAAACTTGCAATGGTCACATTTGACTATGGAGAAAGGATAATTTCTCACTTTTCCAAAATATTTTTGTACTTTACTTAAATTAAGAAAGAAAATTCTTAATTTTAGTCTTCATCGCACTCAATTGGAGCGGGAATTTGACCATGCAACTGCAACTCTGCATGTTTTGTGTGTATGCACTGCCGCCCCTTTTTAAGCCAAGGATACACATATCCTTTTCTTTTTGTGTGTGTGTTTGGGGGTGAGTTTTGCTCCTACTCAGCAAATTGCTCTCCTTGGTGTCTGTGTGTGTGCACACAAATTGCATAAGGTCGCGTGAGGTAATAACTGGTAACTGCTATTGAGTCCTTTTTAGCGGTCTTCTCAAGTGGAAAATGGGCAAAGGAAAGCGAAACGACAAAAATAGAAAAATAACTTTGGTTTTAACCTAAAGTCAGAGGGGGGTACACCTCATGAAGCAGCGGCAGCAGCACCAGGCAACCAGGTGTAGTCTTACATGGCCACACCAAGGCACACACACACACACACGCGCACACACGCGCACACACACTCACTCAGAACAAATAGAATAAGGGGCATGTGTGCAATTACGTGAGCGCACACTATTCCATAGTAAAGGATGCGGATGCAATCGCAGCGATAAATGTGGTTATGCATGCTTCCCCCTTGTTTGAGAACTTGAACTGGAATTGGCTTTAAGGAAGCCACATTTGAGTGAAGTTTTTGAAGGACTTGGGACTCTGCAGTTTTGAAGGTCAGATATTTATGTCGCTGGATAAATCCATCAAAAGGTAACTGGGTCGAACAGTATATGAAGACATTTTGAGCAAAGAATCAATCATAGGGAAGGAAGAGGTCTTTATAGTGGAGAAATAATTAAGAGAATATAAGAAGAAGAGTTTTAATCAAAGTTGAACCCCAACCACTGATCTATTCCGTTCCAAATCGCTTGAGATTGAGACGGGGCGACTCCCAGACTCTACACTCAGAAAAAAAAGACTGCCAGAGTCCCAGATCGAAGTTGATAGCAGGTATAGTCAGTCAGTCAATTCAATCTCGACTTACTTTAATGATTGACCCAATCCTCTGGAACTGGTATCATTCCAAATGTGCTTACTTCAATCCCCTTCGAGATCACAAGTTCATAAATTAGGGAGCGAGACGGAATAACTATAAGTAGCATTTGAGAAATGTGGCAACAATCGATGTCATTTCATTCCTGTTTAGTTCATGGTTTTCCAGAAGTTGGATATAAACTGAAACTGGAGTGGGCCTATAAGATTCTCCTATGGAAAAAAGGAAAAAACCTGGGAAAATAGAACAAGATGTTCTCAAAATTCTTGACAACAAATGTTCCAAAAGTTCCTGAAATGAGTAAAGTTGTTCTCAGTCGGATAATATTATATTTACTTTGTACAACACCAAAACCGGTTTTCGGCAGAGAGAGAGAGAGAGAGAGAGAGTTCTCATTTTTGTTTCAACTCAACGTCTTGTCAGCTCAACCATGCATAAGTAGCCCTCTAGATGTGAATCTGCAAAAGTGTGCAACGGCTGAAAGTGCTGGCGCGTCATCCATCCATAACAAGACTAAGCCCAAACAAATTTTTTTGTATATTTCTGAAAAACTTAAATGAAACGAATCAGTTGCAGTGGTTTGTTGAAGTTTGTTGTACAGCGATATCTCTGACCCAACCGAATCTACTTCTACTCTATATATAAAACAGTATGTCCTGACTGACTGACTGATGCACTGATGTAAGTGATAGAAGGCTGAAATTTGGACAGGAGTTTCCTTTAGTGGTGAAAGTGCGTACTAAGACGGGGTTTTGGAAAATTCCAACTGGAAAAGCGTCGAAAAAGTTTGTATGGGAAAAATTTTGTTTTTCATCCGATTGACATGAAATTTGGTTTGTAAGCGTAGTATGCGAAATAATTCGACACGTGTTTTCCCGATTTTGGAAAATCCGCCCAGGAGGAAAATGGCCGGAAAATTCTGTGGGCAAGAAACTATTTTTCATCCGATTGACTTGAAACTCGGTTTGTAAGGATAGAATACGAAATAATTTGAAATGTGATGTTCCAGTGTCGGAAAATCCACCCCCCAGGCGTGAAAATTCCCGGAAAATTCTGTAGGTAAAATGTTATTTTTCATCCGATTGGCTTGAAACTCGGTTTGTAAGGATAGAATACGAAATAAAGTGAAATGGGGCGGTAACGATTACGATAACGATAACGATAACGATAACGATAACGATAACGATAACGATAACGATAACGATAACGATAACGATAACGATAACGATAACGATAACGAAAACGAAAACGAAAACGAAAACGAAAACGAAAACGAAAACGAAAACGAAAACGAAAACGAAAACGAAAACGAAAACGAAAACGAAAACGAAAACGAAAACGAAAACGAAAACGAAAACGAAAACGAAAACGAAAACGAAAACGAAAACGAAAACGAAAACGATAACGATAACGATAACGATAACGATAACGATAACGATAACGATAACGATAACGATAACGATAACGATAACGATAACGATAACGATAACGATAACGATAACGATAACGATAACGATAACGATAACGATAACGATAACGATAACGATAACGATAACGATAACGATAACGATAACGATAACGATAACGATAACGATAACGATAACGATAACGATAACGATAACGATAACGATAACGATAACGATAACGATAACGATAACGATAACGATAACGATAACGATAACGATAACGATAACGATAACGATAACGATAACGATAACGATAACGATAACGATAACGATAACGATAACGATAACGATAACGATAACGATAACGATAACGATAACGATAACGATAACGATAACGATAACGATAACGATAACGATAACGATAACGATAACGATAACGATAACGATAACGATAACGATAACGATAACGATAACGATAACGATAACGATAACGATAACGATAACGATAACGATAACGATAACGATAACGATAACGATAACGATAACGATAACGATAACGATTACGATTACGATTACGATTACGATTACGATTACGATTACGATTACGATAACGATAACGATAACGATAACGATAACGATAACGATAGCGATAACGGTAATAGTTCACTATACTGATGGCGACGCAGCGAAGCGCGACGGGTCATGAATGAAAAATTTATGTAAAGTTGGCGACATATTATACCAAGGGTACAAATGTACGAATTGCATAGCAGTAAGTTTTGAGTTTGTCTACATTAATATCATGGTTGCATGAATTAACTATAGTGTGCATTCTTTCAAGCAAATCGATTTCTATCTTTGTTATCTCTGCAGACAATTCTGCGTTTTGAAAAAATCGCCTAGCAGTGTTGCCATCATTACTACTTCCAAATCCAGGTTTCGTGAGATCAATAAGTAAGCCTAGTTTTTCCTTGAATTCGATTTTTTGTCTTGCCAACAATTTCTTTGTCCTCCACCGATCTGGCTTGCTACCTTCTTATAGGCAATTTGTAGGACAAATGCAGAAGGCATTCAAAAAACCGAATCCATCCATGCAAAGTTGAAAGCCCGAATTTCAAATTTTCTTTTTTTACTTCTTTTAACAAAATTTCGTCAATGTTATTAAATTGTTTGTAGTTGTTGTTGTTTCCGTCAATGCAATCATTGAAACAGTTAACTGATGGCTATCTTCAACTTCAGCGCCTCCAACTTGCATCACAGTGTTAATAAGTCGTTGAATTTCTTTCATTTTCTGGCTGCAAAATACTGGGAGTTTCCTTTATAAATTCAATTGTTAAAGGTCGACAAAATCGTGTCGAGTCGGATCGAGAATTTAGCCAAATAACCACGTCTCCAAATCTCATTATAATTGGCACAATGGATGTAATGAAACCCGAGGAATCGATGGTATCTGCGCCATGAAACGCCTGCTTATAGAAACTGTGTCCTGAGCTTCCATCGAATCCCCACTTTGTGAAAAGACAAATCTGTTTACTCTGCCTTAAGCTCAACAGCTCGATCTCGCTACTTTTTAAAAGCACATTATGTTATACACGAACTCAAAATAGTCACTATATGCTTCATTTTTCGTGGTTATTTATAGAAAAATATTTCCAAATTTAATTCACTCGCAAATATCAAGAAAGTAAACAAACAAAACAGATGTTAAAACAGCTGATGACTTTCAATTTGGGCTTCGTATAGTAAATGAGCGCGAATGTTCCAGGGTTGGCGATATTTGCATTTTGGAAATGACTGCACTTACTAAAATTAAATTTTCTCAGAAAAGGCAAAAGTGCAAATTTTTTTAGGACAGAAAGTTTAATATTGAAACTTTTTCCAACAATAACCAAAAAAATGTAATTTTTTGGACCTTTTTTTAAAAATAAAACAAAATATAAATTAAGTTTTTATGAAAATTTTATTTATGCTAATGAACTAAGAAAAGTCAAAACTTATACTTTCAATTGCCACATATCCGCATAAATGTTTCATATTCATGAAAAACGATTGCGAACAGACATTAAAATTCCCTATTCTGGGAATTTCCTAAAACCGAGTTCGAAAGGTGAACTTTAAATGCGTGCTATGGGAGAGTCAATTATCCTAGAATATTTTTCTTTCGTTGCATTTAAACATTCTTCATTATCTCAAAAAAAAAATCACTTTTGGCGCGACACTTGCCCCAACGTGCGTCGTCCTTGTTTTCAGACTCAGTCTTCGAGGTCCCGAGTTCAAGTCCCAGAAAACTAGGTAACACAAGAAAGAAAGTCGGTCAAGCCCGACTATACCATACTCTGTAACATAGTCTCCAAAGTTTTTGAAACGAATCTGATCTTAAAATTCTTAACTGGTTCTTGCACTTTCTAGATTTCTGCCACACAGTAATAACAAGTCAAGTATTTGGATCTTTCAGCCTTATTTGAACAAGTTTCAAGAAAATTGCTTAGAAATCGCTTTAGAGTTCGGCGGGCTTAACCCAAGAACATATTGTACATATTTTAAGCACTTGTATTTTGTTTCAAGAATGTATTGGAGTTGGCTTTGAAATTTTTTAGCATATTTTGTACTTGTTTTCAGAGTAAATCGGGTTGGACTTAATTATTTTTCAATTTTGGGAATTGAACTATTAAACAATTTTCATATTTAGCGTAATACAAACACCTTTTGACTTGATTCAAGTACAAAATTCTTAATTTTTTATGTTTCTAAGTGTAGATTAGGACCTTTATGAACCGCTGTATCGATCCAGAGCTAGTTTTCGAGTCAAATTAAGGAAAATATCTGAAAAATCATAAAGGTGAAAAGTATGAAATAAGCAGTCTAGAGGACGAAATCGACAATAATGGTTAAAAAATTGCAAGAAGTGACGTATTTACAGGGTAGAATAGGTAGAAAATAAGCAAAATTATAAATTTTTTAAGCAACTTGAGTTCTTTTTATTATCTAGTTAACAAGAACACCCCTCTTAACAATGCTAATCAAAATCAACTGATAACTCTAAAAATCTTTAGAAACCTTTGTGCTCACATTTTTCCTTTCTATTTTTTTAATTTAATTTCGATTTTATTTTCCCATATTTACAACGGAATGCATTTCCCATTGTTTTCAACAAAAAATATCAAATTCCTCTGCATTCACAAAAAAAAATAATACAATCAACATTTAATTGTTACACCACAAAAAAAACATCAAAATCTTACCAAAAAAAAAACAAAACAACCAAAACATTTATTAATTAAATGCTGATTATTACCAGCAGAAAAACCAAGAGGATCCCGAGTAAAGACAGCAAACTGCTCAAAACTGACCCACCCCTTCGGTTGAGTTTCCCCTGTGCGCGCATTCATTTTGCAGTTATTGAGCTTAAGAGCGAGCTTTTGTGATAGAACCTTCCCCAGCTTGTTTTCAGCTGAGCGCCGCCGCGCATGTCTCTCTGAGAGGGAACAGCAACAACAACAAAAAGTTGCCTGCCATTTTATGCACAGAGAGAGCATTAAGTCAGGGGGGTGGGGGGCAGGCATCGCAGTCGCAGCAGATTTTACGCAATTCAACAAACACGTGGAGCTCGCTCAGAGAGTTTTGGCGCTGGTGCTGCTGCTGCTGCTCATGAGAAATCCAATAAGAAAGAGCTTTAACGCACACACCAATGCAGGCCATTATATGCGTGTGGCTGTATGTTTGTGTTGGTGCGTTGCGTGTATTGCGTATTTTTGGCAGCAGCAGCAGCAGCAGCAGCATACAATGGCCGACAACGTCGTAGTCGTCAAGGCGGCAGAGCCGCAAGCAGCACAGGGACGGACTCAAATTTACTTACTTCTTCAGAAGCAAAGAAAATAAATATTTTTGCAACATTTACTTGATCAGCTTGAATAAAGCTAAACATTTTCTAATTTAAGCTTATCTGAATACTAAGGCCCAAAAATGTACGGTTAGCTTTTTCGGACATAAGATTTGCTTGATTTTAAATTTAAGAATGCCATCATGGAATGAAAGTAAAAAAAAATTTTTTTTATATAGTATTTCATTTTTATATATTTGTATTTCATGACAATTAATTTAGTTTTGTTAAAATTTTGGTTAATAAAAATGTATCGTGGTTTATTGGGATGCTTAAATCTTAAAAACGACTGCACCAACTTGCATACTTCCTTCAGCGGGTTTGTTCGTAATTGCTACGCGAAGGCTTAGGGAAAAAGAAAAGTCAAAAAATTCTCAACAAAGTCAAATTCAACTAAAGTTAAACACGTGGCGCAGTAGGCGGTCATTCAATTTGACAGCTCAGTATATGTTCTTTCTGGTTTGTTTTAGAAAAAAATTTAAGGAAATCGCCAATTTTAAGAATTTAATTTTCCTGGTATTTAGAAAAATTTTCCAATAAACAGAAAAATTTTTTCTTCAACTTCGTAAAATACGCCACAAATAAAAAATGTAAGAAAAACATTTCTAAAAACCAGAATTTGACAGATTTTTCTGATAGTTAGGGCGAATTTTTCTATTCACTTTTTTCAAAATTTACTTTTGATTTGAAAGTAAAGTATCCATTAAAATATATATTATTGAGCTTAAATAAATATCAAGACTCTTTAACTTTCAAATATGTATGAAATGGTTAAGGTTTTTCCAATTAACAAACATTTTTTTTGAATTTTTGGAAACCAAATTATTTCTGATGCGACCTGCTGAATCCTTCCCGTGAACCAGAACCCAAAAAATTTCATGGTTTCGAACCCCGGAGTGAATGCTTCACGATTTATAAGAGGTTTGCAGCCCTGGCTATTGTTAATTGTTATTCCAAATTTCAATAGCATATCCTTCGTTCGTTTCCTCTCTTTATTTTGACTGGGATAAGTAGGGTGCGCTCCGTTAACATAAAAAATGGTTTATTTTTAAATTTTTCTTAAAGCCAAAACAATAAAACACCACATGCAGTGCCACCCTCAAAAACCCCAAATCCGCTACTGTTCAAGTGCTTAGGTCTCTGGGCATCGGCTTCGTTTTTTGCTTTTGCAGTGCTGCACGCACTTTTTGAACGCCCCCCGCCCCCCAACTCGCTCGTGACAGCCCTTGTCTCTTCACCCCCTCTTCAATGGTTTTTGCTTAGCTACACAAAATTTTTTTGTTGGCAAGGCCTATGTACCAAAATTTGTTGCTGCTGCTGAGGATGATGATGGGGCGGCGGTGGTGGTGTGGCATTTTATATGCTCCAATTTTGTTGGGCACCCACCCATGCCCATGCCCATGCCCAGCCTACACCTCCCTTCTAAAAGCCCAACCGACTGAACGCACTTTTGCAGCTTGCGTTTGTATATACATATACCAAGTTTGCACTTGTGTGTGTGTGTGGGGCGCGTGCGTTGCTTTTGTATGCGTGTGGGTGTGTGTGTGTGTGTGTGTGTGTGCTTTTTTGGGTGTGCGTTTTTGGTTTTTCGTGAAATTTTAGCATTTATTTGTTATGTACTTTGACTGCGTCGATTGACGCTGACTGCTGCAGAGTTGCTGTTGCTGTTGTTGTTGTTGCGGTGCGTAGGCCCTGTATGTACATATGTACATATGTATATGTACACTATTTGGCAATTACCTACAAGTAAATATGTGCGTCTTGGGGGGGACTGTACAATATAGGCCGCCAAACAAACAGTTGCATTTGGTGGCAAGCAAAATACAGCATAAATTTTGAGCCCTTTCAAAAATTGCACAAAAATAAATGTTTTCTCTTTGCTGTTTGCTGTTTGTATTTGTAATGCCTGCCCCCACCCGCATTCAACCACTCATACACACACACATTTATAATTTTTTTTTTTCATGGACAAACCCCCTTACTCCCCTTCTCCACGCCACCCAATCTCAGCCCACTCAATGTTTTTGTTGTTTTTCGTTGCGTTTTCAGATAAGATGATATCATTTGTTTTTGTACCATTTGTATGTGTGTGCGTATGTGGGTGTATGTTCTGGTTTTTTTTTATTTTGGGGCTGTGGCTACCCATTTTGGCGCTTGCAATAAGTGCGTTTTATGTTTTCATTTCAATTGGTTTGAACCAGTTTTGATGAGCAAATTTTTTGACATTGAAAATTGTTGCATATGTTGAGACAAACGAATTTTATGTATTTGTACATCGAATGGGTTTCATTAAAATTCTTACTTATGTTGGCAAATTACCCACAATGAAATTCTATTATTTTATATGACAGCAGTTTGACATCCAATTCTGTCAACCAAGGCTTAATTAACTCAAGAATATATTAGACCTAATTAACAGCAGCTTTTAGAAAGAAATACAATTTTAGTGCATGATCCAAAAGAAGCCTTAGATTTTTACCTTTTAAATTTCTAACCTGCCAAATCCAAAATCTCCAAGCCGCAACCTCTCTGTTGGGAAAAATGTCCTAAGTCACTGTTATAACACCTTATACAACTTTCGGTACATTCCCTAGTCTAGATAAATTCGATAAATTACATAGTGCACCACAAAATTTTGATACCAACGAGCACCAACAAAATTTTGAAAGGTACTTATGCACAGAAATTAAACAAATCCGAGATATGCACACGGCTAAAATTAATCCCAAACGATGTCAGAAGTCGGTCAAGCTCAAATGTTTCTCAAACCAAGTACGAGAAGGATTGATTTGAGTACGGATTTATCAATCCCGGAATTCTTGTCTTGATCCTCACTTAAGCTCACACGGGAATGATTTTATCTGGTTATTCGAGCTCGCTTTGATCCCTCAGTCGGATCCAATCAAGAAGGTCCGATATTGAATTTAAGCTCGAAATTCGTACTTGATTTCATCCTCGAAGACGGCTTGGTGCCAGAATACCTCGAGATTAAATAGAGCTCAATACACGAACTACAGTCAATCCCAAAAAGGATTGCATCAAAAATGACTGAAATTGACTTTAGCTCGATGTTAAAAGTCATTTAGACCCCAACAAAAGCATCTTACAAAAAAAATTCAAGAAAGTTGTATTCCCTTATTTATATTATATTTGCATTTAATAAAATAAACAATATCTCTTTCACAAAATCGTTAAATTATACATAAATTTCATTTCTTCAAAAGTCTGAATAAGTAAAACAACAGCTTGATCTTATCAACAAGAATTATACCAGTATACCTAAAGAAATAAATCTTTCAATCTGTAAAAAAATTCCACTTTACGACCAAACACTTTTTGACATACTCATTAAGGGCCGATTTCTCATCTCCTATATAGCTGCTATTTGCCAGATAAACTGAGAATTTACTCTATTACTTGTTCGCTTATGTGATAGTTAGTGCTTTGTAGAAGCTGTAAAATCGGTCCTTAAAGTTAATAATTGCTTCCTGAAAAATACGGAAAACACATTTCTTCTTTTATGCCTTATTGCCACAGATTTCTTTGCATTCATTGTTCATTTTCATTGTTTACAAATCGCACTCTAAGATCTGTTACTTCTCTTAATTTCAAAGTATTCAACGGACCACACATATAGGGGCTCTGTACTCGTACACATTATTTTTGAAACTGTATCAAATTCGAGTTGGGACCAATTTGCCGAACCAGCTCCAAGTAAAACACACGCACTTAGAATGGTCCGATTTAAAGGTAATAAACCTGGATAGTTCAGGTGTTGTTGACATTTTTTTGCCAAGGCACTTTGGATGTGCATCACACACTTTGAACTTAGTTGTCACGAAAGATGCTGAACAGGCTCTACAATTCTTCCTTAACGAAAGCACCGGCAATTTGGAATGCTGATAACAGATCCATAGTAACAGCAGATGAAGTTAAGAAAATTTGTAAGCTTAAATTAATAGCTCTTTGCGCCTCAAGATGGAACAGTTTTTATGCCATCATTAAATAATGTTACTGACATTTTCGCTAAGGCTATTGATCTTTTGCAGGAAAACTCTCGTTGTTATTTAAGATTTTTCTGCCTAATTTACCTCTAGTAATACATAAACTTAAATACTTGAAAAATTTGAAATATTGTGATTCACTTAAAGATACCATAAATCGATTTTCTTTAATTGAAAACTTGACTTCGAGCGAGACAAAGACTTTGGTTTTGTCCACTACGATACTGCCAAAATTTAAATTTAACCATATTAAAACAACTAAATTGTAAAGTGTTCGAAAGATTGGCTTGTTGAAGAAATTATGAAAAATTTGGAAACTGTTGGCAATGAGAGTTCGAATACAAAGGATTCTGAAGATTTTTAAGATACAGACAAGGTGCCGAAATATTCGAAGCTGTTGTTAATAACAACAGCAACAACAACTTCTTATGTTAAAAAATCGAGATAGCATATATTTTAATTATAAAACATTATAAAAAATCACAATATTCCATTTTTTTTACCATTCTTTTAAAATTAAAAGTACCTTTTTTGTACCTTTACCTTTACCTAGGTACTGGAAATTTTGTATACTTTTTACCTTACCTAGGTATATTTTTTGACATTTACCTTGTAGTAAGGTACAAGGTACTAGGTAAGAAAATTGGGTTTCTTTCCAATCACTGCTTTTGCGCCTATTGTTGGTTTCATTTATGCATGGGAGACAAAAGACTACAGTTAAAGAGAAAATAGAGAGTTATATCCCATAAAAACTTTTTTTTGGCATTTTCACCCACTTTGCGGTCAAATTTTCTTTCAAAGAGCGCGCCTGCATAACTAAACGAAGGTCTATGCTAAATCTTAGTTCTCTAGGATAAGCGGTATTGGCTGTGAATTAATTAACAGTCAGTCAGTCAGTCGGGCCTAGCGATTTAGAGGTATATATAGGGTCGGAAATGATTCCTTCTTCCTGTTACATACTTTTGCACAAACTGAATATACTACACAGATAAGGTACATAGACCTTTGGTAAAGAGTATTATAAAAAGTATTAATAAATCGAAACTATTTTTTTATGTTAAAGCGAACCGAGGTTCGAACCAAAACCTTGGGTTCAGGAACCGGCCCGAGAACCGTACAAAAAGGTGTATTTAAAAGCTAGAATGAACACAGAATGCAAGAAAAGGGGAAGGGTTTATGACTCAGTGGTTTACAACAACACTTGTGCACCTAGTGTGGCTGGGGGTTCCTCTGTTTTAAAAGGTCGCTTATAATATTATTAACTTGTGGTGCACAAGTGTTGTTGTAAGAATCTGAGCAGTAGGATAACCAGTTTTCTCCATCACTTTCTTGAGGCTGCAAAGCGGTCCGCAACCGAACTCCGCAAAACGGGTTCGGTTCGGCTTTTTAAGACCACCGAACCGGACTATGGACCGAACCTTCTAAATTAGCGATGGGCAAGCCCTTGCTCCCATTGCTCCGATATTTTTTTTTCACCGCTGTTCTAAATCTATTACCTTACAAAACAGAACCCAAACCGGACCTTCCCTGTTTGGAAGAAGGTTCGGATCAAAAAATAAAATAAATTGATTTTTTATAATTTTCTTCATACTAGACTGGATTGATGTATAGAAAATCCGTGTTCACATACAAAACTCGGAATATTTCGACAGTGAGAAGAAAAACCAGCCAAAAGTAAAGATGTAACATGCCATAGTGAAAGGACCAGAACTTTAAAAAGTGGACATATTGATAGTTTTAATAATTATGTAGATAGACATATCAAATAGTTTAATTAATTAAATGCGTACTCTTCTACAAAACTATGGTTAAGTAGGATTTTGCTGAAATTCATAGAATATACATTCTAAAACCAAAAAAAAAAAAAAATAGAACGATTAGTTCTTAACAAACGCTCTTGATTTTAGTCAGTTTCGGTCTAGAATTTTGTAAGTCCGATAAGTTAAGGAACCGGTCCTCAAACCAAGCCTACTACATCACGATGGGTTCCAACCTTCTGCAGAATCTAAGAAATTTGCAGACTTGGTTGGTACTTGCACTGCTGTAAGCAGGCTGTGGGCATCCCTGACTGATACACTCAAAAATTCAACTAAAGAGAATTTTTAAAAAAACGATAAGGCTCATTCTTAACATCATCAAAGGACTTAACGAAAATGATTTATGACAATAACGAAATATACTTGAAAATTTAAGTACAAAACGAAATAAATTCCTTCCCTTCTTTCCGAGTATACACAGAAATGTGCCCAATTAGAAATCAAACTAAAGTAAAAAATTGTTAAACTACAGTTTTAAATCAAGAACCAAGAAGTGATGAACCGTATTATCAACAAACAATCGTGCAATACAACAAAACTATGACGGACACTAAAATAGGTATTTAAGTAATATGTTCAATATGTATGTATGACTAATTTATGTTCATGTTTATATATAAAAAAATATACAGACTCCCTGAAGAAGGCAATATATTTGCCGAAACGCGTAGGAGAAAAACTCAACCAAAAAGTGTTTTGACTGGAGTGAAGTAAGACGGCCGAAATTAAACCCCAAACAAACAAACAAAGAACCGTATTAAATATGTTACTTTAATCTAAGAATTAAACAAGTAAAATCCAATATATTTGGTTCAAATTCCAGCACATGCAAATGAGTAACTAACTCTTGACAACCCACTCACTCAGGTTCATTCACCCAAATCATAATAATCGATTTGCCGGGTCGAAAGGTAAACAAACAAAACAAAATATGTATCAAAAAAAAAAAACCAGAAAAAGCGTCAAGACCTTAAGGTGAAAAGGCAATCAATGTTGTCCCGCTATTTTGTTTTTTTTTTACTACCCTCTGTCCCTGTTACTGATTGTGCGTAATAGAGCATTAAACAGAAGAGCAACAGGACTAGAAATGTTTCTTTATTCAAAACATTCTTCGAGCACATCTTCAAAAAATTATTACATTAGCTTTGGGGTTCTTTTTGCGCTTTCTTTTGTCTGAGCGTGTAAGGTAGTAAAAATTATGTGTAAAATGTCCTTGAACCCCTTTTTTTTTTGTTGTTGCTTGTCTGTCCCCTTTTTACAAGAAAAGAAAAGCAATGAATGAATGAATGAACGAGGGAATTGTTGAGCCTGCGTCATTGTTTTGAAATTATGTTAAAATTTTTCGTTTAGCTTTTGCCGTTGCTTTCTGGTGTCCTGTCAACGTCACCAATATGCTTCAGACTCCCCACAGTTGGGTCTCCAGCGGGTTTCTTAGAATTTTACTTTTGATGTTTGGCGGTTTGCCTTTCTTTTGGGTTTATTTACAAAGATGAACAATTGGTGCATATTAAAGAGTGTGTTAACGACACTTGTGGATTCTATTAAGTAATAATAACTTTTTGAAGACAATTTGCTAAGTGAAATGAAGCGCATGCCATGAAGGCAGGCCGCATGTGAATTAGAGCAAATAGAAAATGGGGAAAGCAAAATTAGGTCACGCACGCAACGTTGACGTTGCAGCCCCACCACAACACAAAACACAGCAACATCACATCACATCAGATGGCAGGGAAGAGATACGACTTATCGGTGGAAATGCCAAACAGACACCAACTGGGCCAGACAATGCGACGCAACGCATTTTATGGGGGAGTGGTGTGTGAGGCACACAGACACAGAGAGAAAGAGAGAGAGAGAGAGAGGGAGAGTTTCAATAGGCGGTGGTGCATGCAAATTACACCATTAATATACAGTGGAGATTCCAACAATTTTCAGTTGCCTTCCAAAATGTTTCTAAATTTGAATCAACTGTTAGGGCGCGCGCACACATGCGGCAGAAAGATGAGCTGCTGGCAAAATTTAAGGCTGCGTGTGCTTTTGTGCACAACAAGTATTGGATTGATCTTTAGAATTCAGTTTTAAGCTCAGCTTTGCAGAATCAATCAAGCATGTTTGTTTAGTATCATGGTCAGCCGTCAGTTCATGTTTCAGTCGCATGTGTGAAGTGTTTCGGTTTTTGGTAGTGTTGAGACTAATGTGGGTTCGACCCCGCGTACAGAAAATAATTGAAATTTTTTAAATGTAAATTGAACCATATAAAAACTTTAAAAAGTTAAACTATAGTTATAAAAGAAGCTCGGTTTTGGCACCAAATATTTATATTATAAAACGAAAAAATAACTTTGATCATCAACAAATCGAGTTCTGGAGAAAAATGGATAAATGTACATCAAGTAGTGTGCTTCTTTATTGAAATTTATAAAACAGATGACACATAGATAATAGCTGACATTCTAAATTAATATCTAAACAAGAAGTTTTTTTCCTATATAAAATACTAAGATAACTAAATCGACCTGGTAAGAACCGTCAGTCGTTCACTGCCTTCCAAATTCTTCGCTAGTCAGTCTAATACAGGTGGCTTCCCGGGTCTTCCCCAGATACCAGATAGTTCAACTGCATAGCGCGAGATTCGGTTGGTCGAGTTACTTTGTTTTAAAAGTCACTTCTGATCAACCAATTTGATCCATTTAATAGCTTGTGAACTTCGTGCAGATGTAGTCTTGCCTTACCAAAATGCAAAATTCTGTATTCCCTCAAGATTGGGCAGCTTCCAATTAAAATGGCTAGTGATTTTCTGCAAGTTCCAATTGTAAAGGGAACACGCTGTGTGGCTGCTTGCTATGTTTGGGACAAAGTTCACCTCTGGCCATTAAGGTTGTCCGAATTTGCTCCACTGAAAACACATCGTTGAAATAATTTGTTTCTTCTAGGTCGTAGTTCATTTCTTTGTTTCTTAACCTCTGAGATCTTCTCTCTGATTCGATCATAAAAGATAATCTATATAAATCTATCCATCTTTTTAAGTATTTCTGTAGCCAATGATCCCCACTCTGAACTTTCTTCAAGGTTAAGTCTTTTGCAATGATTAGCTAATAGAAGTTCCCATTTCCGAAAGAACTGATGACGTTCGTTTAGCAGAAACTGAGCCAATATTTTAGGCAGTCTATTTTCGGGCATGCGAAAAACCTTCTGCATATAGGAGAAGCTCATGAGTGCGATAAATATGTGGAGAGGTGACACTCACGTTTTCAGATATAGCATTCTGTTTGAAGTGTTTTTGGGCAGTCGAAATAGCTTTTTTAGGAAGATCTAAGCAGGTTCTCCACTTCCACTCTCAAAGAGATAGGTACCGCAATGGACTACGCCAAACAACTACGTAAAATACCTTGGAATAGTAAGCGATAATAAACTGTCATGGGGACTCAATGTGGAGGAAAGGGTGAAAAAGGCAACCAATGCGCTATATGCATCCCAGAAGATTCTAAGCAGTACTTGGGGCCTATCACCTAGTCTAACGCATTGGCTCTTCATTTAAAACTTAATGATTTAATTTTTGAAACCGATTGGACTCAATTGTACACTTGTACAGATATTGATGTTGCCATACAACTTTTTTATGATACCTTGTACTCGGCTTTTGTGTGTGTTTGTGTTTCACTTGAGCTCCCTCGCTGTCCTAATAGGCAGCCTTGGTTCACAAGAGAACTAATAAATTTGAAAAACAAGAAGTCAAGGTATTTCAAAAAGTATAAGAATTCTAAAACATCATCTGATTTCTCCCGTTATGTGGATGCTCGTTCTAGATTTAATGTGCTTTAACTCTAAACGCAAATCTTCCACTTTGCCCTCTTCTGTGCGGTATGGTAATGCAAAAGCAATCACTGATCAGGCCATAGCCGATCTGTTTGCCGAGTTGTTTACGTCAACCTACTCGTCTTCTAGCTTCTTTGCGAATCAACCATACCCCTATCAGTTGAATGGGTCTAATTGTATTTTTAGCCCTGTAATCACTGAAAGCTCTCTCCTTTGGGATCGTAACTCTGTTAAACCTGTGTATGCACCAGGTCCCGACGGTGTACCTGCTTGTGTACTTAGGTTTTGTGCTGATGCACTTTTAAGCCTATTCATAAATTATTTGAATTGTCTCTTCAGTCATCCTCTTTCCCTGTGTTGTGGAAGGAATCTTATATCATTCCTCTCCATAAAAAAGGTAATAAGTCGGATGTTGAGAATTATAGAGGTATTTCCAAGTTGTCTGCAATTCCTAAAGCTTTTGAGAGAATTATGACATCTCATCTGCAACATTTATGCAGTTCCATTATTTCACCCTATCAACATGGATTTGTGAAGCGTCGATCTACTACCACTAACTTATTAGAGCTTACATCATTAGTGATCAAAGGGTTCTTTGGTAAGATGCAAACTGACTTAATTTATACTGATTTTAGTAAGGCTTTTGATTCTGTTAATCACTCCTTATTGCTTCATAAACTGAGTTTAATTGGTTTCCCAACTAACCTTCTTATTTGGATCTCTGATTACCTAAGTTCTAGAACACAAAAAGTTCTATTTTGTAATTCATATTCGAAACTAATCCAGGTTACCTCTGGTGTACCCCAAGGTACACCATTGGGTCCATTGCTTTTTACTCTCTTCATAAATGATCATCCGTCTGTCTTGACTCACTCTCGTGTGCTTATGTACGCCGATGATGTGAAACTATGTTTAACATATAACGATTTGGTTTCCCGCTATAATTTGCAAGCTGACTTGGATGCATTTCAGTCTTGGTGTAAAGATAATCTATTAAACCTTAACAGTTCCAAGTGTAAGGTTATGACATTTTACAGGAGCTTGCCACAATTCTTCACTTATATGCTTGATAATGTCCCACTTGAGTGCTTAAATGATTCAGCCAATGAGGTAAATGATCTTGGGGTAATTCTTGATTACCGACTTAAATTTGACTCTCATGTTACTGCTACTGTTTGTAGGGCCAGGAGTGTTCTTGGGTTTATTAAGCGCTGGTCGAAGGAATTTGATGATCCCTTTACGACGAAGATTTTGTACACTTCTCTTGTCCGTCCGATTCTCGAGTACGGATCATGTGTGTGGTCTCCGCAATATTCGACCCATCAAGATAGAATTGAATCTGTGCAAAAACAGTTTTTATTGTTTGCTCTTCGTGGTTTGGGCTGGAATTCTGAGGTCCGTTTACCATCGTACTCTAGAAGACTTCTTTTGATTAACCTTCCCTCCCTTATTAACCGTAGAGTTATGCTTGGAGTAATCTTTATACATAGACTAATAAATGGTGAAATCGACTCAACTGAGTTGGTTGGCCAAATTAACCTCAACGTTCCTATTAGACCGACTCGTAATTTTATCCCCCAAACACTACATCGTTGTAATACTAACTATGCCTTGCATGAACCGTTTCGTGTCCTCTGTGCTGATTACAATAAACTCTACCGAATAATTAACTCTGAAGCTTCTCTTCCTGCTATAAAAATTTCTATTTTAACTTATTTAGCCCGTAGTTAACATTACTTTACGTTCTTCCTTCGCGATTTCGTGTCACACGTTAGTGGCTGCGCCTCTCGGTCGGTTGGGCGGGAGGTGGGCTGCTATTTTGCTTGGGGTTCGCGCGTAACAAGCTTCGGCTTGGTGTCGCATGGGCCACTTGAACTACATGGCATATTGGTATGGTGGCAAGCCACGGAGAAGTCCACATATCTGAAATGATGGAAAAGGTCCAGCGGCAGGCATTAGTCTGCATAACGGGGGTTCTGAGGTCCACTCCAGCAAAAGCACCCGAACACATTCTAGGAGTCAACCCCCAGGACATCCAAGCATAAACAAACAATTCAGGGAGGCAATAGAATCCCTCAGCATCTCTAGAAAGGTGCAATTCTATTGGATTCCCAGCCACCGGGGCATTGATGGAAACGAAATGACTGACAGTCTTGCAAAAGCGGGAACTGCACTAAGCCAAGAAGCAACACTAAACAAACCTATCTCCATACAGACGCTTTACAGCAAGATGGAGGAGATAGCGGAGAAAGAAGCAGAGGAAAAGTGGAAGAACACTACCGGCTGCAGAATCTCAAAAATTATGTGTAAGCTCCAAAGAAAAGACTGTAGACAGCTTATAGGCAAACTAACAGGTCAATGCCTAACAGCTGCTCACGCGAAAAAGCTAGGCATCACGACATCGGATAACTGCAGGAAATGTAAGGAAACTGAAGTCGTCGAAACTTTGGAACACCTCATCTGCAGCTGCCCAGCGATCGCTAAGACAAGATTAAGACATCAGCACTCCCCAAGTCTCACCTCTCTTGAAGAGGCGGCAAGGAAGTCTCCCAAACAACTATTGGCATTTGCCAAAACGTCAAAGATCCTCTTGGATTTCTAATGGTACTAAGGACCGTAAGGTCTATGTGTGGCCCCCTACAAAGGGCCAGCCGTAACTACCTACCTACATACCTAAGCAGGTTCTCAACCTCATCGTACTGCATAATCCCCCAGACTTGTGGGCCGTAGCTGGTATTTGGTGCTCGTTGGTACATCTTTTCGGCTCAGGAGAGATTTCCAGGTGCAGTTTATAGTCACTTTCGCGTCTTTCAGCATTTCTTGTAAATGGTATTTAAACTGCGCTTTATTGTAGATCCACACTCCCAGGTATTTATATGTTTTCACCACTTCAAGCTCGTCCAAAGAGAAGTATATTGAAGGGTTGGTGGTGATTCTAGATGATTTTCTTGTGCTGAACACGAATTTGTTTTCAGAAATGCTTAAAATTGCTTAAAATTGCTTGCTGCTTAACTTGTTTTGATAGTCAAACTCGATGCGTAACGAGCTCAACAGTTCTCTGCAGACTAGTAGACCACACTGCTCAGCTGTCGTTAGGGCCATAATAGTCCACTTTCTATTTCTATATTTTCAACTCACTGTAAACAATACAAATAGCGCTCTACATGAAAACGTTGTAATGCCGTGTATGCTAATTGTATAGCTTTTTTTTGGTATTACCAGATTTTAGCTATTTACATTAGTGTGACCATTTCCCTCAAATATAAACAATAATCCACGTCAGAAGAGTTGCTTTTGAAGAAACCACAGAGGGAAACGTATAAGACTTTTAGCTCAAATGCATTCCAAAGAATGACTCAGAATTGTTGCATGTATATTGGAATTGTTGCTATACATCCACCCTTAAATCTCGCTCAAAACTATTGTGAAAAGTTAACCGAAAGAATGGATTTGAGATTTAGAGTTGGATAATTTGTTTCAAATTTGAAAAAAGACAGAAGAACAAAAATAATTAAATGAAGTCATGACCTCATCCTAAACTTACTAAGTAAAATACTAAATAAAATAATAAAATAACTGTCATAAGTAACAAATTATTGAAAAAGTTCATCTCTCTTTCCTACCCTTAGATTAACTTTGCCACCAATCCTACACAGGTTCTTTACATCAAATTGAACCTGTACTTAATTAATATGACTTTATCTTTGTCTGGTGGTGGGTGGCGCTGCGTTTTTCATCTAATTTACGCATTTCTCTCTTTGGTCTGTCTCTTGTGCTCATCCCTCTCTTTGCCTACCTCGTGCAATTCTAACAAACACTTTGAATTGTTTGTTCATTTCATTCGGTGAGTCGAAATTGGGTCAATGCATATTATTTTTGAGTGCGCCACTGACTGTGCCGTGTGTGTGTGTGTGTGTGTGTGTGTATGGGTGGATGTTGCAATGCGGCTGCTGAAGCAGTAATTTTTTTAGATTGCTGCTTTGTTGTTTGATCTTCGCTCTTCGCTCTTGTTTGGCCTCGAGACACGCTGTGCGTTTGTTATGTCGCAATACTCAGAATGCAATCTATCAATCGAAGCTGTTGGCGTTTGTGTGAGCAACCACCACAGAAATTAAGTAATTTGGCTCTGCTGCGAAATTTTGAGTGGTGGAGTACACACACATTATTAGGGGGAAGAAATTGTATGAAATTTTATTCATTTAGAGAAATCGAGTTTTATATGTCTTCTAGATAGTCTTCTATTGGATCCAATTAACATAAAGAAAATTTTTCTAGGAAAGTGGAAAAAATTTGTTCTACAAAATATACGGTTAAATATTTTGAAAATAATTATAATGTCAATTTTTTAGTTTTAATATTTTTCCATTTGAAGTAATCAAATTTTCACAAAAATTCAAAATTAGTTATCACATCATAACCGAAATAATATTTCATTTCGATTACAACAAAGACCGAAATTAACCATAAATTAAATTAACCAAACCACAAACCAACAACCCCAAATGTCAACGATTTTTGCAGTTTTCTTTTTCCCTTTATATTTATATTTATTTTATGCAAAAATTGACGAAAACAACAGCAAAATATTTTCCACAATTTTCTTTATTTGTTTATTATGCAGAAATGGTAAAAAAAATACGGCTGACGCAAAATTTTCCTTGCAACCGGAAGAATTCAATTGAGTGTAAGATTTTGAGTGGGCCTAAGGAGTCCGGCATATTCCATGCCATACAGAAATGGTTGGGTTATACTCATAATTATTCGCGTGTTACTTCAAAAGTTTCTCCTTTCGAACAAATCGCAAGCAATTTCAATTCCCACGCCCAAACTAATTGCAAATTAATGACTTTTACCAAAACTTGGGCAACAAACAATTTATAAAGAACTATGCGATTTTTGCGCATCTTTCGGATACCACATCCAGAAAGGGGCGCAGACCCTCAAGCCCTTGGTTCAAGTTAATCAATCATTTTGTCTATTACATGAGAAGAAAACAGCAAAGAAAATCATTTCTATCATGTCTGTCAATTTGTAGCTAATTACTTTTTCTTTTCGGCCACACAGAAAAAAAACAATAAAAACCAAAGAAAACAAGTAAAACGATCGGCAAGTGCAAGCGAGATGGTCATATGGCGAACATATTGCAATTCTAAAGCTGACTCTTTCTCGTGCGCTTATCGGCCAGAATTGCAGCTGTGTTTGTGAGATGTGCGTTGGTGTGTGCGAGAGAGCGAGCTTTGGCGAATTGTGTCCAGCTAGTTCCCCTTCCCCAATTGGATGCGCAAAAATGGCGATGTGGTTGATATGAAAAATATGTATGTAGAATTGCTAAGAAATGGGGAGAGAAAATCGGAACTGGAATAAAGATTTAAATAATGATGAAGGAATTTTACATTTAATGTTTAGGAAATGGAGAAGGTAGGAGAAAAAAAAGGAGAATGAGTGAAAGGAAAGGGGGAAATGAAAGGGAAAAGGAAGAAATAAAAGAAGTAAGAATCGAAGAAGAACGCAAGGAAGGAAAGTAGGGAGGAACAAAAGAAGAAATCAAGGAAGGAAGGGAAAATGGAATGATGAAGGGAAGGAAGAAAGGAAATGAAGAAGGAATAAGGCAAGGCGAATGGAAAAGGGAAGCAAGGAAAGAAAAGAAAGACAAGAGGAGCCAAGAAGGAAGAAAAGAGAAAGTTGTAAGGAACATAGAAGGAAGGAAAGATGAGGGAGAGCAGGAGGAAGGAAAGAAGAGGGACGGTGGAAGGAAGGAAAGCGAAAAAAAGAATGAAAGGAATGGGGAAAACTGAAAGGGAAAAAGAAGAAATAAAAGAAGTAAGAATCGAAGAAAGAAAGCAGGAAGGAAAAAATTTAAAAAGGAAGGAAGGGAGAAAGGAATGACAGACGGGAACGAAAGAAAGGAAATGAAGAAGTAATAAGGGAAGGAAGAAAGTGAAAAGGGAAGAAAATGAGAAAAAGAAATAAAGAAAAGCAGGATGCAACGAAGGAATGAATGAAGGAGAGAAAGTATGTTATTAACATGAACATAACATAACAGCGAAAGAAGGAGGAAGCAAAAAGCGAAGGAAGGAGGTAACAAAGCGAAAGAAAGTAAGTAGTAAGGAAGAAAGGCAGGAAGGACAGAAGAAAGGAAGGAAATGAATGAAGGAAGGCGAAGTAGGAAGCAAGGAAAGAGGAAGGAAGGGAGGAAGAAGGGAGGAAAGAATGAAAGGAGGAGAGCAGGGAGGAAGAAAGCGAAGGAAGGAAGCAGGAGGAAGAAAGAAAGCAGGGAAGTGAGAGGAGGAATGGATGAAAAGAGAAAGGATCGACTAAGGAAAGAATAACCAAGGAATTAAACGAAGGAAAGAAGAATGGAAGAGATATGGTGTAAGAAAGAATGGAGTGAGGAGGTGGGAGAATATACGAGTAAGGAGGTGGACGAAAGGAGAGGGCAGAAAGGAGCGAGGCAAAATGGACTATGAAGGTAGAATAGAGATTTTAAGAAATGAACAGCGAAATGAAAGGTGTCGGACACGGATGACATTCTAAAAAGAAGGAAGAAGAAAGAAAAGAAGAAAGGAAAAATAAAGAACTCGAATACGGATGCGCGCTAAAGGAAGAAAGTTGAGGAAAATTTTAGAAAGGCGAGGAAGAACAAAGGAGAAAGAGAAGTAGTTGTAGGGAAATAGGTCGGGTGGAAAGAAGAGAGAGGAGAAAAAAAAGGAAAAAAAGAATGGAGAAGAAAGGACAGTAAAAGGGTGGAAAATGAGATGAAATGAAAAGAAGGAGATATAAGAAAAAAGGTACCTAAATCAGGGGACTCACGAAAAGAGGACAGAAGAAGAATTTGTTATATACAAGAATGAAAGGACAAGGGTAGGACAAAAAAATGCAATAAAATAGAAAAGAATTTAAAAAAATAGAATAGAATAGAATAGAATAGAATAGAATAGAATAGAGAATAGAATAGAATAGAATAGAATAGAATAGAATAGAATAGAATAGAATAGAATAGAATAGAATAGAATAGAATAGAATAGAATAGAATAGAATAGAATAGAATAGAATAGAATAGAATAGAATAGAATAGAATAGAATAGAATAGAATAGAATAGAATAGAATAGAATAGAATAGAATAGAATAGAATAGAATAGAATAGAATAGAATAGAATAGAATAGAATAGAATAGAATAGAATAGAATAGAATAGAATAGAATAGAATAGAATAGAATAGAATAGAATAGAACAGAATAGAATAGAAAGGAAGGAAGAAAGGAATGCGTAATAGAGAAGAATGTAAGGAAGAAGGGGAAAATCAAAATAAAGGAAGACAAGACGAACGGTGGAAAAAGAAGAGAAAGGGGAAAGATGAGAAGGAGAAAGACAAGTTGGGTTAAGAGAATAAGGAAGATGGACTAGAATAAGAAAAGAGAAAAAAAGGCGAAGAAATAAGGAGGAGGAAGAAATGTAGTGGGAAGGAGCAAGAAAAAGGGTCTTTGGAGGCTAAAGGACTACACGGGAAAAAAGATCAGTATATTTAGTATCATACGGGTATTTTGAGTATCGAATCGGCCCACATCTGAAAAAATATCAAGATGATATTATCGCGTTCATATATTTAGGTGGAAAAAGTATCTCTTTAATATGAAAAATGGATATTATTTTGATAATTTTAACGATAGGGCTGATATTTGATCTGTTTTTTTCTTTCTGCTTAGAAAAAGGTCACAGAAACAAATGTAAAGAAAGTAAGTGATCAAAAGAAAAGATAGAAAGAAAGAAACTCGATAACAAAACGAATATTTCTTAAAAACAAGGCTGAAAACCTCTGAAATTGTGGAGATGGTTCGTTCCGGGGGGTGCGAACCAGTGGAAAATTCTAAGACTTGGTTCTGTTATCGAGCCCAAGGTTTTGGTTCGAACCTTAGTTCATCGATTCAGAGATTGTTAATAAGACTTTTTTTGTTGAGAAGGATTTGTTTTGCCCTTTGACATCATGATTTATGCATCATCTTCTTCTCGAAGTCGTAATCTACACAGAGAAAACAAAATTGGCTGCACGGAGCGTGTAGAAACGATACGGCTAAACGAAACGTGTTGCGCCCTGCTAAATTGCACACGCAAAATGTAGAATTCAGAAAGCTACACGCCACGTGCAGAAAAACTATACGTAACGTATAGGATTTCAATATCTTAACGCCTCGTGTTGAAAAGCTAAATGCTGAGTGAGCAAAAGCAAAGTCTACACGAAATTAGAAAATCAGATTATTTCCAAATAACTTCTAAACTTTTCTATCCCGGTCAAAACGTGTAGAAATTCCACATTTTCGTGTAGCTTTTGCATATTTTTTTTTTCGCTGTGTACCGAGTTTGAATATGATTCGGAAATGATCATGCTCCAATCAATTTATTGTGATAAGTTACATAAGTTCTGAATTCGGTTTAAACCGAACCTTTTTCTAACCAAAGGGAATTCGATTCGGGTACAGGTTCGGTAGGTTAAAAATGTATAAGGTTTGGTTCTGCGTCCATTTCGATGGACTCAAAAAACCGATCCGCATCGGTTTGCAGATATGCTTAAATATGACTTTCTTTAAAAAAAAACCACTTTAATTTGTCTCACATTAATCAAACACTTTATCAGCAGCTCTCAACCCTTTAACATCTCTGCTTAGTCCAATAATATTTTAACTAATTGAACAAATAACCAAATACCCCGAAGATTAGATGAAAATTTAAACAGCAAACATTAATAAAAAGCATAATAAGTCCATGTATAACAAAACTGGCATAACTAATGAGGCGCGTCTCTGTCCATGCCTAATATTATCATTATTTTTTTGTTGTTGTTTTTGTTTCCACTGAATTTTCTCAATGCAAAAAATAATAAAACATCGAGAGCGTTAAGAATTCTATATAGTAATATTTAGTGCCAAAACAAGTTTCAACATTTTAATCTTAGAGTCGAGCCGCCTGGACGTGAAATTTATGGGATGTCAAAGGGCCATAATCTGGCTACAAGCAACGACTAAGAACCTCCAAGAAAAAAAAAATGAACTAGGCCTGGGGGCGGAGGGGCTACAGGGAGGGACTAGCGCGTGCAACGCCAGAGCGAGCGTACAAAATTTTGCGCTCACGCATACACATACACGCACTCACGCACAATTTGGTGATTACCTCATCGCAGCGAATGTCAGCCAAAAGCGCAGAGCAAAAGCAAAGTATGGAATGCGTGCGCATAAAACTGTAGAGAGAAGCGAGCGCAAGAGGCCAGGGGCAGGGTGGGGGCGGACGCACTTTAATTTTGTATGCTAGAGGCCACACACACACACAAACACATACACATACACATGCTTGTATGTTCTTTTGCTGATTAAAAACAGCCTGCGATCCGCAGCTTTTGCTTGTTGTAACTTTTGTCTAAGAACTGGTCCAGCAACATTTTAATTAATGATCTTCCAGCTTCAACTGCTTCTTTCGAAGCAGCTTTTGTATGGGTAGGTCATTCCGCTGGTTTTGGATTTTGTGCCGGAAATGTGGCTTGTTGTTTTCTTACAAGATTAAGACACTAAAAGTTATTCGTGTTACAATTGCTTAGGCTTGACCATTTTGCAGTTACATTTTGTAAAAGCAATTAATCATAGAAGAAAAAAAAACATAGAAATATGCCATAAATCACAAAGGGTGAGTGTGTAGTGCACTCTTTTCAATGGTCACCTTTCATGTCAACAGGGGAAGAGGCACGCCATGTGGAAGGAAATATAATTATTATAATTTGCATTTCATATTTATATGATGGCTGGAAAAAGAGCGATGTGTGGGGTCTGGGGAATGTGGAAAATGTGCGTAAAAATTCTGGTGGTCATAAATCAAAGAACTGTGTGTAAATAACTAAATGCAGTATACATACAATTTCAACAACTATGAAATGCTCTACAGAAATTTCAAATATTCCAAATTTGGTGTGCAAAACTCCCTAGTTTTTTTCACCGAATAAAGCTTATCACTGTATCAAATCCCATTATTCACCGCAAATGGATGCCTGGATATCGTAACATAGAAGGAAATGAGTCAGAGAATAAACTGGCCAGTTGAGGCAACACCATCCAAATTCTTTCAGAGGGATGCCTATGGCAACACACAAGCTTCTCAGTAAGGAACACTGGTAGAAACTAGTGTTGGGTTGTTCATGAGTGAGTGAACAAAATTGAGTTGTTCTTTAAACTGAACAAGTGAACATGTGCATCTTCAATTGTTCATTTTTGTTCAGCAAGACTATCTTGCTCAATCTATCTGGTTCAGTCTGTCTTGCTCTGAGTTGTTCTTGAGTTGTTCTAAGAGCTGTTCAGTCTCTTTTGCTCACAGAGTTGTTCTGTCTGTCTTGCTCTGTGGGCTGTTCTGTATCTCTTGCTCTGTGAATGGTTCTGTTTGCCTTGATTTGTGAATTGTTCTGTATGCCTTGCTCTGTGTGCTGTTCCGTCTGTCTTTGCTCTGTGTGCTTTTCCGTTTGTCTTAATCTGTATGTTGTTTTGTGGGCTGTACCATGGTACAACTATAACAGGTATGGCGCTCAGCCAACATTTTAAACTATTTATTTAAGTTTGACAAAGTTTTCTGTCTACATTGCAGGGGTTGTTTAAAATACAAGAAAGAAAGTAGGTCAAGCCCGACTTTAACATACTCTGTACCCCTAATGTCGCAGTTATACACGCTCATCTCTAAGTTTCACTCTCTCTCTTTCCCTCTCTCTCTGTCACTAAGATTGCCGTTCATCAGAATGTGTACATTTTTGCCAAATGCGGTTGTCAAATGCGGTGTACCTCAGGGCTCAATTTTTGGTCCTCTTCTTTTTTCGATGTATATTAACGATCTCCCTATCTCATTGTCAAACTGTAATGTTCACATGTATGCTGATGATGTACAATTGCATGTTAGTTGTCCACTAGGAAGTAGAGCTGTAAAAACATCGATAGTACTATCGATATATCAAATAACTGGTTTTGTGTCACACTATCGATGGTTATTTTACACTATCGATAGTGTCCAGCCGTTTTTTCATTCTTTGGCATTTTTCGCTAGCGTTGGGAAAGCAGATCGGTTTTTTGAGTTGGGTAAGGAAATTATATATATTATACAAAATATGAAAATAAGGATTCACTGGTGTGCTCCTCATCAGCATCAACAACAATTTCATTAATAATAGCAGCGACATTACCAGACTTATTAATACTGCTGCTCTTATGCCTAACTGGAGCGATCAAAAAAACTTATGGTGAGGAGTGCACCATTTCCAACTTTTCCAAATTTAAGAGAGAAATGTTTAGATCTACAAGGAATTACGCAAATGCCTCAAAATTTTTGGAAAATAAGTGGGCTCTACTTAACAAGCCACCAGAACAGTCAATCCATGATACAGAGCCGACAACACATTTTAAAAAGCATAAAGTTACAAAGACTAGGAACAACCGATCAGATGTAATCGTTAATACGCGTCAATATTTTGAGAAAGCACGTTCCATGGAACATGAAAGTCAAGATGATATGAGTATGTACAGGGTGGTCCATCTTCTTCTTCTTCTTTTTTATTGTCCCGATGTTGCATCACAACCGCTTGACGGTCTTGGCCTCTGCAATGAATGCCCTCCACTCGCTTCTGCAATGTGCGAGCTGGCACCAGTTGTTCACACCAAGGTTAGAAATGTGTTTGGGTGGTCCATCTAGTGTTTGGAATTTGAACTATTCATAATTTGACTTTAAAAATGTCAAATGTCATTGGAAAGCGACTAACATATAGTAAAAGCTTTGACATTTACGAAATGGGTCGCTATTCGCTTAAAGAAAGTTGGGAAATATTAAAAACATGTTTCCAAAGTGGTGAGTCCTCGACTATAACTGTGCGAAATTTGAAAAAAACATGTAAAGGCCTGTTCTGAGAAGCGCGGAAAATTTAGCTCGCTAAATTGCACATAATAAATTTAGCATCCACATAAATTATTAGTGAGCCCATATATAAGCCAAAGAGACCAAATACAGAAACGGCCACACTGGGGATCAGCTGTTTTCTTTTGTTTACAAACAAAAGTTGAAAGTGTTTTTTGGACTTCTACTTGAAGGATTATTTGGAAGTCTGCCGTTCGGGCAACTGTAATCGTTTGGAGAAGTGTGTACAAGAGATTGGGGTCATCCGCCAACAGTGTGGGTCAGCTGAAGCAGTTTGTGGAGTACATAGTGCTTCATGCGGCCCTGACGAATGCCCAGATATGTGACAATATGGGGGGGGGTAGCACTTTTGATGCTTGATTCAAAGTTGGTTGAATATGCATTTCTTTGTAGGAATGCTGCTATCGTCTCCAGGACGGCGGCTCGGAGTATCTGCAAATCATGGATTTGGGCTGTGCCTTCATTTTGGCTCTCAAGTGAAACGCAATGCTAAAGATTGGAAAATATATTTTTAGTTTTCATACAAAATTATTGTTTTATTTAAAAATCCTCCTCCTGGCGTTCACGTTTGACAGCCACGCCCACACCGCTGGAGCTGGCAATGCTGCCCACAGCAGTCGCATCGCTATCCAACTCTATTTTTAGCTGGTCCGCGGTGGTGGTAAACTGGATGACCGGGTTTGGATGTCACCACCTGTTTGTTTGGCATCCACCGAGTGCGGACGCTTGCGTCCGTTGGCATAGGAGACGATTTTAGGGGTATGGCACTCCAGTGCTGATTTCGTAACCTTTCTTGGGCTGATTTGTGGCCCTTAGCTAATAGTTTCCTCACGATTGAATCTCTCGGTGCGTTTTCTTTTGGGTTCATGTTTCCCGTGCATTGTCGATTTTGACGTCAAAAAATTGAGCTGCTTCTATTTCCGCCATGGCATCAGCTGTTCATTCAATCCACTCACGACCCACACCGCTATCGATACGTCAACTATCGATAGGCCAATTGTCTATTTATTTAGCGCGTCTCAGAATACAGAAACGAAATTCCGGCGCGGAAAGTTTCCGCCACGGTTTTTTTTATATGGAGTGCGTCATAAAAATTTATTTTCCGCGCTTCTCAGAACAGGCCTTAACAAAATAAATGTTCCGAAAACTCAATTTGTGGATCAATTCGTGAAGCGAGTTCGTGAAACTGGAATGTTGGTGGATAAACCAACCCGCGTACGTACTCGTCCGGTGCGCTCGATCGAAAACATTGCTGCGGTTCGACGTCAACTCGCCATCGCTCTCGACAATTGGACATTTCGCGCACTTCTTTCATGCGAATTTTGCATAAAGACCTTGCCATGAAGCTATACAAAGTTCAATTGGTGCAGCAGCTAAAGCCAATTGACCATCCGAATCGTCTACACCCAGAAAAAAAGATTCTCCTTAAATTTTAGGAAAATGGTTTTTATTACCTAAAATGTGATTTCCAGACAATAATTTCCTAAAATGTAGGGCATTTTACCTAAACAATCTTGTTTTAGGACTAAATTTTTGAAGAATCCTTTGCCTTAAAATTATGCCATTTTCCTAAACTTAAGCTGCTTTTACACTTGTCATACATCTCTAAAGAGACTCTCTGACGATAGTGTAATAGCAAAGCAAATAACTCTAAATATTTGGAAAATGTTGGCTTTTTTAATGTAATTTGATAGGTTCAATTCGATAAGAGATTCTCTTTAGAGAAGTTTGACAACCTACTATTTGGAGATATATAAAAAGTGTAAAGGCAGCTTTAGAATTATTATTTCATATATGGGTAATTATTTCTGAAGTGGGCCACTATTTATTTTGATAGTCTCCAAAAATTTGAATTTTTTGTCAGGCTATAACAGCAGTTTCCCACGATTTTTAATATTTTGTTCAGAATTTTCCCATTGTGGGATGCAAAGATACAGCGATTGTTTTTTTTTTTGTTAAAGTTCCTTATAGCTAAATATTTAATGGGTCTAAAAATAAAAAATTTTTTTTAAATATATTACTTTTCTTTACTTTGTGATAAAAATATTTGTGATGGTTGAACTGGAGGAAGAAACCGCCGAAACCAAAGAAAAAAAATTTAATCGCGGTTTGTGTGAAAAACGGAGATTTTGAGATTTTTCAAAAAAATTAGGAATAATCCTTTGGATATTCTTAGTACTCTAAAAAAGGTTTCATGATGGGACAGCCATAACTTTCCGCAAAATTCACTTGCAAAGAATGAAATAAAATTTTTATTATAAACATGCTTTGACACTGAGCATATATAATATTGACTATCGGGAAATCAACCGATTTTATATGTTTCGAAAAAATTCTGGAAATATATATAATTTTATAGTCTTACATTGACTAAAATTTTAGGTCACATCTTACCTAAAAAGCTTATTTATTGAGTGAAATGTTGTCCTTTCTCTTACCTAAAAAGACGTTTTATGGCCATACATTGCCTAAAATTGTAGGTCATATATTACCTAAAAACCAAATTTATTGCCTAGAACTCTTTAGGTAATAGAGACCTGAAATTAAGTCCATATATTCCTTGGCTGTCATTTTAGGTAAAATGGACTTAAATTTCTGGTAATTTTCAATAGTTTTAGGTAATTTTTTTTTTCTGAGTGTACAGTTCGCAAATTGGTCGGAAAATCGTTTGGCCGAAAATGGTGAATTTTAACGAACAATCAGCTTTTCGGATGAAGCACATTTCCACCTCGGTGATTATGTTAATAAACAAAATTGTCGTATCTGGGGCACAGAAAATCCGCATATGGTCGTCGAGAAGCCAATGCACCCACCACGTGTCACTGTTTGGTGCGGATTTTGGTCTCGAGGCATCATTGGTGCATTTTTCTTTGAAAATTACCGTGAATCGTGAGCGCTACCGCGCAAGTGTTCGAGGTCTGTCGAGGAAATTGAAGCGGAAGACTTGGACGATATTTGGTTTCAACAAGACGGCGCTACGTGCAACACAGCGCACGCCACAATCGATCTTCTGGGCCCTATCTTCGAAAATCGAATAATCAGCATATATGGAAATGTGAATTGACCGCCAAGAAGCTGTGACGACCCGTTAGACTATTATCGTTGGGGAGCGGTCAAGGATAAATGTTATGCAAGCAATCCTGAAACAATTAATGAGTTGAAGAACGAGATTTGAGTTGCTATTGCTGACATACGTGCCGAAACTATTGAAAATGTTCTCAAAAATTGGGTGGATCGAATGGGCAACGGCCAAGTCAGCCGTGGTGGTCAATGACATGAACCAACCTTTCCAATAAATGTTCAATCTTTGAAAAAAAAAAATTTAATTTCAATTTTCAAATGGATCACCAAAGATTTATTACAGTTTGGATAGCAATAGTTAGTCGGTAAAGTATTGTTTCAAGGGGCTCCCGGTATTCTTATCAACTGACTTTGTTTCTATCACACTTCAGCACGACTTGCAAGTTCCTTTTATATCAAATGTCCACGAAATAAGCACTGGAGGATTACAAGGAACAATACAACGAACATTCATTTGTACAAATCCTTCTGCTGGCTAATGGGCTCTGTTTTAAGGACAGCCGAAAGTTAAACAATGTGTTTGAAGGTGTAACCAAATGTAATTAGTTTTTTCTAATATGTAGTGAGAATCACATATTGGTTTTTTTTTTAATTTTCAGAGTGAATTTGTTTAAATTCTTGGTTGTGTACTTACTACAAAAGTATTTTAATCCATTTTGTTAGAGTGGACATAATTGGTAATCGTTATTTATTACACTATATAAACTTTATTCAAAAGCAGAGCTCGTCTATTAAGCAGAAAGTTTTACTCTTAGCAGATTCCAATGTTTCATTGAGCAAACATTACTAGCAGATAACCTGAAACGACCTTTTTCTCACCAATATCGAAATGAAGATAGATACCAATATGAGAGAGACGGCTCCTAGCGGATACTTATAAGTTTTAGTAAAGGATAAAGCCTAAACAATGTACTAAAAAAACAGAAAGTAAAAGAATTGGTGACACAATTTGAGAATGTATTTGGAAAACTCGTCAACGATTCTCTCGATAAAGGAAACCCATAAACGTTGAGTATTATGCTAGAATGTGGGACCGTTAGGGTTATACAGAAAAAAGATACTAATATTAACCATTATAATTAGTCAAGACATTTACACATCTAATTCATCAGACTTTTAACAATTTTCTGTTCCTGGCTTGGTGGAAAACGGAGAAATGAAAACCGCAAAATGGACTATTTCAAAAAACTCTTTTATAAAGTTCTCAAATTAAAGAGTTCAATTCTTGTTAATATATCATAAATATTTGATAGAAAAGTTCTTTGAAATTAATTTTATGCAATGAGTAAGTTTTTAGTAACGATAGCAACTATTTAGTCCACTTAGGGCCAAATGGGATATCCTAATCTTTAATCATTTTAGAAACTGTATACAAACGTCGGTTTATGTAAATTTCCAAATCTAGTTTTGTTGCACGTAGCTGCTGCTCCAGCACTAACAAACCAAAATCGAAATAAGGTGGACAACCTGTCGTATACGCAATAGATTTTTATACGCATTTTCACACAGCACGCAGTTCACCTGCAGGAATGTCCTTCCCTCTGTTGGGTGTATGTATGTGTGATAGTTAATAGCCACAAAGCATTCAAAATCATAGCCACACATACGCCATGTTGGCCCCGCCTAGAACATATCCTCCTGCTACGAATTTGGCTTTTAATTTTATTATTTTCACATAAATTTGCCGTCTCCTTTTTTTTTTTTACTTTTTTTATTGCAATTTAATGGAAATTTTTTTTTGTTGTAGTGTTGTTAACATGCAGAGAATATTATGCCAGTCTTTGGGCCACCTTCTGTGTGTTAATGGTGCACAGAAATAATGAAAGGACACCGAAATATTCATTACAAAAATTAAGTAATTTAATTATTTGCTGCGTTTTTTGTGTGTTTTTCTGGGCTTGGTTTTCATATTTTGGTAATATTTTGTTCTGTCAATGGATTTTTATTGCAAAATTGCGTTTTCATTACTAATTTTTGGTAGAAACTAATTGAAACTGACCCAGTTGGAGTTGCGTGCATGAAATGATTCCGCGTCCAGTGTACACAAATATGCAAATTGTAAAAGAAGAAGATACCGAATAGTAAAAGAATTTAATATTTTTTTTTTAACTTTTTGATTGCTCTTTAAATAAATATCCCCCCCGCATCTCAATCACAAAACAAACAAGTCGTGTCTTTCAATTTCGTATATTTTCAAGGGGAGAATACTTAAAAAAAAAAAAACAACTTGCCAATAAATGTCAAAAATATAAAAAGGCCCAAAAAGTACAAAAACAGCGACAGCCAATAAAACTGCGCTGTCAAATACAAAAGTTGTAATGACAGTTCAAAAAGGACAACAACAGCAGCCAAGGACCAAACAAAGACATTAACATGTGGCACACATTTCTGTTGACCGCCGAAGCAGGAAGCCAAAAACAAAAGCCAAAATAGGACAATCAGACAAACAACATAAATCGACGACCCAACTAACTGGGACCTCTTCGATATTTGGAACTTGCGAGAACTGGCTAGGGGTCAGTGGAGGGCAATACGATAAGTACTTTTGGACTCACTGTCTGCCATTTACATTTTCTTTTCCCCCCCCATTCTGCTGGAGACCAAAGCAAATTGTCGCGTTAACTACACCCACAACAATTTTGTTTTTGTGCAAAACAAAATGTCATTTTGTCAATAAAATAAATGTATAGAGAGATGTTTTATTTTTAGTTTCCATAGAGCAAGTAGTACTTGAACTTGCTTGCTATTCTTATGTTTATTTATTGCGTATAGGAAATCTATAGAAAGTTCAAGGCACAAAGCATAACTCCAGTAGCATAATTTATGGCATGGCTTGACCTGGTTTCAAAGACGGACGAACTTAATGTGACTTTTTCAAGCTTTAGTTAAAGGAAAAAGAAGCTATGTGTCCCACCTATGATCATGGAGCACAATATTTTCCTCTGCTACTATAAAAAGCATTCCAAAAGAAAAGAAAAAAAAAATTAAAAAGGTCTCATGATACATTGATTCATTGAAAAATAAATAACAAAACTGGTAATTTGAGAAACTATAGAAAAAGTTGAAAAAAGTAGAAGCCTTAAACCTAAATGATTGGCCTAATTTTAAATGATCTGTTAATGATCCGGCTCAAAGGACCAAAAATATCGTTCCGAACTGAGAAGATTGCATTATCAGTGTTAAGAAGTACCTAGATACTTTATTATTATACTTTGCTATCGACTTTTTAATAATCCAATTGCTAATTTTTTCTTTTCAGAAATTCGAGAAACTTGTCCCTATCGCCTTGCTACCTTTCTACGCCGAGAACATTTTTTCTAAAATTACAGAATAATATTGAAGTTATTTCCAAAAAGAAGAGCGAACGCCATCGAAAAAAAAATGTGTGAGTGTCGTTAAAACAATGTGCATAAAGTACAGAGATGTTCGGAAATATGTATTAGCGGCGCTCTTCGAAGGACACCAACGGAAGCGGAAATACTTTTCTGCACCTACCACCCTTGTAGCAAAGCAAATGGCTATCACAACAGCCCTACGGGAATCCGATGCCTGGAACAGGAATAATTCGGGAAAATCTTCCATACTCGAAGACCAAACGGGTTTACTATCAAACACAGACTACTGTATACCACAAACGACGTTCGACCAATTATATGACGTCTATATCCCACCGACCGATTGAGACAACCTTCCCGCAGCCGTGCCATCCCCGGGTTCTAAGCTCGACGAAAAAGTAGGAGTGGGCGTTTTCTTTCTCAACTTAAATTTGAATTTATCGTTTCGCTTTCCTGATCACTGTAGTGTGTACCAAGCAGCGGTGGTAGCCATCCACGGAGCTGCCACCTACCTAAGCACACTCTCGGTCAAAGAAGGAAACGTATTTATATACTCAGACTGTCAAGTCGCCCTTAAAACACTTGACTCACATACCAACAGCACTAAAACACTTACGGAATGTAGCTTATCTCTGAGTGAGATCGCACGACATTTCAGCCCGGGCCAGACACCGTAGGACAGCGAAATGAGTCTGCGGACAAACTGGCAAGAATTGGCACCACCGTCAAGCTTCTTTCAGAAAAGAGCATGATAGGAATGCCAATGGCAACATAGAACTACAAGATATTTTAACGCATAGTCCAGTCCAGGCGATTCCATTTCTATTTAAGATCCGTACAGTAATTCGGTGCTATTGCTGTGAGTGTGCGAATGTACCTATTCCTATTCTCTGAGCTGAGAAAAAGATTTTGTTGACAATATTTAGTCGCTCAAAATATTTTGCAATACATCTAAATATATCAAAACTGTGGCTCTTCGATTTTTACAGATTTTGGTAGACCTTTACGATATACGATAATCTTAATGAAGTAGCGATAGAAATCCTTCACCGTTTCAAACTTGATCAGCGTGCAGACAATGGGTGTCTACACTGCCATAATCGCTTGGGAATTTTAAAGCAACTTAACAGCTGGCATAAAGAGGCAACTGCTGGCTGGCAGTAGACAGGCAAAGACCGCTGAAGATTGGGCAGGGATGCCCAGCCTCCTTTGTGGTATTGGTGGGTTGCTGTTTTAAAGCAAACATAACGTGACCCCGATTCCGCAGAAACTTGTAGGTGTTTATATATGGTATATTTATTTTACTATTATATCCATAAATATATCAAAACAAAAGCATAGGTTCCTCACCAAACGAGCCTAAAAAGTTCAAAATATCCATTTGAAATTATTGAATGCACAGAGAGTCACCACCAGACATTCTATAAAGTATTGCCTTGTTGCCTAGTGTAATTAAGAGACAGCGATTTTAGGAAAACCCGTTGAGTTATGAGATAATCTGTCATTCGTCTTTACACTGATTATACACGAAACCAACTAAAATATTTCAAAAAAAATTCACCATTTAATAATCGAAAGACGATATTTCGCCAGGGATCTTGTCAACAGATATATCTATAAATTTCAGTATATTATATTATATTCGGAGACCCAAGTTCATTTTGAGCACGACTCTTAATGATAAGGTTAGTTTACCCGTTGTTTTTATTCTATTTAGAGCTTGACAATGGAAATACATAAAATATTTGCACGATTCTATAACTCAATCACCATTGATGGTATATAAATCGCTCCATAAGCGTGAACCCAAAAACTATTTAGGTGATTTGCAACTCTGGGTCTATTATCTACTTGCCTATTCTGAATAGCTTAAGCTGACTTTTACACTTGTCATTTATCTCTCTGGCACCACACACACAACATATCATAGATATACAAGCCAGCATTCAGCGTCAACTTCCCTAATATGCCAGTCAACTCGACGCATCAGCTCCAAGGACAGTTGCCGTCGTAGATTCAATTCGACTGACTAGTTCACACATCACTAACTGAAAAAAAGAATAATAAAATATATTATAACAAAACAAATAAATAAATAAAATGGAGATGGGTTGATCCTGGCCCACTGTTGGCCAGGCTGTGGTGTCTGTGCTGTTCGACAGCGAACAACCGACTGAATTGGAAAAATAAGCACATTATAAGCCAAGTTGAATTTGTGTAAAAGTGCCTACTAAGTTGCAACAACTTTGAAAACTGAAATTACAATTAAATGGCCTACTGCGAGTGGGATATTTATATTTTCCTTATAATCAGACTTCAAAAAAAAAAATGTTTAATAAATTTATCATAAATTTTCCACGTGTCATAAAGTCTATTTCGTTTCCTGATAAGTATTTATCAACTTTAAATTCAAAATTCAATAAATATGCTTGGTAAATTTAATTATCCACATAAAATTCTTGCATTCTGCATATTTTGATATTAAATTACAAATTCGATTAGCATTCCAAACACAATCAATGGGGCTCATTGAAGATGATTTGGCATATGAATTCACCTGCTGCATGTACATAAGGCAGTGCAGATTACAGTAATTTTAGTAATTTTCTATCTAATATGACCATTGAATGGGCCGGCTAGGAAATCACAATAAACATTAAACAATAATTAATAATAGGGCGGGTCAATTTTTTTATGCGATAAGCGTATAGCAGATTCGGAATCTGCGATGAATTCTAAGAAAATTTTACGAAGAAACCCCATGTCTAAAATGAATTCCTAGCCCCCGCTGCGAAGCATGAAAATTTAAGGTTTCAGTATATTTTGGTATATTGAGGTTTGTACGGTTTTTTTTTTCAAAAAAATAATACATTTTGTAAAGATATTATATTTTATTCTGATTCATTTTTTTATAATCTAATTTATAAATATTTTTGTTTTTAAATTAACCAACAAATTTTTTTTTAATAAAAATAACGAAAACACGCCATACACTGATGAAGTGAAAACCAAAAGTCTATAACTTTTTGACAATAAAAGATATAGGTTTGCAATTTGAAATATATTTGTTTTGCTATTTTCTTTGAAGTGCAACAAAAATGTATGCATATTTTTTGCGACAGTCGATTAGCACATTTTTGCTTTAGTGTCAATTTTTGCGTGTAAGTTGTCGTCTTTGGCTGATTAAAATTATTATTTGTTTATTGTGACCAATTATCAATTTAAAAAATAATAATGGGAAAAGCAAAATCGTTGAATGAGTCTGAAAAAGCCAAAATAAAGGCTTACAGGGAGTGCGGTCACTCGATTCTTCAAATATCAAAAAATATTAAACGCAGCCGTAAAGTTATTACCTCATATTTAAGCAATGAGGATACCTATGGGAAAAACATGAAAGGTCGGCCCTCATCAGTAATAACAGCAGCTGACAAGCGAATTATATTAAGGCACGCATCTAATTCTCTCGACTCAGCCGCCAAAATAAAAAAAAAAACTGGTGTTAAAGCATGCGTTCGGACTGTACAAAGAGTAATATCGAATGCTGAACATATAAAGCGTCTGAAACTATGAACTCATTGAAGGAATAAAAGAGTCCTGGGAGGCTATTTCACTCAATTACATTAAAAAATTATATGACTCCTTACCCAAGCGGATGTACGAAGTCATACTTAACCGTGGAGGCTCAACACATTATTAATTATTTTACAAATATAATCGAAAATATTGAAATTAATGTTAAAAAAATAATTTGAATGAAATTTGAATCCATTTTCTTTTGTTATTTAAAGTTTTCAAGACTGTGCTAATCAAATGTCGCAAAAATATAAGTTAATTTTTTATGTTAAGTTTGTTTAAATTCATTTAAAATGTTATTAATAAAGTTAATAAACTATCTATCATTTATTCTCGTGTATAATTTTATATTCTTTTAATGGCAAAAAAAATTCATCTTAAAAGCTTTATTCGTTTTCCTGATATTAAGCTCCTAAGACTCGGACCATAGGGTGTGCTAATCGGTTGTCGGGCAGTGTATATTCAATATAATTTGGAAATTTAAGGTATTCCAAAAAAAGTGGGAGTGGCACGAAAGGGGGCGTAAAATACATTAGATGCCCACCTTCTTTATATATAAAAATTAACCAAATTAATGAAAACAATGTTAAGTCACAATACAAAACGGTTATGTAATTGTTTAATTTTCACTAATTTCATACATTTATTCAACTCAATAATAAATATAAATAAAGTCAATTTTTAAAGTCTTGCTTCGACTCGATTTGTGGATATTTTAAACGAATTTCTAAAGTTACTGACATAACGTCATCTACATTGAGCGGCATTACGCGTCATGCGACATGTGTCAACAATTGCACACATCGTTCGGTTCCCTGAATGTGGGATGGAATTTCTGGATCTGCCAGTGGTATTTCCTCAGAATTTAAATACTCCAATAAGTGTTTATGTGGAATGTTAAAAGTTAACGGAGGTTCAAATAAGATGTCGTCGTTATCTAAGTCAAATAAATTCATATAATCTGTGCAGTCGAAATTAATTATATTCTTTATAATTTTTCGTATCTTGTAATTTTTCGCGATAGTAAATAATTTTGTTAATGGCATTTTCTCGCACAGATTTTCTTTCATCGAAAAGCATTGCTAACAGAATATTTTCTGTATGGGCAAAAAAAAAAATGAATTGTTTTGTATTGCTTTGTTCACAATTTCTTGAAGATTTTTCGGCAAGAACTGTGCTGACCGAATAAAATTAAATAAAAGTTTACTGCCGTATACCACAGAGTTATAAAATTTGTCATTAAAATACATTGGTATGTAAACTTTCATAATGAAATTAGTCAATATTTTTAAATTGTTTGATGGTAAAAATTCTGCTTGCTTTTGTCAACCAGCGCGAATGAACAATTTTTCCCGGTTTCATGTTGGCGACATTCTCTGAACACGTACCTTCCGATACAGCTTTGGCTATTCTATAAAGATAAAAAACGTCAGTGGAAAGATTTTTTTCATCTTTACTTTCAATAGTTGGAGGCATATTCCCGAATGAAATGGGTTCAAAATGAGGTATAGTCTGCAAGTAAATTTTTGCTTTAAATTTGATGAAGTTGTATTAAAATTTGGTGTTTACCGGAAGTTGTTCACATGTCTCAAGTAACTTCGCCAAAGTGCCACAATCAGTGGATGGTCCACTTGTCTTAGAATTTTCTAAGGCATTGTACAAATGGCGTAGTGGAAGTTCGTTGAAATGTAGCAAACAATCAAACCAAGTAATGGTTTACTTAAGGAAACTTCAAACTTTCGAATTATTCCATTTTCAATTCCAATATTGGTAGGTTCTCCATCACAGCAAATTCCTATTATAATTCGCAAAGCTTTTTTTGCTTAGTATTGGAGTCTTCAGCGTCAACTTTTATGTGACCCAATAACTTGCTTTGCGGTTCCTTAAGATATTATAAGGTTGTCAAAAAAGTCTTGCGGTATTTTTATTGAATTTTCAATTGTTCATAAAATTGGTTATAATAATGCGATTTAAGTCAAATATGCGCCGTTTTGTTCGATGACGAGTTCCCAACGAGATGCCAACTTCATAATGCCCCTCTTATAGAAGCTCGCCTTCCTATTGGCAAAAAAATTCGGAGAGCCAATTTTCACAGGACTCTCTTGTGGCCAACTTCCGACTACCAAGCTCGTTCGCCATGGACAGAAATAGGTGGTAATCACTTGGTGCGAGATCCGGACTATACGGTGGATGCAAAAGAACCTCCCATCCGAGCTCCCGGAGCTTCTGGCGCGTCACCAAAGATGTGTGTGGCCTGGCGTTGTCCTGATGGAAGACAATTCGGCCTCTGTTGATCAAAGATGGCCTCTTCTGCATGAGTGCTGCATTCAAGCGGTCCAGTTGTTGGCAGTACAGGTCCGAATTCAGCGTTTGGCCATAGGGGAGCAGCTCATAGTGGATGATTCCCTGCCAATCCCACCAAACACACAGAAGAACCTTCCTGGCCGTCAATCCAGGCTTGGCCACCGTCTGGGCAGCTTCACCGCTTTTCGACCACGACCGTTTGCGCTTCACGTTGTCGTAAGTGACCCACTTTTCATCGCCAGTCACCATCCGCTTCAAAAACGGGTCGATTTTGTTGCGATTCAGAAGCGATTCGCATGCATCCATACGGGCAAAAATGTTTTTTTGCGTCAAGTCGTGTGACACCCATCCATCGAGCTTCTTTTTGAATCCAAGCTTCTTCAAATGGTTTATAACGGTTTTATGACTCATGCCCAGCTCTTGGCCGATGCTACGGCTGCTAGTATGCCGGTCTCTTTCGAACAATTCAGCGATTTTATCGCAATTTTCGACGACAGGCCTTCCGGACCGTGGCGCATCTTCGATGAAACCATCGTTGTGCGGTGGAAATGGAAACTGTATCGGGTCCATAAACTGCACAAATTTTATTGGCAGCATGAGATGCATTTTTGCCTTTATCTTAGTAGTACTGTAAAATATGCCGTATTTTCTCTTTATTTTGCTCCATGTTTGCGACGCTATAACTCACGAACGACTAAAAACAAACAACAATAAATCAAACACGTGTTAGCGCGTGAAAAGAGCTTTCCAAAAAGCTCTAGCGTGAACCGATGCGACGAATACAACTAGAACTACGCGCTTGCGGACAAGCTTGCGGAAATACCGCAAGACTTTTTTGTCAAAAAGTTATAGACTTTTGGTTTCCACTTCATCAGTGTATGGCGTGTTTTCGTTATTTTTATTAAAAAAAATTTAATTAAAAAAAAATTTGTTGGTTAATTTAAAAACAAAAATATTTATAAATTATATTATAAAAAAATGAATTAGAATAAAATATAATATCTTTACAAAATGTATTATTTTTAAAAAAAAAAACCGTACAAACCTCAATATACCAAAATATACTGCAACCTTAAATTTTCATGCTTCGCAGCGGGGGCTAGGAATTCATTTTAGACATGGGGTTTCTTCGTGAAATTTTCTTAGAATTCATCGCAGATTCCGAATCTGCTATACGCTTACCACGTTTTTTTAGCTCCATACAAATTGACCCGCCCTAATTAATAATCATTAGTAAATATCTCTAAATATTAAGAAAATGTAGCCTTCTTTGATGAAATAGTACAATAGTACTCTTTAGAGAAGTTCGACAACCGACATGATAAGTGTAAATGCAGCTTTACTAAGATCGGACATTAATAATGAAAGTTTTTGGTCCATGATTAATAACGAAAATTCAAGATTCAAGAATTTTGTCCGATACACTAAGAAAAAACTAGTTGGTTGGGGTTGGTTGGGTTGATAATGGTGAGTAGGAGGAGGGAGGGAGACGACGGACCACGTCGGTCGGGTCGGGGTCGGGTCGGGTCGGTCGTGTCTCTCTCTCACACCCCCACCCCAAATATTCTTTTTAAGTTTTTTATTTTGAGAATTATTCGTTCTTGGATCAAGAGCTGAAACTCTTGAATCAGGAATGTCGGGATCAAAAATTCACTCTTGAATCAAGACTTTCGCTCTTGGATCAAGAATTTTCACTCTTACCGTACTTTTGAGAACGAATGCTCTTGATTCAAGAGTGAAATTCTCTATTTTTTCTCTGAGTGTAGGCTTGGTTCACAAATTTTCTTGAGAACTTGGAACATGGTCCCTTTTTTCTGTTTTTTCAAAATATTTAAAATGTTTCGTTTTCTTAAACATCTTAAATAACAGGGCCAGTCACTCAGCAATTCACACCGAATGCTTGCCAAAGCCATGCATCACAGAGTGTCAGAGAGACAGACAGAGATAGGTATATTTTTCTGTCCTCTCCAGTTGACCTACCCTGCTCTAGAGCATCTCAGATTCGCCTCACTGTACTCAAAAGAAATGTCATGCTTTTCTCGTTTCCATCTCCGTTAACCTATTTCCCTTTACCAAATGTCTCTATCAGGCTAGTGGCATCATTGTCGACTGCCAAAACTCTCAGTTTTTAGGCCATTTCATGCAGTTTGGTAGACAGCCAAGGGAAGATTTTTGCTTATCAATTTAATGGCCAACTGGCGTCAGAGAAAAATATCTTGTAAAAATGTCACAAACAGAAGCGGCAGGCAGTGCAAGCATTAATTTGTACGCGTATTGTGTTTGGGGCCTCAACTGAGTTAACCATTAAATGCCAAGACAGGCTCCAAATTTCTCAAGTTCTCGCAACGTCGCCAGAATGCAATAACAGTGTCTGGCAAATTTGTTTGCCCAAAATAGGCAAAAACATGGCCAAAGATTAAAAACAAACGCATGAAAAAAAAAAAATAGGGAACTATATATGTTTTTGTTGTTGTTGTTGTTGTTGCTGCTGCTGTTAAGTTTATTTTTGCCAGCATTTTTATGGGCCGTCAGCAGGCGCCAGGATTCCTGCTTCCTTGCTTGTAGGCTCTTCCTCTTTCACTTCACTCAGCGATTTTCGCTTTCACTTGCACATTTATTCCAACGTCTCTGATTGGATTGGATTGGTTTAGTTTTTGGTTGGCTTTGACTTTTATGCTGCTGTTGCTTGTTTTTCACATTTCGTTTGTGAAATAATTTGAATGATTTTAGTGCCTGGTTTTTGGTCATAGATATAAATTTTTGTTTTTGTGACTTTATTATCATATTTTTTTTTTGTTTGGTTTGGCTAGGATTTTAGTGTTAAAGTGGAAGATTGTAAATGAAGGAAATGTGTTAAGAAAATGTCCTTTATTCAGAGACTATATAACCCCGTTTTGAACTTTGAAGACGCTTTCAAACATATTTTAATAAAATCTACTTTGCCACTTAAAATGCGAAAATAATACTAAAAATACAAATAATTTAACAAAAATTAAAGTCATAAATAATTTTGGCTCAACTATGAAACACTTTTGGCATATTAAACCCAAAGAGATACGCCTCACACAGTGCACGGGCGGGCAAGAGCACGCGATTGGCTTAACCAAAAAATTAAGAGTGCATCATTGCCAATGACTCTCCGACAACTGTTTCGTTAAGTTCAACGAAAGCAAAAGTCCCATGCGCATTCGTTCAAAAGTGGTTGAGAACTTGAATAAGTCCCCCCTTAAGACGTTGAAATTCAAAAAGCCATAATTCTTTATTTAATTGGTAAAACTATTGAAATGCGGAAATGCTTGAAAATTTATGATGATCTTTTTAGTTAAGGCCTAAGAAAAGGTTTTCTCAGGCTGCCAGTTTGCAGCGTCATTTTTTTGTTTTTTTTTTGTTCGTCTTATAATTACCGGTTATTGTACGCCAAAGCTGCGACCTTACGCATAAAATGCGTATACATAGATTTTGAGACTCCAAAACACATGGCAACAAGCTGCGCATGCTGATCTCACGAATGTTTGACAAAAAAAAAACTACTACAAAAACAACAACATTTCTGGTTTTTGAAGCCGCATACAAAACGCCTAGCAAAATGGTTTGAAGTTTAGGCCTAAGCTCAGGTCGAACAAACAAAACCAAAAACACAAAAAAAAAACAACAAAATTTTTAGTAGAAACCGCACGCAGAATTTTATGCGTTTGCCAAAGTTTTCGTTTTCGTTGCCTTTTTGTCATTCGTTAGTGGCTTTTGTGCTTCAGTTTCTTAAGCAAAATCTTTTTTTTGGTTTTAGAAAATAGGTTGTGGGGACTAATTTAATGCGCTACAAATGTAATTGCAAATTTGGATTCTATTTGAAATTAAAAAAAAAAATCTTTGAAGATTTCCTAATATCTCTTGAAGGTTGTTTACATAAGTTAAATCTTAATACTGTTTTCAATGGTTTCAAATAACTTTGCAATAGACCATCAAAATAATTGGACCTAAAATATTTTAAGATATTAAAATATAAAAAACTAGGGTGCACTTTTTAAAGCAAAAATGGAAATTCAGAGAGAGCAGCGGATTCATTTTTAAGTATAGTTTACAAAATAAAACAAAAAAGGCCAGAAAGTTTGAACTAAAATTTAGCTTTATCAAAAGTTCAACTTTCAAATCAGTACTACATTTTTCTGGTTCTCAATTTTGGTAAATTATTTCGATTTAACGGCCTGTTCTCAGGAGGAAAAAAAAACAGCAGCATAAATTTTCCGCGGCTGAATTTATTTCATATGTTGGCAAATTGGCCTATCGATAGTTGACGTGCCTGGTAATGGTGTGGGTCGAGAGTGGATTGAAAGAACAGCTGATGTCCGATGCGAAAATTTGTGCAGCTTATTATTTTGAAATTATAAATCGGCAATGAAGGAAAAAATACAGGAGCGCAACAGGAAACGAATGTTAAGTTTCAGCCGAAGGGAACTATAAGCAAAGGGCCACAAATCAGACCAACAAAATGACGAAATCGGCACTGAAAACCGTCTCCAATGCCAATGGACCCAAGCGTCTGCTCTCGGTGGTGGCCAAACAGCAGGTGATGACCATACCCAACCCGGTCATCAAGTGCACCATTACCACTGCAAAAACTGTGTCGGCCACGGCCGGCGCCTCCTTGGTGTAGGTCAAAAATAAACCCTATGCGGACCAGCTAAAAATGGAGTTGAATACCGATGCGACAGCTGTGGGCAGCATTGTGGGCGTAGCTATTAAACGTGAACGCGAGGAGGAGGATTTTGAATTTACGGCAAAAAAAAAAGACAAAAATTTTGTATGAAACTAAAACTAAATAAAAAAATTTCCAATCCAATAGTGTTGCGTTTCTCTTGAGAGCCAAAATGATGGCACAGCCCAAATCCATGATTTGCAGATACTCCAAGCCGTCGTCCTGCAGACGATAGCAGCATTCCTGCAAAGAAATGCATAATACTATCCCCCCCATCTTGTCGCATATCTGGGCACCCGTCAGAGCTGCATGATGCACTATGTTCTCCACAAACTGCTTCATCTGACCCACTCTGTAGGCCGATTAGCCAATCTTTTTTACAAACTTCTCCAACCGATTATAATCGTAATAAATTACTAATTATTATAGTTGCCCGAACGGCAGACATCCAAATAATCCTCCAAATGGTAGGCCGGGACTATGCCCGATATCTCAAACAGATCGACCTTGTTGTCACAGATGTACCTCCAACAGGAAATAATTTGATCCTCGCCCAACCCCTTGAACCGGAATTTGGTGCAACGCGAAGGCATCAATATATATGTGTTCCTGTCTGTCTGTGCGTTTGTCTGTCCCTTAAGAACGGTTGGACGCTAGCCCGCCATGGTTTTTAGGTTAAATAAATGGTTGAAAATGAACCAAAAACCACGAAATTATCAAAACTATCCGATTGTAATGAAACTTTGGGGATTGGTTGGACTCTAGCCCTGGAAGGTTTTCAAGTTGAAGAAATGGACGAGATATGGTCAAAAACAGCGAAATTTGCAAAATTTCCGATTGCGATGAAACTTTGGGGCATGGTTGGACGCTTTTCCGATAAGGATTCTGGGTTGAAGAAATGAACGGGAAATGGTCAAAAAATCGCGAAATTTCTTAAACTATATCGTTCATCCGATTGCGATGAAACTTTAAGCAATGGATGGACGCGAAGGTTTCAAAGTCAAAAAAATAGGGGAAAGCTAACTTCGGCTCGACCGAAGTTTATATACTAGTACTTATATAGCGTGTATAAATTTATAAATTAAGGTTTTAAATGTTTTTCGTCGAACATTCTTAGCTGAGTTATTTTCCAAACTCAGCAATAGATGGCGCCACTACTTGCACCATTTGCTTGCCAGTTTGTTATATGGCAGCTATACGATATATTCATCCGATTTGGATCAAACTCGTCAAAATTGTGTTGAAACCGATAATATTCCTAACTGGAAAGCTTAAAGACGCTACCATTAAAAATGAAAAAAGTTTTTCCCACTAAAACTACTTTTTCAACCGATCGTTCCTATGGCAGCTATATGCTATTGTCATCCGATTTAAATGAAATTTGGCAGAATTGTGTGGTAGCATGTAATATTGATCAGTGACAAGTTTGAGAGCGATAGCATTGAAAACACTTCCACTTCCTACTAAGACATTTTCTCTGAACTAACTTTTGTATGGCAGCAGTACTATATAGTTGTCCGATTTTCATCAAACTTGGTGGAATTATGTAAAATCATAAAAAACTGAAAAATACGATTACGATACGGTTTGGGGGGGTTTGCATTGAAAACAAAAAAGTTTTTCTCACTAAAACTTGATTTTTGAACGATCGTTCCTATGGCATCTATATGCTATAGTCATCCGATCCTGCCGGTTCAGACAAATGTGCAGCGTATTTGTATTAAAAGGCTTCGTGCACAGTTTGGTTAAGATAGCTTTAAAACTGACGGAGGAGATAGCATAGAAACAGACGGACGGACAGACGGACATGGCTATATGAACTCAGCTCGTCATGCTGATCAAGAATATATATACTTTATGTGGTCGGAGATGCTTCCTTCTATGCGTTACAAACATCTCGACAATTTTAATATACCCTCTACAAGGGTATAAAAACCGCGAAATTTGGAAAATTACCATATGAGTATTACAGAAAGAACTTAATGTTCAGATTACAATGAAGGCGTTTGTAAATAGAAGCTGTAGCTTAAGCGGTCCAAAAAATTTCGAAATTTAAACATTTTTCATTTGAGTCTAGAATTTTATGAAGATTTGATAGACGGTAGTTTTAGACGAGTAAATAGTTTCAAACGGTCAAAAAGTCGCGAAATTTGCAAAATTTTCATATGAGTTTATATTATCATGAAGAAGGGTAAAAAGAGGAGAAGATCTTACTGTCTAACTTCGAAAGCCGTGATTTTCAATTGGATTCTCAGTCATAAATGCATAAATCAAACGGGAAATAATCTATTTATTTATAGATGAATGTTTGTCTGTCTGTAAGTCTGTTTCTTATGCCTGACAAAACCTAAATAGACGAATGGTTCAGATCAAAAGGTCAAAAAATCTCGAATTTTGAAGATTTGCATCATTTAGCTTCACTTCTTCGATTTGTGTTTAAAATTCTAAGGGGGGGCGTAGCAACACACGCCGGGTATGTGCTTGTTTGAAATAAAATCTCCCTTATTCTATGCAAACTATAGTTTAAATCGGAGTTACCTTTTAAAAGTAAGAAACCTTTTTGTTTGAAATCAACGACAACTAGAACAGTATAAAAATTCAAGGCAATGCTACGAATGAGTTATATCAAAAACTTTGGAACGTTTTTGCTCCCATTAATACATAAATTTTTGCACCATAAACCATAAAATTACAGATTAAGAGGCACCAGTATGGCCTTGAAATTTCTATACAAAAAAACATGTATTCTTTCAAATCAAGCATACAAACTGTTCCGGATAAAAACTTCTAAATGCCAATACAGATCGGGTATTTTGGAACCAAACCATTAAACGATACATCCAAATTTATGGTCTCCGGAATCTGAGCGGGAACTGGTTCCCAATTTTAAAAAAGGTCACTTTTATAAGAACTTATTTAATTTCTGTACATTATCTACGAAAGATGCAGTTAAAAAAAATATCTGAAATTAGTATACTGCGAGTTTACGAAGGAAGCAATATAGAGTGTGTATCGTGGAGTTGTTGTTCATTATCAAATCAAACTTTTTGAAAACTTGACAAGGAAGTAAAAAGAATAATTTGATTTTTCTGGAGGTTGAGAACAGCATATCAGGAATATTAAATTGAATTAATTAACACCTAGTCCTCAGGCTAAACAGTCTTCATTTTGCTTTTTGAATTCTCCCGATCTCAGCATAAATAAAAAAACGTATTTTCAAATTTGCCTCTTCTCACACAATTTTATATCGATCTAAGAAGCGATGGACCAAGGTTCGAAACAAAACCTTAGGTTAGAAAAGCAAAAGCAACAATCCGCAAGCCGAACATTTAGGATAGGTTCAATCCTCCAAACCGACACTTTTGCAGAATTGCAGAAAACAAAGTTGTCAGCTTTGTTAAAAATAATTTGACTCTAGAACGCACAAAGATGAGTAACGGCCATACAAGTGTTCTTATTTAAGTGTGAACTGTTTTCCAGAGAACTGGAAGTCCTTATTTATAATGTTCCTTCTGTACTGAAAGAATTTCCTAAGAAAGCTTGCCAGTTTTGAGCATGGCATAATATTGATCTGGCTTTTTTCAGAATCTCCAGTGATTCTCTGTTAAGAATTTACTTATGCTTTTAGGCACCAGGCCTCGTCCGTCTGCTAAAAAATAATATTTTTTTATTTTTGCGGCCTTAATTTTATAGTTTCATAATGCACGACCTTGATTACACTCGGTATAATTTCGATCCCAGAACACTTAAGCATTTCCTTCCCGGTTACATTTTTCTCCCCCATTTGCCACTATCAAACGCTAAAGCGCATTATCATGGCCCAACTAACCGAAACTGAAAAACTTTCAGCGCATATTTCAAGTGCCATGCGTCTAGGCCTCAGTGTTCATATTTACGTGTATGTTTGTAGTGGTATATAGGCCTGCCTATATATATACACACATACCTATATAGTCTATCTCTATCTCTAAATGTCCGTATGTATTCGTATCTGTTCATGTGCGTAACGCATTTTTTCACTGTTCGCTTTGCAGCGCGCCTCGCTCTAACGCATTTTGTTCAACAACATTAACAACAACAAAATTTATGAAAACAAAAATTAACGAATCTTTAAATAAAAAAAAAAAACCCAACTCAAGGTTATGTTCAGGGCTATACGCATCGCATCGACAACGAATTGTATTATTTTTTTCTGTTAGCAGTTTTTCGAATTTTTCGTCAGTGCGTTTGTCATTTTGGCTGTTGCTGTTCACGCATATTTCTTTTGGCATTTGGCTTGTGTGCTTTTTGGGTGTTTTTGTAGTTTTTGCAGCTGCTAATCAAAATGCTTAATGCTCTCGGGCCTGTCGCTAGCTGTAATTTATAAATGCCCAACGAGCTGGTAGAGAAAAATTAGTTGGTTTTTTTTTTCATTGGAGAAGAGAGGCATAGACTGGGGACGGGGGGACGGGGGGGACTGTGGCGATACGCATTATTTACGCAACTGATTTGTATTTGCAGTGCAAAGTAAATTTGTATGGTCTGCTATTAGAGTCTGGGGTGGGGTTATGCGCGTGTGTTAAAATTCAGTTTATAATTAAAGTTGGAAATTGAAATATGCTAAGGTTAAATAAAAGTTAAAATTAATTATAGGAACTGTTGGGGGCAGGTAATAAAAATACAAAGTGAAATTTTGGTAAAAAACTAGAACAATGTTTAGAGTTAGTTTTGTGAAATTACTTTAGATATTATAACCCTATGCCATTCATTCTTTGTTTTCCCGAAAGACTTTTGGAACTTAATTTTTTTAGAAAGATTGCCCTTATCAACGGCTTATCGTCTTGTGTTTCAATCATTCATAATCTTTTGCTTTGATTTCTCAAACAAGACTTTGACGGCCTTTTTGGAAACGCTTATAAGACTCGTAATCCCTTGGGATAGCTGACTACTGACTAAGCGACCCATGTATAGAGCGAAAATGGCCCGAATCGACTAAGAACTTCGGTCTAGCAGGAGTGTTATATACCCTGAACCTGCACAGAGGGAAACAAAATTTTCTGATCCACGCCGTTCGAGCACCATAATCTAAGATCAACTTATAACTCTTTAATTTGATTATGTTTCAAAATCAATCAATATTTTTCCCAGTTGAGTATAGAATGTTTTTGAAACGTGAACAATATCCACTCAAATCAAGTTTTTGCTTGCTCGGAAAATTGTTCATTAGGTAAGAACTTTATACTACAAATGAGAAAAAACATTTGTACTCACTTTTTAATAACGTTTGTGCTCATTTTGTTTCCAATGTTCTCGGTGAGTGCCAGTAAACTAGACGCCCACATAACAAGATTCAAACAGAAACTGCGGGACTAGGTTAACTTTCTTTATCTCTTTTGCTCTTTTCTATGATGCTAATATGTTTAACTGATTAATACCGAAATTTGGTAAATCGATAAATAATGCTGTCTGTGTACAAAATTGTGGTAGAAATGAGTCCTAACGAAATGTCGGGTAAAGTTGAACGAATTGATATGCTTCTTATATAAGGAGTCTACATACCCAGTTCAGTGCCTCCAGATCTAACTACATCTGAAATCTATTTGTCTCTTTGTCATGGCAACATCGAATCGTCTGTTGAGGCTGAAGAATATATAGTATTGTATAGTAAGCCATGCATTCGTTGTTGTTTTACGTAAAAGGAAAACTGGCGCGAATAGCTTTCACGCATGCATTATGGCTACGTAGAGCAACAACAAATTCAGATGCGTTTTCCTTTCTCTTACTTTCCGAGAGAAGGTTTTGTTGTTGGCGCGTGGGGACCTGCAACAACAACTTCATATTTGTCTCTCTTCACTCTCTCTCCTATGTCTCTTGCAAGTTCGAACACAACAACAATGATGTATATACGCGTCATCAGCGTAGGTTAACGCATTTCGCTATTCACGCCGACACGAGCCAAACGCTCGCACAAACACAAACACAAACAAAGATCGGTTTTCTCTTTTTATTTTTTGTTCTTTTTGTTGCTTAAGATATATTTTTATCGTTTGTATTGGTATCCACGAGCGAAACGCCCCTGGTGTATACTACTTTTTAGGACCGAAGTTGCTTATAGATTTATTCATGACATCCTTCTGCACGAAGTAGACTATTAAAACATGAAGAATTTATCAAGCAAGCTATAGTCAGGGCAAGCCCGACTTATAACTAAGTTAACTTCTGTACCCTTCACACTCGCAGTTCGAGCTTTCAATGTATGTTAGAAATGTCGGGCAGTCTTTGACAGTCTTGTGGATTTTTTAGCGAGTTGTCTGATTACTGTCCGAAATTTGAATGTTACTTATTTGGGAACGTATAGAATTTCTATCTTTCTCAGTTTTGCGTGATTCCTTTAAGATTGTTTGGTTTGAATTTCCACGTTTATTTGTGAGCTACTAGCTGTGAGCTGATCTACCAAATTCAATTTTGGTAGTTGCCACAGTGCTGTGGTAACCCAACACTGACTGCGATATTGTCAGCTGCCATCTCTAACACATGATTCATGGCGTTTGGCGATCGGCAAAATGTGTGTGATCAATAAACTCTGTTAATAATGGTTAATTAAGTACAAACGACAGAATTTCTACCCCGATAGCTATATTGGTGACCCCGAAGTGATATCGATGATCAGTGTGGCCAGAGCCACCACAAATTTGTACGAATACAATAGCAATAGACTCTCCCATATTCTGTGTAATAGAATAAATGAAAGAAACATTGCATGGAAAAAAGTCATATCGAGCACTACGGTGGCGACTAACGAATCAACGCAACACGAGTTGACTGAAAAGCCAAGAAGACAACAACAAATAACCAAAATACACTGAAAAAGCTAAAGCTAGTGATAGTATAATACACACACATCTCAAATATATATAAGAAGCACTATCTGGTAGTGACAGAAACGCTCTAAGACACATAACATGGATTCTGAAAGCTAGAAGCGAGTTATTGAACCTAAAAAGCAATCAACAAACAACAACATGACAGAAGACGAATCAATTCACCATTTCCTAGGACGATGCGCCATACTAAATGAATTGTGAGTTAGGTATTTTCACAAATCACCGTTAAACTACCAGGAAGTAATAAATATTTTGAATGGAGACATAGATGAAAGTTGGATGGGGTTGGTGACTTATTTAGAATATGCCATGAAGTACAGAATGTAGCGAATTTGAGTCCACCTAAGAGGTCGCCTTGTGGTGGTTATCCGAGCGGTGTTACTAATTATACCCGTAGTAAATGGGTAAAGTCGTCCAAATGCATGCAACAGGCAGAAGGAATCATTTCCGACCATTTATAGTACAAATATTCTTGATCAGCATCAATAGCCGAGTCGATATAGCCCTGTCCGTTGGTTCGTTTTACCGTCCGTCCGTCGTATGAACACCTAGATCTCACAGACTAGAAGAGCAACCAAATTTGAGATGCAGACTCCTATTGTCTGCACGCCCCCACAATAAAAAATGTTAAAATTTAAAGAAACTCGATCTCAAAATTATAAACTTACATTTATATTCGCAAAATCTATAAACTTTTAAAATTTTGCATACTTTTCGGGGGGCACATCAGGAACACAGCGAGTAACGGGTATATCGAGTCGGGCAGGGCCGACTTCAACTTACGCTCTCGTTTTATGTTAGGTGATGGGGGCCAAATCACCTGCCGGTTGGCCAGCGCATGCAGCGCGGAGGAGAGAGAAGAGAAGCAGGAGATACGCAGCCAAGCTTATCCCAAGGAAGAAAGTCCGCCACTCAATTCAGTTAACAATTCATTTGTTTGAAAAATTAGAGAGATAGGTTAAGAACATGTCATTGGGGTCATCGATCTCTCGATCACATTTCGATGACTCGATACATTCTCTTAGCACTAAAACACCCGGGGAGTAGTTCTGGAGCTGGGCTTAGGTTCGTTACAGATACAGTATTCTTAAAATGTTATATTTATAATAATCAATTGTAACGGAACGGCTGAGCACTTCAGAGAACTTAATGGGAACGATCGGGTACCTCGCGATAAGTTTGGCGGCCCGGTGTAGTACCAGAAGGTTCAACGTAGGATGCAAATTTAGCTGACGGTTCTTATATAATGTTATATGAGTATATGAAATAAAAGCATAATGTTGTGAAATAATAAGAAGAATAAACTTCTACTACTACTACTATATATGTATATTACTCGCTTAGAAGAATGATTGGAATGCGATCGATAAGGGCAATGATAAAATTCGGACTCTTCTTAAAAGCGGTCAACGATGAGACTAGCTTTGGATTAATATCTTGCAGTTAGTATCGATAGTTGGCTGTAGCTCTCGTCTAAAGCGATCGAACGGATGATGCCATTATTATATTCTGGCATTTTTTGGGTATATTTATCCCTAATATTTATTCCATGATTAAACTGACTTAATTATCTGAAAGCCGGTTATTCCCTATCGGCAGATTCTATAAGATGTAGCAACATGCCAACTAACAGATTGGTTTGGAAAAAGAGTACCCGACACTAATGCAAGAAAATGAAAAATGCCATAAACCGATCCCGTAGTTTGGCGTCGCCCACTAGACCCATATAATCATAAAAAATAATTGAAAAAATATTAAAGTTCGATACAAATAAGAAACAAAATTTTGTAATGGTTTCCATTTTAAAAACAGAACAGAACAACATCGGGTGAATGTTTATATTTTATATAATTATAATTTATTATATATTCACTTGGTGCAAGTATCAGAGTTTTTCAAACTAAATAAGACAGACGTTACTTAGGCTAAATCGCCATTAGTTTTTCTTTGAAATATCTCAAACCAATCTCTAAAGCTGACCAATCTGATTATAGTAATTAAATGTAATTTAGCTTACTCCATTTATTGAACTCCCTTCAACACTTCAATCACTTCCTCGATCAAAACTTTGTAAACATTCATGTGCACGTTTTAAAAATTACATTAAAACGGTTAATCATTTGGTCGACCCTGCACCGCAGAGGTCAAGTCGAAATCGAATGTTAACCTTGTAAACAGCCGACAAGTATTACAAAGTTACTAGAGTTTTTTTTGTTTTTTTTTTATATGTCTCAATTTAAATATTTGAGCTGCACGCAAAGAGTCGTCACATGTTGCCTCTCTCAGCAAGAACAAAATTTTCGATAATTCGATTTTTCGATTTTCGTTTGATTGGCCTCGTTCATAGGTTCAACGTTTTCTTTGTTATGCATTGAAATTCTCTAATCATATCAGCACGAGAAACAAGTTTGCAGTGCGGAAATGGACAAATTTTATGGAAGGGCTACACCGGCCTCCACCAATGAGCACACACACACACACACACACAACAGCCATTTAATTGATAGCACCCAAGCAACATAAATGTTGAGTCGTTGCGGTTACTCGAAGGGCAGTATTCGGAGGGGCCCTTTATAGAAGCATACACTGCCTCAAGGTCAGCCTCTCAAACAAGCGACGACAAACATAAAAAAAATAATACAAAATCAAATAGAAATCTTTAAGGGAACGTCAGCTGTAAAAGCATTACATGAGAGAGAGAGAGAGAGTGAGAGAGAGAAAAACTTGCAACTTGACCATAAAATTGATGAAGTCATTTTACAATATTTATTTTTGTTAAATTGCAAGGGCATGAGCTTAGATGTTAGATCAACAGTATAAAGCTTAGAAACTGTGCAAACAAAGTTAGAGGCGTTAAATAATAAAGATGCAACAGAGATTTCTGCTTTATATATATTTTACATGTTAAGGTTAGACAGGCAATGAAAGCATTGGCTGGCTTTACTGTCTGGCAGCAATTGTAATTTTTAGGCTTTTCTTTTGAATAAAGGACTCCTTATTTGGCCTATAGATCAAGTCAATTCTCTTAGCCAAACGCTTCAAAGCATTCAAGCGCGTGTCTCTTCTAACTCCAAATTGCGTATACGCCGCATATTCCGAGCGTGCCAAAAACTCAACAGCACAAACCTGACAACCACACACACACACACACACACTGATGTACACCCCCCTTTATGTTTACATGATTATTTCATAAAATTTAATTACACATTCACACTTGCCGCAGGTATTTTTTTTTTGTTATTTTTTTATTTTGTATTTTGTAGGTGTGACAAGCACGCGATTTTTTCTTTGACTCTTTCAATTCATTTGCTTCTGTTGGCTACTTCATTTTGATTTGTTAGCTGAGCTTTACCTTACCTTATTTCTTTCTGTCTTCTGCTCGAGTGATATGCGTGGGTGGGTTTCGTGTTTGAACTTTGTAAAGTGCATTGTTCGCCTTTTTTGTGGGCTTTTTTTGTATACAATTTAATTACTTGCCTCTAATTATGAGGCGAGTGTCTTGTTGACTAATGTGATTTTGATATAAAGTTGACAGTTATGACGAAATGTCGTGAGTGGCGCTTAAAGATTGCAGATGTAGTTTTTATTTTTCTTTAAAGACCTTTTCAATATTTTGTCACTTGTAACTAAAAATAAATTGTATTAACAAATTTTTGTATTTTAAACTGTTTTAAATGCAAAATTAGCAACCAACACTGAAAACACATTAATCAAATGGCAAAAAAACAAAACTTACCGCAGCATTTGACAGCTGTCATTTGAGACATTTGTGCGTGAGTTGGGGCCCCCCCTCTCTCTCTCTCTCTCTCTCTCTCTCTCTCTGTATCTCTGCAGTTTACGCACTGAAATGAAAACCAGAAAACCAGAAAAGTTTTAGACAATTACCAAAGAGTAGCTACAATGCGTGTCATTAGCAGGCGGAAATATTAAACATAAAATAACAAAAATACAACCGGTTTGGCACATGAAATTAAAAAAATTGTAAATACTCATCATACTTCAAGCGAAATTTCGCTTTAAATTGTAAAAGTAATTCTTAAAAATATAACTAAAACCAGAGGTTAAAACCGTAACCACCACTAAAAACACTTTCAAATTTATAAACGTAACCAAAAAAGAAAAATGCTTTCTTATAACCGTAACCCTAAAACCTTTATTAACATAATCGATTATCAATACCGAAAAAGAAACAAATATATGGCTCAAATTCCGGTTTTTCCTTTTCTAGTAAGAATTTCGATAAACGAAATCTTGTTTGAGGTATGTATAATGAACATTTTACATACATTCATTGCGCCGCAAAATGAGAGAGAGAGTGCAGCTAACTAAAATCTTTACCTTCCTCATCTTTTCTTATACATTTTTTTTTTTTTTTTTTATATATAATTCAGTAATTACTTAATCTAAATAAACAAGAGATATGTGTATGTTGGAGTAAAGATGCTATGTCCCGCATCAAGTTCTCAGCCTCTATGATTAACTTAAATATATAGTATTCCTTTTAGAGAAAAAAATGAAAATTACAATTTTGTCCTAACGAAATGATGCAAAAATAACATAAATTTTGATGAAATGAAATGAAAAATTTTTTCAAAAACATTACATATATGATTATTTACACATAAGATAAAAGGTTAAAACAAATGATACAAACTAAAAATATATGTTTGTATATATGTATATAGGGTAACCCTGTCGCCACCAAAATTTCTTGGACTTTATTGTTTCTAAAGCTGTAACGTCTTTGGAAGATATGCTTGTGTCGAATCTGAATTCGTTTTGTTCTGGTGTAGAAGATTTAATAGTTTTGTCTGTAGCCCTGCGATATCTATGGTACAATATAGGCACACAATTTTCATTTTGCACCATATGATGCTTATCCAGGTAAATAAAGGCCTCTGGTGGGATGAATCCTAGTTCCAGTGTTTTTTTAATGTAGTCCTCATTGACGTAGAATGGTCCATTAATAAGGTTGTTAACTTCGCAATCTAAACATTTTTGAATGTGGTTCCTTATAAGGTTGATCAAATTGTTGTCGATCCTGTAAACGTTAGCTGTGTTATACAAATAACTGTTTGGGTAGAACTTCGTATAATCGCTTTGTGAGCGTTCTGTAGAGCGATGTGCAGGCTCTGAGGCATTTACGTTCAAAGATTCGTATCCTTTCCATATATGATGGCAAAATGTTAAGCCACTGCATACGTGATTACACTAGTTTACAAAAAAAATAAAATTATATGACACATTAATACTGAAACTATTCTTAAGTGTAGTTTGGATTGGTGATCTCAAAAATCAATTTCAAAAATTTTTTCATGGCTCCATTTTTTAATTATGATTTTTTTTCATTTTTCGGTAGGTGCACTTACATTTTATGCCATATCTCATTTCATAATCGTCAGATGGTGTCAAGCAAGATATGAATTGAAAGGTCATTAAATTGTCAATAATGACGTAGATAACTTTTTTCAAATCGGTTTAGAAGTTTGAATACAATTACCAAAAATATTTCTAAAAAAACAATTTTTTTTTGCTCGAAAATGCAAGAAATTTCATTTTTAATCGCCTAGGAATAATATAAAAAAATCCAAAAAAACTATTTTTATTCTTTTGACTTAAGAATCGCATTTTTACAAAGATAATAAGGTATTGATGAATAAAATCTATGAAAAAATATTGTAGCTGGATCAATTTAAGTGAAGGAACTAATAGTCAAATTTGAGTATTTTAAGTGTATAGAAAAGATTTTTTTAAATTTTTTTTGATTTTTGGTTGGTTGGGCGAATAGCCACATCAGAAAAAAAATTACAGAACAGAACAAAAGTCGAAGCAAACGAAAATTTATTTTTAAGAAATCTCAAAAACACCACTTTTTTCAGCACTCAATTGCTCACAGCTCCTGTATTTATTTATAGATTTTGTTTATCGATATCTTATTTTTTTCGAAGAAGTGTGGTTCTTATGTAGAAAAAATAAAAATAGTTTTTTTTAATTTTTAAATACTTTTCCTAGGCGATTGGAAACGAAATTTATTGCGTTTTCGAGCAAAAAATCGATATGACTTAAAATGTAAGTGCACTTACCGAAAAAATGGAAAAAATTCATATTTAAAAAACAGAGCCATGGCTAGCTACACTTAAAAATAGTTTCAGTAGAAATGGTTCTTTTTGACTGTAAACTAGTGTAATTAAATCAATAATTTCATTTAAATCATTTGTTGACCAAACATGAAAATCTGTATGTGACCTAAGCTCTCTACATAGCATTATGTTCGTCATCTAAGCTTTGTTTTAATTAAATTGAAGAAGCAGAGAAATGTGGCAGCGACATGCAATTTATATTTTCGATACTATATTCCAAAATACGACTAGTTCATTTTCGCTTTTTATCTGATCAGTTAGTTGTAGCTTGGTCCATTCTAACACAGCTGTTTCGGGATCTGAGTCAGTAGTCGAAATGGCTAAGAAATTGTATAGTATCACTTGAAAATAATTTTTCTGGCGTTATTTTTAAAAATGATTGAATGTCTTCTCGTGAAAAGTCGAATCTTTTGAATATTTGGAAAACTAACTCCAAATAAAACTTGCGGACTGTTATGTTCGGTATAAGGTTCATTTATAGTTTTTAAAACATAGCTTAGGCTCCATAATAAATTTTTATGTCGAACATTACATTAATAGAAACAATTTTCAACTGTTTTGAAATCTGAATGCTAAGTATTGTGCCAAAATAAATTTGTATGTCATCTGGAATCTAGCCTTTAGCCGTTAAGTTGGTAACCTCATTTGATTTAATGTTGTTACCCTCTAAGCATTCAGTAAAAAAAAACAACTAGAGTGCATCCCATTGATTAATTATAAGATTTTTCCAATGATAGCAATCTTGTCATTTCAACTCTGGGAACTCCTATATTCGGGGACTCATTTTGGGCTCCAGGCAAAGTATGAGTAGATGCTTGAAAGTTATTTAGCATAAACGAAAAGATTGGCGAGTGCATTTGAAATAAAAAAGATTGGCTTTGATGACAATTTGCCAATCGTTTGCAAGGCCGATTAAATTTTGTAAAGGAAATTTATTTCTTTCGCGATTTTGGAATCTGGAAATCGTGACAAATTGACCATTAATAGGAATGGCAGATTGTGAATTGCAAAAAACCTAATGAGTGCATACTCGGCGTTACAAAGTTGCTCAATAAGCTTTCTGTATTAAAAATGTTCAGTTTCGCTAATTTTTTTTTGTTTTTCTATTTTTTGTGTGTTTTTTGTTTGTTGTGTCGTTGAAGGTTTTTAAATTATTGAAAACCAAATTTTCACAATTAACACAATATGGTCGACCATTTAAATTTTTCGTCCATAAAAATTGTCCAGCCATTCTATACGGAATTTTCGGGTAGCAGTTGCATTAGTGCTAAATCAAAAACAAAGTAAATAATGTGGCTTCAAAAGGGATTTTTTCATTCTTATTTTAAATATATTATAAATATTTACATTTCTCATTGTTGAGTGGCAGACTGTCAATCATGCACCAATTATTGAGAGAGTTTAAGTCCCTTTGTAGGAGAAGAGGTGATACTGGATCATCGTAAGACAGGCAAAGCTTAAGATCATACGCATACATAAGCACCGCAGAGTAAGATAACGCGGACGGAATATCGTTTACAAATCAAGTTAAAAAGCAAAGGTCCAAAATGACTGGCTTGGGGAAGCACCAGAGGATACACGAATGGATACAGAAAACAGCGAATTAAAGCTAACTCTCTAAGACCGGTTACGTAAATAAGCCACGATCCAATTAAGAAGCTTAGGACGAAAGCCAAGCATGCACAGTTTGTGTATAAGGACCTCATGATTAACGGAATCGAAAGTTTTGCTGAAATCTATATATATTACATCCACATATTAACAAGAGATGTAAACTCTATCAAGTTGATTACAATTTCATAAATCCATGTTGTAATGGAGATATTAATGAGCGACAGAAATGCTGTAATTGAGAAGTGATGATTGATTCAAAAACTTTTCGAATTGCGGAGAGCTTGGAAATACCTCTGTAGTTTGATACTACTGACTTTGTTCCTTTTTTGTACGATTTTAATGCATTCTACCTTGTGCACCAAAGGTAAAAAACTGTTAAATAAGTTTGTTTCTTAAAAACCCAAAAATTTGGTTTTACCTTTATTATCGAAATGTAGGTTTAAATGGAAGAATTCCTTCAAACACTAAGCTCTTTAATAATGTATGGCTAAACTTTGTAAGAGATTTTTAAGCTTAAGAATGCCAACACAATAGAGCAGAAATCACTTTCAAACGATATGTCTTCACTTTAAAATATAAGTTTCAGTTGTTAACTTTAATTAATAATACAAACTTCACATTTCCTATATATCTAATTATAATAGCAATATTTCTCTGAAGCAACATTAATCACTACGCACTTGCAATTTAAAATGAAATCTGTCGAATGTATGAATACAACATCGTCATCATACACATATGTGTGACCATATCCTATACTTCTACTTATGAATAAGCTCCCTGCTGCGTTCGTTCCATTATGAAAACCATCAACAGCAGCAGCAGCAGCAGCATCAAATATACGCACTATACATACATACGAGTATGTAGATATACATAAGAGCTTCGGGTCGTAGAACAAAATTCAAGGTTAGGGGGTTACTGACTTTGAAAAATGCGATAGAGGCAATTTATATATTTTTTTTAAAGAGAAACAACAACAATAGCAACATCAAATTAATTGAGCTTTTTCGCATTTTGATGCGTGCGAGAAGTAGAAAAAGACAGCGCAAAAAATGTCATAGAAAAGCGAACTAAAAAAAAAGAGGCACACACACAAAAGTAATAATAATGACAGGTAAATTATCTATGTGTGTGTGTGTGTGTGGGATGTTGCAGGTAGAACTTTAGAAACTACAACAATGCCGGAGCTTGTTTTGTTGTTGTTGCCATGAGTGAATAATTCTCATTGCCTGCTGTTTACACGCACTTTCGTAAACAACTTAGCTGGTGATTGGAGTTTTTTTCGTTTCCTCTTTTGTGTAGTGCAAATGTCGAGAGCTGTTCTACCACCAACACTGAAGTGTGTACAAAAGGGGGGGGAATTAGGTTTTTCGAAGCGGGAGCAAGGGAGCGGATTTTTTTTTTATTTTGGTCGTTCATCATGTTTGTTAAATGCGGCGATATGCGTTGTAAAATTCAAGTTAAGTTTAACAATTTCAAAGAATTTTGGTAAAGCAAATACTAAGAAACAGATTTTGATAATAAATTTGAAATATTGAGAGCGATCGGCGAATCAGTGGGGCTCGCCCCCACCCCAAGATTCTTATTCAAGCATTTGGTTACTTTTTCTAAGATAAAAGTAGCAGCAATTTTAGTTTTAATTTGTAATAATTTGCAATTATTATTATAATGAATCCATCTTCTGATTTTGGGCTTTTTCATGTGTGTTAAATATCTATTAGCTTGTCCTGAATTACTTATATTGGTTTAATTAGAAACTTCTTCTTTAAAAATATCAAATTTGCTTACAGATTCTATATTTATTTGCATAGCAGGGCGCATGGTTAATATAGCTGCGCATACGACCTGTTGAAAACAAAATAGTTTTGAAACCCGTTTAAACCAAGGGCTAAAATCCGGTCCGGAGTCGATACGTCCAGAAGTCAGGATTCCCGAGATTTTTCGGGAGTCCGAAGCTGAACCTGAATTGGAGCATATTTACTGTACTTTAAAACGAAAGCCAACTGTTGCTGAGTAAAATCCAAAACAAAACTATTCGGTTTAACAAAGAGAATCTTCAAGTGAATCACGATCTTACTTTGAGCGCATTCCACAGAACAGCGTGATAGCGGATCAATGAAATAATATTGATATTCCTGAAATCGTTTCAGATTTCAATCAGATTTCGTCGAAAAGCTGTTCACAGCTTGCTCTATACAAAACTTCCAGTGTGCCCAGAAAAAGAAAGGAAGTGATGGTCATACTAAAAGATTTAACGGAATCAGCTTTGAGGCTGATTTAGATTTGATATCGTTTTGAGTGTGACCGTTCTCTTGATTGTTGACATTCTGGTCTGACTTTAATATGGCGAGCGATGAAAGTTATTTAGATTGCAAGTCTTAATAATGAAATAATTATTTGTTTAATGCAATTTAGAGCCTCTTTTTGAAGCGAAATGAGAAGCTTCCAAAGTCAGTACATAAGTGCTGTGCAGTGGAGAGCCAACACTGGGGCCAGGTTATTAGCCGAAAGCAAGATCCCAATCTGTCGCAGGTTAAGTACATAATCCAAAGGAACATAGGCTGTACATAATCATTTTACATTTACAAACAAATAGTCATAACTTTGCCCAAATTTCAACATCCTGGAACAGATTTAGTGGGCAAAGAAAGAACACAGAGCCGCAAGGTGCAGTAGACTCTGCAGACTGCAATGTTTTGGAAGAATATGAGCATCTTCTAGAGGACAGCCAGAACATCAACGCCATAGACGAGCTAGAATCTCGAACTTGCTCAAGCAGTCGCTCATCAGACCCGAGTAGCTCAAAGCCATGAAAAACTCCTAGGAAGGAACCTTTGACTGGGAATAGTGACCACCATGCAGCAACGAAAGGTTGACTTGGACATGAAGCTGGTGGATCTTGAAAAGGAGAAGCTGGCTTGGGAGAACAGAAAAATATTCTAAAGAAAAGAATAAATTGATATGAGAACGCGAAAAGTTCGAGATGGAAATAACAGCTAAGATGGAGCAAAAAGCTATGGAGCTGGAGAAAAGGAGTTGAGCAAGATGGAGTTGGAAAAAGAAAAGGAGCGGAAAATGGGTTAACTGCGGGGAGAGAATTTCCCCCACTAACAACAGAAGGGCCGATGCGGGTCACGCACACACATACAAAGCTTCAATGACTTAGCGTTCAACTACAGTTGGCGGAATTTTTTGCTACAAGTCTGACTTGGGATTCCCAAGCGATCCTAGCAGTTCTGGCATGAGGTAGCGTCTGCATACACATTGAAGTTGGGCAAAAGATCGCTGATGATCAAACTGTGGTAGTATGTGAAATAGCTATACGATCAACCAGCCTCCTTTGTGGTGTCGTGCGTGTCTTGTATTAGAAAATGTAATGATGAAAATCATAACGAATAGACCTAGAGCCCGCTAAAAAGTTATATGATGGAAAATGTTGAAGTTAAAGCTAAAATATAGTAAATAAAAATGCAAAAGAAAGGAAAATGAAATTTAGGAGACCTTTTATTTTGATATTCATTCAAATAGTTGTGCGCTTTTCTTCCGCGTCAACTGACGAACTTACATTAAAACTTTCCTCATCAATTAAACGTATCAAAATCATGTATATGAAGGTTTACATCTAAAACATCGGCAATCTGCTCTTCCATGTTCACCCTAAGCAAATGCTTGAATTTGGTCCAAATTTGGGAGCACATGATTGATGAATTGGGTGCATTTGGGGACAGAACCTAAATCAAATCTAAACCGCTTTCAGGAATACCACTAATATTTCGTAATTTTTATGCTGGGTACGAAATTTGAGTTTGGAAGCAATCCAACCACAACAACAGCAAAAACAGCTCTTATCAAAGAGTCTCGATCGCGCTCACTTTCCCTGTTGCGCCGCTTGCATGTGCGCTCTGCTGTCGAAGTGCGCCGATTCGCATGAACTTTGTTGTTGTAATACACTTCAAAGCAAAACAATTGAGACGTAAATTTCTTATGCGTCTGAATGACATCTTGCAGCAATGGGAGCATGGCGTGCCCACCGCTAGTTTAGAGTATGCCAAGCAGTCGGTTCGGGTATTCACCAGACCTCGTAATATGATAATTGGTAAATTTAGCACACACGACGTACTGAGTGAGCCAAGACAAAGTGTACAACAGGCACTGATTAAGCGAAAAATGGACGAAAAAAAATGTATGGAAATCGATGATAGGTGTACAAATCAAGTTAAATACGAGCAGGAAGTAATATGAATACAAAAAAATATCTTTTCTGTACGGGAAGGATGTGAGTTCTCGGACTGGTTCCCAAAGTTCTCTCAGTCCATGCCTGTTTTCCTTATACATCGAGACATATCATCGTAACATCCCGGAGGAATTGATGTAAATGGTGGCAACATAAGAACTCTGAAGTAAGCTGATGATATGGAGTCTACAGATAAAAGTGCAGAAGACGACGGTACTGGTAATTAAAGACAGCCGTGGTTGAACGCCTAGAGCCGATAACTGGAGACAGCAACCAGGTTTTAATACCTAGGTGTCACCCTATTGGGAAACATGAATTTTAGGCCTTACCTCCAAGAGCAACTGCTGGACTCGAAGAAAGCGATAAACTGCTCATGGAAAAACTTTTTTGGGAAACCGCTAATTGTGTCCAGCACCAAATTTCGCCTGTTTGAAGCTGCGGTTAGGGGTGTGATTTACTATGGGTCGCAACTATGGGAATGTATCCAGTATGAAGAACTTGTGCGACTTCAACGGATGTTCATTAAACGTATCTTCAAACTTCCAAATACGACTCTAAATTACTTGGAAACCGGCCTGCCAACTCTCCACTCCACTCCTGCCTTAGGAACCATCGTACTGTCTTCAAACTAACTTCAAATGCATCCGTAAGATTTGGATATGTCCAGCGAAAGACTACCCAGAATTGTAGCTAGCAAAGCAGAAGTGTTCGTGAATTGGCAATTCACAGCTTCTAATTTCAATCTCGATATAAATTTTGAATGTCCAGAGACTGGGAAAGCCTCACATACTGGAAAACATTGAGTTCCGGGAAAGAGAAAACTTTCAATATCTGGCATTCCTTAATAAGTCCAAAATCATTTACAAGAAACTGTACCACAACCTTGGAGAACTAAACTATTTTTAAGACCGCTTCGGCATCCAAGCGATCTCCACTATAAGCCGCGCTCGATGTAAAATGCTCAATCTGAACTCTATCAATACTGACTGTACACTCTGCAACCTCCGTGTAACTGAGAATGTTTGGCATCTAATCGGGGCTTGCCCAATCTTGGGCCAGATGCGATGTACCTCAACAAGCCTGCACTATCGGAAACCGAAATTATAAGCTGGTTGAATGGAGAAAATTGGGAAATACTGTCATCGTTTTTACAACATGCTCTGAAATATCGCTTTGCTATATTAAATGAATACTAATAACTAGTCAAATAATCAAAATGTCACTTCTTCCTGTTTCTTTTTAATTTCATTGTTTTTTAATATGCAATTCGCGGTTTTCTTGTACTTATAGTACTAAACTGTCTTTGTTCTGCCTAAAAATGAAGTAATTAAATTATATTATGTTCAATACGATAAGTTATGGCTGATGGATATAAACCAAGCCATAGGTTTACCAATAAAATACTATTACTACATAAATGTAAAATACCATAATGCAGTCGTTGAAGTGATGGATGAGCTTATGGAGAATCTACCTGCAATTGCAAGCCTTCGGCGAGGAACCAAGTTTTGTGTACTCAAGTCAGTGGCGAACCAATGTGCTGTAATTTTTCAATGTTGTTCGCTTTCTCAAAATGCTCCGTGTCACTAAGAGTCAGTTCGCTTCGATTGTCGAATTGATCCGTGCGGAACCATGCTTTGTGTGGACTGTATTTCGACCCCAAATGGAACTAGAGTTATAGGTAGCGATTGCACTTTTTTGTTTGGAGTCATCTTTTGAAAATGCATCAATAACGAAAAGTGCAACTATTTCTAAGTCTTGTTACTGACAATGTTCGGAGATATTTTAAGAAAAATGTCGCTACTAAACGGACATTTGATATAAATAAATTTGGTGTGACCCCATATTTTGAAGACAAAAATCTCGAAATGGATCGATAACAAGTTTTTTTTTTTGTCGATACTCTGACTCGTTAGGGTGCCTTCACACTGTTCGACACATGAAACATGATCAATCTAGTAGGCCTGCATTCCCCATGAAATATTATGAATTTGACAAGCTATTCAAATTTAAAATATAACAAAAAACAGGGCTACTAGGGTATCATGTCGCATGTGTCGAACAGTGTGAAGGCAGCCTAACACTTTACACTTTTACGACCGACTTTTTATACCCTGTTCCCATCGAAAATGGGAAAAGAGGATCATGAAGTTGTGCAAATGTATGTCACAGCCAGAAGGAAGCTTCTCCGACCCTATAAAGTATATACATATTTTTGGTCAGCATCAACAGCCGAGTCGATATAGTCATGTCCGTCTCTCCGTCTGTCTGTCAGTCCGTCTCAGAGATCATGTGATAGAGACGCGAATTTTTCATGCACATAGGTGTATACCGTACCCAGTTCAAGTTTGTTTCAGATTTGGAAAATCTTGGATCAGCATGACGAGCTGATTTGATATAGCCATGTCCGTCTGTCCGTCCGTCTGTTTCTATGCTATCTGCTCCCTCAGTTTTAAAGTTTTCATGATCAAACTTTGCACAAAGTATTTGGGTACAAATATGCTGCACATATGTCGGAACCGGCCGGATCGGATGACTATAGCATATAGCTGCCTTAGGAACCATCGTTCAAAAAACTCGTTTTAGTGAGAAAAACTTTTTTGTTTTCAATGCAAACGTCTCCAAACCTCGTGTTTATAAATTTTCTATGATTTCACATCATTTTATAGGGTTTGATAAACATCTGACATCTAAATAGTATAGCTGCCATACAAAAGATGGTTCTGAAAAAGAGTCTTAGTAAGAAAAACTTTTTTGTTTTCAATGCAAACGTCTCAAAACCTTGTATTTATAAATTTTCTTTACTTTTACATAATTCCACCAAGTTTGATGAAAATCGGAAAACTATATAGTATAGCTGCCATATAAATAGATATGTCTGAAAATAAGTCTTAGTGAGAAAAACTTTTTTGTTTTCAATGCTATCGCTTCCAAACTATGTTACTGATTAATATTATATGCTACCACACAATTCTGCAAAGTTTGATCCAAGCCGCATGACTACAGCATATAGCTGCCATAGGAACGATCGGTCGATAAAGTAGTTCTAGTGAGAAAAACGTTTTTGTGTTCAATGGTAGCCTCTTTATACAATGCAGTTACGAATATTAACGGTTTCCTTAGTGAAAAAACTAAGTGAATTAGCTACTTCCATCAAGATTATTTTATGTCAAAACTGAACACGAACAAAAACAGTCCCTTTATATATCAACATAAATATTTTTGCATACTTACTATAAAAGTTTTTTTTTGAATAGATTCACTGCAGAGCCAGCTTACCAAACAATGATTTTTAGCTATTCGAAACAATTGTAATTGACTGTAAGTATTTAAACAAGTGCGTGCCAACTTTGGCGAAAACAACTAAAAAATATATCAATATTACTCATACGCCCAATTGGACTGCACACGCAAAATGGAAAGGAAACTACAAAAAAAAACAATCCAGCGACCACACAAATGACAAGCGTTGACTATAAATGCTTTAGAACTAAAATTTCGCTACGAGGTTATTGCACTTTCTAATGCTCAACAATAGTAAGAAAACAACAACAAAGCATAACACAATCAGCGGCAAAAAAAAGAGCCAACCAAAAAATGGCAGTAGGCGACGCAACGCAGCCAGCGTCAACAATTAAACGCGGCAAACGTAGAACTTAATGCGTTTGTATTGGTGCAAAATGTATGAAAAAAATTCCACAAGCATTGCCGATGATCAGCATAAATACGCAACACGCGCACACATACAAACAGCTCTGCCCAGCAGCAACAGCAACAGCAATGGCAGCAGCAGCAGCAACAGCAGCAGCAGCGACGACAACAGCAGCAACTGCGTTTGGTCGCAGTTAAGAACGCACGAAACAAGTTCGGCTCCCTTCATCGGCTATGCTCGTTTCATTTGTGCTTGTGCTTGTGTGTGTGAGAGCTGAATTTGTTTTTCTAAATTTGATGATGCAATACACGCATTTTGCGGACAACAACAATGTTGTTTGGCACAGCAGAGACTGGCTAAAAGAAACTACAAGGAAAAAATATTCATTGATAAACTCAAAAATGATCATTAGAAATGCTAAACTATACCACAGAAATATTTGACATTAATTTTAGCGGCTTATAATTTATTATTTATGAGAAAATTATTTGTTATTTTATTTAAATTTAAAAAAAAAAAAGCATAGTCTCATTGCATTGCAAAAAGTGTCTATTTTGAACCTTTTCTGACGTGTTTTGTGGGGAACCTATACTTTTGTTTTGACATTTTTTGATATAATAGTAAATTACCATTTCTTAACTTTAAAATAATCTATCCCAAAAAATTCTACGATTTTTTTAACCAAAGATTTTGAATACATATTCTTGATAATGTCTACTGCACAAAAGTATGCCTTGCAGAAACAGTACAACTGGCTAGTAATTTGTATAGAATTTCAATGAAAATTTTCAACAAAACTCATTGCATTCATTGGGGCAGCAACAATATATTGGGTTTTTGTGAACTCGGATATAATTACTAAAAATGGTTTATCTTAATTGGAAAAAATCGTAGAATTGTTTGGAATAGTTTATTTCAAAGTTAAGGAGTAGTTCTTTCCGATAATATCAAAAAAAGTCAAACTAAAAGTAAAGGTTCTCCACAAAAGTCAAATAAGGCATTTTTTGTATCTTTAAGCTCAAATTACTAAAAATCTTGACGTGATGGACCATTTCTGAAATCATCTCGAACCACCACAAACAAAAAGTTGAATATTGTTGCCTTGTGCTATCACTTTCTTTAACATTATACATACTTCTACTGCCCAACTCTAATATTTGTTATATTACTTAGTTGTCTTATACTGTACGTCCATTGGTTTCGACCATTTTCATTCGCACTCATACTAATTCACATATTCCCCCAACTCTTTTAACGTCTCGCCTTTTTAACACGCACTCTGCACTTTGCTATTCTGCGACTTTTGTTTTCTAGCTGCTTGTTCCTTTTAATATTTTTTGTTTTTTGTCTTTTTCGTCTCGTCTAAAATTCTAATTCGCAACAAGACATGTGAAAAGACAGAGAGAAAGAGAGAGGAGTGGATTGGTGGGGCTAGTGTGGGCGAGGTGATGTCTGTTAGCATGAATAATAGGCTAAAGTCTCGTAGTAGTTGTAAGCAACGCACTGAAAATGGCGATTCATCAAAGTCCAAACTGAACAAGTTTTTTGCATTTGAAAAGACAACAATCAAATCAAGTGAAAGAAGCAGGGAGATGGAATCAACATAATAAGAGTTAGAATCGAGGCTTGAAATATGTGAAATATAGTTTTTTTAGAAGCAAAGGGATTTACATTAATTAGATGAATGATGTTTGGAAATTCAAAGTTATATGGGAAATAGACAAAATTAGAAATAAATTGAATAAATCAATGTATAACTTTAGTCATATATGAATGAATAATTTCCCCCAATTTTCATTTTGTTTTGATTATTTCATTTGCCCAACTATTTTGCCCATTTCGAGTACATATTTATGTTTTTGTAATGGGAGAATTTTTTGATTAATTTTCCATGACCTTGGTGAAGGCTTTTTAAGTGCTTGCGGCACTATTTTTGACTTTCCCGTAGAATGTTTTTGCTTGGTTTTTTGTTATGATTAGCCATTCGCTGCTGCTGCTGTTGCTGTTGCTTTATACGCACATAAATTCTAATTTTACTTTTCGCACGCAGACACGCACAAATAAAGATATTAGAACTTGACTTCCACATAATCTTGCCATTTTTTTTTTTTTAATTTTTGTTACTTTTTGCGGCACGTTCTGCTGGGCTGTAAAAATAAAAGCAAAAGCTGAACGAAAGTAGAAAGAGAACCAAACACTATCACTTTTTATCAATGTGACATAGTTTGGTTTTTAAGCGAATATAAATTTATTAAACAAATCTCCCACGCTCCCCAAATAAGATTATTTATTTATGATTAATTGTGTGTGTGTGTGTGTGTGTCTAGCAGTCATTGCACTCTGTGCTGGGATCAAATCTACAAAAAAATTATTGTTGTTTCTTTTTATACTTTTTTGATTGTGTTTTGTTTTTTGCTCAAATGATAATACTCAAAAAAAAATGAAGAAATTCGGCAACAAAAATTACCGCATCGCGCGCACGGAGCGCATAAAAAAGTTCATTGACTTCATTAGAAACACATATACATATTTATATAACTTTTTTTGTACGAGAATTCTGCCACTGCCGGCGTTGCTGTTGCTGTTGCTGCCGTGCACCAATCAGCAACGACAACAACTGACGCCGGCAACGACGCTGGCTTTGGCTTCTGAGCAAAGCATTTCCTTTCATTAATGCCCGAATTTCTTCACATTACTGATCTCTATTTTTACTGGCCTCATTATGCAGCATTGATACACTGGGTGTATGAGCCAAAAAACATTCATTTCAATTTATGTGCGACGCCCACACGCAAACAAATAATGAGAGAAAAGTTTGTTTTTTTTTTTTGCCGCTTTTGACTTTACGCACATTTATGCAAAATAGCCTGTTTGTTAAATGGAATATCAAATTGTTGAAACAAGTATTGGAAAAAATACACACAAATATCAAATATCTACTAAAATATAAGCTTAATAATTCTTCAAATCAAAAGCGATTCTTATTTCACTGAAACTCTGTAGCTGTCACTCAGTAAACTCTGTTTTTGGAGTAAATACCAAAATTTAAGAGCCAGCTTAAGGCGGCGTAGACACCAACACAATTAAAGAAAACATTTCTGAAACAACAACAGAAAGAGAAACCCGATTATTCCAACAACAAAATCTAAGCGTAAACATGATTGGTTGTTTCGTTCAATTTGGCAAAAGGTATAGAAGAGAATACCTCTTCGTCGTTGCAATTGCGTGAGCGCCTATACTAGAGGTGTCAAACCATCGATGGTTTGAAAAATCGATTATTTCGATTTTCCCCCTGAAATAATCGATTATAATCGATTTTTCCAAACAAAATTTTGCGATGCAAAGTTGGAATACCATTTTCGCTTGTATTTTGAAAAATAAGCCAAATTTGTATTTTTAAATTTAAATAAACTTTAATATATTCGCTTCAGTGCGTATTTCCCGATTATATATGTTCATTATATTAATATAAGTAACAAACAAACTTATAAAATATATTAATAACAGTTAATATTACCGCTTCAGTGCGTTTTTTTAGGATATGAGATCATTGACATTATAAATTCATATTTTTGTTGAGAAACATCAACATATTAACTATTTTTGGTTTTAGCCAGCATCTTCGATCCGAAATAATTTGGCCAGTTTTGCTTAAGGCCCTTTCAGATTCAGCCGAAACTTTTTCGCCAGAATTAAAGTCCCAACCGAGAGCAAGACCAATAAATATACCAAGATCTTGCAAATAGCTTTTAACCCATAAGCAAAGTATAAATTAAAGACAGAAAAAAATGAAGCAGAAATAGCTTCTTTCATTGCAGAACACACCACTTGGTACAAGAGAGAACCAGAAACAGAACTGCGCAGAATACGCGGTATGCGCATAGGTCTGTTCTAGAAAATACATTCTTTAATCAATTATATAATTTCTTGGATTGAGTACTACATAGTAGAGCCCAGCTTGATATGAATCAAAGATCCCCTTGACTTTGTTACTGATTTGAACTATCTATGAAAATTTAACTCATAGCTCACAAAATAATTGATTCATTGAATTGTAGCTCATGACTCAAATAGCTCATTGGGTTCGTAGCACAGACGAAGTTAGCTTTGCCCTCTCGTTTTTAATTGAACTTTAGAGCATTTATTGGCAACAATTAGGAGTCAGTCGCTCAAAGCAAAATTACGCCCACAGCCTATTTAGATTCGACAAATGTGCAGTTAAGCACACCATTACTTCTGCGAACATGCCATATGTGAAGTGGGGCGAAATCGCTAAAAACATGTCACAAGAGCATACAATGGTGCAGCAAATGGTGCATTTGACGATTTCGTACGATCTTTTTCACACAAATCTGAAGACGACATAATTACTCGTTAAATAAAGTCATATACGAACAATATGAGCAGATTTAGTAAAGACTTTGATCCGTTAAAATGGTAGGAAACCAATTAAGACCAGTTTTCCCTTCTATATAAAGCAAGCTGCATAATATCGGCCACTCCTGCAAGCAGTGCGTCATCAGAGAGGTCCTTTTCTCAAGCCGGAACCTCATATCAGAAAAAAGGTGCACAATAACATCCAAAGATGTTACTTTACATCTTTTATTCCTATGTGTTGCAGAAATCTCTAGAGATTTTCAGTTGTTTTTGAAAACAATCAATCCAATGTTGGTGTGCCACAATTGTCGGAGATTTCAGTTTTCGGAGTTAGCTTCGGAGTTGCATGCAAAACAGCTGGCAAAAACAGCTGACTAGTGGTTTTTGCATTGGGGCTGCAACGACAGGGTTGTAGGCTTCAAAATAATTTAAATTAATGTGGGACTCAAATTTTATTTGGTAGTTTCTAAGCCAAATGCTGCAAGTGGTTGTGGTATGCACTGAGTTCCAAACTTTAAATTATTTTTAAGCCATTAGTACTCAATTGTATTGGAAAAAAATTGAATAGAACTCTGACACGCCTAAAAATTATTTTGTATTGACAACCCTGTTGCTTACAAGTGAGTGGAGTGCACAAATATAAATTCAAAAATGTCCGCGGCTGCATTAATAGTTTGGATATTGCTGGGAGAAGGCCGTTGGCGAGGGAGACATAATTGTAACAAAAGTTTCAGAAATTATGCAATCCACTTTTGATTTCTGATGTTAGCCATAAAAACATTCTAAATTATTTAAAGATCAAAATAAATGTAATAAGTAAACTTAAAAATTTCACCGCTGACAACTTGTCTTCCATTTCGTAATTTAAATTTCTCGCCGACATAATTTATCGATAGGTTTTTCTCGACAATTCATTGAATTAACCACTTAAATCATATTTTATTAAACTGCTAATTTATCCACATAATCTTGTTAAATTTATAAATAAATAAATTTAAATTTAAAATAAATAAATAAAAAATAAATAAATAAATTTAATTAAAGAAAATTAAAACTCCGAAAATGTTATTGCCATAATTGGAATAAGTTGGCAGGTTTGCTCTTTGCTGCTCTCTGACTTTGCATTGTTTTGGTGTACAATATTTTAAAATAAATTTTTATTACTTAAAACCCTTCAAATCTTTCATAATATGCAATTCGATCAGTTACGAATTCAAGATTTGTTCCTCATTATTATATTTGACTCAAATCTCTTTATTAGCAAAACATAGACCAAACATCGCCACAAAATAAGCAACATTACTCGTAGCAACAAAACAATCAAAAGAGGTTTCAGGAACACCGACAATTGCTTTTGGGTTGTTAGAGGTTTGTAGAACACGGCCGATATCAGATTATATGATAACATTAAATTGGTAACGCCTTTCGTGAATTCGTAGGTCGGAGGGATGATGAATTTCTCGCCAGCTCATTTTCGAGAAGATTTGTGTGGGCCTGCAATCGATCTCTATATCTGCTGGTGAGTCGATTGATATGGGAGCAAGCAGGTAGAGTGCCAAGGTCTCTCTAGATGGTGGAGTTTCGGATATGCCAGAGAGCAAAGAGCTTTATGCGAAGGAATTTGATCTGCATTGTCTTGACCGTGTGAATGGAGGTGTCACAGTCAGTGTCCCAGAGACAGATATCTCAGGTCCAGGTCGGCTAGAAGCCAGAAAGGCTGTGCCATTAGCATAAGTGGCTTTCAGTGTGTTTTGGGCATCTGGAACGGGCAAGCCCGTGGTGTAAAGTACTGGCCCAATTACTCTTCCTTGGGTCATTCAGCGGTTGTACCTCAGCTCGACCATGAAGCAGTGTCATTCAAAGAGGGACCGCTGCTTAACGATTTGCGCAGCTGGGAATTTGAAAAAAAAATTTGTTTGACTTGATTTCATCTATAGAACCACTGAAGTTTGATCTATTTGAGCCTGATCTGTTTGGAGTCACTGGGAATTTAAACCGACTAACTCGAACCAAAACAATTTCGGACTTGATTTTCTTTAACCTTTTTTTTAAAACATGAATCAAAAGGCAATTTGACTCCAATCATGCAGGGTTCCACTAAGTACATAGACTTACAATGGCAAGACAACAAATTAGTAAGGGAAATCGCCTATGGTAGACAAAACTTGGATCTAGTAGAGACCAAAGGCAAAAGCGGATGTTTTCAAAACCGAAAAAAGTTCACTTATTCATGGCACGCCAATGAAAATATCCACAATGAGTACCTTTAAAATAGCAATACAGTTGTCTGATTTGACCAATTCAATTCAGATTTGAAGCAAAACATTCTCACATTCTCTAAGAATGGATTTTCTGTCCGACTTCTGTCCAAACTTAAAAAAAAAATGGTAATGGCTATTTAGAGACTGTCTTCACATCATTGAAAAACGTGCATCAAGCTAAGAAAAGACGTATAGAACAAAAAAAATAATTCTTTATCTTCCAGCTACTTTCTCGTTAGTTCAGCTAGTTCTAATACAGCCTCCTTCATACAGTTGATGAAACGATTGTCCCTACTATATATATTGCTACTTAAAATATACTAGTTAAGCCCTTACCTTTCACATTTACTTGTGCAACTTTTACTTTTTATATAGTAAACAAACATGTTCTTCATTTAGTATTTCGCCCTCATATCTCATTCCCTTCGTTGCATGGCAAATAAGTACACCTCTCCATATTAATAATCATGGCTTAACAAAATTTACATACAAGCACATAATTTTATGGCCATAGAATCTTAGCGAGAGTTAGCCAAAAAGGCCTAAGTCAACCGGCAAAAAAAAAAAAAAAAAATCGGTAACCTTGAAATGTTGTACAAGCGATCATTCCACTCTTTGCATACAAAACACATCGAAAGCAAAGTTTTTTTTTTTTGTTATGCGTATAGTTTTTGAATAAATTGATGGTGCGTTCTATGAGCACTAAGCAATTAATTAACCAAGAATTTTGGCTGAAAATTGATTGGCAAGCTGTTTGGTGGGGCAGTGAAGGGAGATGGGGGTAGATGAAGAGACATCAACTTAAAAGCGGAGGGCTTTTGGGTGCGTGGGCTCCCTTGCTCAGTCAAGTCGTGTGCGTCTTGGTGTACTTCAACTTAAAGTTGAAAAAAAAAACAAAAAAATACTCATTGAACGAGTTTATAAATTAATGATTTTTGTTTTGCTAGAATAAAGTGGATAATGATTGGACTAGGGTGAGATGGGCTAATCATTAACAGCTTGAAGAAAATTAGATTAAGATATATTAAATGTTCCATATTGTTAAAATTATTCAATTGCTGACTCAAACACTGACAAATTCAAACTATCAATAAGTGAAATATTTAAATACTCAAAAACTCCTATATTCAAATACTCCAAAGCTTATGCTCAAATATTTAAATTCTAAAAAACTCTTATATTCAAGTTCTCAATCACATGACTCGATCTTTAATTTTCTATATTCAAAAGTGAATGTTGAATACTCTATATTCAATATTCAATGAGCTCAATGCTCGTATATATAAATACACTCAAACACTCAAATAATCAGACACTCAGAAACCCATATATTCAAATACTCAATATTAAATGTTCATAGGTCACAGTTGAAATATGTTTCAGATATTCAAATACTCAATAACCCATAACTCCAATATTCAAGTACTCGATACTCAATGCTTAGAGCTCAATACTTAATTCTCATTTTTTTAAATACTGATATACTCAATACGCAATTACTAAATAGCCCAATACATAGATAAACTCTAAAATACCCATTTACTCAAATACTTTAAAACTAAAAGGGAGGTTCTTGAAACGGCTGTACTTTGTCATGCGTGTGTTTCTGTTTTTGAAGTATGAAAACGTAACATGACCTCGAGCCAGCTAAAACATATTAGTCTAAACACCAAAATTTGACAAAAAATGCTAAAATATGCTAAATGCTACTTTTTGAATCGTGAATTAAAAGCACTGATACTCATACTCATTGAGAAGCTTGGCCCTGGCCCTCCTGGAGGTGCAGTTTGAGCCAATTTTTTCTTTACTCATACGCATACTCATACTCATACTCATACTCATACTCATACTCATACTCATACTCATACTCATACTCATACTCATACTCATACTCATACTCATACTCATACTCATACTCATACTCATACTCATACTCATACTCATACTCATACTCATACTCATACTCATACTCATACTCATACTCATACTCATACTCATACTCATACTCATACTCATACTCATACTCATACTCATACTCATACTCATACTCATACTCATACTCATACTCATACTCATACTCATACTCATACTCATACTCATGCTCATGCTCATGCTCATGCTCATGCTCATGCTCATGCTCATGCTCATGCTCATGCTCATGCTCATGCTCATGCTCATGCTCGTGCTCATGCTCATGCTCATGCTCATGCTCATACTCATACTCATACTCATACTCATGCTCATGCTCATGCTCATGCTCATGCTCATGCTCATGCTCATGCTCATGCTCATGCTCATGCTCGTGCTCATGCTCATACTCATACTCATACTCATACTCATACTCATACTCATACTCATACTCATACTCATACTCATACTCATACTCATACTCATACTCATACTCATACTCATACTCATACTCATACTCATACTCATACTCATACTCATGCTCATGCTCATGCTCATGCTCATGCTCATGCTCATGCTCATGCTCATGCTCATGCTCATGCTCATGCTCATGCTCGTGCTCATGCTCATGCTCATGCTCATGCTCATGCTCATGCTCATGCTCATGCTCATGCTCATGCTCGTGCTCATGCTCATGCTCATGCTCATGCTCATGCTCATGCTCATGCTCGTGCTCATGCTCATGCTCATGCTCATGCTCATGCTCATGCTCATGCTCATGCTCATGCTCATGCTCATGCTCATGCTCATGCTCATGCTCATGCTCATGCTCATGCTCATGCTCATGCTCATGCTCATGCTCATACAATACTCAAGAGATTCCAAATCAGATTTTAGGGCTCTCCGAGGAAAACCAAGTATGATAAAATGCTATACGCAACCTGCTCTATAGCGTAAGCTAGCGCATTACCCAGGTAATTACAATTTTGTGATACTCAATACTGAAAATTAAATTTTTCATATCCTCACTTCTTAAATACTGAAAAACTCCATACCCAAATACTCGATACTAAAATTTATTCCCCATAAATTTCAATCGCTACCCTAAAATCTTCTGTAGTTTCCCCTTTAAAGTGAATGATTTGTAATTTACAACCAAAACAAACGAAACGCAAAAGCAAAAGAAATGAAAAAGACAATCCAAAACTTCTGCTGATGCTTGAACAACAAGAAAACGTCCAGTGCAAACCATTAACAACCAGTCAAAGTCTTGTGGAATGGAGGGGGTTACAGGAGCTCTCTGAAGCTAAGCCAAGAATAAACGTAGAAACAACAGAGCCCACAAAAATGACTTTTCAGCCAAGAATAACAGCAGCAGCCAACTAACCAACCAACCAACCAACCATCCAACCCGGGCACAGCAAACGTTTTTCTGTGGACTCATTCAAATTTTGTCTAGCAATTCTTTTGGTTCTGGTTTTTTGCGTGGTCTTCTCCTTCAGCTCCAACCATGGCTCGACTTGCAAGCTGTTGAGGGTTTTTGACGATGACTCTTTTCTTGGCACCACGAACAGAAAAAAAAGCACAGCAAAAAACCAGTCCCCCCCGTCCATGCGTATGCGTATGCGTTGTTGTTCCAATCCCAATCACACGCTCCCCGGCACATACAAAAGCTGTTCCTGTTCTTTTCGCAGTTTCTGCTAGCGTCTCTGCTGGCGTTCTTTGCGCTATACTCTTTGCCTATTCTTTCTAGTTTCACCTTGAAAAGTTCATTCACGCCATTTGCCAAACGCAACGACAAAGTCCAGAGAGAACAGCAGCAACAACAACAAGAAGAAAAATAAAAATAAAAAAAACGTAAAAAACTTGCACAAAAATAACATAATTTATTTTGACGCAGAGAGGAGGGCCGCCTGCACGCAAAAAAATACATATGAAATTTGGGGAAGAGGGCGAGTGTGTGAGTGGAGAGAAGTTCCAACTTGGTTGGTCAACAATTATAATGCAAATATATACGCATTTTTTTTGGTTTTATTGTGCCTCTACTATTTATGGCCACTTTTTATTTCGATTTGCTAAAGTTGTTTGGGGGGTATTAGGGGGAGAATGGAGTACTTTTAGATTTTGGAAGTTTTTGTGAAACTAAAAAGGAAAACAAGAAATTTGAAAAATGAAAACAAAAAAGTTTCCCAAGAGATGCGATAGTGGGTTTTCGATACTTAGTACGCAGTACTTAGTATTGTGTGAGATTTGTTTTCTTTTTTTAAATTTGATACTCAGTGTCGAGTATTGAGTTAGTCAGTACTCGATACTCGATTCTCAGTGATCCATTCTTAGTACTCTATGCTCAGTACTGAATACTCAGTACTCAAAACTCAGTATTCTATATTCAGTATTCAGTACTCGATTCTTAGTGATCATTTCTTAGTAAAAATAAGTTTACAAAGAGATACGATACAGTGTTCTCGATACTCAGTACGCAGTACTTGGTAAAGTGTGTGAGTTTTTTTACTTTTTTAAATTCTCAGTAATTGATACTAAGTACTCAGTTCTCGATTCTCAATGATCGATTTTTATTACTTCATACTCAGTATGGAATACTCATAACGCAAAACGCAGTATTCGATAATCAGTACTCGATAATTAGTAGTCGATATTCAGAACTCGATAAAGTTTATCTAGTATCTCTTTAATGGTCTATTTTCGATACTCCGTAAGCAGTGCTTAGTATTGAGTGTGATTTTTTTTTCTTTCTTTTATCGAGTTACTCAATACTCATTATACTATTCTCAGTTATCTATTTTTAGAACTAGATATTCAGTACTCAAAACTCAGTACTCGATATTCAGTACTCGATTCTCAATGATCGATTTTTAGTACTTCATACTCAGTATGGAATAATCATAGCTCAAAACTCAGTATTCGATACTCATTACTCAGAACGCAGTATTCGATACTCAGTACTCGATACTCAGCACTTGATACTCAGAACTCTATAAAACAGGTTAACAAAATGACCAAGAGTTCCTGTTCACTGATTCCAAAACTGGTTTCGGTATAGTTCCATCAGCTCTTGTTTCCAAGATATGGCGGAAGGACGAAACTGTTGAGTTTTTGGCACTCTTTGGGCCTAAATATCTGGATTTATGAGCTTTTTTCGACAGAGCAAATAACAATATATCTTTAAAAAATCAAAGGCGCTATATAAGTACAGCAAAAAGTGTACTAATTCGCCTCTAAAGTCAGACTACTCTCGACTTATGGCATTTTTTTAAAATAAAACTTTCCGCTTAAACTAGCGCGGTTATTGGATTAATATTTTAGCTATTTGGTCATATAGGCAAACCTATGAACTAATTATGTGATTTTTATGGCATCTAAATAAGTTTATTAGGCAAAGATACAGCCTGTTGAAGACGACATACATATTATATTTGACTTTATGGGAGGAAAACTAGATTCCCACTGAAAATTTGTATGGGAACTATGAAAATTCTTCCTGCTTCGACATAGAATTTATTATCTACATGTAAACATATAACAATTTATGCTGTATCAAGTAGCCTCTTCACAGTTTCTATACAGATTTAGGGCCGATTTCTCTTCTTCCAGATAGCTGCTATGTGTCAGATAAGCTGTCAATTTACTCTGCTATTTGTAAGTTTATGTGACATATAGCTCTATGTAGAAGAGGAGAAATCGGAGTGACAATCTAGTTTTCCTCCCATAAATTTAAATATGTATTTTTCTATTAAACAGGCTACAATACTTTCTCCCATTTAGGAAAACTCATGGCAATTTGTTGAACATAATGTTTGCAAAGTGTTCTTTAGAATGTTCTTACTTTTATTAAGTACAATAACTATAAATGGTATATTATGTTCAACAGATTGCCATAAGTTTTCCCAAATGGGAGAAAATATTGTAACAAATTTGAGTGAAAAACTCGTACTTATTTAGCTATAAGTTTACCATTTTAGTAGCTACATAAATAACACAAAAACCGAAATTAGAAATTACAATGGACTTTAGCTTCAATCAAAATAAAAAATAGCTTTAAGGCCTGTATCTAGTACTTCTGAAAATTCCTGCCAGGAATTTGCTAGTTATTTCTTGTGTGTATGGAACATAACTAAAGCAGGGTGACCATGCACATAAAAGGAGCAAGGTCACTCTGATTAATCAGCTGTTAATTATGAGTAGGTGCTACTTTAAACTATACTAGAGGATGATAGGCCGATATCTGAGCATGACACTTTGCCGGGATGGCGCAAAACATTAATGCAGCATGTTGTTATCTGCACAACTTTAAAATGCTATCATCTCCAAAGTAGTATGACTTCTCGGTAGGTCACCAATTAAATGAAGTCTTTCATGGTCGGATAGAAGATTACCTAAACACATTCGCATTAATATTAAGGATTTTTTGAACTCAGTGGCCGGATCAGTACCTTGTCTTTGATTGATGGGCAAACCGTTGGAACATAGCAAAGAGTCGACACCCTATGAGACTCGGATAATTTGCTCGAGTTCGACTCATAGTATCAAGATTCCCATATAAGATACCGCGGTTAAATAACTTGGCGTGTCTCTGGACCACCTCTTGACTCGGACTGCAGCTACGATTGCAGCTAAGGCGTAGTAGCTCAAGCCTCGAAGCGGTGTTTCGTTGCGCTCCAAAATCCTTGATCATCATGTCTTAGGGGACCAGGGGATCCCGGTATGGGGTACGGCGTGCTCCACTATCCTCAATATTCTAGAGTCTTTTATGCGAGGTCCCTGGTATGTGAGGCATACAACTAAATATTGAGATTTGGACGCTTTGCCATTAAGAGCCCAAATCTATGTGTATGCACACCAGCAGGTATAATGACCGACTGTTGGCCCAATCCCATAGAATTGTCTCCGATTTGGCGACAAACATCCTATCGGCCTTTGTGTCCATGGAGGGCATCCATCGGGCCGCCTCAGCAATTTGACATAAGTGTCCCTTTGGCACCATCCCCTACCAATCTTTGCACGCTGCTGGAACCCCAGCGAGATGCCAGCTCATAACAAAATCAAAAAAGCATTCCCCCAAATTTTCGCTCATCCAAAATAATTGTAAACAATATATTCCTGAGCTATGTATCAGCTGTTCTCTCGATCCACACGCGCTTTCGATAGGCCAACTATCGATAAGAAACTGTGGGTTTCGTTCATGTTGCTGGATACACTAGCAACGAAAAGGTTAACTAAAAATTCCTGGCACAGTTTTTATACTCTGTACCGAAAGTACATAGAGTATATTAAGTTTGTGCAAAAGTATGTAACAGGGAGAAGGAATCGTTTCCGACCCTATAAAGTATATATATTCTTGATCAGCATCAACAGCCGATTCGATATAGCCATGTCCGTCTGTCTGTCTGTCCGTCTGTCTGTCTGTCCGTCCGTCCGTCCGTCCGTCCGTCCGTCCGTCCGTATGAACGAAGAGATCTCAGAGATGGTAAGAGATAGAGGTTTGACATGTATGGGACATATATTTCTTATACTTGCAGGCAGATCAAGTTTATTTTAAATTTTTGCCACGCCCCCTCCCGCCCCCGCAATTTGGAAAAAACTTCATATCTCCTACAGTTTTGGAGATAGATCGTTTGTTCCTTCTAGAGATACCTTGTAAACAAAATTATTTATCGATTTGCTGAAGGAATGATAAAGATCGGATGAACCATACTCAAGTTATGGGCAAAAAACGGCCAGTTAACACCACCCACCACCCCACCAACAACCACAGCAACACAGGCAATCTTAGTGCGAGAGAGAAAGAGAGAGAGAGAGAGAGAGAGAGAGAAACTAAGAGAGCGCACCGCGTTGTGCGCGGGGTGTTAACTGGCCGTTTGACTCCTGAGCAAATGCGAGTGTAAGGGTACAGAGTATGTTATAGTCGGGCTTGACCGACTTTCTTTCTTGTTTTTCATATGAAGTTTGCTAGGAATATTTAGTTTCCGCGGTGCTGGATATCGGGTGGCTTTAATTGAAGATTACATTTTTAGAATTTATTAAAGGTTAACATTTTCTCTGAAAAAATTAAGATTTTAACTTTGATCGCTTATTTCACGGATATGGCCGATCTTAAGAAGGTAAAACATGTTTTGTATGAAGCGTTGATGTACTGAGTACCGCTTAAAGTGGTAAGCAGACCAAGTCTTGCGTGTATATCGACCACATAATTCAAAATATCGACAGATAAGTAAAATTCACATTTAACGCTATATCTTGGAATCTGAAGATGATGTGATAAAACTGATGACAGATTTGGAATCAGGACAACCCAGATAGTATGAAAAAATTGGAAACATTGATGGAGGTCGAAAAAAGTTGGATTTTGTTGCTTTCTGTAATCAGTACTCGATACTAACTTTACAAACTGCTGACTTTAAAAGACAAGCGCGTACCCAAAAAAAACAAAATTTTTCTAGTTTTAATTCCCTGTCGAACCTTCCTAGAAGAGCTTCGCTCTAAAATTGAAATAATTATCAATTTAAAAAAAATATATCTGTAATTAAAATAAAACGAAAATCTATACCCAGATACAAACTGGTTTGGAAACGGGCTTAAGCCAGGAAAATATTTAACTTCAGAACCGGTGAACCAGTTCAAAAATATGAAAATAAAGAGCCTTCAACTTCAAATCTGTTTAAATATTATGTACTGTAAGTAGGTATGTAAACATAGCCAACTAATTTACATTCCCCACCAATTTAATTGCCCCCAATTACCCCAATTTAGGGTTATCTGTAAATGTCTCTTTAATATGTATATTTTTAATATATGTCAAAACAATAATTTAGATAAAAATAAACCGCAGATGACATTCATTTCATACATAATACAAAAACAAATACTACCTACCCAGACCCAAATCGACACACGACACTTTGTCAGAGTGTCAGGCCAGGCCAGACTAGACATAATTATTATCATAGATTATGTAGAATAGACCACACGCTCTGCTCGCCAGACCTCGAAAACAACAAAAACAAAAAGTGCGTTTGCCCAACTTGTTGAATTTGTCAGTCAAAATAGAACGCACGATCGGGTAGATAAGATTCGAAGAAAGCTTTTGAGTTTGTTTTTTTTGCCAAAACGCACAAAATGAAAAATAGTAGAAATAGTAGAAACATGAGGCAAAGCTTTTGCAAACACATGTGTATTTGATCGACTCCTCTCCCATTTCTAATCTATGGGGGGGTTCAGTGTGTGTGTGTGCGATAGTTTTATTTTTTTAAATTTTTTTTAATGGCACATACCTTGAACTTCACCGAATTTTTGCCATTTGTTTTGATGTAGTTTTTCTTTTTGCAAATCTATTTTGCGAATGTTTGTTAGTTTTTTTTTTTATTATAGTGTGTGTGGGGGTGTGCGAAACTGTTATTGATGTTTGTTTTCTATTGAGTCTGGACAGTCTAATCAGTTTTTGATGCTGAGGGAAATAGTTTTATTGTTGATTTGATTTTGAGTTGAGTCATAATAGGGATTTGATAGATTATAGCTTCTTACGGGGGTGGTTCAATAAGTATGCCAATTTTAGACTATTAACAATTGGTTGTTGACAGTTACTAAGCTAGACTGACCTTGACCCCATTTGATTGATATCTTAAACCATTTTAGCGCAAAGTTTTACTCATAACCTGAATAAGTTCATGAACTGTTAATCTTCGTCTAAATTGCAAAATTCAGTAAATAGCCTTAAACAATATCAAAAATATAATCAACTAATTGTTCCATTATTATTCACAAACACAATTCGTCCGAATTCGTATACCTATAAAAGTGCAATTTGATATTTCATTTAGTACATGACTAAATCATGAAGACTGCACTCCTATTCCTATTACTATTTAACCTGTTGTGGCCCGTAAGTAAGCATATAGAAAACATTTACTTTACTTTACTTTATTATTCTTTAGTTACAAGGCACAATCAAGTTTAATAGTTTAAAATGTGAAGTACTTGAATCAACACGAGCGGCCTTAAAAGAATGCCGTATTAAAGCAGTGAATCGTCAATATAATACTTTGTCTATACGAGTGCTTCTCAAGGAGAATGTAACACAGGTAATTCTGCATTCAAATTTAATCTTCATTTTATTGTTCAATATTTAATTTCCCTTTCAAAGCTCGTGGTAAATTTCAAATTCACAAGACGAGAACGTGGTGGCTGGCATCCATTTCTGTACGATATTACCTTAAACATTTGTGAATTCTTTGGCAAGGCTCATAAACATATTGTAGCAAAGGTATTTTTTTTGTTTATCAAGGATTTTACCAATGTAAATCATACGTGTCCTTATTTAGTGAGTACCAAAATGGTAGGACTATAAATGATATGGCATATATTAAGCTCTTCACATCTTTTCAGGCAAACAACGAGGTGCAAATCATAAAATGGAAATTAGATGAGGCCGGTATTATAGGTAAATTTCCCATCGATAGAGGAGAATATGGCTTGCAAACTACATTTTATCATAATAAGGTGGCTACAGTGAGCGTTAATGGATCTGCAATGTATATTCCATGAATATAATAAAATGATCAGAAATCAGAAATAATAATACCAACGACCAGAAATTTAAGCCAAAAGTCTCAATTTTATTTTGTGATTTTGGTTAAAATGAGTATAGGATATGGCTATCTTATCTCAACTTTATAAAAATAATAATGGCAGCCGTTCTAAGTTAACTTTTGTTACTAAGATTGCAATAAAAACAATGTGTAAAATAGCTTTCATACCCAAGGGTGCGAGCACACAGGCCGCTGAAAGATGAACTGCACGCACCAAAGTGTTTTTTTTTTCTGCCGTTTGTTGGCATAAACTCTAGTTGTTAAGATATTGACCCCAAATTTGGTTTGTAAGCGTTTTTTTAACCCCAAAGACGACTTGCAAGACTTCACTCAATTTAGACCAATATTTTATAAAGCTGCGATATAACCGGTCTGGCAGATTTGCTCCAACCTTGTTGTTTCATATGCTACTGAACTGAAATTTGGTTTGCACTCGTATTTTTAGCTTCTTATATGACTTACAAAATTGGGTTCGATTTGGACCATTACTTCATATAGCTCCCATATAGCCGATCTGGCCGATTTGAGATAATTTTGTTGGTTTTAACGCTATTGAACTGAATTTTAGTTTGAACATGTATTTTAAAATTCTTAAGCGACTTATTGAACTTTGTTCAATTCGGCACACTATTTCATATAGCTGTCATATAACCGATCTGGCCGATTTGCACCAACTGAACTGAAATTCGGTTTGAACACGTATTTTAAGCTATTTTAGCGACTTATCGAAAATGGTTCGATTCGGCATCTCTTTCCATACTCTTGCCATATAACTGATCTTTCCGATTTGCTCCAACTTTGTGGTATTTAACGCTATTGAGCTGAAATTCGGCTTGTACTTTTATTTTTAGCTCTAAATACGATTTAAAAAACTTTTTTGTGTTTGACGCTACCAACCAAAAAATTTTTTTTATCTCTTTCTAATGTAATCTATTCAACTTAAGCACGAATTCAGCTGCAATAAAGCCGATTTTCTCGAAAAGTCGCACATTGTAGCAAGAAGTGTTAGTTACTCATAAATCTGCACACTTTCGTTAACAACTTTGCATTTAAAACCTAGTGCAGCGTTGTGCCATGCTTAACTATTATTCGACAAAAGACAGCTACACTGGTTAGGGTCAACCTAAAATTACACATTAACAACACGCTGCACAATTGGACGATCGAAAACAAAAATGACAAACGCGTTATCAACTTATAATCTTGAATATCTGGACTAAAAATTTGCATTTTTGCAATTTTTATTTTGCTTTTAACTTTTTAAGCAGACGCACTAAAAGTTGAAAAATATTTGCTGCCAAATTCAACAAAAAACCCGTGGCACTCAAACAGCTGACTTCAACAGCCCGTCAACAAAACAGTGTTGCCACAAAGTTTGAATATGTTTTGTTTTTTATCTAATAGGAGTAAGTAAATATTAAAAACCAGTTAATATTTGAAATCTGAAATAAAATTTTTTTTGGGGTTTATGCCAAAAAAAGAGTAAAAAAAAATTTACTTCAAAAATTGAAAATCTTACTAACACTGGTTGCAAATTCATAATATATATTCAGACCTGTTCCGAATACCGAAAACGAAATATTTGATGTTCCGAATTCCGTGAAAACGGCAGGATTGGTCGTTTTAAAAAGATGTCTTTATTTTAGCTTTATATACCCTTGTAGAGGGTATATTAAAATTGTCCAGATGTTGCATCTCCGACCACATAAAGTATATAAATTCTTGATCAGCATAACGAGCTGAGTTGATATACCCATGTCCTGTTTCTATGCTATCTCTATTGTCAGTTTTACAGCTATCTTAACCAAACTTTGCACGAAGTCTTTTGGTACAAATACGCCGCACATTTGTTGGAGCCGGCAAAGCTGCCATAGGAACGATCGGTCAAAAAAGTAATTTTACTGCACAGAAAAAAAAAAGATAAAAAATTGTATGTTTATATAAGAATATCATTCTGATCCAAAATAATATCATTTACTTAAATTGATATTAAATTGTTTCAGAGTGATATTAAAAATGTAATAATGATATGTTAAAAAATATCGATTTGAAATTTTTAACATATCAATTTGATATATTTTCATATCGGAGTAAAACTAATATGAAAAAATATCAATTTTTTTCTCGGTGTGAGAAAAACTTTTTTGTCTTCAGCAAAAGCGTCCCCAAATTTCATATTTATAAGTTTTCTATACTTTTACATAATTCCACCAAGTTTTATGAAAATCGGACAACTATATAGTATAGCTGTCATACAAAAGACAGGTCTGAAAACAAGGCTTAGTAGGAAAAACTTATTTATTTTCAATGCTATCGCTCCCAAACTTAGTTCTGATCAATATTATCTGCTACCACACAACTCTGCTAAGTTTGATCCAAATCGGATGACTATATAATATAGCTGCCATAGGAACGATCGGTCGAAAAAGTAGTTCTAGTGAGAAAATCTTTTTTGTTTTCAATGGTAGCGTCTTTATACTTTCGAGTTATGAATATTATCAGTTTCTACACAATTTTGGGGAGCTTGGTCAAAATCTGATGAACATATCGTATAGCTGTCATATATCAAACTGGCAAGCAAATGGTCAAAATGAACAAAATCATAACCTATGCAACTTGAACCTGCTAAAAAGTTATATGATTGATAATCCAAAACTGTCACATTGTAATAAAATCGGGGGGCACGACGGAGCTTTTAAAGAATAAACTAAAAATAGTTTTATTAAAAAACCACAAAACCCCGGTTTGATTGCATTTGGGCAATTCAAACAATTGGCGCCTGTGTTAAATGCGGGGAGAGAATTTCCCCCACTAACAACAGAAGGGCCGAAACTTTGTCAAAAGATGTAATTGAGCTATTAGAGTCGCCAAATAAACTGCACTAACATTTCCCCAGACATAGACAGCGACTCTGATGCTGAAGTGGACAGTGATTCCGATTGCTATTGAACTACATGTTGAGCTAGTTGAAATTTAAATAGTAATTAATCAAGGACATACAAAATAGTTTGTAAGTGCTCTTTTGTGAGACATTTGTTTCTAAGCCAAAAAAAAAAAAAAATATGAATACAGGATTTATATACTATTTATAATTTAATGACTTTAAAATATAAATACACATTATAAAAATTACCTAAAATTTAAATATAAACGGTTTCAATTTAGGTAACAGAAATGCATGATTTAAAAAAAATGATTAACAGCAATTTAAGGCCCCTTTCTGGTCTTCTGGCCACCATTTTTACAAATTTAATTTTTTATTTTCATGATTCTGCTGCGGGCCAAAAAGGCCCGCCAACCAATTCCCGCCTTCCATTTTGCTTTCTGATAATACTGACTCCTGGAAAGTTGCGAACCATCAACACACCTTTATTTAGAAGACCCTACTTTGGAGGTCGAGAACTTTTTAAACAGCCCTCGTATTGACCAGTTTTTAATTTTGTATTTTTTGTAATGAATGAACCAAATACAAAAAACAGAATTACAAAATCTGTTCCCGATATTTTTCCATTAGTTTTAAAAAACCACATAAAATTCAGCCGCCTACACCAGAAGAGGGCCTTTATTTAATGCGGTAAGGGTGGGCGTGCCCAATCATTATACACTTGATGTCTATCAAATGTGCCAAATAGCAAATGTCTAACTACATTTTGGATCCCTGAATTAGAAAAAAAGTCTTCACTTTTCATTTGCCGCCAAAAAGTATGCAACATTTACATCAGCAAACTGATTGATTGTTCAGCCGTTCACCCCTAAAAAAAACTACTCATTTCATATAAGGTCAGATAATAAAACTTTTAAATTGCATAGATTAAAATGAAACTTTTGCTTGACCAACAAAAATGTTAATGTAAATATTTCACCCACTTTTTGAACTGGGTTGAACTTTTTTTTTTTCGCACACAAAAATAAAAAGGGTTTCGACCTGAATTTGCTTATCGCACACGCATCTCAATGACTTAAATATCTCATTTAACGCCAGGACGGGTACAAAAGTTCATGGATGGGTAATGGTTAGCTGCACTTGTGGACCACAAACGAAAACATATAATAAATTTCAACATGTTTATCCCTGGCTGCTTAACTCACACGCTGTTTGTTCCTACATATAAGTATATCCCTTTTTGGCTGTGTCCCAGTTGTCGGGGTTGTGTTGTGTTTTTGGTGCCCGCAGCGCTTAAAGTGTGTCAAAAACTTTTTTCGGCTATTACTTTCACTACTTAGAGTAGAGAATGAAGGAGTGTTGATTGGAGTAGTGTAACTGGAACTGTATGTAGTTAAGGGTGGATTTTTGGACGTGTAAACTGTGTACGTGTGTGTGTGTGTGTGGGTGTAATGCGACAAATTAACCATGTAGGTAATTAATATGTCAATTTGGCTAACAATTTGTTGTAGAAAATTTGTCATAAATGTGGGTCATGTTGTGCGAATTGTGGCTTTAATGAGATTTCAATTGAATTCAACAGAAACCTTCAGTTTAACTAAACTGCGCCATATTTTTCTTTTCCACAAAACAATTTTCATCTTGTCGTTGCCTACGTTTTAGAAATTTGAGAAAATTAGGTTATGTTTTCTTTTTCCTTTCCTTTCCCTCCCCCCCAACACCTGAGCAGTTGCTGGGGGGGTTGGTAATTAAATACTGCCTGCTGCTGGACCACACAATAACCAGGTTGAGAAGAAGAAGTAGAAGTAGAAAGCAGTACCTAATCAGCAATCCCAGCACCAGCAGCAACGAATCTGAGCCGAGGGTGAAAATTATGCAAATGCCAAGCGAAAAAATGGAAGATTGTTTTTCATGGCTGCATTTAAAATATGCTTCAGTTTAATTAAAATTTTTGTTTTAAATGCATTTACCCAGCTAAAAATATATCTAGTACGCTTTTCACACTGATTTCAATAATTTAAATTTTCAATTTACTTAAAGAGCTAACCCTTTTTGGTCCCTTAGCTCACTTTACTTTGCTTTGCTTTGGTTTCTATGACAATTTTTGGAAATCTTTTTAGTGCCTCTGGAATCCATTAGGGATGATGCTTTAGTTAAGTTTGAGTTTGTTGTGGCTAATTAAGTGCTGGCTGAAGCTTTTTACTCAAAAGCCATTTTTATGTGGGTTTCTTCGCATAACTTGGAGAAATATTTTTGATTTATTAAAACAAATTTAGGTACATTTTCAAGTAGCGGCTAAAGCTTTACCTCCAACTCTGCCGTACTCATGATTTATTTGAAAACATTTTGGCCGTTGTTCATTTCATGTCCGTGTGACCATTAAATTAATTGCAATTTATCGATTTTCAAATTGCAATCTCAACGGGCCATAAAAAATATTGCCAGCCTACCAGCCGGACTGGCTTACCCCCACCCCCACTTCATCCCACTTATCAACACAAATATGCCGCAGCCTGATAAAGGGGAACAAGCCTAAGCTCTATGTGGGTCTGTGCCTGCGGCTTTCATAGGTTGCAGCCATCGTATACGCAGCAAAAGTTCAAAATTCGCGGCCTCTGGTGTATAGAATATAAATTTTTTTTTTGCCAAAACAGCAGAGACCTGACATTGCGTATACGTAATATGACGATGGGTATATAGATTAAATGCAAGAAAAAAGAATGAGAAAGGAAGGGAAAGGGGAAATTCTGAATGTAGCAAAACTGATACTCTCTAGGTATATTCACCTTAACTTACTGAGTTGCTTTAGAATTAACCAATCTCCAATTGGTTTAAGTAAAAAAGACCCGATCCAAAACCCATGTTAAAGGAGGTCAAAAACTTGTGCTTAAGCATTCTTTACACTTGTCATAAATATATCCCTAAAAAGTAGGTCGTCAAATTTCTCCAAATATTAAGAAACTCTTATCACTTAGGAACCTGTTCTATTTCATCAAAAATGACTAAATTTCTAAATATTTAGAGATAATTGAAATAGCAAGTTAACACTACCGTCAGAGAGTCTCTTTAGGCAAATCGCGCGTGACGAACGAAACATTCGTACTCGTTTTCGGATTAAAATATATACATTTTTTGGTCTTTCAAAAGACCAAACTTATATGTACATTGTGATTAGTGAGATTTAAGTAAACTTTCTAATGGCATAAAACATAATTTAATAATAGGTATTTGTTGCGAAATAATTGATCACAGAATTTCGTGACGCACGCTACAAAAAAATTGAAGTATCTTTGAAAGTTGAAGTGTGTTTTCGTAATTTTTAGCGAATGTTGCATATTAAATCATACAATGTCTAAATACCTATAAAAAATATGAATATAAGAGAAATCGAAAAAACCTTATTGGCAGCTAACATATTTTGTCGTTTTTTATCAAAAGCTCTGAATACTTTGTGACGCAAGTTAAATTTTTTCCATAATTTTATTTAAGTGTTTTATGTTATAATTTAAATCAAAACTTACAATATATTGTAATCATAGTTTCTTATGGTATTTTATCCATTCAGAAGGCACTTTTACACTCCTATAAGCACTTTTATCAAAAATAAGCAAAATTAATGTCAAAATGGAAAAATTGAGCCAACCTAAAAACCGAATATTTTCAAATGGATGATGAATAAATGTAAGATTGGGTTACATTAGTTCAAAATAATTGTTTCCCTATGAAAATATGAGAAAACATAGTGTTTTTTATCACTTTTAATTGTTGGTTCTTGGTCCCTTGGCCCTTATGTCAAGTGTAAAGGCAGCTTTAGAAACGCTTTCTTCTGTCTGTTACAAAAATTGGGACAAAGTTTCAGTAACTTCAACTAAAAATCAAAAATCTCATTCGAAATGGAATTTCTAGCCTGTGATTGACAAATACCAAATCACGCTGTAGCTTGATATTGAAAACGAGAAGGCCAATCTAACGTCGTCTGGGCCGAAGTTTTTATACCCTTGCAAATGAAAATGCCACAGTTTAAGAACGCTTGCATAAAAAAAAAATTTTTCTAACTAAACTCCATTTTCCGACAGAGAAACATCTGATTTCGACCAAATTTCGCGAATCTTTTTAAAAACATTTCAAATTAACAAATGCCGTGTTTAAGAATGATAAAATTGAAAACCAAAAAGTTTTTCTCACTAAGACTCATTTTCGACCGATCGGTCCTATGGCAACCATAAGATATAGTCACCCGATGTCGATCAACTTTTTCAAATTAGTTTGAAAGCGTTTAATATTAATAATCACGGACCTTAAGACCGATTTACTTAAAAACAAAAAAGTTTTTATACCCTTGCAAAGGGTATTATAATTTTGCCCAGAAGTTTGCAACGCATAGAAATATTCATTTCCGACCCCATAAACCATATATATTCTTGATCAGGGCGACGAGCTGAGTCGATTGAGCTTTGTCCGTCCGTCTGTCTGTCCGTCTGTCTGTCCGTCTGTCTGTCCGTCTGTCTGTCCGTCTGTTTCTACGCAAACTAGTCTTTCAGTTTTAAAGCTATCAAGCTGAAATTTCGCACAGAGTCTTCTTTTTACTGCACGCTGCTAATATGTCGGAACCAACCGGACCGGATGACCATATCTTATAGCTGTCATAGGAACCATCGGTCAAAAAACGGGTCTTAGTGAGAAAAACTTTTTTGTTTTCAATGTTAGCGGCCTTAAACTCGGCCATTATTAATATTATTTGCTTTCAAACAGATTTGCAAATTTTGGTCAAGATCGGATGACCATATCTTATAGCTGTCATAGGAACCATCGGTCGGAAAATGGGTCTTAGTAAAAAAAACTTTTTTGTTTTCAATGCTAGCGTCATAAAAATCGGCCATAATTAATATTATATGTTTTCAAACAGATTTGCAAACTTTGGTCAAAGTCGGATGACTATAACATATAGCTGCCATAGGACCGACCGGTCGGAAAATGGGTCTTAGTGAAAAAAACTTTTTTGTTTTCAAGTAAATCGTTCTTAAAGTCAGTGATTCTTAATAATAAAAGCTTTCAAACTAATTTGAAAAAGTTGATCGACATCGGGTGACTATATCTTATGGTTGCCTATAGGACCGATCGGTCGGAAAATTATTTTTAGTGAGAAAAATCTTTCCTGTTTTAAATTGTATCTTTCCTAAACTCCGCGATTGTTAATTTGATATGTTTTCAAAAAGATTCGCGAAATTTGGTCGAAAGCAGATGTTTATCTGTCGGAAAATGGGGTGTAGTTAAAATTTTTTTAGATTTTTATGTAAGCGTTCTTAAACTCTGACATTTCAAATACAGCATTTGCAAGGGTATAAAAACTTCGGCAAAGACGAAGTTAGCTTGGCCTTCTCGTTTTTATTACTTTTAATTGTTGGTTCTTTGTCCCTTGACCCATATGTCAAGTGTAAAGGCAGCTTTAGAGACGCTTTCTTCTGTCTGTTACAAAAATTGGGACAAAGTTTCAGTAACTTCAACTAAAAATTAAAAATCTCATTCGAAATGGAATTTCTAGCTTGTGATTGACAAATACCAAATCACGCTGTAACTTGATATTGAAAATAAAGCTGTATTTACACTACCTGATGTCTAAGCTGAGTTTACGTCTGAGCTGCTGTCAGCCCATGTCAGTGCCGTAGTTAGCTTTTTGCAATGGCTGAGGGATGAAGTCTAAATTTAAGAAATTTTTTTTGTGTTTTGAAAAATTTGAATTTTTGTTATCTAACTAATTTAATTAGGTTAGGTTGCGATGGCTGAGAACGACAAGTCGTTCTTCCACTTAGGCCACTTTGGGCCCATTGCGATGCCATGTTTATTCCCTGTTAACCCTTTTTAAGACTGAGGGGGGTCCCGGTACTGAACCATTGTGTGGACAGAATAAATTTTATTAGAGCTGGGATCTCTATCCCGGGTCTCTCCGAGAGGTTGAGTAGAAGCGGTTGACCAAGTGTCCTAAGTCTCCTTCCACTTACAGCGGGGCAGTGGCAGAGAAGGTGTTGTACTGTTTCCTACTCTTCTTCATATCTGCAACTTCTACAGAAGTCATGGTACGTGACGCCTAGGCGTGCTGCATGTCTGCCAATGTGTTCCCTTCTGTGACGTAAAAGTGTGTTTGTACGTTTAAGGTTGAATGTAGGCCACGTAAGTCTCGTTACAGTACAGGAGGAAAGGTTTTTCCAGTGATCCGTAGCGAGATGGAGTGTTTCAGCTTTTGTGTGAAGCTTATATGTTGCTATAGGCAACATATCAAAATGAAGTCAAGCTTCTTAGATTTTTTGTCCTCCGTTCATGTACGATTTCGATCCCTGTAATTGTGATTTTTAAACTCAACTGGCCAGTGTAAACTGGCGTCTGAGTAGGCATCAGACTGCTCAGCTGAGCGATCAGGTGAAATAGAACCGGTTATGGCAGAACGTAAGGCAACAACAACTTCATATGTGTTCTTTCTACTCTTTCTTTTCGAGCGAAGGTTTTGCTGTTGGCTCCGTATAGCCGTCACGCCGCGAAGGAAGACACGAGCACGCACACACACAAACAAAAATCGGATTTCCCTTTCAATTTCTTGTAGTTGTTCCCAGCAAACATTTTTTATCGCAGAACATACGAATGCGATTCTTCCAGTATGTATCGCCTTACTCTAGCGATATCGCATTGTAATCGCATTCTCATCTCCCTTTGGGAAGAAGTGTGCTACTCTGCGACACTTCTAGGTGGAAAGAAAGCGTTTCTTCTGGGAGATAAAAAAACGTCTTTTCTCAGGGATAAGAAAGCGTTTCTTTCTGGGGATCAGAAAAAAAGAGGAAAACTTACTTCGGCTCGACCGAAGTTTATATACCCTTGTAGCTTGATGGAGCCACTACTTTGAGCATTTGCTTCCCAGTTTGTTATATGGCAGCTATACGATATATTCATCCGATTTTGACCGAACTCCCCAAAATTGTGTGGAAACTGATAATGTTTAAAACTGGAAAACTGGAATAATGTTCACTAGAACTACTTTTTCGACCGATCGTTCCTATGGCAGCTATATGCTATAGTCATCCGATTTGGATTACACTTGTCATTGTGTGGTATCATATAATATTGATCAGTAGTAAGTTTCGGAGCGATAGCAATAAAAACAAAAAAGATTTTCCTACTAAGACTTTTTTTCAGACATATCTTTTGTATGGCAGCTATACTATATAGTTGTCCGATTTTCATAAAACTTGGTGGAATTATGTAAAACTTAGAAATACGAGGATTGGGTATGTTTGCGTTGAAGACAAAAAAGTTTTTCTCACTAAAACTACATTTTCGACCAATGGTTCCTATGGCAGCTATATGATATAGTCATCCGATCCGTCCGATTTCGACAAATGTGCAGCGTATTTGTACCAAAAGGCTTTGTGCAAAGTTTGGTTAAGATAGCTTTAAAGCTGACGGAGGAGATAGCATAGAAACAGACGGACAGACAGACGGACATGGCTATATCAACTCAGCTCGTCATGCTGATCAAGAATATATATACTTTATGTGGTCGGAGATGCTTTTTTGGAACGACGCCTTAGACGGCTGCGCCACGTCGCGCGTGTAAAGCAACGCATCTAATTACTTGTATTGAATAAGATGTACTTGTATTGAAAACATACACCAATTTTTGCTTGCTTGTAATTCTCAAGAACGAATTCCTTACTCTGCCCATATAAATAGTGAAATTGAATTTGCGACAAGAATCGCATTCATGTCTTGAAGACGATTTTTTAGCGATATATCGCTAATTTACCGATTGGATGAAAAAAAAAGCGATACCACAGATCGCTTATTTAGCCCTTGTATGTTAAGAATGCGATACCCTTATGATTATGTATTTTGTTTGTGTAAATCGCCACATTATCGGCAAACTCTCCCCTCAAACTATCGCCAAATTCTCTTTTTGACGAGAGAGATAAGAAACACGACCAAATGTTTGCAGGGTTGTCGCTTAAAATATATTTTCTACATTTGTGTTGGTATTCACGCGCGCGTAAGCTGATTCTGGCCACCTCTGGTTTAGATTAGTATGACCCAACTAAATAAGAATTTATGTGTATGATTGTTAAAACTGTTTTGTTTTAGTACAATTACTAACGTCACAGTGTTTATAGGAACCAAATGATTATAATGAACACATAATATCGTAACTGACTCAACTGAGCCACTTACTGAGTTGCTTAGCTGAGTTTTCTGTCAATCAATACTCAGTTAAGAAATCAGGTCGTGTAAATACAGTTCAAAATGAACAGATATCTACAGCCACACTCGAAATGTCGGTATCAATATCATACAGACATGTTCCTAATTCTAGTTCCACTTACATTTTTCGAAAGAGAAATTGATTCTTGTACTCGCAACCCCAAAATGAGAAAGTTTATCGTTTTAAAAATTAATGTTTGTTAGTTGGTGGAAATGGTTGCCAGGATATACAGTCTTACAGTTGTAAATAAATTGCATTTTCCTCAATTCTGTGATCAAGTTTGAACTGTTCCTGTATTTTAATTAGTCAAAAAATAATTTTAAAATAATTTTTTCCATTTTCTGTTTTCGATCGTTTTGAGAACTGGAAAACGAAACCGAAGCGGAATAGTCCAATTTAGAACGTATTAAAAATGGTATATCTTTGCTAAAGAAAAATAGTAGAATATTTTGGGACAGCTTATATTAAAGTTTAGAAATAAGACTTAACGATACCCAGCGGCGCAGAGCTCAACGTGTTCTGCCGAAAGTATGCATTACGCCTGACGAAAAAGTAATGCAATACAACCGCTGCTTTTCGTTAGAGAGATAGTAATCGGAAACAAACTGAAACAACACACACGAGCCGATGACTATTTCGTTCGCTTATGTGCTTTCCCCCCTCATCCATAAGCGTTTTTTGACATTTCTTCTATTTTGTAAATTTGTATTTGTATACAGAACAAATGTGTAAGTGTAACAGTGACTTGACACACTTGACATAGTTGTTAGTTAATTTTAGTGTACATACATATAATTGTCGGGAAAACAAACTCGCAAAGTTTAAAACTCAATTGGCAAAAGTGATGGAGGCTCAAAACACGATGATGCAGAGTCAACCACAAATTGAAAAATGCCAAATTGATATATTTGCCATCCTTATAAAGCTGACGAAAAAGAACAGGCCCCTGATAACGACGTATTTCCCATTTGTAGTCTGGACAATTTAACGCTTTCTAAAAACATGCATTTTATTTATCAAGGAATAACAAATAAAATCATTTAAAATAAACTAATATTATATAAAAACCACTGCATACTATATCGTTACCCACTCAAATAGGCTGTAATGCACGTGCATTACCAACACATATACTTCTCTATCAATAGTACATTACATAGTAAAACAAGTACTTTACCCACCCGTATACTTTTCCATCTTTAGTAAATTGAATCGTATTACAAGTGCTTTACGACTGAGTATACGATTCCTAAATTGTGTGTTGAATTGTAAACGGACTGCGAACATTCTGCATTACAATTAAAAAAAAAATACACATTCGTAATGGAAATCCGATGGCAGTTCGGATCTGGCATACTTGTTTTATTACTAGTAATGCAGGCTGTGCGCACCCCGTTTACAAAGTGGCCATGCAGATTGTATACGATTATTTCCTTCATACTGAAGGCAAAGTAATCTAGTAGTAATCGATTTTGTAATGGCTATTTGCGCCGCTGGGTAATGTCAAAGAGAGAGGGTTAAAATATGCATTTTTAGCAACTTTAACTACAATAAATCTAGAATAAAGATTTGGATTCAATGCATGTATCTTCGGACCAAGCGTTCTGGAAAACTGCAGGTTTAGATAGACGTGTATAAAATTTGGAAAATACACAACGAAATTCTGTTGGCTCAATTAACTTTTATGTCAACTCCTTACGTTAACTTATAGGGTATATACGAGTCTCACATGCCACTTGTTTCATTGGTTTTTACTGTATTTTTTGTTTTTTTTTTCGTTTTTTGCTTGGTGTCAGCCAGCAATAATGAAAAATATATGTGAGCACCATTAAAATACATCAGATAGGCATAGATCACACGGCCAGTTGGAGCATTGGGGTAGCCTCCTGCTGGTCTGGTCATTTGCTTGCCACACATGCATTGACATTTGTTGGGGAGTTGAAGCTGCTGCTGCTGCTTCTCCTGCTGCTCCCGCTGTAGCAGCGTTATCTTTGCTGTCACAGCAACGTCAGGCGGCGGTGTCGTCGTCTGTCCAATGCGTGTGTGCGTCCCTGTGGCAATCTCATTTTTTTTTTTTTGGTTTCTTTTTATGGGGTTGGGGGGAGGGGAGAAGGATGCGTGTGTTTATGTGGTTTGGGTGGGCGTGCCCTTATGCAGGTTTGAGTGAATGGCTCGTTAGTTAAATGTGAGAAGACTTCTATGTAACTTTAATGAGGTGTTGCGCACAGAGAAATAAGGTCAGAGAAGTACGTTATTAACCCTTGAAGATTTGGCAAATATCTTAAACAATAAGGGAATAAGAACAACAATTAAATTGTAGTTTAAGCACTTTTATAATAGTTTGTTCAGGTGCCAATGCAGAGACTATGGCCACACTTATCTGTCTCTCCCTCTCTCTCTCTCTCTCAATATCTTAAAATATATTTTGAACATATTTTAATTATAGAAATTGAATTGTGTACGCTCTTATCTAAAAATAGTCGCAAAATAGTCGCAGTCTTCTATAAATTGGCTACTTCAGAAGGTGAGAAATCAACTGGCGCCGTGGCTTAGTTGGTTAAAGCGCCTGTCTAGTAAACAGGAGATCGTGAGTTCGAATCTCGCCGGGGCCTTTCAATGTAATTGTTAGTTATTTACTTTTTTTTATAAATATTGCTTGACAATAAAAACGAGCGTGTTAATACCATTAAACTGTCTGCTGTGTTTTATTTTTCTTCTTCGACAACAAAAGTTAATCTTTAAAATTTTCTCCACCCAATATTTTAGCCCTACCTTACAAAAACCATTTGGTACTTATAAACTGCTCACATGAAATACCAACAACAACAAAAAAGTAGCTTATGTCTATGCTTAGTCTCTTTGCCCACTTTAAACTCAACTTGAATTGCACAGCGAGGCAAAGAAATAAATTTCAAGTGCTTCTTGTCTTCTTGCCCTACTTGTTGTAAATTTCACCAGAAAACACAAGCGGTAGAGAGAGGAGGAGGGGGAAAGCAGACAAAAAACCAAAAAAAAGTTACTTGCCGGGCAAGTAACTTGGGTTCGCATGTGTTGTGGTCTTTCATCATGGCCAGGCGACTCGTAGGCAGGAACATCAAGTATGCGCACTGTTGGCCATGCCAACCAAAGACCTCACTAAAATGAGCCTAAAAAATGGTATGCCAAGTTACCTTTCCCCTTCCTCCACCGTCCAACTTATCCACAGCCAAGCAAAGTGCGTGTGTCTGCAGTGTAAAAAACTTTTAATGGCCAAAAGGAACGTCAGGAGAGTAGCTCTGTTGTAGTATTGTTGTATTTTCTTGTGCATATGTGAACCGCAGGTGCTTGCGTTTCTTTACAGCTGTTGCCACAATTACTCCACACCATAATCATTAACATTATTGCTCAGATTTTGCTTTAAAGCTGAATGCATTTTCAATATACAAACCGTTGTCGACAATTTATTTGCCCCGCTTGTTTCTTGCACCATAAATCAAAAATGCGTAAAAATTTATACATCGTTCGTAACGACTACGATGGGCCGCACCAGGACCAGCCCAACCCATGCCACCAACATACAAAAATAAAACCCCAGGCCCATTATCATCATCAACAGTCAGCAAAATGGCCCAACTTGGATGGCAAACAGAAAACAGCAGCAGCAGCAGCAGGCAGAGCAACAAGCAGGCGCACCTGAAGCCCAGTTGGTAGGATAATGTTGGCATGGGGTCTGCAGAGGACCAGTGTGTGTGCGTTAGAGGGTGGTTAAGAAAGTTTTTCAAATTATTTAACTGAAAATAGAACCAGTTTGTGGGCAAATTGATTACACTGTTCTACAGTAAAAAGTATGTCGAGTACCTTTAACTAATTCCTGAATACGAGTTGGTATGTCAAAGTCATATCTTAGTTTCCGTGTACAAGATATTGGCAAAAATCCAATTTTCTGACTTTTTACCTTTTCTAGAATTTTTTGAAGCATTAATTGCTGATTTAATGAAGCCTCTAGGATAGACTACATAACAAAGCAACTGAGAAAAATCCAGACGCGGTATAAGTAATGAAAATGTTTTCGAAATTGGACTTCAAAGTCAAATTTTACTTGATTTATAGCAAAATTTGTTAAACTAAACAATCTTTTACAAGCCATTGTTTTTGTTGGACATTCATTGGAACCATCTTATCATAAAGTTAAGCATATGCACTAATAATGGAAATTTTGTTGCATATTTGTCAGAACCATAAGCAAAGTTATGGCCAGATTTAAATTTAAGGGAGGACAACTAGATTCTCAATCCAAATTTTTATAGCAGATTTAAAAAAACAACTTGATATAACATGGGCGTAACTAAATATTTATTTCAATGTACAATAAGAGATTCATGGAATGCTAAGATAACGTTTGCAGATGGTTGATTGTTTTCCTATTTATAATAGCCACCTCTGTAAATCTAGCCAGTTTCTTCTATTATTCATTCAAAGTCAGGAGTGCCTCTGCTACTGTTAGTTTGTGTTTCAATCAACGCAGACGAAATTCCCTTTCAATAGGGCATCTCCCTATAAAATGTTGATAATTTCCACATAGTTGCTGTTATATAGTTAACACCGTTCAAAATCTTTCTTTGACAGCTGTTCGACCATAATAGATCCCTTTAGCCATCATAATCCATGTTATAAGCTACTTTATCGAAACAGCTCGCTGCAGTAAGTTGGTCCTACCTCATAGTTTAAGTTTTTGTATATTGTTGCTGAGCTTCCTTTTTTTAATGGAGGATTGCGATCAAAGTGCACTAAACTACCGCCAACTAACCTGTTTTCCCGGTGGGACTGTATTTCGGTTCAGGGAATGTCCTTAGGCTGCCCTTAGAATTCTCTCGAATGCGCTCACATTCTGCGCGTTGCAGTTTTTGGTACACTATTGTGGCCAAGATGCTTATTGCAGACCAATTCTCTTTCGAGTCAGGTCTGATGCTCACCATGTTAAGTGCGGCTGGTGACCTCCTCACGCCCATTCTTGATTTAAAGTCGGACGTACAAAAAAGGCATTTTCTGCGTCTTGTTTGAGTACAAGTTGGGTCGTCCTCGTGCTTATACCTCCAGAGGTAAGTACCAGTCAGTTCTGTCAGCAGACATTCTCAGAGAAGATATAACTACTGATTACAGGTATATCAAGTAGTCTTTCTATCTAAATTCGGAAATAGTTCAACAACCTGCAAACGTTAACCTAGCATTCCATGAATCTGTTATTGTACATTTAAATAAATATTTTGTTTCGCGAATGTTATATCAAGTTGCATTTTGAAAAATGCTATACAAATTTGGGGTGGAAATCTAGTTGTCCTCCCATAAATTTAAATCTTGATTTCTGGGCTTTACAGGCTATAACTTTGCTTATGGTTCTGACAAAAATGGAACAAAAAGTAAATGTAATGTAATTTATATCACAGAGTTCCAGCACTTAATTCTCGAGCTGACTATAGTGTTACTTTCTCTTAAAGTTCCCCCATGTATTAAGTAAAAGCGGATCCGATTGCACCAGATCTGTCTGGGATGCAAACTGTATTGCGTTTACCTTAGGTTAAAAAAAATTGGGAATTTTGTAATTGGTATGAAAAATAGCTTAAATCGTCATGGCCTCTACAGACATGCAAAGTGAAGAGAACTTTCATACAAAAATTGGGGGAAGTAGAAGCAACAGTAATTTTTTTGTTACAGTTAACCTTTCGCATTAGTACAGCTCAGAATACATGTAACGCATAAAAGGCTAATCTTACGCTTAACAACACATTTGTGGAGTCTATGTAAACAGGCTGTGGGCGCTATAAATACATTGAACATTGAGTGGCCGCAATGTCACGTCTAAGTTGTAGACTTAGACAGACTGAGACAGAGACTGAGACTGAGACTGGGACTAGGACTGAGACTGAGACTGATACTGAGACTGAGACTGAGACTGAGACTGAGACTGAGACTGAGACTGAGACTGAGACTGAGACTGAGACTGAGACTGAGACTGAGACTGAGACTGAGACTGAGACTGAGACTGAGACTGAGACTGAGACTGAGACTGAGACTGAGACTGAGACTGAGACTGAGACTGAGACTGAGACTGAGACTGAGACTGAGACTGAGACTGAGACTGAGACTGAGACTGAGACTGAGACTGAGACTGAGACTGAGACTGAGACTGAGACTGAGACTGAGACTGAGACTGAGACTGAGACTGAGACTGAGACTGAGACTGAGACTGAGACTGAGACTGAGACTGAGACTGAGACTGAGACTGAGACTGAGACTGAGACTGAGACTGAGACTGAGACTGAGACTGAGACTGGAGACTGAGACTGAGACTGAGACTGAGACTGAGACTGAGACTGAGACTGAGACTGAGACTGAGACTGAGACTGAGACTGAGACTGAGGCTGGGATCTCAACATCATTTAGGGCGCACGCACACATGCGGCTGAAAGATGAACTGTCGGCTGACCATGATATTTTATGAACTTTACCAAGCCAAAATAAACTGAGACTGAGTTCGGCCATCAGCTCATCTTTCATCCGCATGTGTGCGCGCTCTCTTAGGGATACAAACCAAGCTGAAACCTTAAATGTATTATTAAGCCGAACCGATCCGTTGTTTTTTGGAAAATGGCAAACCGAGAACCGCAAAAAACTTTTCGGATCGGTTGACTTTATATACGTGTTTATTGACTTAATTAATATAATAAAAATATTTCAGTAATTTTGAATTTGTATTAAAAAACTAAAACTCAACGAACATATTTAAGGAGTTTCTGTTTATCCCAAGAAAAATTAAGTCTTATCCAACTTTCGGTTTCCAGTTCGCTATTGATGGAACTCCCCTCGAACGAATGTCTGTGGCTGATGATCTAGGTATACGGTTTGAGCCAAATTTATGCTTTGATAGCCACATTTTGACTTATTGCTAAAGCGAAAGGTGTACTTGATTTCATTAAAAAAGATGGTCAAAAGAATTTAATAAGCCGGACGTCTCTTTGGTTAGGCCTATCTTAGAATATATGGATCTTGTATTTGGTCTCTTCCTACCAGAAATATATATATACCAACTAGAGTCTGTTTAAAAGCAGTTTCTAATATTTGCGTTACGTGGCTTAAACTGGGAACTGAGAACATAAACTCTCATCCTCCCCTTCCTATGAACAAAGATTGCGACTCATCGACCTGCCTTCTTTTGAAAATCGTAGAATGTGCCATGGATCGTTTTCCAAACACAAATTATTATTGGGTGCGATTGACTCTAGTGATCTTCTAAGCAAAAAAAACTTATCTGTGCAACTCCGCCGAACTAGAAATGATATGCCTATACATCTTCCGCAGCGTTCTTCAAAACTATGTCTCTTATGAACCCTTCCGCTGCTTTTTTCATTTTTACAACATTTGTTATCACCTGTTCTCATTTGATTGTTCTTCCTATAATGTTAAAAATTCCATAATGTTACACTTAAAAAGCATATAAGATAAAAGATAAACCAAAAAAGTATATAAAGTAACAGAAAGTTCTTAAAATCTCCGATCTCATACCATTTTGATCAACTTCAATAGGCGTGTAAAAATCACGATTTAAATTCCATATAATCGTGTAAAAGGCGATCGCCTTTATCGTTTTGCATTACACTTACAGTAAAGCACCTCTCAAACCTCCCTCGCGGCAACAACATTGCAGTCGCAGAATCTGAAAACGACCGCCAGCATTGGCTACAAGTGCCCATAGCCAGAAGCTGCAAGAAAACGAAAAAAAAAAAAAAAACGGCAACAGCAAAAGGAAAAAGGAAAGGCGCAAAGGTGCGTACAATCATTTTATTGATTTATATGCCGAAGCTATTACAACTGACATTCGAATTTTCCAACAAAATGCGGCCCAACTTTTGTGTACATGGACATGGTGAGCCGGGAAGAGAAATTCGGCTTGGTGGCTGGGGGGGGCGGAATGGTGCGTGCGAATGGCAACCCCAAAATGCCAAACCTTTTGTCAATGTTGCTGCTTCTGCTGTTGTTGTTGCACTTGGCTGAGCTCAGGCTCGTGGCCAAGTCCGCTATGTTGTCAGGGCAACGTGCAAGAAAAAAAATAGCAAGTAAAAGATGAAGACGCAGCAGAGGCTAAAGAAGAAGCAGCAGCAACAAAAGCAACAACAACAACAACAACAGCAGCATCGACTTATATACTTCGTTTATGTGTAGCACACTTTTAGGCGAGGCTTTTGTCTTTTTAGTTTACTTTACTTACTTCTGACAGCAGAAGAGGGGGCGTAAGCGTGGGCGTTCTCCTGGGTAGGTGTGGCTGACAGTCTGACAGCGTACTCGTTACTTTGACAACAGCTGTCCCCCAGCCCCCTCCCTTACTCCTGCTCCAACCATCTTATCTTGTGTATCTGTAAGATACTTTCCTGCTGCGCTTTTGCACTTGTTTGGGCCAAAAACTTTCACTTTCATTTTTACTTGTACATAAAACGGTGAAAATCAATTCATCAACAAGATGAGTCTATGTACATATATACGAGTATGTCACTTGGACCCACAAAATTAATTAAGGCCAAAGGCAGCTTCAAAAATTTTTGGTTTTGCATCTGTGTATCTGTGTGTCTGTGTGTGTGTGTGTGGGCTTTTGCCTTGAAAGTGTCTAATTAAAATTTATATATGCGCTGGCGATAAGTTTTTAGTGGCTTACACTTTTCCTTTGCATAAGTTTCGCGAAAGTAGGGAAATATGAAAATTTTAAATCAATTTGCTTGTCAATTTTATGGGGAAAGCTCAAAAGGAAAATGTTGTGATTTATTATTTTAAAGAGTTTTCTATTATAGAAATTTGGTGTGTTGCAGAGAATTAGAGAACAGTTGATGGTGGGTTTTTTTTTAAGTATTTAAGTGCACCGAAATGTATAATTTTCGGGTTAAGTGAAAAATTTATATAAAGGGCGCGCTCAGCAGAACAGTTTGATACCTGATCAATACAATTATTTTGATATTTTTATATTTTATAATCATTTTTCAGTAAGAATTGTTTTAAATGTCCATTTAAAACGTTAACTCAAAGTATTGAAAGTCATTAGAGTTGTCGTTTTAAGCTCAACTAAATGCTGCAAGAGACCCTTGATCACTGATCAGTTGTAAATATAAGGACTCTGAGCACTGATTAAAATTATACTGTGATCTACTGATCAGTGATTAAATGTCTTAGGTTAATGCATCCATTCTGAACAGGAAATTGAGATTGGTAAACAAGCAGTTTATTTTAATTAATGATAATAAATTGACAGGAAAATCTTGCCACAGAATCCACTTCAAAATATATCATTAAGCAATCATCAAATTGTACTGCTGAATGCGCCCCGAGTCAAGTTAGAGTGGTTAAGTATGTAATAAACAAACAGTTTCCCACTAATTATGGCTCTGAGAGATCCTACAAGAAGATTATACGTATCATTTTAATCTTTAGCTAGTCCGAACAGCTTTATTTCGGATAAATATTATATTTCCTTATATAGAAGATACGAATTTTATAGAATTTTATAGAAGATACGAATATACGACTTCTTCCTCCTGATACTAGCCAACGATATAAACACCATGGTCTGCAAAATAATTTGGAAGTATATTGCGTTAAGTGGGCAATGGAAGTCAACCTGGCAAAATCAGAAATAATGATAATTATATTTACAAGCTGCAGCGGAAAAATGTGTCTATAGATCTAAGGCGATAAGAACAGAGGCAGAATCTAAATATCTTGGCGTAACTTTAACTCCATCTATGTCGTTTGGAACGAAGGGCATCAGAGGCAAAAAGGGCATTGAATTCAACTTGGAGAACATTTATGAATAAGCCGGATATTTTATTAAGTAGCAAGTGAAACCTATTCCAGGCAACAGCTACAGGTACAAGTTTTTGTTTTGAATCAAATGCACTTCAGCGGCATTTCATAAAAACAATCCTTAAGCTAGCAGAGACTATGCCCAATTATGCACTTTGTCTGGAAACGGGAGCAGAAGGATATTTGTACACTCAGAAAAAAATCCGTTCTAAATGTACCGAAAACGTGTAGTTCTCAATAGTAGGGTAAGTCCGTTTTTTCTTATACCGAGAACACCAGGCGTATTTAAAGAACGAAATTCGGAGAACGCTTTTCTAATTTTAAGAACTCTCCGTTCTTGTTTTTGGAACCGATAAAGACCGTTCTGGTAAATACAGAAGAGGGCGCACATTAGAGGGCGTGTGGTGGTGATGCTGGGGTGAGGAGAAGGGAAAGAAAGGAGGGGGAGTTCGCTCTGCTGCTTGCTCTGCTCTACACATTTAGTTACCCACTTAAATTCTTTTTTTGTTTACCTTACCTCACTGGGACCTCAGAGGATGAGAGGTGGCCTCTCAACGTTCAAGTCCCAGTAGGGTCAGATTTTTTTTTGTAGTTTTTTTAATGTTTTAATTTAGGTACATAAATTATATCCTTAACCACTTTTTTTTGGTAGTAATATAATAATAATTTTAGAAATTATCATCATGACGGTCGCGTCGGTCATATTTCAAGACACGATTTAAGAACGAGTTTTCTTAATTAGTTCGTCGATTTAGAACCGTATGGTATATTTCTGAGAACGAGTCTTGTCTTAAGAACGTAAAAGTTGAGAACGGAATGGGTATAAAAGTAAGAAATTTGTGCTACCTTTTAGAACGTCATTTTTTTCTGAGTGTACGGTCTAAATTTGCACCTAAAGTACATTCACAGGGTAATGTTTGAATACGACGCTTGCCGACTACCCCAGATATTAACCAAATAAATAATACGAAAACCAGTTTTTTGGTTTGACGAAGTAAAAAATCTATTACAGAGCTGCGAACTTTCTCGGGAAATGACGGATATTACAAAAGAACACTGGTGCAATATTAGTATTACAAATCCTAATTGCGCTAAGAATAAAAGACCAAATATCCCACATTCAGACTACATAAAAGGTACAACATACAACATAGTTGTATACTTAAAGCACGCACTGATACTCTGTGGTTAAACAGAAGCTTACACAGCCGGGGAAATAAGGAGTGCACTCTGTGAAACCTTAGGAAAGTCGAGGAATGAACACATTTACTAGGCAGAAGTGACCTTTGGTGATTTTGTGATCACAAGGATCTCTGTAAACCTGATCGGATGATTATACTGTGTCACATTTTTGAACTCAAGTAAGTTGATGAGTCAAATTCGTTACAGCTTTCATGACAAAGTTGAAAAACAGTACCAAATGAGAGGAAAACATGATGATTTTAGACATTTTTGTAATTTTGTGTATAAAGATGTGACTTTTTTGACTTGCTACTTAGAAATGTTTTGTAAGAAAAGCCAAGAGCAACAACTTCCTTTTAGAAGTCAAAGTAAAATTCGAAATAGCTTACGAGATATTGGGTTGCAAATCACATTCAGATGCTGAAAACTTTAAATAAGAATAATAAAATACCATGTTGAGTATAAACAGGGTCGGGTTAGTTTCATTCAGCGGTGTCCTGGAAATCTCTAGAGATTTTCGTATAAACGATTGCACTTCGAACTTAACTTGGAGTACTTTATTTGTGAAGTGAAAAGAATAAGACCGACTATTAGATCATATGGAAGGGAAACGACGGTTTCAAATCTCTCAACTTTCGTTATCTAATCTAGTAGCCCGACATATTTGTACCCCTTAACATATAAAGTCAAACAGCTATTATATGAAATGCTAAGGTTTATACGAAAGCCTCTAGAGATTTCTGGGACACACCCGATTAATTTAATTTCAAATCTAAAGGGAGATTTTTAAGCAGCTTTCGGATTTGATTAAAATAAAATTTATAAAATTCAGATAAAATGTTTGTATATCTTTATTTGAGTCAGATCGAATGAGTCTATATAATTTAATGTTTATATAGATTGATAAAAATGATCAAGTAAATGCTGACCGCGGCCACAAATGGTTCATACGGTGGGTCCAATTTTGGCATACTCTCTCCAACATATCGGCCGGTATGTTACGAATAAATTCCTCAATATTGGCTTCCAGTGCGTCAACTGTTGCCTTAACATAGCCGCACAAAAAATAGCCTAAAGGCGTTATATCGCACGATCCAGGCGGCCAATTGACCGGCCCCAAACGAGAAATAAACTGTTCACCGAGCTCGCCTCTCAATCGGGCATCATTGTTTCGCGTGCTGTGTGACATGTGGCACCGTCTTGTTGAAACCACATGTCAGACAAGTCCAGCTCTTCCATTTTGGGCAAAAAAAGTTTGTAATAATCGCACGGTAGCGGCCCATAATCCACACCAAACAGTGCCTTTTTCGGGATTCATTGGCAGTTCTTCAGTTCGCCGGGTGTGGCACACCAGTAGTATGTGTGGCTGCTGGTGCGGGCGGTTGTGTGGGTTCGATCCCGCCTCGGACCATCTAATAGGAAAAAGTTTTTTTCTTTCTATAGAAAAAAGCTTTTACACACCCGGTCACCTTCACCAGCTACTGGCGCCAGCTGTGAAGTAACTAGAAATGAAAACGCAAAAATTCTCTAACTATTGCAGTTCGGATTCGGCGTTAAACTAACTGTAGGTCCCTTTCTCTTGTGCGAAAAATTATAAGCACACACGACAAGAGATTGAGAGAATGAGAGAAGCTTGGCCCTGGCCCTCCTGGAGGTGCTGTTTGAGCCAATTTTACATTTTACATTGGCAGTTCTGGCAATGCTTCTATCTGCTCTTCAGACCAAATACGGCATTATTGTTTGTTCACGTGTCCCTTCAACCAGAAATGAGCTTCGTCGCTAAACTCATCTAACTTTTCCAGCGCCCATTCACCAAAAGTTAGCCCTTGTGGTACGTCGTGTGGCTTCAATTCTTGCACCAGCTGTATTTTAAAAGGTTTGGGTATAAATCCTTCCGCAAAATTTTTCACGTAGTGGAGTAACAGAGGCTCAATTGCATCGAACAGCGCCGAATCGATAATTAACGGTCATTAACAACACTGGCGGATACAGCTGCGATATATTCCTCTGTTCCTCTTTAGTCACAAGATTCCGAATAGCTGCCTCAGAAGTTCGTCCAAACTGACCACAATATGAAAGAAGTGCACGATTCACTTTCTTAACCGAGAATGAATTTGGATAATAAAATTCAATAATCTGCAAGAGTTGTTCGTTTGTAAGTCGATTCATGGTTAAACTATAGACCAAACTGAACATGTTTGACAGTAACATGTAACACGAAAACACCTGAGTTGCCAAAAACAGTGTGACCAAATAGAAAGTAGAAGTAACGGTCGAATTTCAACTGCTTTCAAAAACTAGTAGATAATAATTTTTGACTCGAAGCAAATTGTGGAAAGTTTTAACATATGCATTATCTTATCTCAATCGACAGTCTAAGGACTTGCAAACGATAATTAATCAACTATGTAGTTTGAAAAAGCCAAGGAAGCTAAAGTAAGTTGGCAGGAGTAAGGCAACTTCAATCTCAAATAGTGACTACAAATACATACTTCATATCTGTTGGAAAAAAGCTTCACTTCTTCTTTAAAGAACATACGAAGTAAGCGCTGGTACCGATACCATCTAGACAGCGTGTTGTGGGCCACATCTAACATCTAACTCGCACAAGCTGAAGCCGACGCGCTCTAACCACTTGCGATCACTGAAGTGTTTGACATGTGCCTCACAGTTGGTGTCTTTCCCGAAAAGTTTAAGGTTTAGCAGCTGTTGCTGCTCCTCAAGCCAGAAAAACCAAAGGAATCTGGTTGTAGAGAAGCTGATATAAATGATACTAGAAGCAACACTCGCTGGGGCACTGACAGAATTTCCCCCAAACTAACGAAAAAACATTTTTCAATTGATCAGGGATCAAATGGCAGAGCTTTGAAATAAATATATATATATATTTTGAAACAAAATATTAATTAAAGTTTGCACACCTAAGCTTGCATATTTAATGCAAAGAATTAGTATTCAAAAAACTAGATTTTCATTAAGTATGCGCTGAATGTGAGCCCGCCTCTGCCTGTGACATTCCAACGACAGCAACAACGACAAGCATTAGGAAACTGCCAAAATAGAAAAGCAAGGGCAACAAACAATGATTTTCATGGTACGTAAAATTAATTAGGGCACTGAGACAAAAATCCTCAAATTTCAATTGAGGCAGAGCAAACGACGTCAAGAGGGACCCCCCCAACCCAGTCCAAACGGCAATATGCAATGAAAACAAGGCAGAAAGAGCCCAACTAAAAATAACGAAAAAGGGAATAGGGAGTAGGAAGCTGCTTGAGCAGCATAATTACTCTGTATTTGTGTGTGTGTGTGTGTGTGTGTGTGAGTGTGCGTAGGCTTCAGTCTCTGCTTCAGCTGTTTCTTCTTCCTCTTGTCAGTGCAACACATTTAACGAAGTTGGCGTCCCTCCCTGAGTTTTCTATATACTTGCAAAAGCTTTTACATAGTACAAGGCAATTATGTGTTTGTGTGTATGTGTGTGTGTGTGTGTGTGTTATCAGCCCAAGAGCAATTACAGCAACTACAGCAACAACTGTGTTGTCGCATCCAAAAATTTTGTTTTTCATTTCTGTGTTTTGGCTTAATACATAATTACAAATACACTTTAAGCCCGAAAGTTTTTTTTAATTGTTCCTTTTGGTTGGCTGAATGGGGTTGGTGGGTTGGTTGGATGGTTGGAAAATGCAAAAGCTGACGTTTTGGTTTTGATTGACATTTTTGAAAGTAAAAAGTCATGGTTGGCAGGGTGGCTGAAAAATTTAGAATGTCAAGCACGGGGTTGTTGATGGGCAGGTGCTGTCAGTTGAGGAAAATGGGGCTATGCATTTTAAAATTAATTATAACACACGGATTGGCTTAAAATTCTTGTATTATAAGTTTTGACAGTGCAATTGAATTGATTTTGGAAACTTCTAAATACTTCAATTCGTAATCTTGTGCCCAATCAGTATTCCCTCATTTTAAGAAAAAGTTCTGTTTTATAATAGCCTTAAAAAAGTGATGGACCGCTTTTTAATAATGTGCGTAGTGCTACAATTCAGAAAATATGTGTGAAGTTCAATGAAAAGTGGAGAGAATAGAACTAATTGAAGACAAGAAATCGACAAAATCGTTTTCGGTGTCAACTGAAAACTGTGCGATAGTTCCACAGAAAAAAATAATGATATGATCTGGCGCTCAATATTATATTTTTTCGATATGACACACTTGACATTGACCTGTTCGAAAATATCAAATTGAAATTTTTGACCATATCAAAATAATATTTTTAAGATCAAATTGATATTTTATAATTTCATTATTAAACAAAGAAAAACGAGAAGGCCAAGCTAACTTCGTCTGTCTCGAAGTTTTTATACCCTTGCAAATGCAAATCTCACAGTTTAAGAACGCTTACATAAAATCAAAAAACTTTTTCTAACTAAAACCCATTTTCCGACAGATAAACATCTGATTTCGACCAAATTTCGCGAATCTTTTTGAAAACAAATCAAATTAACAAACGCCAAATTAAAGAACGATAAAATTGAAAACAAAAAAGTTTTTCTCACTAAGACTCAATTTCCGACCGATCGGCCCTATGGCAGCTTTAAGATATAGTGATCCGACTTCGACCCAATTTTACGAATCTATTTGAAAGCATACAAAATCAGTCATCAGCGAGTTTAAGGACGCTAACATAAAAAACAAAAATAAATTTCTTACTAAGAATCATTTTCGACCGATCGGTCATATGGCAACCATAAGATATAGTCACTCGATGTCGATCAACTTTTTCAAATTAGATTGAAAGCGTTTAATATTAATAAGCACCGACCTTAAGAAGGATTTACTTGAAAAAAAAAAGTTTTTTTCAATAAGACCCATTTACCGACCGATCGGTCCTATGGAAGCTATAAGATATAGTCATCCGATTTTGATCAAAATTTGCAAATCTATTTGAAAGCATATAATATTAATAATAGCCGAGCTTGAGGAGGCTAACATTGAAAACAAAAAACTTTTTCTCACTAAGACCCATTTTTCGACCGATAGTTCCTATGGCAGCTATAAGATATAGTCGTCCGATCCGGTCGGTTCCGACATATTAGCAGCGTGCAGTAAAAAGAAGACTGTGTGCAAAATTTCAGCTCGATAGCTTTAAAACTGAGAGACTAGTTTGGGTAGAAACAGACAGACGGACGGACGGACAAAGCTCAATCGACTCAGCTCGTCGCCCTGATCAAGAATATATATAGTTTATGGGGTCGGAAATGAATATTTCTATGCGTTGCAAACTTCTTATACCCTTTGCAAGGGTATAAAAATGAATTGAAAATGAAAATGTTTATTTTTTACCTAAGTACTATTTATTTATTGTTTTATAGAAACAGAAATAGAACGAATATTTAATTTTTTGTACCCCGCCTTGACTAGGGATCGAACTCGGGACCATTTGCACGTTACAAATTGGCATGGCATCTTACCGCACTGCGCTATCGGGCATGCGTGTGGTCATATGGCTGAGAGCCTACTTATATATTTCTTTACGTTGCTTGAAGTTTCGATGTGAAACACTATTTGTCTTTTTCCTTTTTCGCATTTTCAGAGTCTCGAAAATTAAATAGATAACCTTATGACCATTTCTAATATCATTTGAAAAATTTATATTATGTATGGTTAATATGAAACGTTATAAAAATGATATTTGACAAAATGTCAAATTAACCAGCCCATATCAAATAGATATGGATCTTATTTTTTTTTCTGTGTGATAGTGCTTTCGATTGTTTTCCATAACACTTCAATTGTTGTGAAAACATCAATAGTATCGATATTGCTATATATTGTTTTCCCAACAATTGGGGGCACCCCTGATCTCTATGGTATCGGCACCAACGATATCTATTTATCTTCCTTCTAGTTTCTATTTGAGAATGAAATTGTGTAAATCTACTGCAGGCAGCTAAGGCACGTTTGGAGGGGTTTTTGAAAGCTTTAAAGCCGGTTTGGAGCTACAGAGTAGCAACCAAAGTATGGGACTAGAGTTACCGCACCCACTAAACAATACACTCCCATCCCAAATGCCGGCGGGACTCCCGTTAGGTATTACTTCGCAGGGGGAAATGCCCAAGGTTCACCTAGGAATCGCAGTCGTTCTGCTTGTGGCCATGTCGCAAGCAGCTGACCAATTTTGTTCTGAATCGAGCATAATATTCACCGGGTTGCCAACGGCTGGTGTCCTCCCCACCCGTGTTCTCAAATCGGTTTATTCATAAGCGAACGTCGGACACTCAAAGAAGAAATTTTCTGCGTTTTGAATGACCGACTGCCCATAGCAGTCTGGGCAGTACGGGTCGTCAGCGTGCTTCAACCTATGAAAATAGGATTTCAAGCACCCGTGTACAGTCAAAAGTTGTGTCAAGTAGTACTGCCCCATATTAGGGATGAGCGTGTGCGTCCATCGTCCTTTGGTTGAACTTTGGCACCGATCATGCCATTTCTGCAGTGCTCTCATGTGTACCTCAGTCTTGTAGGTTGTCGTCGTAATGTCTTTTGGTGCTCCTTTGTGCAGATCCGCAACCTCTTGCGCCTTTAGGTCGAATGCGATAAGTCCCGCTACCCCCAAGGCCGCATCGTTTGACACCGTTCTGTATGCACTTATAACTCTGAGTGAAGATGCGTTGCACTGCATTTTCTCAACGAACATTGGAGCTGTATGCCGTAGCTGGTGCCCAGATTGGTGCTGCGTTGTTTTTTTCTGGACTGCTTTGGTGCTCCGGTGTTCGCCATGATTCTGACTAGTGCCTCTGCACTGCTTGCTTTCTGGCTTGCGTACATCAGGTGCTCTCGGAAGTTTAGACTGTGGTCTATCATGAGCCTTTTGTACTTTAGGTAAGGCAGCGAGGTTATTGTCGCATTACCAATTTTAATAGTAGCCTGCTCTACGATCTTACTACTACTAGCATGGGGGCAGCTACCGCAGGCAGCTAGGGCGCGTGTGAGTGAAAGCGCGCGCGTGTGTGTGCGTTTGCATGTGTGACTCAGTGGTTTAGTGTTTTTTTTTTTTCTAACACAATTCAAACTCCCTGTGAAAACTATCCGTCAGAGAGTACTTTGCACTTCACATGCCCTTTTCAAGCATTTTAACAGTTCGTGGAGCACCTTGCTAAGTCGAAAAAATGTGCGTCCCAGTATCAAGTAAACATTTTTCAAGCCTCTAGTACGGCTGGGGTCAGTCGCTGTATTTTCGTCAACCCAGCGTGGCTCTTTGTACGGTAATGCGTCGTGACGCCAACGATTGGGGCCGACTCAGTCACCAAGGTACCGCGAAGATGGCTGTGCGCTCTCAGCTCACACCTCAAAACGCTTAGTGGGTCAAAAGAGCGTCGCTGATGTCGCTCCATGCATGTCATTGGGTCGTACGAGCGTCGCTTATGTCGCTCCATGCATGGCATTGGGTCGAACGAGCGTCACTTATGTCTCTTATATGCATGGCATTGCCTGGACCTAGTGTGCCTGTAGAGCCGTTAACGTATTGAGCGGACATCGCCTTGCAAAATACGTCAGTCGAGCACATTGCGAGGGAAATAAGCGTGGGTCAACGACTGCCACAAAATCGTCGACGGAACGTTGATACAGCGTTGGTCGGCCGTACTAGAGGGAAGCTACAGCACGACAAACAATGTGTTATGCAACGCAAGTCTTGAGTTACTCGGAAAACGAAGATGTGGAAAGCTACTTAGATTTTTTGTTTAAAAACTTTTTATGTCTACGGATTAGCAGTAAAATATTTTCAAAGAATTTGTGTATTTTAAAGGATCTTAATACAATTTTTGGAAAAAAATGGTTAAACATATAAATCGTGTGGTCAGACAGAAAGGGAGTTGATTAGCAAAGTCACGGAGTACTGTCACCAATGGAGTCTGCAAATCAATACGGAGAAATCGTAGATAATGGTCATCAGGACAGGTGGAGGCCGCTGAGTTGTAATCAAACGTGGAACATGGAGGGTGTCCCACTAGAAATAGTCAGACGATACAAGTACCTGGAATTTCTCTGGTCAGCAAATATGTCTTTTAGGGAGCATGTAAAGGCGAAGCCGAAAGAGCCCCAAATAGCTTTAAACTGCTCATGGAAAGCATTGTGGTGTAGAGAGAACGTGAAGCCAAGTATCAAGTATGCACTCTCTCTTGCCGCAGTGCGGTCTATACCAGGGTTCCCCAAGCAGAGAGCGCGCAAATGTGACTGTGTCTCTCTCTAACACAGAGTGATGCATGACTTCGGCAAGCATTCGGTGTGAATTGGCGAGTATGTTCGTGCCCCGGGGGCTATCGCTGGGAAACTCTGGTCTATACAGAGCTACGCAGCAGAAAGTTATTTACGGTATTTGGATGTAGAGCGTCTTCTAAACTTCTTTTTTAGGAAAGTCTTGAGACTTCCCCTCAACACACTCAATTATGTTATTTACATAGAAACGCAGCTTTCCTCGCTGTACTCTTATAAGTACGCTGCAAAGTCATTTTGACTATATGTCAAAGGTTATGAATATGCCTAATACAAGGATCCCAAAGCTCAGAGCGAAACAGATGCTTATGGGAGAGGCGGGCTTCTTCTTTTTCTGGAAGGAACTGGCAAATGACTGCAACTTCGTCATACAAGTGGAGAACCCCTTGCATTGGCAGCATTCACAAGCAGAAATCATTCGCATAATTTGCGAAGTGGAAAGGGAAATGTTTGATAGACCAGGCCAGAGCCAGCAAAGAGCGGTTAATGTGGAAATCACTTTTGCATAATCTGGGTAATCTGAATTACTTCAACGATGATTTGGGCATCTTACGAATTAGTGCAATTTGTAGAGCCAGGTGCGAAACGCTTAGCCTCAATGGCAATATGAACCTCAGGAATGTAGCCTTTGTTATCTGAGAGAACGAGAGGACATTCAACACTTTTTGTCAATTTGCTCTATATTAGCCGAGATTCGGATGCTACACGTCAATCGAAGCATACTATCAGCAGAGGAGACTAAAAGAATTGTAAATGGAGAGAACTGGGAGTCATTGGAGAATCATAAATGGAGGTCCTAAGTAAATTAACCAAATTTAGCTACAATTTAAGTTACTATTAACTAATTTATTCGGTACAATAAAACAGACGGTTTTTCAGAAACCAAGTTGAAAACTACGTTATTTTTATTCTGTCTTTATTTCTTTTTTATATATTTGGTAATAAACTTTGTAAATCCAGTTTTTTTAATGAAGTACCATTGTTCAATGTTCAAAAAATATACATACTACCACATATAGTTTTCTGAAAATATTAAATTTTCTTTCTTCTATCTTCAACTCTTTATGCCAACTCATCTTAAAGCTTTAAATTTGCAATTAAGTTTCAAGTTAACCAAGCCACTACCCCTTAGAAACTCTCCTCTCCCTCCCAGCCACCGCCGAGAATTCACGCCCTTTCTGCCAAAAAGCACGCACTTTATTAGAAAACCGTAGAAAAAGACTTAAAAAAAAAACGAAAAACCAAATCCCACAAGAAGAAGCTCTAGGAATAGAGGCAGAGTAAGGAAACAGAAGGTATCTGGCAGCATAAAACCTCAAACCTCAAAGAGAATTTCACTGGCACTTCTGGCAAAGTCAGAACCACAACTCAGGCCGCCCGTTCCACTTCAAGTTTAAACTAACGCTCCCCAGCGCTCATACATACTTACACTAAAAGAGACACACGAACGCACACATACTATACATGAACTTCTCATTGCTATGCACTGCATGGCATAGAGCACGAGCAGCGGAAGAAAATGTTGCGACCCACATTGATGAAGGCAAAAGGTAACTTTTTTTTTATGCATTTAAAGCGTACGGGGGGAAAAAACTAAGCAATTTGGTGAAAAGCAGGCCTGCAATCAGAAGAACAAGAAGCAACAGAAGGGAAGCTAAGCTGTTATATGCCAAAACTCCTTATATACCTACAGGTATATATATATATATATATAAAATGTCCTCCCAAATAACAACAACAACAGCAATCAACGTCAGTCACATGGCCGCAGCCCACAACCAATTTGTGCACTGGAAAAAAAATTGGCTCTAAAAAAGGTTCGACAATGGTCAAGCGTGTGAAGTGAGAATAAATCAACATTTCGAAAAATATTTTAAAATTAATTTGAATAAGCGGCAGAGCCTTAACAACCTTTAACGGCAGTTCGAGACTTTTTGACTGCAACTTCCGTGCAACAATCCAAGTGAAATGCTTATTTCAAATCGACGATGGAATCGATCTTATCATTCTTTATCTGGAAGATGTTAATATAGCAGTGGAATAGAAGAATTTGGCCACTCGCGCTTCCGCCAACCATGTGACCGATCTCAGTCGTTGACCTGACACGACTGTCGCCCCATGTTGCACGACCTGCTGTCCTTGTACTTACACGTATCCAATCGCACGTTGGTCGAACATTTGCCAATCCCGACGATTTCCATTGTATGTAGTCTATCAGACGGACCACAAACGAGACGCTCTTTGTTTGGCAATTTATGCCAACCTGAGCCCACTTGAAAGTTTTCGAACTTAGCAGCTAGCCCTCAACGAGAGGCACCAGGAAAGTCCTCAACTAGAGGCACCGTGAAAGTTCACAACTAGAGGCTCCACGATACTGCTCAACGAGAGGCACCACCAGAGTCACCACTAAAGACCGCAACGAGAGGCACCATAAAAGACCTCAACTAGAGGCACCGCGAAAGTCCTCAACTAGAGGCAGAACCAGAGTCACCACAGAATACCTCAACAACATGCACGACGAAAGTCCTCAACGAGAGGCACCACCAGCACTTTTGCCAGCAACTGAGATCCAAAAATTGTTAAATTTGTAAAAAATAGTTGCTACAAAAGGCTAATAAGTAAAATAAAAAAAGTGGCTAAAAAAAATTGCTAAAATTCATAACACAAAAAAACTGTTGATTTTAGTACAAAAATCCAACAAAAACTTTAAAAAATACATTTCAAGAAACTAAGACTACAGAAATACTTCAAAAGTGGTCCACAAACAATTCTAGAGACTGAATCTCCAGATCAATTGCCTAGTTTCAATATTGAGTTGAACTGAAATAAAGGTTGTGCCCCAAAAAGCTTTATATATGAGATCTTTTGGCTTGTTAAAGTGTAACCAAAATGAATTTTTTGAATCGTTAAGATTTAACCTAAATATTTAGCGTACAAGTCAAAGAGGGGGAAACATTTGCTGTATCTGCCTTGTGGTTAACGTCTACTGCTGCAATCTGTTGAGCACTTTAGTCTTCACTAGTTTTAACGTTTTCACTTGGGCCACAGTAGAGACAGAACCGTTCAGGTGGGCTTAGTGCTGAAATGAGCACTGATTTGGAAGAGCTGGTATTAAAAACATGAATTTCCTTACATGCTTGTTCGTCATAAATTAAATGCATATAGGTTGTTCTTTCGTGACTGGCCTTATGAGGCATGAAATAGTGCAAAAAATTACTTTTGAACTGTAACTTCACAATATCAAGAAAGTGTTTTGACAGAGGAAAAACTTAACTTAACTAACCTTTTTCACTTATTAAAAAAAAAAACTGTTTTGTACGAAGATTCAACCACTACGAGGCTTAGTTGACAGTCCAAAAACTCTTATAGGAAATCAGATCATTTCAGAAATTTTTTTGAGGTTTTCAGATGGAGCAACTAATATGAGATTGACTCAAAAGTAAAGTAAGTAAAAAGTAAAATTGGCTCAAACAGCACCTCCAGGAGGGCCAGGGCCAAGCTTCTCTCAATCTCTTGTAAAGTAAATCTCAAAAGTAAAGTAATAGCTAAAAATAGAATGAAAGTCCTCAACTAGAGGCACCACAAAAGTCCTTTGCGAGACGCACCACGAAAGTCCTCAACGAGAGGCACCAGGAAAGTCCTCAATGAGACGCACCACGAAAGCCCTCAGCGAGAAACATCACGAAAGTCCTCAACGAGAGGCACCAAGAAAGTCCTCAACGAGAGGCATCACGAAAATCCTCATCGAGACGCTTCACGAAAGTCCTCAACGAGAGGCACAACGAAAGTTCTCAACGAGAGGCACAACGAAAGTTCACAACGAGAGGCCCCAAGAAACCCTCGACGCGAGGCAATAATTATCTCCTCTCCTCTATATATAAAACAGTTTGTCCTGATTCACTGACTGAATGACTGACTGATTGACTGACTGACTGACTGATTCACTGATTGGCAATCAACGCAGAGCGCAAACGGTAAGAGATGGAAGGCTGAAATTTGGACAGGAGTTTCAATTAGTGGTGAAAGTGCGTATTAAGACGGGGTTTTGGAAAATTCCAACCGGAAAAGCGTCGGAAAAGTTCGTATGGGAAAAATTTTGTTTTTCATCCGATTGACATGAAATTTGGTTTGTAAGCGTAGAAATCCGCCCACGAGGAAAATGGCCGGAAAATTCTGCATGCAAAAAACTATTTTTCATCCGATTGAGTTGAAACTCGGTTTGTAAGGACAGAATACGAATTAATTTGATATGTGATTTTTCAATGTCGGAAAATCCGCCCCCCAGGTGTGAAAATTCCCGAAAAATTCTATAGGAAAAATATTATTTTTCATCCGATTGGCTTGAAACTCGGTTTGTAAGGAGAGAATACGAAATAAAGTGAAATGGGGCGGTAACGATAAAGATAACGATAACGATAACGATAACGATAACGATAGCGATAACGATAACGATAACGATAACCATAACGATAACGAAGACGATAACGATAACGATAGCGATAGCAATAACGATAGCGATAACGATAGGGATAGAATACGGAACGATAACGATAATAATTCACTATACTGATGGCGACGCAGCGAAGCGCGACGGGTTATATGCTAGTCGACCTATGTTTGAAGCAACGAACTCAACCGAGGTAACCATCGACGCACTATGGTCCCAAATCGCTAAAAGCTGGCCAAAAGTAAAAAACTTTATATAATTTTGAGGAACTTTTAATGGTTGGAATAGTTGTAGTGGTACATCTAGTTTGTATTGTGACCGTTAATAAATGGGAAGTGTCCCTACCTGGGTCAGTTATGAACTCCGTTCGTGAGCGTCGGCATCGAAAATAGTACAAAGTTCAGAAGCGTATAAAATCGCGAAAAGTTAACCGATTTGGATTTTACAAAATGGATTATATTCCAGAAAGTAAGTACAATTTGAATGTATTGCTCGAAATTATTATTAACAATGCATGAAATAGTGAGTTATTTAAAAAAAGTAGAGCTTTGTACTAGGTCACATACTGACAAGTCGTGTTAGAAAAAGCCATAAGTCAAATGTCCCGTCAGATCCCACTCGCAAAAAAAGTAGAATTTGTTGTTTAGACACTTTTTCAAAGCATATCCAAAAATTAGCTGCTAATAGCTGCTAGTTGAGTCTCGGTGACGTTTTTTGTGCGGTAATGCGTGATTTTTCTGCAGTTTTTTTGTAATTGTCGTAACATAATATAATATATATATACACAGCTCTACAGAACTCACCCCCAATTCTCCAAACTAACTTTTTCTAAAGTATTTTGGCCCGCTGATTACGAAAATCGACATGAGAAACAAAATCTGTCGAATAGTTATCGAGATATTATCGATAAACGGATTTTTCAAAGTTTTCCGAAGCTGCCTCCATTTAAACTCGACTAACTTCTTGTTTTTGCACCGATTGAAAAGTTGTAAAGCAACTTAAAAAGACAAAACCTGGCTGAAAGTTCCGTTTTCAGACGCAAAATGTGATAATGTGTTAATGCTATGGGCACAAATGTAGAAAAAGAAGAATTCGTTTTTTGAAAAATTTTTCGAAATTAGTAACGAAATTCAGCTGGAAGTGGCAAAGTGTCTGCAGGAAGGAAAGCGAATTCTTCACAAAATTCAAGGAGTGGCTCAACGTTCCTGTGTCTTTTACAATTGAACATGCAAATTCGAAGACTTCCACGGAAAGTTCCGCAATGCAAAACACAATGTAGCGCCCATTCAAAAGCTTGGAAGATTTGAGTGAGCAGTCAAAACGGAGGAAGATGGAAAAGATACGATAAGAACATACCGTCGAGGAATTGGCCTTCGCTACACAAATTAGTCTCCAGGCTTCAGCCAATTTACAAAATTCAAAAGTTATTACCGATGTCACAGCAGGGAGCCCATCGAAACCATCGCAGTACCGGAAATCTATAGAACGTGTTACAGAAAACGTGCTGTCAGGCAACGAAGCATTATCACTTGTAGTAGAAGGTAAGATGAGCAAAAGTCAATACCAATTAATACGTTTTTGAAGAAATTTTCCGCCATATTGGATTCGCCATTTTGATTTTCTGAATTTTGACTTCGAACTCGTAATCAGCGACCCCGAAAACCTCCTAGTACAGACTCTCATCCAAATCAAATACGTTTTTGAAGTAATTGTCCGCCATATTGGATTCGCCATTTTGTTTTTCTGAATTTTGAATTCGAATTCGTAATCAGTGACCCCGAAAACCTTCGAGTACAAACTTTCAGCCAACTCAATAACGTTTTTCGACTTTTGGCCAGCTTTTTGGGATTTGGGACCACTGTGCGAGGCAACTACGCAAATCTGTACTCGGTGCATCTACTCAATACTACGGATTTATCAGTTTTTACACTCAACGGAATGGAATTATGAATAATAAAGTACAAATATTAACACCATGGCAATCTCACTTGCCATAAGTGGTTCAACCTGGACTTCTAAGTCTATAAATAGTCGAGTTTGAACAGTTACAATAGCAGACTATACATATAATATATAGAGCTGCTTGGCATCGAACAATCAAACACTTTCTCGCTGTGTATCAACTTAACTCACCATCCCGCTGCACACGCACAAAAGCGCCAAAATTACAAACGCAGCGAGTGGTCTTTGTTCAAGTAGCAGGAGGGGGGAAGGGGGAGGCAGCAAGAGCAGAGAGTAAGAAGCCCAGTTGGGTGTTTTTGGTGTGCGCCATAAAGGACTGCAGTGAAGTTGCTCCCCATGCTACCCCTGCCCCAGACCCAGCTTCCCCAACCCTCTTAAAGGACCCACAAACTTTTATATAGGCGCCGGCGCACGCACATCTGCAAGCCACAAAAAACAGTAGGCGGGGGCCCCCAAACCCATGTCAAAGTCAACGCCAAAAAGCAAAGTAAATGAAATGAACGCCCTGCATTTTTTTTCCTTTCCTTGTGGCAAAAGCAAAAAGTACAATTTTCTTGAACGTCCTTGATCCTTGCAACGCACAGTAATAATAACAAAAACAGCGGCGCCTGCTGGTCGTCTTCCCAAAACACAAGCACACACACACACACCCTCAGAATGAAAAAGCATAGCATACTTTTTGGGGCGCGTGTGGGGGGCGGGTGGGGTACGCCTTATCAGTTGTAAAAACAAAACCGGAAGCCCACACAGGAAGTTGCCAGTTGCTAAAGAGCGAGGGAGAGAGCCAACGCACGAACGTCGTCGAACTTTTTCAGGGTTTTGTGTATGAAAGTGAAAGCTGAAGGCAAAGGACAAGGCAATATTATTGAAAAGGAAAGTGAAACAGAGCTCGCTCTCTCTCTCTCTGTAGGACGCAAGCGCATTATGCGAATAGTTATAAACAATGCAGAAAAGCTTCAGCGATGGGCACGCCAGAGAGAGGGAGAGCGTGAGCGAAAGAGAGGCAGTGCAATTGTCTCAAGAAAAGCTGCTCTGCGCTTCATTTTTAATGGCCGCAATGTCCTTGGCCAAGCAAACGTGCCGAAGGATAACGCACAATGCGGCATCGTGGACGCCAGCAGCGACGCGTCAGCTTCGTGCCTTGCATTTACTTTCACTTTCGCCGGAAAACGAAGAAGGAAACCAACCCCCAGCCAGGCTCCCCCCTTCCCCCTAATGCCAGTGCCTTGCATATAATGTACTTTTTGTCGAATAAAAACTTTTACCCTAGAGCTTTTGCATTTTTTTTTTTTCTTTTTTGGTTGTTGCTTTGCCAAAGTTTATTTTTGACAGAGTTTTATATGCCTGGCGGGCAGGACACCGCTGCAGCCCAGGGAGGCCCCCGAAAATGACAAAATAATGTAATTTGCTTCGTAGATTTATGCGTGCTGCGCCTCCTTTTTGCAAGTAAAACGCAACGTTGTCGTTTCCTTTTGGGTTGCTCCTTCAGTACTCCCCCGCTGTGTGCCTTATGCTGCCTGTTTTCATCTTATTTTCTCCATGTTTTTCTTTTTTGGTTTTTTTTTGACTTGTGTGTGTGTGTGTTTTTTTTTAAGCCGCTTGTGCGAATTTAGGGCAGGTTTCATTGCCGCTTTAAGCAAATCTTGCTTGCTTTTTCTACTTTTTGCCGCCAGCTAAAGTTCGCTCGCTTTTACGTATGTTTTTTTTTTTGTGTTGGTCGACGAGAGTGGTTAAGAAACTTACGAGTTTGGCTAAATTGAAAATAAATACCAATGCGAGTTCAAAGTGGAAATAAAGCCTAATGGGGGAGAGACTGAGAAAAGTTCGATTTGTAGCTAGTTTTTAATGCGTTTATAAGAAATTCAAAGTGGATCGAACAATATACCTAGTAGTCACACACACAACACACTCCTTCTCGAGAACCATTGAGCGCAATTTAAATTGACGGCTATTGGACAAGTGACATTTATGCTATATTACTGCATCAAAAGTTTTTGGCAACAGTTGCTTGCAATCATGGTATGGGGCTCGCTCGAAAATCGTGTGGTCGTAATGTGCCTGCATATAATCTTTCGGATGTTGCGCCCACTGGAAATCACCCAAAACTTTGTGTATCGTAACGTGAAGTTTTTTTTAGGATACTGATGGAATAAAACACCGTTCGCAAACCGCACTTTGCGAACGCCACAAGCCATCAAAGCTGTGAAAGATCGAATCATGTCTGATGTGCGATGAATATCAGCAAGGACAGCAAGTCACGCATCTTAAAACGTGACTTGGGTCTCTGTGCAAAAAAGAGACACACCGGCCACTTGCTCATAACAGCATTGAAACAAAAACGGAAGAAAAAAATCGAAAGCATTGCGTCGCCAGTGCGCGAACCAGTGTTTAGAAGTACCTAGGTACAAATATCTAGGTACATACCTAGATACAGTTGCGGCAAAAATAATAGCACTGCGTCATATAAAATTCTTTGATGCAATACATCTTTTGTTTTTTTTGTAATTGGTTTAATAATTTTGTTGTACAGTATAGGCTTACATGTGATCTCTCTGAGAGTAATGTGTTAATGCTCAATTTGCTAACGGTTTTTTCTGTATAAGGCATCTCAGCAAACGAAGTGCAAAACAGAGCGGCAAAAAAAAATAGCACTGATAACGGATTTTTTGAGATTCCGAGGAACAGACTGCAGGTGTTCGGCGACATGATGATTGTTGTTGTGTCTGCGGACAGTAAATGCGTCGTATTGTAAAGTCGAGTCGCCACACTATCATTAAGTTCAAAAAAATTATTAATTATGGGTCGCGGAAAGCATTGTAGTGACGAAAAGAGGGAAATCATTAAAAAGCTTATCGAGGAAGGCAACACCTACGCTCAGGTGGGGCAAATCGTCGGTTGCTCCAATAAAATGATTAGTAATGCCTTAAATTATAAAAATAAACCAGAAACACGCGGTAAAAAAGTCGCAATGTCTGATTTGCTGGTGAACAGACTGGTTCGCGAGTGCAAGAAGGCCCCCTTTAAGCCGGCTACTGAGCTAAAGAAGGAGCTTAACATATCGGCTTGCATTAGGACAGTTCGGAATCGCTTAAAAGATTATAAATTAAGTGCCCGTAGTCCGAGAAAAGTTCCACTTTCGAATGCGAAGCATGTGGCAAAAAGAATAGAGTTTGCCAAAGAGCACCTGAATTGGCCGGCAGAAAAGTGGAGAAACATCCTATGGTCGGATGGAAGCAAAATCGTGCTATTTGGAGGAAGAGGATCTCGATCCTATGTACGGCGACCCCCCAATTCGGAACACCGCCCGAGTTTCACCTGCAAGACCATAAAACACGGTGGAACGAGTATCATGGTTTGGGCATGCTTTTCTTATTACGGAGTGGGTCCAATACATTGGATAAAAGGTATTATGGATCAACATGTCTATTGCGATATTTTGCAAACAGTGATGCTGCCTTATGCGGAATACGAAATGCCGTTGTTGTGGGTCTTCCAACAGGATAACGACCCTAAACATACCAGCAAGAAAGCTCGTAAGTGGTTTCAAGACAGATCCCTTCACCTAATGGATTGGCCTGCTCAGTCTCCAGAGTTAAACCCGATAGAGAATCTTTGGTCTGATGTAAAAAAAATATGTTTCCAATGCAAAACAAAGGAATAATCAGGAGCTCTGGGCTATCATTCAAGAATCATGGAGCAGTATTCCACGGGAAAGGTGCCAAAATTTGATCAATTCTATGACGAGACGTTGTGCTGCTGTCATTGCTGCCAAAGGTTTTACAACCAAATATTAATACACTATATCGATGAAGAATACAAATGAATACAAATATTCCAGAACTTCGCGTTTTTTTTTTCGTTTTCTTAAGTTATTTTTGAAGTAGTGCTATTTTTGTTGCCGCCTAAAATGTTCAACGTTCACATTCTTAATGTAAATATTTCAATTTCATGTTATTATCGACGACACTTGCATTGTATTTCGATAAATTAGAGCCTAAAGTAAAAATAAAAGCCTTAAACAAGTTAAATATATGAATAGTTATTAAACAAATGATCAATAAAGAAAAATGTATGTCATGGTGCTATTATTTTTGCCGCAGCTGTACATATTTTGTGTACCTTTTACTTTTCCTCGGTATTTTCAAATTCGATTACCTTTTACCTTAGCTAGGTCTTCATTTTCATTTACCTTGTCAATAGTTAAGGTACTAGGTACTTTTCGTACGTGATTTTTTCGATCCGATTACATAATGGTCAAACCGTCAGAACGTTGATGTACGCTGACGATATGTACATCCTAGCGGAAAGCTCGCAAATGCTGCAAAATATGCTAAATCATCTAGGAAGCTATTGTGAGCAGTGGGGTCTACAAATAAATACTGAAAATCGAACTTGGAGCACGAAGAAGCAGGCTAAGAGATGGGGAGTGTCTGCAAATAAATGGAAGAACGCTAGAGAATGTGCGGTCCTACAAATATTTAGGCGTCACAGTGTCCGATAATATGAATTTCTCAGATCATATAAAAGGGAAACTTGGAGAAGCAAAAATTTCTATAAACGCTACATGGAGGACATTGCTGAGTAGAGACAACGTGAAGCCAAGTTGCAAATATAAGGTGTTTCAGGCAACTGTAAGAAGCATCATGTGTTATGCTGCTGCAGTTTGGGGATTTCTTAGATTCGACGATGTTGAACGCTGGTTGACGTTTTTCATCAAAAAAGTTTTCAAGTTACCGCAGAATACGCCAAATTAGGCGATTTATATAGAAACCGGCCTTCCAACTCTGTATACGTATACATTGCAACTGCATTTCAACTATGTAGCCAAGGTCATGAACATGCCGGAGAAAAGACTGCCTAATCAAATAATGAGTCAACTGCTTCTTGGGAAAACTCAGTTTATTGACAACTGGTCCACTATTTCAAACAACTGCGGGCTAAACTTTGATTGGGACAATATCCAAGGATGGCGTCATACACAAGCTGAAGTCATAAGAATGCTTTGCGAAGAAGAGCGTCAAATCTTTATAAACCGAGATAGACAGAGCACTGAAAGGTCCACTTATAAAAAGCCGACTCATAACCTGGATCAATCAAACTATTTCCAAGATAGCCTAGGAACAAACTGCATTAGCAATATTTTTAAGGCGAGGTGCGAAATGATTGCATTAAACTTTAGGCCACACAGAAGGGACTTGGATGAAACCTGCAGCTGCAATGTGGAACACTTTATCAGCACTTGTCCCATCCTTAGAGAGGTGCGATATCTCCACTTCCGTCGCATCACTTTAAACGAGTTTGAACTCCAAAGCATTTTAAACGGAGAAAATTGGCGCATCCTATCAGCATTTTTAGCAGAAGCCACCAAATATCGGCGACAAATTATAAACGAAGATTTTTAATTTTTTTTTTTTATTTTATTTTGTTCTATTTTGTTTTCTTTTTTTTCTAAAACAGTCTGTAGAGCCGTCTTCATTGACGGAAGATCCACTATCTCGTGACGAACGGGGTAGGTGGGTGGAGTAGTCAAATGAAAGGCGACTCTCAGACGTACCTATCTTTATAATTGTTTAAATAATACTACATAGCATCAACTGACGGTTTTAAATAAACCATTGTTGTATAACACTTACAGTTTTTATTTTTGTAATGCCAGCTATAATCTGTAATCACTATGTTGTCAATATTTTATCTTTACACAATAAAAACAACATACTACATACTACTACTACTACATAATAGTCGAGATGCTGCCGCGCTCTGCCATATTGAAAGGAAAAGTATCAGGAACCTGTTTGTGGCTTTGACAGGACGTCCGGTAAACATTCCCTGTTCACAAACTATACGATCCATGCTAGATAACAGGAGGGTGGACTATAAGCCGAGTTCCCATTTTTACTTTAGAGGGGTAATAGAGCGGGATAGTTAAGATGATGCTGAAATCATTTTTCCCAGGCACTTTAGATACGCATCGAACGCTTTGAACATAGTTGCTACGAAATATGCTGAACAGGCTTTACCAACACACATTATTCAAGCGGTGGTAAAATTCTTCTTTAGGGAAAGCAACGGTAACTTGGAATGCTGTTAGCAGATCCGTAGTAGAAGCAGATAAAGTTGACAACTGTAGCCGCACCAGATGGAACAGTTTTCAAGAGTATTCAGTATTCAACGGATATTGGAACTAATAGCCTTCAAGCGAGGCAAAGACCTTTGCTTTAAATTGAATTAGGTTCTAAATAAAATCAACAAAATTGTAAAGTGTTTTAAAGATTGGCTTGTTAAAGGAATTACGGAAAATTTGGAAACTGTTGTCAATGAGAGTTCAACTTTAAAGAATTCTGAACACTTTTACGATACCAGAAATGGAAGATTGAATGAAACTGAGAATTGCTATGTAAATTCTAATATTGAAATGGAAGTCTTAACTTAACGTGCCGATTATAGCAAATCTTTGACATCTATACTTAAGTATAACAATAATTGCAATGTTTTTTTGTGTAAGTATAATACAATTTTGCCTAGCTCTGCTCCTATTGAAAGAGCTTTTAGCAGTCGAGGCCAAATACCTAAGCCAAAAAAAAATAGAATTGGTGACGAAATATTCAAAACTCTTGATATATAAAAAAAGCATGATGGTATATGGGAAACATTTTAATAATATAACATCATAAGACATTAAAATGTTCCAATTTTAAACCTTATATTTGAATTTAAGCCCGTACAGTTAATATTTATTACTGATATAAATTGATGAACCATGATTTTTCATTTAAAAGTACCTATTCTGTACCTTTACCTTTACCTAAGTACTGGAAATTCCCGATACCTTTTACCTTACCTAGGTATATTTTTTGACATTTACCTTGTACCTTACCTAGGTGAGAAAATTTGGGTACCTTTCCAATCACTAACGCGAACAATGACGAACTCTGTTCACTGACGAGAAAATTTTCACCATAGAGAAAACAAACAGAACGATAGAGTGTATGCTGTGTCATCAAAACAAGCGTCCAAACTCATTCCGAGAGTTCAGAGAGGTCACCATCCGGCTTAGGTGATGGTTTGGTGGGGAGTCGCCTATGATGATGTCACCAAGCTCCAAAAAACATATATGTTTTTTGTCAATTTTGGACTTAGATTATTCCTGTTCGAGTCCAGTCCTCCAGTCAAGTCAACAATTAATGCATCTTCACTGTGTGTAAAACTGTGTACCAAAACAATTGCGAGTAATAGGTACAATAGAATTTTTAAAAATCTGATCCTGTTAGTCACGATTTGCAATAGATAGAAGAAGATCTATACAAGCTAAATGTTTTTGTTTGATTTTAAGGAAAATAAAAATATTCCTTTCGTTGTAGGCGCTTCAAGTTGTAGTTTCATTTTAAAAATTGTCGCAACTAAGTAGGCGCGATTCTCACAAAAAGGTTTGTTAGAACATATTGTGATTTTATTTCTCATTCAGCTGTTCGCTTTCGAACAGAGCTGGATGCATTTTATTTTTCTTATTTATTGTTTCGTTGTTCTTCTTTCTTGTTCATTCTTATTTTTTTCTTTAATCAATTTTCATAAGCTCCCTGTACGTCATTGGTTGAGCAGATTCATTCAGCGCTGCAAGGATAAGGCCCCTAATGACGGATCACTATAGGAAATTTTCCCAAAAAACTTAAAAACTAAGTAAGATTTTGCGGTCCAGTTTCTTTTGCTTTAAGGTATAAATATCGTTAAGCTATATTTGGGAAAAGTTTGACGTGGTTAGCACTTCACCCCGTTTTCAGATAAATTATATAAATTTTTTTTTTTAATGTTTTAAATGGGAATGTATTATATAAAATTGTAAAATTATTGGCTCGTAATCAGAAACATAGTTTTCGCTCGGCTTAATTTCAAAAAATCGGAAAAATTTTTTTTCATATAACTTATGTAAAATATGTGGTTAAAAGTATTTTTCGATATTCGATGTCGTTACAAAGTTATAGCGCTAAGAATATACGTGTATACTATGGTGGGTCAAATTGTAGGGGGCCGAAAAAATGAAATAGTCATTCTTGCTGTAAAGTCTGTTATTTTTCACGGCTTTCTAATGTCACAGACATAACTCCTTCTCGATTCTGTTCTAAAACTCGTTTGGATACGCTAGCCAGCAATTGAACGTGTCTTTCCGTTGCTTGTATCTGTAACGGAATTTTCGAATCAGGCAGCGGTGGCTCATCGTTTCCTAGATATTGTTCTAGGTAAGCAATGCTTAATGTATGATATCATGTCAATCATATTAGTAAGGTCCGAGCAATTGAAGTTTATGATAGGTTTTTTTTTTTATAAACTCTCGGTTCCAACGGATCTTCCACAACATGGTAACGTTCATTATTGAACAACATTGCTAACAAAATATTTTCTGAGTGAACGTAGTTCGCGTTATCTTTGGAAAATATATTCATCGCAATTTTAGCAGACTCGAAAATGATTTAAGAGGTATGGTTCGTTGGGCAAAAATACTTGTTATGGCCAATAGTACCAGAATCACGATGAGCCTCTCGAAACCACTTTTTATACTCTGTACCGAAGGTACATAGAGTATATTAAGTTTGTGCAAAAGTATGTAACAGGAAGAAGGAATCGTTTCCGACCCTATAAAGTATATATATTCTTGATCAGCATCAACAGCCGAGTCGATATAGCCATGTCCGTCTGTCCGTATGAACGAAGAGATCTCAGAGATGGTAAGAGATAGAGGTTTGACATGTATGGGACATATATTTCTTATACTTGCAGGCAGATCAAGTTTATTTTCAATTTTTGCCACGCCCCCTCCCGCCCCCGCAATTTGGAAAAAACTTCATATCTCCTACAGTTTTGGAGATAGATCGTTCGTTCCTTCTAGAGATACCTTGTAAACAAAATTATTTATCAATTTGCTGAAGGAATGATAAAGATCGGATGAGCGATACTCAAGTTATGGGCAAAAAGCCAGCTAGTTAACTCAATTTGGGGAATTTTTAGGGTATGTTCAGCACATGTGGGGCTACAAGCTGAACTAGGATAATTAAAAAAAAAATTGGAAGCAATTCCAAATAATTAATTGAGAAAACAGATCTATCCCTCTCTCAGGAAAAATCAAATACCTCGGAATATACCATGATAGATTCCTTTACTTTGACCATCATATCAGCAAGCAACTAGAAAAAGCCCAAAGAGCCTTTTTTGCTTACAAAAGAATGTTTAGCTCACGATTGGTGATTAGTAGAGTAAAAGTAATTATGTATCAGTCACTTATTAAGACCAATTCTTTCGTATGGTTGTAATGTGTGGCTTAATATATCACCATCATATATGGAAAGGCTCCGAAAATTCGATACGTCGATGTATAGGTCGCCAATCAGCAATCACACAAAGTTTATATCAAACAAGAAATTATATAACGCATCAGGCGGCATTATAAGAATAGACAACCACATCATTAACCTATCTAGAAATCATATTCTAAGATCCCTAGATAATGTAGAAAACATTCTTATAAAAGCTCAATACTATGAGAGCGACTCATATTTTCAATTGTGTATCTCGAATGGTTTCACTCCTCCTGAAATTTTTGTATACCTGGATAAAAATGGGTATATTCAGAACGACAATGGTATACCTACTATATATAATATATATGATAATATATAGAAGAGCAAACAAATAAACTATAAGCGAGAAACAGTTAACAAACACAAACCAAAGATTCGACATGTCCTTATCAACGAAAGATATTTCCTTCTCTAAAAACTTAAGAAACAAATTCTGGTGGATCAAAAATCCTAGTTAATGTACAAATTTTAACACCCCATTCCATCTGAATACCCCATTTATTATGAATACTATTTAGTTTTAAATTTTGTAGAGATGTACATATATAAGCAATAATATAAAAAAAAAAAAAAATAGGATAATTAAAAAAAGTCACGTCGTTTTTTTTAGGCCCAAAAAAAAAGTAAAAATAAATATTAAAAGTCGCGTAAAATTTTTATTTTTCAAAATTTTCAAATTATCCTAGTTATCTTGTAGCTACAGTCCCACAGATTAAAATGCTTCTTTCCGTTTTGACTTCAGATCACTCAGTCGGCCGGAATCGTGTTGACAAATGCAGTACTTTTTTTTTTTAACATGCATTACTTCCCCACGCTGTTTCACGGAAAGCTTTCATTATTTTGACTTCAAAAAATTTCTCAAAAGTTGCTAAATATATGGTAAACAAATTCAAAGTTCAAAGTTTTAATCGCTTTTCAAAAAAAATTCCCAAAAAACGGACGCCACACGGGTCAATTACGGGTTTCCTGAAAAAAATGCAGCTAATTTATTTTTTGGAATTTCTGTTCTGTTCTTACAGTCCTCTCTAACTGCATAATATTGCTCTTTTATGAGTCCCTGATCCAAAATATAGTGCCAAGGCATCGTCAGCGAAAGACCACAAAAGATTCTTGATTCGATGTGACATTATACTTCGGATAATTTTTGTCTTTTCCAGAATTATAGAAAGTAACTTAAGAACTGCTGAAAAGACAGCTTGTCCTTTCTACGAGCAGCTGTGCTTGCTGCTTGTACCAGTAATCGCACGTTATCTCCCTTCAGATATTGATAAATCAGTTGCTTGTTTCCTCCGACCTCTAATACCCTTAAGAGTAAATGGCAATCAGGGACGAAACACTGGGTTAATGTGGTTCTGAATGGCTGTGAATTGATTTTTCTTAAGCCAGTCAGGTTGATTACGTTCAAATTGTTGCATTATTAGGTTACATTTCCCTCGCCAGATTTGCACAAAATATTCTTTCTTTTTTCTTAGCAAATACCTTTCAGATTGACGTCAAAGTGAAACGGAACTTTGGCATTAACTCCTCTCTACAAGCAATGCAAAAAGTTACAGCTCTAACAAATCTAAACAAAATTTGGTAGATCGACTGCAAAGTTGCATTTTTGCACTTATCAAGCAAGTAGGCATGGGAGAAAATAAGGTTGAATAAAACTGCGCAAAATTGCAGATTGAGGCAAGTTGAAACGGAAGCGGAGTTGTTGGTTCCACAAGATGCAAAAAGTTACAACCCTAACAAATCTAAACAAAATTTGGTAGGGCCTTGCAAAGTTAAATTTTCTTTACCAAGTTTTATTTGTGACATGAATGACGAATACCCTCAACTACGAAGACACCACGATTAATTTCTGCAGATCAAAAGTACTAGCACATAGTACATACCACAATGATTACATTCCATCCAAAATATTTGAGAAAACTTTCTGTTTTTTTTTTTAATTTTTGACAATCGCAAATCGCAGTAGAAAAACCCACACTTAACATCGAACTTTCAGTCGTTAGCATAACCTAAGTTTAGCAGCTGCTCAGTTAACAGGGCTCTGTTAAATCAAAATTCGTGGTATGTATGTAAAGAACTTGAAGTGTTTAAAGTATCGACTAAAAATACTTGGTATCGTGCTACTAGTATAGTTTTAAGGGATAGGCCATGGCTTGGATTGACGTCTTGTTTTTTTGATATTCTGTTTCGAGTCCATTGAAAAAATTGTTTTTTTTCTAAAAAAACCTAATAAAAAATACCTTTTCTAGTTTTTTCTTTCTCTTTGCACACATTTTTTTTTTTGTATTTATTTTTGTTGAACATTTTAAATATGAAAACAAACAGACAAACGACCAACGACCATTGTCATGGTCACCTAATCCGGCTGACAAACTGGCAAGGCTCTTAGTCCTTAGCCGGGATACACAAAAGAAGCCCCCAGGACCAGAATAATCATTTTAAATGCAAACCAAAAACGATGACCAGCTGTGCTACAATTTGCGGAAAGGGACTGCACATGTCCATTTAGGATGATGCACAGCAGATTCTTATTCATTTAATTTTCTGCTTTTAAGGAGTTAAGGAGTGAAGCAGGAGGGGCGGGATATAACCTTCCAACTGTCAGTCAGGCCATCATTTTTGGAGCCTCTGAAAACTTTTGCCTGCCACGCACAATTTTCCACTTTCAACTTTGCCAAAAGCAGTAGGGGTTGGGCGGGGGGTGGTGAAGAAATGCAGAGGGGGGGAGTGTTGTGGGTTGAGCTTTATGCTTGGCTGATGTTGCGATAAGCAGCCAAACATCGTCGACAACGTCGTCCTCGTCGTCGTTGCCGCCGCCGCCGCCGCCGCAATGCTGCACACTGAAGTGTGGAAAGGGGAGAAGTGGTCGAACTTCTGCTAGGCCCTGCGGCAGGGTTGAAAAATAGGCAGTTTGTTGTTGTTGTAGTTGGCGCCAGTTTCCCATGTAAAAGTTGCTGAAAAGTGTAACGCAGTCAAAGCCAAGGACGGGGGCAAGCAGCGGTTGTGGCTGCTGCTGCTGCTGCGTCGCCTACGCGGCATAGTTTTCACTTTTGTTGTTGGTTTACACTAACTGGACTTAAGGTATAACGAATTTGAAAGATCATTTGAAAGGTCAGAAATAACTTTGTAAAAATTGTTTAAAAAATTAGAAAAAATATTGTTATAAATTATAACTTATAACAAATTCAATGGGTTCAGCGTAAAGTTGTTTTTAAAATGTGTGCTAACAAATAGATTTTTTATTCATTTTTGAAGTCTGCCGCAAAAACTTTGCACACACACAGCACACATATGTAAAATCGTAGGTCCACATCGCAAATTTCTCCTTAAATTTCTTTAATTTTCACTTGTATGGCCGTTACTCATCTTTGTAAGTTCTAAAGTCTTTAGTTTATTCAAGCCCCCCTCACCTTTTCCCAACCTTGGAAGGAGATTTTGCAAAATTGACAGAATTTCAGAAATATCTATCCACAAAGAATATTTAGCCTTGAACATCGCTGCCCTCCATTTTTCGACTATGCTAGTATGGGTTATCCAAAATTGGAGAGCTGTTTTCCCCATTTATTTGGCCCATAGTGTCGCATTTTCCAACTTTGGAAAATCACAGTAACAAACTATTTCGCAAAATATCCGTACAAACCGAGTTTTAAGCCATTCGAATGGAAAATATTAATTTACATGCAACACTTTTCCACGAATTTTCCCTCTAGTAGGGGCGAATTTGTCCAACATTGGAAAATGAATATCACAAATTATTTCGCATAATTTCCTTACAAACCTAGTTTCAAGTCAATCGAAAGAAAAATAGCTTATGGCTTGCAGATTTTTCCGGCCATTTTGCTTATGTGCGTATTCACTTGTCGAATAATTTCGCAAGTTTTCCTTACAAACCGAGTTTCAAGTCAATCGGACAATAGTTTGTTCTATACAACAATTTCCAGGCATTTTCCCACCCTAGGGGCGGGTTTTTCAACATCGGAAAATAACTTTACAAATTATTTCGAATACTATCCTTGCAAAAAACCAAAATTTTCCTTGAATTTTGCGTTCTTTGGTGCGGAAAATGAAATCACAAATTAGTTCGCATACTTTCCTTACAAACCGAGTTGCAAGTCAATCGAACTCCTGAGCCACAACTCGCCCAACTATTCTGCTTTGTATTTCATATTTATGCGGTGCTCTTACAGTTTGTTGCATTTGAACAAGGGGACAAGTGTAAATCTATGTCGTTTTATCGTAGAACCCCTCTTCTGATTAACTGTTTATCAACTATCTATCAACTTGAACAAGTTGTATCTTTCCCTGATATGGGTATTACCCTCGACCATAAACGTTCTTTTGGCACTCACACTGAACTTTCTGTGAATAAAGCCATGTATTTGTTAAGTTTTATTAAACATTGGTCTAAGGAGTTCAATGATCCCTACACGATCAAGCTCTTGTCTATATCCCTAGTGAGGCCCATTTTGGAGTTTGGTTTGTGTATGTGGAACGCTCAATCACTTATCCTGTGTAAACGCATCGAATCTGTCCAGAAGCAGTTCCTTTTGTTTTCACTTCGTAAACTGGGTTGGGACCCACAGTTGAGACTTCCTCCTTATATTTCCCTCACTTGAGCATAGACGTACTATGTTGGATATAATGTTTCTAAACAAGCTTATAGAGGGTAATATTGACGTTAAGTACCTACTCGGGCGCGGGAACTTTAATGTTCCTTCAAGACAAACACGGAATTATATTCCCTAGAGGCTTTCTGTTGCTTCTACTTTATATGCCTCTAATTGTCCATTCTGTGTAGGGATTTTATTTCACGTTTGGGGCCGGTCAATTGGCCGACTGGATCGTGCGATATAACGCCTTTAGACTATTTTTTGTGGGGCTATGTTAAGGCTCATGTCTATAACGACAAGCCCGCAACAGTTGACGCACTGGAAGCCAATATTGAAGAATTTATTCGTAACATACCGGCCGATTTGTTGGAGAGAGTATGCCAAAATTGGACCTAGCGTTTGAACCATTTGAGGCGCAGCCTCGGTCAACATTTACACGAAATCATCTTTAAACATTAAATTATACAGATCGTCCTTTCGACTCAAATAAAGATTTCATACATTTTTCCGAATTTTATGTATTTTTTTTTAGTCAAATCCGAATGCTGCTAAAAAATCACCCTTTATTTGAATGAACCCGCAAGTCAATTGTAATTGTGTATTTGCAATAACTGCAATAAACTCAAAAGGTATCAGTTTCATCCTTCCGAAGCTGAGCCCTTAACTCCGGGTCCTGCACCACATTTTTGTTTGAAAACTTTCGGCATTTTTGTCAAATGATCTATAAACTGGGCAAGCACTTAGAGATGACAGTTTTCTAAATAGTACAGTTCTGAAGAGTAGAGTTTCTGAATAGTAGAGTTGAATAGTAATTTGGGTCGATTGAAAGCCTGCCTTTTATCATGATTCTACTATGATTCTTAATTTAAGAAAGTACTTTTCTATTATGTCATGGTAGAAAACAGCCACCTGGAAAGCTATTAATGATTAGGGATCAAAGTGTGCTGCTGAATGCAGCCATTGGTAACCTTTGATCGAATCTCAAATTATAATATATTAAAATCTGAGATTAGGGTTACGGTTACGGTTTTGGCCGATCGCTTTTTTCCGGTTACGTTTATATTACGGTTGTGGGATATGGGTTTCGATATGGGTTACTGTTATTAACCTTATTCTGTTTCATCTCATTTATTCAGTAAATGTACTAAATTCAAATATCTTATACAGAAGTATATCTCTGAAGAATTCAAAACTGCGTTTATGGCTAACTGAAGGGTATGGGCAGCACATCGGATCCCTGAAAACACGCAGTATTTATGAAATGATTCACTTTTTTCTTCCCCCTTTTTAACCTATTTCGTCCGTTATCAGTGGAGTATACCAGTTTAGATCGATTTGATTTATGATAACACATTTAAGATGGATGGCCGATGCGAAAACATCTTTTTAGTTGCCAAAGGGACATTTTTAAGACGATTATATCAAATTTTTACTAATAAATGGCCGATCCATGTTAGCCAAGCCATCAATTTTAAGGGGAATCATATTCCCTTTCTGCTCGTTTTGAATGTCCTTTGCAAGAAGGCCTGATTGGCGAATGACATCATCTCCAATATTTTGCGGGTTGATAAAATTTTCGCATCCCATGCCTTTGATAATAATTTTTTAAGTTTTTTTGAAAGACAGCTTCATTTACAACTGAAAATGGTCTGCTATCCGCTGAGCACATCAAAAAGCAGGCTTCTTTAATTTTGTGGTTCACCGAAGGGAGTAAGAAAACAATTCCCGGAAAACGCTAGGGTAACAGTAGTGTCCATAAGAAAATTTATCAAGAGTCAAAACGCGAATAAAAATTGTTCATTCCTCACTTCCATCCATTGGCAAGATCACAGAACAACTTGTCAAGTTACCGGCGCCAAGCTGAGAAGCTATCAAGATTACGGCGTGCCAGAAATATGTACACTGCTCGCCACTTGAATAGGACACCCTGTATGCTCTCTTTAAAACTGCTCGTAACTCGAAAACGAAATGGTAGAATAACGGTATTTTTGGATATTATCTTTGTGCAAGCATTCTTCGCTCTTTCTGGTATATTCCAAGTTTTGGAATAGAACCGTTATAAAGTTGCTTGCACTTTATGTGAGCATTTGCAAAAATTCAATGGAATTTTTGCGCCACTTGAATAGAACATGCATTTTATTTGGTCGGTATCGTTGACACGTGCACACAAATTTTGGTTTACTTAAACTTTTTGCTTTAATTGAAGTGTATATAAAATTTCAAAAAAATTAAAATGGGGCGTGGCACTTCATTATCTGAGTCGGAGAAAGGAAAAATCCAAGCTTACAAGGATTCTGGCCTTTCTATTGCCAAAATAGCAAAAACTAAGTCGACAGGAGCCGTCACGCCATAACAAATTTTTTAAATAATGAGGCTAATTATGGTAAAAACATGAAGGGCCGCACCCACAGTGTGCTTACCATCGCGGACAAGCGACTTATATTAAGAGAAGCTTCCAATTCGGACGACTCTTTGGCCAAGATAAGGGAAAAATGCAACGTTAAAGCAAGTTTGACAACCATGCGTCGTGTTATTAATAATGCTACACACCTGAAGAGACTAAAAATCAAGTAGAAGCCACCTCTTAACCCGGCTCGGAAGTTACAACGCCTTGATTTCGCGCGCGCACATGTCACCTGGACTTCGGAGTGGCAACGTGTTGTCTTTTCGGACGAAAAAAAGTTTAATTTGGAGGGCCCCGATGGCTACAGCTACTATTTTCATGATCTTCGAAAAGAACCACACCATCTTGATAAGTTGCACAGCAGTGCTGGAGGTATTATGGTATGGGGGGCCATTTCCTATTATGGCACCTGTGAGCTTAAATTTATTCCAACCACCATGAATGCGTTGTGTTATAATGGTATATTGAAAGAGGCCTTTCCCCACTTCCAAACTCTTTTTGCAAATCTAAAATGGATTTATCAACATGATAATGCCCCTATACATACGGCCCGGATTGTTAAATCGTCTATAGCGAGCCAAATCGTGGAGTTATTAAACTGGCCACCCTATTCACCGGACTTGAATATCATTGAGAAAGTGTGGGGATGGCTAACACGTGAAGTATATGGATCAGGTCAGCAATATTCGAGCGTTCCCGAACTAATTGCGGCTATCAAATTAGCATGGGGCTCGATATCGTTGAATTATTTGGGAAAATTGTATGCATCCCTTCCAGACCGAATGTGTGAGGTTTTGGAGAAAAAAGGAGGCTCAACACACTATTAAAAACTTTTTTTGGTTTAAAAACATGTTAGTAATTTCTTATTTAAGTAATATTGTTATTTGAAAAGGATTGAAATATTCTTAAATGGTTTTTAGATAAAGTGTCCTATTCAAGTGGTGCAAAATGAAGACTCCAAAATTTGTTACTTATTGGTTAACAATGTTTTTTGTATACTTACAACTTTTGAATAATTTTGTAATTTTCGTCTAATTACTACATTTAAATAAACTTTATAAGAAAACAAAAATTATTTTCCTAGATGGCTTGGTTTAGCAGCAATTAACTATAGAAAATCGACTTTAGAGGTGTCTTATTCAAGTGGCGAGCAGTGTATATATCAAGGATTACATGATTGTAAGGTGACTTATTTCGCATACCTTATGCAATATAAGCTGCTTTACAAATATTTATCAAAAAAAAGAACATTCAAAATTCGTCTTTAAATAGTTACCCTTGCAGTTGTTTTTGTTTGTACTAAAAATTTACGCACTTTTCCTCTTCACTACTTGCCCGCACTCACCACACCAAAGTGCGTCTCTCCCCCCCTCACTCTCTCTGTGTGTTTGTGTGTGTGCGAGTGTGCGTTTCTAAGCAAGTACATAGGGGGCGCCGTTATGTGCGCAGATTTCCTTTCGCTGGAAACAGACTTTCGTTTTCACTTGCCACCTACCGCCAGAAGGAATTGTATGAGTCTTTGGTTGTGGGGCAGGGGGCAGGGGGGGGTGGTTGGCCAAAAAACTTTCGACATCAAAAAGAACTACTTTCGATAATCACAGTCCTGGCGCCAAATGAATTACTTGTACAATTTTTGCTCAACTTTTTACGGCTTTATTTTTTTTTAATATTTTAAAGTAAGTTCAAATTTCTATTGCCTACTTTTATGCGCATAACAAATTTTGCCGCAAACTTTCTGTGCAGTTTTTTATGAGCATTTTATGCGTTTATTGTTTTGATTACATCAGTGGAGCAAAAGCCAGACAAACGATTTGTGAATTGTAAAGAATTAGCAAATAATAAAATATGACATCATTCAAGTTGCTCCAGAAAGTGGAAAATGCAATGTGTGTGTGTGTGTGTGTGTGTGTGTGGGGGTTGAGAAGCGAATTAACCCTGGCTAAAGCTAAACGGTTGCAGTTACTTAAATTGGATTCAAGGGAGAAAAATTTCATTTCAAGGGAAAAGGGTTGGCCATGAATTTGAGAAGCTTGTTTTACCTGAGCGGAATGAGGGGGTTGAAGGATTTAGCCCTAGTAAATAAATGGAATGCAATTTGTGAAGCAAAACGAAATTATATGGGAACTGTAAGTGGGAAAAAGGGTAATTCAAGTAGCAAAATGTGTATACAAAATGTGCTATAATTTGAATTGATTAGTTCAACTAGCTTATTCTTAGTTTACTTTTTAAATATTCATTTGAATTTACAACGATTTGATTTTCAAACCTATCGCCTATCGAACCAAATCTATCGCCCACTAGCTCCACCTATGAAGCGCCCTCTGCTTATTCTTACGTCATTTAGCCAACACTTACTTGGTATTTTCAAAAATACGGTCACACAGCTCAGCAGGCGAATCGAGACGAAGACGAAAAGTCGAATATTTTCGACAATAAATTATTAACTAAAGTTGAAAAAACAACAATTTAATAAAATCATAACATGCTGAACGCCGTGTCTCGCCCCCTTGTACGGGCTAGCAGCCAGGCTTTGAAGACCAGCGGAGTTGCTGTCAACGCTGTGGGTAAGACGAAAATAAGACGGCAGCCATTTGGCAAATTACATAACAAAAGAGCGAAAATGCAAAACGAAAATATAGCCATATACACTCTAAAGGACTTGAAACATAGAGTTATTAAAGTTTTTGCCAACTGGCTTACATAATTTCAACCTAACCTCGCCCCTGACCAAGCGCCCAGCTGATTGCCGAAAGAGCGTGTAAAGCAAAATGAGAGTAACTGTTTACACCCCCTTTCTTCAACTCTTTTGCAGCCACTCGTCAGGGACACACCGATCTGCAGGTGCCCGATTTCTCGCCCTATCGCCGCGATTCTGTCAAGGATGAACGTCGTCGGAATACCAGCGCCGAGGAGCGTAAAGCCTTCTCCTACATGCTGGTCGGTGCTGGAGCCGTGGGCAGTGCCTATGCCGCCAAGGGTCTGGTCAATACATTTGTAAGCTCAATGAGCGCCACCGCTGATGTTTTGGCCATGGCCAAAATTGAGATCAAGTTGGCGGACATTGCCGAGGGCAAGTCTGTGACATTCAAATGGCGTGGCAAACCCCTCTTCATTCGTCATCGTACCCCAGCGGAAATCGATACGGAAAGGAATGTGCCCACATCCTCGCTGCGTGATCCCGAAACGGATGAAGTATGTAGAAATAGGGAAGGGAGTGTACACTATAATCTGAACAAACAGAACAAATCCAAATTGAAATTTGTCAGTTAGGCAAACAATTTGAGAAATGTTGATGAAAATGTGGCCAAAAAGACATGATTGCAGATTTTTCAGAACTTTAAACCGAAACTATGGTTCCATACCCTAATAATTTGATAAAATATGTCCGAAAAGTTTCCTAATTTCGCCTATTTTGCTAAACTTTCATACAAATTTGGGAAAATTATTGGCCTGCGGCCCTAAAATTGTCTTCAGTTAAAGGTTCAATTTTGCAAATCGGGTTTTCATATGGATCCAGTATAAGGTTTCAGTTTGAAACCTAGTTTCAAAAGCCTAGTTTCCGAACTAATTTGAGATGTTCTTGAATTAGAATTTGTAGCGGGGGGACGCGTCCAATTTCCTCAGATTTTCGAATTTATCTTCAATCTGAATCTACTTAGTTGGAATCCCGAGATGTCCCAGAAATCACAGATTTTTGTATAAAAGTTTGGTTTTTATGAAAAGTGACTCATGATTGGCGAATTTAAAGCAAATTAAAACTCATTGTTCAAAGACAAGAGGATCAACTCGTACGATTTTACTTCCATAGGATCTAGTAGCCGAACCTTTTGTTATCATTTCACAAATAAAGTTATTCAACTTAAGTTTGAACATCTCTAGAGATCACAACTTGACTTTAATAAACCGCATTTTACTCCTTCTCAAAAACCTTAACCGCAAATATTGGAATTTTGAAAATTATTCCTTATTTTATAATGTTTTTGATCTTAAACAAATTTAATAATTTATTTTAAGGTACATTTTTAAAAGAGTTGGTTCTACTTAAAATGTCAATAATTTAATGCCTTCGGTTTATGGTTCGTCTCGAGAGACTTAAAATTCCTAAACTTTTCTAAGGATTTTGACATTTCAGTTGTAGGAGCACTGCAAACCGAAATTCATTGTACAAAAATATAAATGGTCCATATTAATTGTAGGTAAAATTTCAGTTTCGAGTCATATTTCCAATCATTTCCGAGTCTTTTTTGAGTCGTTTTTTAAGAAATTACATTATAAGCCAATGCATTAGTCATTTTCGAGTCTTTCTTAAATTGCACATGAAAATAATATATTTTGAATAATCAAAGGGGCTCGAAAATGAAGCATCAATGTGATTCTTGTTAAAATTATATTTTAAATGCTAGGTGGGCTGGCGCCGGTTATCAGATCACAATTCTGCCATGAGTGGAGTAAAGACTGCAAGCATTTGTAGTGATTAAGACACTCGGGTGCGAAAAATATCAATTACGAATGCAGTACACTGGTAGTTGCGGTAATCCCCTACAGTTTTTTGGCCTTCACCATCTAGAAAGCAGTGCATAGCATTTAACATGTATCCAGAACCGATCTAGTACCTCAAACTCTGGCATGAACCGAAGCTTGCCCCTAAACAGGCTACTTTTTACAGCCTTGGAGAGGGTATATTAAAATAGTCCAGATGTTTGTAACGCATAGAAGAAAGCATCTCCGACCACATAAAGTATATATATTCTTGATCAGCATGACGAGCTGAGTTTATATAGCCATGTCCGTCTGTCCGTCCGTCTGTTTCTATGCTATTTCCTCCGTCAGTTTTAAAGATATCCTAACCCAAGTTTGCACGAAGTCTTTTGGTACAAAGACGCTGCACATTTGTCGGAACCGGCCAGATCGAATGACTATAGCATATAGCTGCCATAGGAACCATCGGTCGAAAATGTTGTTTTAGTGATAAAAACTTTTTTGTCTTCAACGCAAACGTCCGCAAACCTCGTATTTATAAGTTTTCTATGCTTTCACATAATTCCAGCAAGTTTAACATCTATATAGTATAGCTGGCATAGATATGGGTGTAGAAAATGTATATAGGAGGCCTTGTCAAAAATGTGTACATTTGGCCGAATGTACATATTTGTGTCAGTGGAATCAGGCTACTAATTTATATAAATCATACAAGCTACAAGGGTATATAAACTTCGGTCGAGCCGGTTAGCTTTCCTCTATTTTTATAGTCTAATTTTCAGAATTTTCATCAAAATTTTTGTAAATTATTTGCCTATTGGACTTTGCTTTTAGTTTACAAAGATTTTAAACCTTTTAACCACCAGTTCGGTTTCTTGCTTTCGTGTTCCGTAGAGTTTTTTACTCTTAATAAATGAAACGATCACTTAATTTCAATTCCACTCTCGCATTTACTTGGTTTGTTTGTGCTCGCCACTTTGGTTTGACACACACGAAATGATTGCAAGCTCTTCTTTCGCACGAGTAATAGTAGAACAAGCTTGTTAAAGCTTGCGGCCATACGAATTCCAGCGAGCTTTTCGGCGAATCTCAAACGAGCTACACTATTAAACTAGAATTCCCCAGCCATGGCCCCTGGAGGGCCATGTTGCAGTTCTCTGGTACCGGTATTCGAGAACCGCTATATTAGTATCCAAAAGAACCGAACAGAGTGCAAATACTAGACTGCAGTTTTGGGGGAATTTTACGCTTCAAATTCTGGTTTAGGAAAACTTTTGCAAAACAGAAAAACGCATCCATAGACAGATTAAATTATTACCGGCATCGACATAAAAGTTTCTAGATGGCTTCATTACGTAATCGAGCACCTCTTGAACACTTCGAAGGCTGTGTGTATACTTTTACATTAGCATGGCCACTTTGTGGACTGCTAGCTTTCGAAACCTCATTACTTGTAATCGACAAGAGGGCGATACCGAACGCTTTTCGTAGCTCCATTACAACTGCATATACTTATCTAAGAAATGTAATGGACGGTGTGGATGGGCCGCCAACTAAGCGATACACATTGTATGCGTTGTTGTAATGCACATACTTTACGACGTCTCAAAAATCAACTACATACACGCGCATATATGTTTGTGTGTGAATGCATAAAGAAAACCAAAAAACAAACAAGCATGCGAACGCATTTCGAATTATCGAAGACATGACAAACTTCGTAAGACAACTTGGTATACAAAGTGTAACACTGAGTGTAAGTGTAATGTGAGCTAGAATCATGTAGCTGTGCGCCGCTGGGTTGTTTTGGTTCGAGCCTTGCTTCGCAGCTTCTAACTACCCAATTAGTAGGATTAAATATTCACGAGCCAAAAATTCAGATCCGCTCAAAATTGAGACTATCCAATTTTTTTTAGAATTAATCTATTTTATGCTTGTTTGTGCGACGATTCAGTTTCGTCTCCGCATTTTAAGTATTTTTATAGTCTAAACTCCTTAAAAAGTACATTTTTAAATGTTTTTTTTTTATTTTAGTTTTTTTTTGTTATTTTTCAAGGCCGCAAAATTCTAAAATTTTGCAGAAGGTTCGGTCCGGGAGTTCGAACCCGTTGTAAAGCTTAAGGTTCGGTTCGCGGACCGGTTCCTGGAACCCCTAAACCCAAGGTTTTGGTTCGAACCTCGGTTTGCTTGAACATAAAAGAATAGTTTCGATGTATTCCATGTGATTTAACTATATGGCTATATACTACTATACTACTATAATATAACTACTAACTATATAAGCCAATATCTTTTTAGTCCTCGTTTTTTCGACCTTTCCAAAATTTTAAAACATTTGTCGATGTACCTTATGTTCTCTTGGACAATTTTCGAAGGAATCTATGAGCGCGTTCACCAGCACACACCAATCATCTAACATAAATCATCAATCAACAAAAAAGTGTTTGGCTGCTGGTGAACGTGTTTGATAGAATTTTAAGGCAACAGAGTCATCGATATATTTTTGTTGGCGGAAATTAAATTTATATTATATGAACATCGTCAATAGCAGCAACTGCTTCTAGAATCCCCTTGAATTTTTCACAAATCTTTGTTAGCCATTTAATATTTGTTGTAATCCCGGCGAGAATGTACACAACAAACACGAATATCTGATCTGATGGCCAGATCTTTTTCCTATATCTAAACGGTCATTTAGTAATATGAAGAACTCCTGTGTTTTGCCAGCAGCCAAATTACATAACGCTGGGTTTTATTAAGAGTCACTTTCGCTATTAGTTCATCCAGGGCAACGCAAAGAAGGGTCTGCAAATGTTCATTTTAATAAAGTATTTAATTTGCAATGAGCTGAAAGTCTTTAATGCACGGGACATCATGAAATAATCCTTGAATTGGTCCATTCTATATTAATGTACTGTCACAACAATTGAGTACGCGGGGACTGCTTCTTTTTGAAGAGGCGGCTTTTCAAGTTTTTCTCCTCCGCAGCAACCGCTAAAGATCTCAGGGCATTGCACGAATTTCCGTGAGCTACTTGCGAATCCACATCCTCTGCCAATTCATTAATTAATAACAAAGAGGTTTCCAAATTCATTTTGCATTTGCCTTGACAAAATTACTTGTTTGTTTACAACTGACAGCTGTGTGCTATCGATAACAAATCACAATCAAGCAATTCTATCAAACTATTTCTTTGATGTATTCACATCTTAAACAATCACGAAAATTAGCAATCATGTTTGCGCATCATGCCTGTTCACCAGCACAATCTAACAAAAATAGTCGATTTTTTGTCTTCGATTTATGCCGGTGAACGCGCTCTATAACATCACTTAAAGATTGTATATTTGATATTTGTATATTGCTTTCATGAACTTCTCTTCTTCACAATCAGAAGTTGAGTCCTTTAAAGTTCAATTTTGAAAACTCTCATTAAGAATTTCTTTTTGGAACTTCAGCATGTCTGTCGGAAGTCCATTCAGATATGGATTTATTTGAATGCAAAAATCTTGAAGAGTTAGTTAACGTTCGCACATTTGGTAGGTTGAGTTCCATCGCGTCACACAGTCTAGCACTGTTTCTTTTTCAATTTTTCTATATGCAATAGACTTCATATAGTGTGAGTACGGAGTTTCTTACAAAGTGTGCGAACTCTTGCAATGTCAAAGTGAACCTACTTAAAAAAAACATTAACTACTAAAGTTAGCACAGCGAACTGTAATTATAGAGTCGTATCGGGAATCTATTGAGGTAACTTGATCATCTTCCAAATAATGAAATGCTTTTGATTCACATGAAGAACCTTCATCAACATTACATTATTAATAGTTGCATTTCTTTTCCATATGCAGTTTTCATTTAGATGTTCTTCTGCTCGAACCATCTTCGATCCATCGACGGTGACAGTATAAATCTGACCTAGAGAAATGTCGTGATAGCAGTCAGATTACAAGGAATTCCTATATTTCCCTATATACGCACATATATGAGATGAGTCGGTGTAAAAACTACATAATTTTGTGAACCGAACCTAATTTTTCGACAAAGTGGTCCGGCTCGGGTTCGGCTTCGAGAAGTCACAAATATTAGGGGTTCGGTTCATGGTCCGGTTCGTCGGACCCAAAAAACCCGAACCGAACCTTAGAGCCTTGCAGCCTTGTTATTTTTAGGCAACACTGCCATCCTGTGACAGTCTAATCAAGAATAAATTGTAATTTGAAAATGAAAGCTGAATAAAACAATTGGAACATTTAACAATTCCAATTCCGCATAATTTAATCGAAAACGGGAACAGGCCGGAAACCGGCTTGAGGTCTAGGAAAATGAGTTTATTTTCAAACATTTGAGGCGCTAATTCGAAATGCAATGATCAACCTCCCACCCAAATACTTAACTAGGTAGCCGCACTCACTCTCTCGCTCTCTTTGCTTCCTTCTTAAATGTCAGTCTGTAAACAACAGTTGCGAGCGACGCATCTCCGCGGACGAATTTTTTGTGTTCTGCTTCTTAGTTTAGTTTGAGAATTTTCGTATTTTTGCTATGCCATCATACTGCTCTATATGCAAGAATTATGTATCTTTGTATTATTATGTATTTCTTTTGTTATATTTATTTAAGTATGCTGTTCTTAGTAGCAACAGTAAACTCGCATATGTACATATATCTTGCATGCACGTACAAACTTCTTTGTTTTGACTCAAGCGAGTACAGAAATTCATTACTCTCTTGCTCTCGCTCTGTTTTGTATTTTTATAAGAAGCTGTGAGAGAGCGAGTGCGGCTACCTAGTTAAGTATACCTTGCTCCGCTCCCACCTAGCATTTGGAAGATAATTTTATCATGACGCACATTGATTAGTCTTTTTCAAACTTTTTTGATGATAAAAATAGATTATTTTCATGTGCGATTTAAAGAAGACTCAAAAATGACTCAAGCAAATGCTCTGAATATGATTTATTAAATTTCGATTCGAAAGACTCAAATGACTTGAAATATGATTCGAAAATGAGTCGAAACTGATCAGAAAAACTGGATATAAATGACTCTTCAAGAAGAGTCACGGCTAGGGTACTATTTTCCCCCTACAAAAGTACCAGAAACCGAGCACATTTATAAATTTTTTAATCAGAGAACTCAAAAAAGACTCGAATGTGATCACAAATTTCATAAAATGCTGGCTGGGGCCCTGGAGTCTTTAATTGTGTGATTTGGAATTCACTTACAGTTCACTTATTCGGATTTATGATTAGAGGATCTTAGCTTATAAGCATATGTTCGAGGGACCAAAAAAAGAGAAACGAAAAGTTCTAAATGCTAAGACCGGAACGGTGGTTTGCAATCTTGATTCCAATATCAGCAGAAACCCATCGGGAATAGAAAATAGTTCTTTAGGATGATATAAAATCAATTTACATTCAAAACATCTTAACTCCAACCTCTTTTCCCTTCTGTCTCTTTTTGCAGCAACGCGTCCTCAAACCCCAATGGCTGGTAGTGATTGGCGTGTGCACGCATTTGGGTTGTGTACCCATTGCGAATTCCGGTGACTTTGGTGGCTACTATTGCCCATGCCATGGCTCCCATTATGATGCTTCGGGACGTATTCGCAAGGGACCAGCGCCATTGAATTTGGAGGTGCCCACCCATGAGTTCCCCGATGAGGGTACCCTGATTGTTGGTTAAAAATTTTTCTGTTTAATATAGAGACTCTTCCCCCGTGTTAAATGAACAGAAATAGTGAATGAATTATTGTAAATTAATAAAATAACAACCAAACTTAAATGGCACAGCAAACAATTGGGTAAGGAATTGAAGTTGGGGGTGGGCAGAAATAAAGGAAGCAGTTGGAACTTACCCGAGATTTAGCAGTTTGATTTAACACAAAACTTAAACAAATTGGGCTACCACACACATTTTTCTATAAAACAAAACACAACAAACCACAAACAAAATGTTCCGCGAAAACAACGGTAAAACTTTGTAAAGTCTGGTCACTTTAGACTGCTTCAGTGCTGCACATTATTTATAAAATAAAAAAAAATAAATACATACATAAAACAAAATATTATAAAATAAAACAACAAATGTTTTGTTAATCTTAATTTAAAAGAATTAAATTTTCTTAACTCACAACATTCTTTTAAAAGATGCACATCTCTAGCAGCAATGACGTAAGACGTAAGTACAAAAACGTAGACAAACAGCTGTTCGACGTGGACACTTTCATTTGTTTATTGCTGTGCAGTTTGTTGTTAAATTGCCTAATTTCACCTTAAAAATGGCCGAGGAAATTGATGAAAATGATTTCTATCGTGAAAACTTTAGTGCCGATTCGGATTTTGAAGTGTTTAATGCACAGCTAGGCGAAATATTGCAAAAATGGGAAGTCAGCACGGATGTGGGTAAGTGCACACAAAACCAAAGACATTATAATTAGCTAGATGATACAATCTATTGTTTCACACAGCTATCAGATCTTGGCAACCTGAGGAGCTGTTCCAAGCCAAATGGCGTTTGGAAAGGGAAACGCTAGACATGCTTAAAAATGGCATTGAAGTGGAATACTATCAGGCCTTGCTGCCAGACGAGGAGGAGCTGGATAAAGTAGCCAACTGTCTGCAAAGAACTCATTGTCATGAGGATCTTATAAGCAATCGGAATAGTTTTGGTCCACCCTTGAGAAGTAAGACGGAGCTCCATACCCTGGCCCGCATCTATGGCCTGAGAAGATTCATTCTTTTGCATCCCGTCAATGCTAAAAGTAACTTCATGAAATCCACTTCAGAATTCAATTTCTTTTTAAGTGCCGCCGCTGTGGTGGCTGCCGAAGTGGGCAGTGTGGTGCCCATCTTTGTGCAAATCTATGATCCAAGCTGGAATTTCTATACAGGAGTGGCTTTAGCTCCGGCCTTGAGAACCAATTTCCGTCTCATAGGCTTAGAGCAGGCGCCGCCAGAGTGTCGCTATTTGATGGGTCTACTCACACTTTTCAAGGAGAAGCTACCCCATTCGTATGCCTCCAACCCAGCCAAGGTCTCTGTGTGCTTAACCTATGCTTTGGAAACCATGCGAGTACGTCTACCCATGTATGTGCCCTTTGATCATGGTCTAAGTTCGGAGGATATAATAGTTGAAGGTGTGTCGGCCTCTCAAATGGATTTACAACATTTCTATGCTCTGCCACATGGTTATACACCAGAATCTTGCACCGAAATCTTTGTGGTTTATACCTGGCCCGAGTTATCCGAACATGTGGCCTTTGATAGTGAACAAAGAACCGATTTTATACCCTCTAAGGCGCCATTGGGCAAGATTTTTTTATCGGTGGAGGCCTCCTCCTATTTATCCTGCTGCCTGAGGGATTTTGAAGCGGTTTCTCAAGTTAGGCGCAGTTTGGAGTCGTATGTGGGACGTAATTTTTCGGGTATGAAAAGCGGAGCAGAGGTTACAAATCCATTGGATCAGCTAACCGAACATCAGTTGAGCCATAAAAGAAGAGCTGGAGCAGGCAGCTATGAGTTACCAACACAAGCGAATCTTACCAAGCGTCTGCCGGGACCAATGACTGAAAGTGAGCTAATCGAATTGTTGGCTTATCTATTTCCTGATATGCATCCCGAAATGGCTTTGTTTCCCTATGCCAAGAAGAGTTTTAAGAATAAGGTAAACAAAAAATATTTGTAATGTACAACTTTTAGCAGGCTGCAGTTCAATAAGTTATGTTTTCAAAGCCCTTGCTAATACGCCAAAGACAGGCAAAGACTGCTGATGATTGAATTGATTCATGAAATAGCAAAATAGTCAATCAGCCTGTTTGGTGTTGTGTATGCGTGTCTTGTTTTAGCAAAAGTTATGAACAAAAACCTAACTTATTGACCTGGAGCCTGCTAAAAGTTCTATGATTGATATTTTAAAGAGGTCACTAAAACATTCAATCACATTTATCTTCCAGTTCGATCCCATGCGCATCAAGAGTGCCGTTCCCGACTCTTTGGTTTGTCGTCTTAGCTGCCTCTTGGCCACTTGTCATGCCCATTTGGGTAGTCTGGAGGGCATGGCTCAACTATGGGCTGCCTTTACCCGTCAACTACGTCTGCTTTGGGACAATTCACTTACCGTGCCGGGGTGAGTTTTTATATAAATTTCCATTTTCTTAACAAAAATATGCTTTATTTATGAACTTTAGGCAAACGCAAAAACAATCGAGAAACTGAAACATAAATCTCTTTCAAAATTTTCTAGTAAATTTGGTTGGCTAATAATAATTAATACAATTTTTCTTTTTTTTTTTTTTTTGTCTGAAGCCGCAAAGTTAACATTTGAAATGGGTTTGGTTTTAGTTTTTAACAATTTAACTTACATTTATGGTTAGAGTTAATTTTCTAAAATCTAACTGGGTGGTCTTGATGCTCCTTTCTGAGCAGTTTGGTGTCTTTGAAGTTTGAGCGTAGAGCTTTTTATAGTGTAAATGTGATTTTTAGTGTGTTTTTGTGTTGTGATTTGGATACCCTTGCAGAAGGTATTAGTAGTTTATACAAGCACATAAATGTAAAATTGTGGGTACATGAAACATATTTGGGCGTTACTTATTTTATATCGATTACAAACCTATCGATTCACAATTACACAAAAAATACACAATTCGTCGATATCTGTTTCTCAGAAAGATCAGCAGAAAGATCATTAAACATTTATAATTGATCAGGGCACAAGTTGTTCTGCTGCTTTTCTTTCTAGGGGCATTTTTTCGTCTACCGACTCATTTTCTGAACGATTAAACAAATAGCGCCTTGTTTTCTGTTACTCTTTGATCATAAAATATGTATAAGAGTGGAATTTCAGCGCCTTGAGAAGAATTCAACTATCGGACTTTATATATTTCTACATTTCCTTTTTGGATTACATAAAAAATCAAACATCATCTATCAAAAACAAGTAAGAAAGACGGTCAAGCCTGACTAATAGGCAATGGGCCCATTCAGCAGATAATTTCGATTTGAGATTTGTGATTTATGATTGCCGATTTTAACTGCTGAATGCAGTGTTGGCCGATTGCGATTGGCATATTTGACATTCATATTTGACTTTCTGAAAGGAAATCGAACAAAAAGTATGATTGTTTACCGATTGCTGGATCAACAATTTGATATTCATTTATGTAAATATTGAATTTTATTCGTGCCACAGATTTTGTTATTATAAAAAGTACTAAGGCCACAGAATATCTGAAAGCCTGCTATCAATGCCATTTAGCAGAGATTAATCGGTAATCGCTAATCGGATTTATATGCTGAATGTGCCCAATGTTGCTAGAATTTACTTTGGTTTGCACAAAACTACAACGAATTTGCGCTATGCGCATAGGCCGTAGGCACCCCTTTCGTAGTGTTGGGTAAAGGTTGTTTTTGTTGTAGCGGCAGGGTCGACTTTTTGTGCGAAATATGAAAAGAAAGAAAGAACACTGTGACACATTTTTGAACTCAAAAAAGTTGATAGCGTCGAGACCAAAAAATTCTGACAGGGTGTGAGGTAGCATAAAAACCCTGTCTGGGTTTTGTCTGATTAGCTGCCGATTTCTTTTTATAGTAAATTGAACTTTTCAGCTTCAGAGTAGGACTAACGATTCCATATCTCGTAAACTATTTTGAATTTCGCTTTTAAATCTTCAACAAAGTTGTTGCTCTTGGTTTGACCTACAAAATATTTCTTTGTAGCAAATCAAAAAAATTACATCTTCATACTCAAAATTACAAAAGTTGTCCGCAAATGACAAGTTTTGACCACTTTTCTACAGTTTTTCAACTTCATCTTAAAACCCGTTTCAGATTTGGCCAAGTAATTAAGCACAAAGTTGTAGCTTAGACCAAAATAAAAAACCGTAAGAACGAACCAACTTCAATTAGTTACTCTTTCATATAGTTATAGGCCCACAAGCACGTACAATTGTCATAAAAACTCGAAAAAACGAACATTTTCGGTAAAAAAGTAAAAAAAAACTAAATTTTGTTTATTACAGTTTTTAGGTCATGTTTTCTTACTATTTTCTTGATTTAATACAAAACAATCGAAATTTTTGACAGTGTCAGCCAATTGGTACCAAAAATTGACATTTTTCGAGTTTTGGTTCCAATACTAAATGCTTAAGGGCCTGTAATTATACGAAGGACCAATCGAATGAAGTTGATATGTTCCAATCGTTTGTTTATTTAAGTCCAAGCTACGTTTTTGTCCTGCATTGATTAGTAAAATTCGTTACAGTTTTCAAGACAAAGTTGAAAAACAGTACAAAATGTGGGGAAAACATGATGATTTACTAGATATGGAGTTGCGAATCCCAATCAGAAGCTGAAAACGTCAAAATACAATAAAAAGAAAACGGCAGCTAACCAGACCAAATCCAGCGAAGGTTTTTGTACTACCATCATACCCATTCAGAATTTTTTGGTCTCCACTCTATCAACTTTTTAGTGTTGCACAGTGGAATTGGTTAGAAAGGAAAGTAGATGTTGAGTTAGAGACCCAGGTCCAGTTCGAGGAAAGAAGCAACCTGTGGTAGGGAGCTCATGTGGCAATTAAAAAGATGTAGTGTGTCCTGTGGGCTATTGTTGCATTTGGGACATGTGTTAGTGACCTCTGGGTTGATCCGCGCCAGGTTGCTTTTCAACTGTCTAATCTACTATTGGGTAAAGGTTGTTCATTTCACTTTTTTTCAAAGTGAGTCAACTCACTCTAAATTGCTCAGTTGTTCAATTGCTCAGCTTGTTCAGCTGTTCACTTGCTCGTCAACTAACCCCAAGACATGGTGAGGATTAACGCTCATTCGAACCAATTGAAGGTCTATTTGATGGCTCCTACCTTCAGTTGCTGGCTTATACACCAAGGCTACGTATAAGTTTGGTTTGTGAGTTGCAACTTAAAGTAGCGCAGCAGTGTGTTGGTTTTGATATAGGCCGTTTCGTATGCTATGTATATGTAGCAGTATTTACTGAACTAGATACTGAATAGCTCACTGAACAACAGTCAAAGCAAAAGAGACTAACCAACTCTTACTGAACAAAAATGAACAATTGAAATAGAAAATGTTCACTTATTCAGTTCATAGAACAACTCAATTTTGTTTACTCCCCAGCTAAATAATTGCGACACGTATAGTACATAAAATCTAGCATCATCACAGATCATAGCAAAATGATAATTGATCAGTGTGCATTTTGATTCACTCAATCTAAAAGCACAGAGGTGACAAAGATCCATACTGACTGCACAATTGTTTTATTAAGGGCCAATTTCTCATCTTCTAGATAGCTGATATGCGTCAAATAAACTCGGATTTTGCTCTGTTATATGTAAGTTTATGTGGCAGCAAAGACACTACATATATAGATTCCGCATCTCATACAAACTTTTTTATTTTTCTTTTTATTTTGAATCCAATGTCAGCTCTTAAGAAACATCGTTTTTTCTTTCACATGCGTCATCTATAATATCTATAAATCTTTGGTGACAGATAGCTCTATGTAGGAGATGAGAAATTGACCTTAAAGCAGGGCATCCACACACGAATTTGTTCGTCGAACAAATTTGTCAAACAAGAATTCATTTGCCCACTAACCATTCGAACATTTCTCACGAACATCATTTGCTCGAAAATCTCAATGAGTAAACATGAAAATATGGCAGCGGAAACTCACACAATCATGGCCTAGATGGCGATACAAATTAGCTTAAAGAATTATTTCATCATTTTGGGGGCATTCAATAAATACCAGCCACAAATCGTTGGCCATTTGGGCACGTGTTCACTCTACAAATGATGTTCGTGCACTTGTTCCCATCCATTGACGAGCATGTTCGTACGAACACACGCAAGATAGATACGTTTCTATTTTCTGCGAACAAAAAGTCGAAAACAAAATTCTGTGACGAACACCTCCACTAACGACGAACATTTCGTCGAGCACATCAAATTCGTCGAACAAATTCGTGTGTGGATGCCCTACTTAAATCACCTAAGCCAATGATTTTCATTTTAATATACTAACCAATGCGAAACATACAAACAATTTCTTCCTTTTCATAACTAAGGCTGTTACCTCAAACAAAATCTGTAGAATGTTTGGTCTAGGGGTTCGAACCCATTGTAAATTTTAAGGTTTGGCTTACCGAGCGAATCCTATACTTATCGAAACAAGGACTTTGGTTAAAGGGTCATAAGGTAAAAGGCGTGGAAATATTTGTGCTTCTATTTAATTTTTTAAAATTTAGCGTTTTAAATGTAGACCTTCTCGGCACTATTATTGTTAAAGAGCATGAATTCCTCCAAGCTATTTGATTCGTCGAGACCAGGTTTGTCAATATTGTATAGATATTTCGATATTTTTGTTGGACGATAGGGGTTCTTCCGATATATTTTTTCTGCCGATAGGCAGAAATCTCAAGGGTGTTGGGATTTTTCATGGGATAGAAGCTCATAATTCTGCCGGCGTCGCAGCCGACACACGTATAGAGAGAGAGAGAATACATGTGTTCTATAAATAGCACGCTCAGCGGCTTGCTCTCTTACGATGCGCGTGTTCGGCTTTTTGTTCTTTCACGAGGCATTTGTTCGTTTGCTTGCTGCTCACGTTGAAATGTCAACATGTTTGCTTCGTGTTTCGCTGCTACGCACACAAGCGCAAAGCTTGATTGTGTGAGTTTTGACACCACTGATCTAAAAGGAATTCGTCCATTCAACTTGATCGAGCTACGAAATTTAGCCATAGATTTTTTTCACCAATACCTTATTTTCTTTGTAGAAGTGCGATTTCTAAGTAGAATAAATAAAATTGGTTTTAGTGACCTTTGGATTACTAATCTTAGAACTTTTTAGCAGGCTCTAGGTCAATAAGTTTTGATTTTCATCATAACGTTTCTAAAACAAGACACGCACAACACTACAAAGGAGGCTGGTCGATCGTATAGCTATTTCATAAACTTCCAACAGTTCAATCATCAGCAATCTTTTGCCCAACTTCCATGATTTGGCAGAGGCTTTCTCATGCCAGAACTGCTAAGACCGCTTGGGAATCCCAAGTCAGATTTGTAGCAAAAATTCTGACAAACAGTAGCAAACGCCAAGTCACAGAAGCTTTGTATGTGTGTTGTGCATGCACCGTAATCGGCCCTTTCTGTTTTAGAAACGTTATGATGAAAATCATAACTTATTGACTTATTGAAATTAGTTTTTTTTCAGTCCTGTTGGAAAAGACAAAATCCTTAAATGTCCTTTTTTTGAGGTCGATTTGCTTGGGGTAGGAAGTCATTTTAGACCCATGGTTTCTTAGTGAAATTTACTTAGAATTTTTTTTATATATTTTTTTGATATTTTGAGAAATATTGACAACTCTGGTCGAGATTTGTATTGCCCTTTTAAAAATTAACTTGTGCTTTATTTTCCTTCTAAAAGTCGTAATATCCCTTATTTGGAATGTGTCTTCAGTAGATAATGCACAGATCCTGTACTGTAATATTTGCTGGTCAACAATTTAGAAGGTTCGGGTCCAGGGTCTCGCAAAATTAGTAATGGCTCTAGAGATTTCGGGTTTCCTTAAATAAAAAACTATATTATGCTGAAATTATAAGCTCCATAAACCTGCAAAGGCATTTAAGCTTCGATAGGCCGAAGTTATTATTTCTGTGTGTTTGAAGAACTCAAATAAGTTATTTTGACTTGTCTTTTCCATATTTAAGAAATTAAAATACAAAGGTTTCCAGTCACTTAGTTTAAAAGATTCTTTTTTTTTAGTTTCCTTTTACTCCTGGCAGTATATTTTTGTTGTGTCTTAAAGTCAGTGTGTTTTCATGTTTTTATATCTGTTTTTGTTATAAAATATTGCTCATCTGAAGTTTAAGTGCAGGCTAAACTAAATTCTAAATTCTAAGCACGTGCTTTGTTTTTGTTCTTTTGGCTTCATATTTTCTCCAGGTGCTAAGGCAGTTTATTTAATTTTTATTTTTACTTTACAAGTGAAACATTTCTTGTTTTGGTTGTTGTTTATTTCAATTTTTAAATAATTGCTCCCGTTTGTTTTTTTTTTTTTACTAAATTGTGTTTACTTGTCTAATGCTCAAAGCTTTAGTTTCTACCTTGGCTTTAAATATTTGTTTATATATAATATATATTTAAATTGATATCGATATTTGTTTGCTTACTTCACTAAAGTATTTAGTGCCAGACATGGAGCGTTTATTTTGGATCTACAACTAGATCCTGCCCAAGGGCACTAAATATTGTTAACTGTCAACTGTGTTCGCTCGGTTAAAGCTCTTTCAAGACTTTAACCGCTTCTTCTCATCCATAAGGCTATAAACTGAAAATGATTTAAACGCTTAACACTAGAGTTCTATATACAACAAATGTACAAGTTGAAAATAAAATGAAAATGAATTTTATTTAATATTAATGTGTGATTTTTATTAAATTTTTACTATAAAAAAACATAAATCATACAAAACGTACAAATTAATTAATGCTTAGTTAACTTAGCACACAAATGTTTCAATTGAAGCTTTTATACAAAATAAAGAGAAATTCTATTAAATTATATTAATAAACTAAAATTTATATATATGTAGATTGACTTCAAAAAAAGGCAGCAAAAAGTTTGGTTTGAAATTGAGCATGTTAGTTTTTCAGCTGGGTTAGACAAGCCTCAAGTTGTTGGTGAGGTTAAACCAAATTGTGAGATTTCTTCTTAGGAGACTGGAGACTGACTTGGGGTTTGAGAATTAAAAGATTAATGAAATTTGAAAATGTTATGTATGTTGAGTTTTAATGTAGAATGCTCTATGTTTGTTACATGAAACAGTATTTACAAGGTAGCGCACTGCGGAGCTTCGATTTTATTAGTGGGCCGACAAGGTCGCCTTCGAAAGTTCTATCGAAAGCTGTCAAAAAATGTAGTGGCCTCGGATTTTGTGTCTGTTTTAGCCCTGTGGTTCAATAAATTCTCGCGCATGCAAAAGGCACTTCCGGTTGCGCTACCTTGTAGTTATTGTATCATGTGTGTATTATGTTTAAGTCACTCGATTGCCCCCAACGCAAACTATCGATAAGTCCATGTGGGCAGCCCTGTTAATCGATGTTCTGAGGGCGATAGGCAAGCTGGCCGATTTAAACTCCACAGCTCAGCTGTCGTTTCGTGTTGCATTTTACATGAGTAGGATTTCATCTTTTACAAAAATATATATATATTTTTTAAGAAACTCACAATGGAGCTTTGCTAACAGGAATTTTACAATTTGAACGATAATTTACAACGACTAGAAAAGTGATGTTTTCCGAAATTCACAACTGCGATGACTTTAGAGGCCTCGTGTCCTTAAAGCTGATTGATTTGTTGAATCTTTCTGTTAAAAACTGGCTTAACTAAAAGAAAACGCAATGCGCCGCTTACTCTAGTGCGTAGTTCCCAATTAAGTTTTACATTTGCAGCTCACAAGTTTCTATGAATTTCTGCCTTAATATTAGGAGGACTGCTATAACTCGATCGAACCGAAACATAGCCACTAATTTTCGATAGAAAAACTAGCATAAAACGGCCATTGTTGCAATATTAGAAAATGTTGAATTGCTTGAGTTATATTAAGTTTTCACATCTAATTGTTGTTAAAATTGGCTTTAAAAACTTATGCTGAGCAATTTTTTGAGCTTTTGTCGGTCTGAGCCCTTCGTGCTTTTGAGTTCAGGCACGAGCTTGCACGAAATTAAATAAATAATCACAAACTCATGTACCACATCTTTACAAAGTGGGGCACAAAGTAGCAGATCTTTTACTTAAACTGTCTCTCATTCTCATTAGCTATAACCAAAGATTATACAATGAATGTATGAATGTATATATATTCTTGATCAGCATGACGAGCTGAGTTGATATAGCCATGTCCGTCTGTCCGTCCGTCTATCTCCTCCGTCAATTTTAAAGCTATCTTAACCAAACTTTGCACGAAGCCTTTTGGTACAAATACGCTGCACATTTGTCGGAATGGGCCGGATCGGATGACTATATCATATAGCTGCCATAGGAACCATCGGTCGAAAAAGTAGTTTTAGTGAGAAAAACTTTTTTGTCTTCAACGCAAACGTCCCCAATCCTCGTATTTCTAAGTTTTCTATGCTTTTACATAATTCCACCAAGTTTGATGAAAATCGAACCACTATATAGTATAGCTGCCATACAAAAGATATGTCTGAGAAAAAGTCTTAGTAGGAAAAACTTTTTTGTTTTCAATGCTATCAATCCTAAACTTTTCAGTAATCAAAATTATGTGCTTCTGCACCAATTCTACCAAGTTTGATCAAAATCAGATGACTATAGCATATAGCTGCCATAGGAACGATCGGTCGAAAAAGTAGTTCTAGTGAGAAAAACTTTTTTGTTTTCAATGGTAGCGTCTTTATACCTTCCAGTCGTGAATATTATCAGTTTCCATACAATTTTGGATAGTTTGGTCAAAATCGGATGAACACATCGTATAGCTGCCATATAACACTGGGAGGCAAATGCTCAAAGTAGTGGCGCCATCATGCTACAAGGGTATATAAACTTCGGTCGAGCCGAAGTTAGCTTTCCTCTATTTTTTTTTGTTATTTTTCCTCTTAGGTCTTGTTGGGCTCGTTTGGCAAAATTCACGCATTCAAAAGGTCTTCTTCGTATGTATCGGTTTGTAATGCTTGGCTAATAATATGAATGTATGTGACGAACTATATGCGCTCTCTCGTTCTCTCTCGCATTGACTCTCTGCTTATGTGGCGCAACTCTTGAGTCTGCAACCTTTTGAACTAACATTTTGACGCACTGTTATAGGGTTGCTGTCAGACCGATCAGTGCTGTGTGTTCAACCACAGTCACTTAACAGTGAGCACGATAACAGAATACATTCGGTTGAAGGAAGCCCTAGAGCGTTTTTGTTATGTTTTTACGGTCAGTGATGTGAGCAGAGTGAACTGAAAATAGGGAACTGCTTTTGCAGTTCCCATCTGATTAAAGCAATGATTGTAAGAAGAGACAGTTGGCAATCATGCATTCTTTAGCAAAAAGCCTACTGATGATTGAACTGGGAGTTTCAGGAAACAGTACTGTATGGGCAACCAGCTCTCTATTTGGTGTACAATGCATAAATTGTTTACAGTTGTGAACAAACGGACCTCGAGCCAGCTAAATTCGCTAAGGAAAAATTATAAAAATATCAGAAACAGAACTGAAAATGCATTTATCTTCCTGTATTCAAAGTTTCAAACTAAAATTGTTGTTTTAAAGTTATTAAAAGTAAAAAAGCCTCCTCTCATTTGGAAATCTCAGAATTTAGCTTAACCTTCACAGTAAGAATTAAGTATCGCTTTTCCTAACTTTCAGAAATCCTTTAAGATTTAGTTAAAAAAATTGTTTAATTTTGAAAATATAATTTGATTAATTACTTTTTTTGTGAAAAACACAAGTTTTAAAGCTTACAATTTTGTTCATTCAATTATTTACATATTGCTTGAAACTGGCTTCCTCTCTCTTGTCTATCCCAGCTTAACTAGAACTTAAATCCTTAACTCTAGTTTTATTCACTATTAAGTATAATGTATATTAGTACCAAGTTTTTGTTTTTTCTTTTAGATTAAATATTATTTTATATTGTTGACTTATTTAGTTTAGTTCTTTGATTGCTCAAGATTATTGTTCAGCTACTAACACACACACAAACGCAAAGAACTAATGCAAGTCACACTCATGTGTCTGTATGTATTGCACACTCGGAATAGCGTATATAAAAAATAGCTAGTTGCATTTCTCAATTGGTTTCTATATACTTGTATAATGCAAATATTAAGACACTACAGCAACAACAACACCAACAAAAACAGCACTCAAAGCTTGGCCATGTCTGTGTCAATGTCAATGTCAGACAATGTCAAGTTCAGAGACAAGGACACAGCATCCTGTCCAGTTGACAGTTGCGACGACGGCTGCACTTGCTCAATGCTTGACACCGAGGTGCTTGGGGCCAAAGATGCACCCTCCTCTTCGTCGTCGTCGTTGGATGTTGTTGCTGTTGTTGCTGTTGTCGCAGCTTCGCTTAGACTACAATTACATTTACAATTACAGTTATCACTAAATGTATGCGCCTTATAATTGTTAGATAAAATATTGTTAGTCGTTGCATTTGTTGCCATTGTGGGTAACTGTAAACGGAAGGCATTGCTGCGGGGTAAGTGACGTGCTGTGGCTGCCGTGCTGCTGCTGCTGCTGCTGCTGATGCTGCCGCTGTTGCTTGTGGGATGATGATAAATGATTTCCTGACGTTCATATTCGTTAAAATAGTTCTCAACAACAATGCCAGTGTTGGCTTCTTCTGCTAAAGTTGCTGTCAGCGCAGCTAGAGGCGATTGTTGCTGGCTGCTGATGATGTTGCTGGCGTGCAGACAGCCATTGCTGCTGTTGCTGCTGCTGCTGTTGTTGGTATTATGGAAATTGGCTGCACGAGGCACCACATCAGGGGGCGATGTACAGCGCTCTGCCTGCGGCATATAAAAATGTAATCGTTGTTGTTGTTGTTGTTGCTGTTGCTGTTGATATGGCTGCTCCAGTTGCTGATTGTTTCTATGTCGTTGTTGCTGTTGTCGCCCATTTCTCATCTGCTGCTGCTGCTGCTGCTGCTGCTGTTGACGCCGACCATTGTCCCCCCTAGCCCCCTCAATGGCCGGCGTCAAATATTGTCAGAAAATGCCATCTAAATTTAATACAACATTGAAATATCAGGATAACATAAGTCGCCCTCATAATGGCACTAAACCGTTGCGCGTTGTTGGATTACGCGCCATATATATATCCATATCATGATCTGTCCAATTATCCGATGTATCGCAATAATTATTTAATGTATGCGTTGAGCCAGCCGTTGAATATCTGTGAAATAAAACAAAATGTTCAATTTGGGAAATTTATTTATGCAAAATGAAATTAAATTTTGTGAAATGAATAAAACGTGAAAAAAAGCAGTAAACGAAATGAAAATTTAAAAATTAAACTGAGATATGCACACAAATGATGAATGTTTTGTTAAATGAGGCAGCAAAGTGTGTGAAAATCTAAAGAGAATTATTTAACCTGAGATAAAACATAAATTTTAACTCCATTTCCTTTTTTAATGGAATTTATAACATTTTTTTTTATTTTTATTAAAATAATTAGCAAGTACCCGGTGTGCGTTGCTACGCCCACATCAAATCTTTGCTATAATCTAAACTCATAAATATTTTTTTTTGAAAATTTTGCGAATTTTTGGTACGTATGATCTAAACTTTGTATTTAATCGTCCATTTACCTATTTTCATATGAATCTAAGCTCATATAAGAATTTTTGCAAATTTCGCTATTTTCTTAAAACGATTGACCAACATATTCTCTTTGACAGCCTTCGATTACCAATTGAAAATTTTTGCTATTTTCACCCCTCAATTTACTCGTCTTTTTGGACTATTCGATCTAACCAATTACGCGTCTACAATTGCGATCTATCAAATTTTCATGATACCTGAAACTCATAAATTTAACAAATCTTGCAATTTTTTTGTGCCGTTCAGTCTAGAATCAGGTATACTATTGCTATCTATCAAATCTTTATGATAACCTGAACTCATTATACAATTTTATAAATTTCACGATTTTTTGACAGTTTGGTCTACACCTCCTCTTTACCCGCCTGGTTACCCATCTTCTTTATTTATCTAAACTCAAACGAGAATTTTGGAAACTTCACGAATTCTTGGCTCTATTTGCCAATTTCGAAATATAATTTGGATTGTTCAATCTACACCTCTTATTTACCAATGTCTGCGCTTTCTCTCAATACTCAAATGAAAATTTGTGCAAATTTCTGGTTTTTGGTCCACACTTCTTCAATTGCCATTTATCCAATCTTCATAATAATCATATGTCCTATTAAAATTTTTCAAGTTTCGCAAATTTTTTGACCATTGGATCTACATCTTTTATTTACCAACTACTGCATTGTCATCTAATCAACAAGCGCTTTAACAAATACTCTTAAAATAATTTCGCGGTTTTTTGGACCATTTAAATAAAAGTTTTATATCCCATGTTCAACTCCAGGTTATCAACTATACATGTGTCAAGTTTAATCCGCATCCTTTCAGCCATACGCGCATGAAAGCGCTTCCAAAAATACTTTTATAATAATTTTTTCAAATTTCGCGGTTTTTTGGACCATTTTAATAAAAGTTATATAGCCTATGTTCAAGTCCAGGTTATCAGCTATCTGAGTACCAATTTTCATCCGAATCCGTTAAGCCATTTGTGCGTGATTGAGTAACAAACGGGCAAACTTACAAACTATTTATAATATTAGTAAGATTACCTTTTTTTTTGTATCGGGGAAAAAGTAAAACAGAAAGGGAACAAAGTCAAAAGCCAGTGAGCGTTTTTGTTGTAGATTTCTCAAATATTACTCATACCCACAGTCGATTTCTGAAACTGTCAGTGCTCCCATGTTCCTTTTCGCAAAAATTTTGCGATTTTTAAAACGAAACTGTTTCGAAAACCGGTTTAAAGTTAAAATGGAAGTAATGCTGTATGACTTTAATTCATTCTTTTTCCCCTACCTACATTATCTGTTTAGTGTGACCATCTTCGATTTTCTCTTTAATGTTGAAAATTTCTGTTCATAACATTCATAACATAACATAACATAACATTTTGTCATTTGATACATTTTGTAAGAAATTTTGACTCTTTGAAGTGGTTAAACTTTATCTTGAGGAGGAAATATCTACCTTTATTTGGAAGAACTGCACAAAAATCGTTCTTTAGTAAACTGAACTCGTTGTATCAGCTATACAGTCGCAGAAGGTTTGGTGTGGGAGTTCGAAAACGTTGGAAAATCTAAGTTTGGGTTAGCGGACCGGCCTACTAAGCTTATCGATCCAAAGGAGTGGGCTCGAAACTTGGTTTATAGCTGCTTAGTTTGTTGAAGATTTTACAATGTTTGCGGCTATTTTTAGTCAAATTAAGCAAAGTTGAATAAAATTAAGATGTTTTCGGCTTCTCCAAGTCATTAGATACTTCGAGCCTGGTATTGTCCTTTTAAAATTTACTTTTAATTTAATTCCCTTCTGAAAAATAAAATATTCCAAATTAGGATATGATTTCAAAAACACATCTTTTTTAGCAAGCTTTTTAAGCAAAATATATATATAAAAATTCTGGAAAAGTTTATAAAGTAGTTTTTTGAACCGAACTTTATTAAAAACAGAAGTGCTCAGGTTAGGTTTCAGGTTCGGAAGGTCATAAATTTAGAATGTCTGTCCTGTGAATGTCCAACTGTGATGCTTTTTAATATTTCGAAAATATTATAAATCTTTCTAAATTCATTTATTAACCATGTTGATAAGCTTTTCAAATGGCTGGAGATATTTGATTTCGTGGGTCTGCTGTGCAAAAGGCGCAGTGTGACCATAAACCTGCAGAAAATACGGCCAATTTAATAATTAAAATTAAGTCAGTTAACTGCCTTGCAGATAAATATGCGGTCACACCTAGTATTTTTAAGGTTAGGTTAGGTTACTCAGAGGCCTTATGGCCCATTGTGATGTTGGTTGTGTTCTGACAGTCAGGTACCGTTTCGTAATATATGCGTATTTAAACCAACCTGTGTAGTCGACAAAAAAGCCAGGTTCTTCAAGGGCAGATCTGCCAGACTGCCCAGGTCTTCAAAGAATGGTTTTCCCAGATGCTGGGTACGCTACCTAAGAAGTGCAGGGCAATCGCAATCAAGATGTTGGATGCATTCTATCTCTTCCTCATTCCCACAACTATGACAGAAGTCATAGTGGGGTGCGCGCATCCTGATGGCCATGTGACCTATGGTGCAGTGCCCCGTTTTGACTCCGATCATAGTTCTAATCCTATTCTTGCTAACGTGTAGGAGTTGGAAAGTTCTTTTAGGTCGGTATCTGGGCTAGAGTGATCGGGAGATGTGACAGCCAGGTGCGAGGTCCCATTGTCGTTCAGACTTTGTAGTTCTGGATTTCCGAAGTACATTTGTCATGCTGTCCTGCAGGGTTTTTCGCCGCTTGTGTCGTGCGTCGCTCTGAACCGTTCCTTGCGCACTCGTCCGCTCCCTATTTGCCTGGTATGCCGTCATGTCCAGATACCCAGATTGGTTGGATTTGGTTCAAGACTGTCACCTTGCTACGGACTAGGTGACTTTTTGTGGCGTTTGAAGACAGAGCTTTAATGGCAGCCTGACTGTCGACCAAAATTGAAATGTTTCTTGGAGTTTCGTTCAGCGTGTAGATTAATTTGGTTGCTTGCCATATTGCATAGACCTCTGCCTGAAAAACGGTAAACAGAGTGAGAGCTGTGTCGCTAGTTCTTCGTAGAAGATGCCAGCTTCATCTGTGCCCTCCTCCGTCTTCGAACCGTCTGCATAGATGGTAAGCTCGTTCTCCCTGATGGCAGTTTCTTGCTCCCATTGCTCTTTCTCTCTCTCTCAGGGAACCAGGTTCTAAAATTGTCGTTCCATTTCTGAGCTGGTAAACAGTAGTCACTTCCCTTAGCCTCTGCAGTAATTCCTACATCAAGCAAGATGCTGCTGTGGCCTGTAGTAGATGCTTTAAGTCTTAATGCGCTTCTCGCTGCTGTATACTTCATAAAAGTGTCTACAGGTTCCAGGTTCAGAATTACATACAGGGCCGCCTGGGGGGTAGATTGCAGGAATCCTGCTATATCCAGGCAAGCCGCTCTTTGAACCTTATGGAGGTTGTTTAGATGAGAAGCATTTGTTTACTTTTAAAACAAAATACAAAGTAAGTGCCCAATGTTTGTTTGTAAAAGTGAGCAAATTCCAAGAGTATTCAATCAAGCATTTATGATTTAGATATTTAAACCTTTTTTTTCTTCGTTTGTTTTTTGACCGACTTTGTATTCAGTCAGTTCAGTTATACCAAATCAGGGTCGTTTTAGAAACTGCTTTGTAGTTAAAACATTACAAAATCTGGTCACACTAAAAGTTGGCTATTTTTCGAACTCAAAATGGAAAGTAAACTATTTTCAGTAATTCCACCCTGAAAACATTACCAATTGAAAGTTGACTATTTACAAATTTAAATTGAAAACTCGAAGAGTTTGTTAACACGAATATGAGAAAACGGCATTAAAGTGTTTAAGTACACTAAGAATTAAACTTCTGACCGAAACTAAGCTTATCATCTAGAATTTCCCTTCTGAAATATTAAATTCTTTTAACAAATTCCAAGTTCAAGCTTAAGTTCTCACCCAAAAACCATCTCATTCCGGATCTTAAACAAAGCTTAATTAACTAAATTAATGCGACATAAATATGAATGGAAAGTGTTAAGCCTCTTTAAGCATTGACACTTGTGAGAGCGTTAGTACTTTAGTGTAGGTGCCCCAATCTCCCCAAAATGATCTTTTGTTGTCTGGTGTTCTACTTACCGACTTCCCGGTCGATGATTATGTATGTGCGTGGTGTTGAGCTGATCGCGTGATCTGGAACGCGGACGCGAGCGTCTTGCGCTGGATGCAATGCTTGCCGGTCCGCCACCACCGACCAGACCGCTCATGCCCATCAATCCCACAGCCGGGCCTCCAACACCACCACCACCACCACCGCCTCCATGTATGGAGCCAGCGTAGGAGGCACGTGACATACGTTCTGAGGCAGCGGCCAGTGATTGGCGAGATTGACGCAGTTCTGGTCGAGAGTTGACCAAATTTGTAGGGAATGCGCTACCCAAATAGCCGCGATGTGAGTTATTTGAGAAGCTATGCTGCGATTGGCCATCGGCAATGGATCTGCTATGGTTGCGATGCGATGTGGGTTTAGATGTGTGTGTGTAGGTGTGTGTGTGTGCATGAACAAATAACAAACATAACAAAATACGAATATGAAATCATAATTTGACTTAAATAAAAGATTAAGAAATATTTAAAATACATGCCAAAAATGTAACTTTGTCAGGGTATTCAGAAAAAATCGTAACAGGGCTGTAAATCGAAATTACCCTTACAACTATTTTGTAATTAAAATTTTAATAAAACTACTTTCATGTAATGAAAAATTCATGTTGAAAAAAATTAAAAATAATTATTGAAATAATTATAATTAAGAGGCGCTAATTAAATTTTTTATCACCTATGAAATTGTATTGGTCATCGTATTGATAATTTTTTTTGACAATCTACACAGTTGTTCGGGTCTAACAAATGTGTGTCAACTCAAAACAAGACTGAAGTATTCTTTAATTTTATGAAGACAAATATTATAAATGTTTTTATCGGAAACAAATTGTTCTTGAAGTGAGAGCAATGTATAAATATGAAAACCTGTTTTTACACTGTTTTTAACAACGTTTGTGGTCATTTTAAGTCCTATTTTTTCGGCTTTTTTCCTTTCTGTTTGGGTTAAACAAGTAAGAAAGTCGATCAAGCCTGACTCTAATATACTCAGTGTTTAAATTGCTTCAGTCGAAGTAGCAAAAGTCCCAAAATTTTTACATTTCTCAACTTCCACTGTTTTCAACCTAGCAATATGAAATTTTGAGAAAAATAGAAGCCGCAGTAGAAGGCAGCAGCACAAAACGATTATTGAGAAAAAACGAACAGAAGCAGCAGTCGTCGCCTCATCAACATTGATTTTGATTTTGATTCTGCTTTTGTTTAGTGGCATATGTCAAAGCAGCAGCATGTGTTTGCTTCTGCAAGTCGACGGCAGCGCTGTCGCCACGTAATTTTTGCGAAATTATCAAGCATTAGAGCTTTTATATTGTTTTATTGATTTTACAGTGGCAGACTGAGTGGAAAGCATGGGAATTACTACAGATATCTCTGAATCTGAGCTGGCACTGCCTCTGGCAGATGTTCGCACATGTATGGAAGCAACTGACACCTAAAAATGTAAACGCAACCTTAGAAAAGTAGCGACGAAAGCGCTTTTGATTGCTTGCAGTCAACAATTTCAGGGGTTAAGTTTAGTGAAAGCTTTAAGCTTTCCATCTTATGCAGCGTCAGCCTAAAAGCTGAAGTAATCAGCTGATTTTAGTCATATTATTTTCGCTTTTATAACTTTGCAGAACACAACTGCATATAGCTTTGATTTCAAGGAGAAGAGGTGATTAGAAAACCTGTAGTTTTTAGCATATGACCGGTAGGTTCCTGATAAAGTACTATATAAGCAACTTGATCTTGATGCATACACGAAAACCGGCAAAACTCGCCAAATTTCTATGAATAGAAACTATCAGGCCTGTTCTCATTTACGAATTCAATTGACCGGATTCAGCTAGATTTGTTATTTCTATAAAACTTTTAAAGAATTCATCAGAATAGCTTTGCCATCCTGAGGGACGATTGAAGATTAAAGTGGTTTTTAAGCAGTGGTGTCCAAACTTACACAATCAAGCATTGCGCTTGTGTGCGTAGCAGCGAAACACGAAGTAAACGTCACATGAGCATTAATCAAGCGAACAAATGCCTCGTGAGTGAACAAAAAGCCAAAAACGCTATAGAACACACGTATTCTCTCTCTCTATACCTGTGACGCCGGCAGAATTATGAGTTCCTATCCCATGGGATGGGCTTTTGGTATTTAGTACACCCCTGTTTTAAAGTTAAAAGCCGAATAACACAGTAAAGGAACATTAAACCACTCCGATTCCACATAATTTGATCGAAATTGTAAACGGGATTCTTGGTTTCATTTGGAAATAAATTTTGAAAGTATTTAAACTTTTTACCTTTAGCTAGCGAATTCTCTAACGCACAGTGGTGAGTCATTTCGCCAGTTTATTATTTTGTACGATTTTACCTGAATACCCTGAAAATTTGCTAGAAATGCCCCTTCAGTAACATACCTTGACTTGCCCACTTTGCCTGGCATGCCAGAGAAATGGCTACGCATATCATCGGGTTGATCCACAGGATAGATACGTGGACGTGGTATAGAGCGTCCACTATAGGCAGAAACCTGATCCCATTCCTAAAAAAAAAGAAACAAAAAAACAAATTATTTGGCAAGTTCCTGTTTTTATCTCTCGCAATCACCAATCTCATCCAAAAGGGTTAAACCATGACCACCCATTTATATCCCCAATGCCACAGCCAATTTGGCGCCCTACCCCAGGCGGGGCTAGTTACACTTTTCTTGGCAGCAAAAAGAGAAAAACTGCAACTAAACTTACCTTGTGATTGTTAAATGCCGATAGCGTTGCAATGGAGCCAAGTGGTCCTGGTGAACCGGTTGGACCGCAACAATTAACGGGCAGACCTCCAATTGGCAGTGGACTCTTTTGTTGGTTATTTTGCAGCTTACGTGAGCGTCTGCAGAATAAAAAAAAAATATAAATGATGTTGGTAATGATGATAAAGTGCAGACGCCACTCCCCCAGGCACTCACCTGCTGGCCGCTATAAACACAATCACTGCCACAATAATTGTGCCACAAATTGCCGCACTTGCCGCTATGGTTATCTTGTCCATATTCGAGGCCTGCGAGGCCACCGTACGTACTTCTCGACATTGCTGATATGGCACCGTTTCGGGTGTTACATGCAGCTCCTCCAACGATATCACACACACAATGATGCACTCCTGAGCTGGCACATTCTTAATCTTAAACTCCCTTTCGCTGGCCTCCAACGGAGGACCCTGTTTGAAGGCCTTTTCACCAAACAGACGATAAACCACACGGAAACCCAATATATTGGCCGTATCCGAGTCCCATTGAATGATCACTGAGCTATCCTGGCGGAAGGCGTGCTTCACCTGAACCTCATTGGCATCGTCTATGCGTGTGCCACGTTGCGGAGGATAACCCAATACCAAAGGCGGTCGCTGAGGTTTGTGTGAACTGCCCGCGCTGCTGCCACCAGCATTATTGCTGGGATTGTTATTCACACCAGTTTGACGCCAACCAGGAGCCTGTTTGCTGTTGCTATTCGTGTGCAATGTGGAAGACGAACTGGAGGAAGAGCTGGTGGTAATAGTGGTGGCCTGGACAGTGCCGGTACCATTTAGCGAAAGTGTGGGGGAGGGTATCGCTGCCGCCAGTGAAGTTGTTGTTGCTGTTGTGGCTTTGGTCGGTGGTCGTGTCTTTGTAAGGGAAATAGTTGTAGGATTACACAAAAGATGCAGCTAAATCCCACTTACCGTGCTGCCGGCTGTGCTGGAACTTGAACCTATTGTTGGTGCTGGTGTCGTTGTGGTTGTTGTTGTTGTGGGAGTCGTTGTTGTTGTTGTTGTAGAGCTACTCACACTGTTGCCTATGGGAGCTGAGGCAGCGGCAGTGCCTGTTCCTGCTGTTTCAAATTCCACCGAATCCTGGGAAGTGGGCATGGTTGGCTTTAAATTATCAGCCAAACCCACCGGACCACGCAAAGCGGCATCAGCTATGTCCGGACAACTCAATTCCTCGGGTTGTATGGAGTAAAAACCGCGATCACGGAAACGTGGTGGCGTGCCACAAAACTGGGGATTACGTTCGCGTGAAGTGACCTTAAACAAAAAAGGGAGCACGAATTAAAATTTACATTTTTTGGAGGAGGTTAATTGAGAACGCAAGGAAGTTATCAAAAAGGGGTTGATTGAGTTTGAAGTCGCTGGAATGAAATCAAGTTTGTAGGCTCTTTCGAACTTAAGTGTGTTTATTGAAAATATTATTTGGCCTTTAAACACTCAGTTTTTCAAACTAGTGTTTGAATTTTCCAAAATTTGAAAATGTTTTCTATATTTATTTCTTACAAAACGAATTCTACAGAGTTCAGAGAGATTTTCCAAAATTTTCATGTCTTTAAAACTGATTTAAGGGTTGACTTTAAATCCGTCACTTTTGGACTTTGGAGTTAGATTTTTCAAAATTTGAAAAATGTTTTACCGTTTTTTTTAATTTCTTTTGCTCATGAAGTTTGAAACCGAATTTCACTTAGATCCGCCTAAATGTAAGTTTCGACTTTTAACCACTTATTTTTCGAACTTAAAGTCGAATTTTCAAAAATTTTGAAATTTATTTTATAGGTTTGAAAATTTTGAAAAAAAATTTACTATTGATTTTGCACGATCAAGGTTTATCAATGAACCTCACATTGTCCGAACTTGAGATTAGACTTTCTGAAATTTGGAAAACTATTTTATCACTTTTTTGGCCCATAAAGTGTTAAGGTTTGTCCCTGAACCACACATTTTGCGAACTTGAGGTTGGACTTTTCGAAATTTTGTATATTATTTTACCATATATTTGGCTCCGATCTTCGGGTTACACTTTTCAAAATTAGAAACATATTCTTTCATTTATTTGACCCATAGAGGGTCAATGTTTGGTGTTGAACCACACATTTTCCGACCTTTCTGTTAAATATTTCGAAAATTGGACCTTAAACCACAAATTTTAAAACATTAAGGTTCGATTTTGCGAAATTTGAAATTTACTTTACCTTCATATAGATTGGACTAAAATTAAGGTTTGACATTTAAACCCCCTCATTTTCCGACCTTAGTTGAGGATTTACCAAAATTTTAGACTAATTTTTTCATAAATCTTAGGAAGTGACTTTCAGATCACATTTGACCTCGCACCCCGCATTTCAGAACTTGAGGTGGGATTTTTTCATTAATTGAACTTAAGATTAAGATTTGATGATGGTGATGATGGACGTTGACGTACAATGCTTAGTACGTTCAAGTGGCCCATGCGACAACAAGCCGAGGCTTGTTACGCGCGAGCACCAGGCAAAATAGCAGCCCACCTGCCGCCCAACCGACTAAGAGGCGCGTGTGACACGAAATCGCGAAGGAAAAACATAAAGTAAAGTTATCTACGGGCTAAACAAGTTAAAATATTAATTTTTAATGCAGGAAGAGAAGCTTCCAAGTTAATTATACGGTAGAGTTTATTGTAATCAGGACAGAGGACACGAAACGGTTCATGCAAGGCATAGTTAGTGACCTTGAATACCAAATTTTCCGACATTTGGTTAAATTATAAAATCATGTTAAATTTACTTCTTTCATAGAACTTTATACGCAGAGAAAAACTAGAGAATTGCATACTTGGATTAAGAGTTTTCGATGTCAGAAGGAAAATGCCAGATCCAAGAGCGAATTTATGTATCCCAGAATAAACTTTTAAAGCTTTTCATACACAAGTTTTGAAAGCTAAATTCTACAACTTTGCTTGCTTTTTCCGTTCAGTACCTTTTCCCCACTCCTCGCTCCACTCGCCTATAAAACCCAGAACAAGAGCGAATTTAGTTCGATTTAAAAATAAAAATTCAAGAACGAAACAATTTGTTTTTCAAACAAACGTACTCAAACTATTCGTTTATATTCTTTGGAATTATTTGAATAAGCCACCAAATGTTCATATATATTGATAAGTATTTTAGCGTTGGGGTATTTTAAGACAGAAATGATGGTCACACTGTATAGAGAATGATCGAGAAAAGAGTGAAGTAGTTAATGGACTCCGAAACAGACAGAATTGAGAAGACGAGAGACCAAGACGAACGAAGACAGACGTTGTAATTACAAGGGACAGAACAAACCAGTATTGATAATGTAAATAGTAAACTGTGTGTATAGAAACCCGTCTAAATTGTGGGTAAATAAAAGCCCGATTGCAACATTTTTTGGATTTCTGATATGGAAGAGCTATGCAGGCCTTTGGGACTAGACTGGTCAAATGCTATAAGAACAGTAAGAACACTTTCCGCGAGACCATACTTAGTACACTTAAACACAAGGCCGTAGGCGAGCGAACCCACCGACAACGCTCTAGCATCTCGAGGATATATAAGTATCTCGACCACACAGTATAAAATAAGTAACTTTATTAATCAGCGTACAAAATTCCTTGGATCATAAAAGCTCGCTTTGATTTAATAAAATTTACATCATCTATAATTGAATGGAACATGTACCATGTAACACACCATAAAACGATGACATTTGCCATTTGCTGGGCAGATGCCCAATCCTTAAAGAATGGAGAATGCTGCATTTCAGTAAGCAGCTTCTCAATAGAGAAGACGTAATCAGCATACTAGTTGACAGGAGCGACCACTTTTGGGAGAGCCTAATCAACTATTTGAGAAGCTCACTGACTTATCGGAAGGCAATTCTGGAGACACTCAGGCTGGGATGACACATTCAATTTCTAGACACAACTTATTGTTGAGCGAAACCGACGAATTCGCCGCATACTTTTAAAAGTTATCAAAGAAAATTCCTAAAACGCCAAAAAATGTTACAAATTTAGTATTTTTGTATTTTTTTTTGGTATTTTGAAATGTCAGGGTCACACTCAAGGTACGTAACGGATAGTTTAAATTGCCTTTTTGACACTGTCAGAAACGGTTGCTTTGTCTAGGGCTCATCATCAGTTGGTTATAAGAATAATCAAGAAATATATCTTTTCTGGACATCCGCTGCAGACAACATCAATTCCGAATGTGTGGATTCTGCATTCTTCATTGTCCGAATTTTGAAATGTTTGCCTTAAACTATTTGTGAACATAATATATATTTGTTCAAACAACTTTCTTTTGTTGTATCATCAACTGTGCCAATACAACTTGCGAAAAAATCGCTTGCTATGCTCTCCCAGTTTGGTCATTATACAGTGCTAGAGATCTTTGACTACTGGACCCTAACATGCAACTGAAAACAATATTGAGATTCACCTCATATGAGTGAGACAGTCATCCATATCCATATATCCAAACTCATTCTTTAAGATTTTTGTGGTGGAATTCTTCCGGATAATTTTTCTATCACCAAAATGCAAAATGGCTGGTATATTTAATTCAAATATACCGTCTGCTTCTCTTTGAAGAAAACTTATTTTTACCTTCTTTCGTGATTTCATTTTCAGCAATGAAATAATTATAATATTTAATAACAATATGGAAATCTCCTAGATTTACCAAATCTATTAAATGTCAACCGAATTGTTACAAATATTGAATCTAGTAGAATCAATTTTGCCTACTGCGCTGCCGGCAGCAGCAATGCCTCTGTCACTCAACAACAATATTGTGAGGCGAATTCAATAATACTTTGTCTCGCTCACTCCAACGACGTTTCCCCATTATCAAAAAATTGTGACAATAATTGTTCGTAAAAATTGAATGTGTCATCCCAGCCTCACTGGCACTTGAATCAGCATGGGTAGGAGTCTGGGCATTACACTGAAGAACGGATCAGGTATCTGGGGAAGACCAATGCAGCCTGGTGTAATAGTTCAGTGTAGAGTGAGACAAACTGCTCATGGCCGACAGACGGATTGATATGTCCATGTCGGTTACAGAAAAGAACATATGGTACATATTATTCCTTTCTAGTGAATAGCTGACTTTTATATAGATGGGAGTTAAAATATCATTTTACCTTAAGCCTCGCTATTTTCCGGATTTTCCTAAGTGAAACAATAATTTTCATGCTCACAAGTCAAATTTGGCTTCAAAATTATGTTTGAAACTGAGCACCCCATGTCTCGATCTTAAGGAGAAAAATTTTCTTGGTCCAGAAAAACGCTTGTAAAAATGTTTGTTGAACTTTGGACTGACCTTGATTTTCCGACCTTGGAGGAGGATTTCGAAAAATTTGTAAAATTCAGATCCACTTTTTTTATACCCTTGCAGAGGGTATATTAAAAATGTCCAGATGTTTGTACCGCATAGAAGGAAGTACCTCCGAGCACAGAAAGTATATATAATATATATTCTTGATCAGCATGACGAACTGAGTTGATATAGTTATGTCCGTTTGTCCGTCCGTTTTTATGCTATCTCCTCCGTCAGTTTTAAAATTATCTTAACCAAACTTTGCACGAATCTTTTAGGTACAAATACGCTGGACATTTGCTGGAACCGGCTGGATCGGACGACTATAGCATATAGCTGCCATAGGAACGATCGGTCAAAAACATAGTTTTACTAAGAAAAACTTTTTTGTTTTCAATGAAAACGTATTCAAACCTCTAATTTATAAGTTTTCTATGCTTTTTCATAATTCCACCAAGCTTGATGAAAATCGGACAACTATATAGTATAGCTGCCATACAAAAGATATGTCTGAAAAAAAGTCTTAGTCGGAAAAACTTTTTTGTTTTGAATGCTATCGCTCCCAAACTTGTTATTGATCAATACTATATGCAACCACACAATTCTGATAAGTTTGATCCAAATCGGATGACTATAGCATATAGCTGCCTTAGGAACGATCGGTAAAAAAAACTAATTTTAGTGAGAAAAACTTTTTTGTTTTCAATGCAAACGTTCCCAAACCTTGTTATTGATCAATACTATATGCAACCACACAATTCTGATAAGTTTGATCAAAATCTGATGACTATAGCATATAACTGCCATAGGAACGATCGGTCGAAAAAGTATTTCTAGGGAAAAAACTTTGTTTGTTTGTAATGGTAGCATCTTTATACTTTCCAGTTATGAATATTATCTGTTTCAACACAATTTTGGCGAGTTTGATCAAAATCGAATGAATATATCAAATAGCTGCCATATAAACAACTGGCCACACTAAAGTGGCGTCATCTGTTGGTGAGCCTGGGCAATCACTGAACTAACATTGTTCAAAGCGAAAATGAAATTCTTCTCGGAAAACCATTTAAAACCTTTATTTCTATACATATTAAGAGCTGCAAGGGTATATAAACTTTGGTCGTCCCGAAGTTAACTTTCCTCTTTTTTTTTTTTCCTAGCTTACCAAACAAACTTGAAGTCAATCGAATGAAAACCAATTATGATTCGTGAATTTCTGAATGTCTAAGCTTCCAGTTTTCCCTTTATAAGAACCTTATTATGATATATAGTTAAACTTACCTGCAAATCCCCATTTCGTATCCATTCAGCCACCCATCTCAGTTTGCAATCACAATGCAGAAATCGTCCGCCCAGCGAAAGACCCCGCAATGTGGCATTCAAATGGGCAAAAGCCCCCTCGGGCACTGTACTCAGCGGATTGCCATCGAGTGCCAATAACGTTATTCCTGGATTACCACGAAATGCCGCCTCCGGCAGTGTGGTTAACAAATTGAAACCAATGTCCAGCACACGCAACTCCTTCAGCGAGTGCACAGCCCCAATTGGAAACTCGGCGAGCAAATTGTTTAACAAGCTCAACGAGCTCAACGTTTTTCTCACTCCCGCAAATGCCGTTTCGCCAATGCTCTGTATCAAATTCCTTTCCAAATTCAAGGCCGTCAAAGCATCGAGACTATCAAATACCCGTATACCACCCGCTCCCGGCAATTCCTTAATGCCATTCTGTGATAGGTCCAAGAATGCCAAACTCTTAAGGCCGCGTATACTTTCCGGTACACGACGCTGTTTGGTTCCCTTCAAATTCAAATTCTTAAGGCTCTGCTCCAGGCCACGAAAGGCCGAGGGCGACAATGTAACATTGTTATCATTCAGCTTGAGTGTGGATAACTTATTGAGACCCGCAAATGCATCATCCGGGATGTGTGTGAGTTGATTACGGGACAAGTCGAGCAGGTTGAGTTTATTCAACACTTGAAGTGCACCAACGGGAACCTTACTTAACAGATTATCCTGCAGATTGAGATTCTTTAGCACCGACTCTTGACCCTTAAAGGCGCCATTGGCTATACTTTTGATGCCACAACTTGATAGTTGTACATTATGTAGACTTAGATTGGTAAACAAGTGATCCGGAAGCTCCGAAATGGATGAGTTATTCACATATAACAAATCCACGGGCTTGAGGCGGGCATACGTGTTCATGGCATCGAGCAGTTGTGGAAAGTTAACCTGGAAATTGTCGAGAAAAGATAAATATTAAGTGTTCCTTTGAAAAAATTTATGGTTTTCTCACCTGATCACATTGCACGCTCAGTTCCCTGCCCAAATTGTAGGCACATATGCAACTTGTTTGCAAATCAGGCACATCCCTCTGCCAAGGACATTGGGCTGCTGTTTGGCCCACCAACACTGACAACAACAGCAGCAGACAAAGCTGTCTCAAGTGAATGGGTGTGGTCGTTGTCTTTGTGGTGCTTCGTTTCATCTTGGTGCCGGCATAGAGCTGTAAAAGTCACACAAAGAAGAAGACAAATTTGAGTTAGAAAATGCCAACAGAAAGGAGAGAGAGAGAAAAAAAAAGAGGAAAAGTGAAGGTTGTCTGAACCAGTCAGGCCATAAATTACCCAATTAATGCTGTCGCCCGGTAATTCCCCCTTCTACAACATACCACCCCCCTTCTTGTTTGCATAGCTATTTTCGTACGGATGTGCTGGTCAGTTGGTCAGTCAAGAGGCATTCCTTCGGCATAAAGCTATATCAATCAGTTGGCTACTTTCAATTTCATTTTCATGCTCGTTAAACAACAAACAGTGCGTGAAGAGTGGGCCAGGAGCCCCTCCTGATCCTTTGCGCCCAGTTTAGTTTGATTAATTTGCTGTCTGCTCGGTTGCCCGGTCAAACGAGGTGCTCCATAAAATAGGCATAAAAAAAGAAGGAAAGAAAAGTAAATCCTGCATCCTTTTTCTGCCTTCAAGTAGCGACAACAACAAAACAACAAAAAAGTGTTACGCGCAAAGCTTTTTGTTAGCCATTTAATTTAATTTGGTCGCCTCATAAAATGTAGCACGTGATTCACCATGGGTGAGATGACTTGGATCGGGTCACTGGAAAGCAGAAGCCGTCGTCAAAGCTGTTGACCTTTTTTTTTCTTCTATTTTCGTTTTTTGCATAATCATGAGTTATGATGACAATCAGTTTTCGTCTTTAGGGCTTTTGTGGCTACATTTGAGTAAGATCTGGCGTGCTTGAAAAAGAGTTGAATGTACTTTACAGGAAATGTTAGCTAAGCGTGATTGTTACATGTTCAGTGGTAGTTATTTCAATTTTAATTAGATTTTGCAAATATTTTAAAAATTAATATATTTTATGAACTTAAAAACTTGATCAAAATTCGAAATTTAGTTAAAAATTAGTAAACTTTAATCAAAGTCAACAGTTTTAACAGCACATTTCTTTTCAAGTAGATTTTGTTATTTTTTCAAAAAGATTTTTAACTCAACAGGGATTTTTTTTCAGTTCGATGTGTGAACTGAGATTATTTGGTAGGATTTCAAGCACTTTATGTTCCAAAAGTATTCAGAGATTTTTTGTTGAAAAATTTCGGAATTTTTGTATCTTTCTCAAGATTAAATTATTATTTATAATTGACCTTGAGCCAGCTTAAAGCAAATACTTTGACTAAAATCAAAACAGGTCACTAAAACCCATATATGTATAAATAATGGAAGGCACGCCATTAATGTTTGTAACCAAAACCTAAACGGTTTCCCTATTATAAACAAAAAAACAGAAATACCTTAACTCGTCTTGGCCCCGCTAGAATTATCACTAAACAATGTTTAGAACCTAGCAAAGCGGGCAATGATAAAAAGCAGTTGCTTAACTCACATCAAATTTGGTAACACCTTCAAACCCATAGCATAATTTCAGCCTGTAAATTCACAGATGAGTTTTAGGCTGGATTTCACATAAGTGGAATTCGCAAGCCTTTCAAATAGCGCAATTTGCAAGTGGTTGAAGTGTGACAGCAACAAGTCTGCTGATGAGTGAATTATGGTCAATTCCGAAACGGCGTTGTCCAGACGTACCATTGCTATCCCAAAAATGTTGTGAGTTATCTCTGTTGAATTGTGTTGATTGTATTGACCTTGAGCCAGCTTAAAGCAAAAATCAACGGAATTCAGAATATGAATCTTTTACTTTAAGAAAATTTCAAAAATATTTCTGGAACTCGATCTTATAGTAGCTTTTTAGGGCATAAACAAATGTTGTTATCTACCCAGAAATCAAAAATCCATTAAGATCCTTTTGGAATCGATAGGTCTATCATATCCTTTTTATACTCTGTACCAAAGGTATACAGATATGATATATATTCTTTATCAGGATCAACAGCCGAGTCGATATTGCCATGTCCGTCTGTATTAACGCACAGATCTCAGAGATGGTAAGAGATTGCGGTTTGAGATAATAAGAGATTGAGGTTTGACATGTATGGAACATATACTTCTTATACTTTCAGACAGATCAAGTTTATTTTCAATTTTTTCTACGCCCCCTCCCGCCTCCGCAATTTGGAAAAAACGTCGTATCTCAAACAGTTTTGGAGATAGATGGTTCGTACCTTCTAGAGATATCTAGTAATCAAAGTATTTTATCGATTTGCGAAAGAAATGATAAAGATGGGATAAACTATACTCAAGATATGACCAAAAGTCAGTTTCAATCAAAGGTCAGTTTGGAAATGGTGTGGCAGGCCTGGCCACCTCTGGTCACACCATTCATCGAGCACCATCCCTAACGCGATAGCAGAACGACAACACGCGCCATCCCTGGCGCTCAGTTTCTGGCTTGGCTTCGGCCACGCGCGGCACTCGCCTGCATTGCACCGTTCGACTTGACGATAATTGTTAGCTTAAGTGATATTCAATAAAGTTAGTTACTTATAAAACCTCGTAGCTAAAATGGTTAGAGTAGTGGCGCCATCTATTTGTCAGTTTTGAAATGGTCACAGTAGCGGCGCCATCTATGGGTCAATTTTAAACATCAAGTAGTGGCGCCATCCATTGGAAAGTTCGCTACCGTAGGTACAAAGTATATTATAGTCGGGCTTGACCGACTATTATAATTTCCATTTTTTATATCCATTGGACGATTTTAAGCTCCATTGGATGAAAATCTAAGATCAATTTAACATTAAATGGATATTATTAATATCCCTTTTACGATATTAAGACTATACAGTCCAAATGGATACCGAAATTATCCAATGGATCATCAACAAATATGCTTTTTTTGTGTGTACTTTATCAGCTAGTTCTAAGATTGTGTTTTGACGATCGATTTAAGAACGTCTTATAATCGCATTTACTTTACTTGTATAGCTCAATTAAAATCAATAAAAAGTCGCTGATCGCGAATAACCATCCCACATACTTTTCAAAAAGGTTTTCCCCAGCGAATCGGACTAACACAATTAGCCAAATTACATGATTACTTCTACTTTTCAGAGTTTCGTTGGTCTATAAAATCCAGCTTACCTGCTGGAGTTTAATAAACTTTTCAAGTTTTCCGCGTTGATTAATAACAAATAATTGGCAATTTGCCCCAAACCTTAAAAAATTTCCTTCTCTGATAATAGTTTAAATTTTGCATCAAAGTAAAAGTAAAACTTTAATCTGCTTTACTATTATGTGCATTTTGAACTGTTTCCGTTCATCTCTCTCTCTTGGGTCCATCGTCGACTGTCAGCAAAGGTAAACCACAAGTAATAATTAAACTGCACGCTTCGCTCCATTCGAAAATAATAATCAACATTTTGTCTTTGTGATTGATAGTTTTTTGCCTTAGTCACGCCTTTATGCTCCTGCCTGAGGCTGACGCTGGCCCTGCGGCTGATATTTCAATTGTCGTTGCGGTTGACTTCATTTCAACTTATAAATTGCATTAAATAATTTTTCCATATAAATGTGCACTTTTTTTCTCTCTCTCTCTCTCCCTATTTCTCTTTCCTTATGCTCATTTCTCATTTCTCACTCAACTGTCCGGCCACAAATTTAATTAAAAAATTCTTGCACCATTTTTGTTGTGGTTCGCCTTTTGTTATTTTCCTTCTGCGTATTAATTGCATCACTAAATTTTTTAATGCGCGAAAGTGCGAAAACAAAAGAAGTGAATGAAAAACGAATCAAGTACAGTTGTGCTGCAAAAAAAAAAAAGAAAAACTAAACTGCTGCAACTTTTGTTTTCCTTTTTTTTTTTCTGTGCCATTTTCTCACCCAAACTTGAAGGTGCAAATGTTTTTGTTGGTGTTGTGGCCGCATAATTATTCACTTTTTTCGGTGGCTTGGCAAATTTGCATTTTTAAACAATGGCCGAAAAAAATTTGTGTGTTTTTTTCCCCTGAAGCCAAGTTAGGCAACAATCTTGTGCTATTCTTTTTTTTATGATTTAATTGAAGTTTTTATTTAACAAAGCCTGGCACAGTTTTGTGGGCATACCCTGTGGGTTGATCATACTGTTAAGCATTTAAGTGGATTAGAATTTTGAGGTAGAACAAGTTGGAATTTTTTTTGAAAGCAAAAGTTGTCAATTGAAAAGTTTAGGCTCTAGCTGAGTGAGTGAGTGTGTGTGTGTGGGGGAAAATGTGTTGTTGCTTGGTTTATAATCTTTGTTTTTTTTTTAGGTCAAATGAATTAAATTGAGTACATGTAAATATAGTTTTAAGCCTTGTGTGGGCAAATTTGGGGATAAAAGTTGAATTTCGTTAAATGGAGATATTCTAAAGTTGGAAAGCAATTCTCTGGTACGTTTAATAGTATGAATATGGATTTCTTAATACAAATGAAGTTTATAAATAGATATTTTCAAAAATTTCGTGGTAAAATAGCGAAAAAAACATATGTCAAATTTTTATTTATATTTGAATCACAGACATTAAAATTGTAACAGTAACCGAAACCGAAACGGCGAATACGAATTTCCAAATGCCAAGTTCTTTACAAAACATGACTCATAAAATTCATTATATAATATTTTATAGAAAATTAAACGATAATCCAAAATTAGATATTTTAAGTTAAGCCCCGCGAAGGTTTTACAACTTCCAATTTCCCCTTAATATATTTTTGAACTATCAAAGTAGGTCTTATGTACAATGACCATTTTACATACCTAGTCGTCTCAATTTTTTGGTACACGTATTGAACACACTCGTTCTAAAGAGCCACTAAACGCATCCACTCCAACTTGACGGCTATTTGACAAGTGACATTTATGCTATACTAGCTGGCCGGCGAACTTCGTACCGCCTAACAGTCAATAAATGTAGTGATACCTTTCAGTTTAATGTATGAATTTAAATTAACGTAATAAAATTAATGCACAACATTTATAAAGCTCAATAGTTCATTGGAATAATAAGGATATTAGGATAATAATTTTAAAGAAAATGGCGTAACGGCAAAACATTTACTTTGATGAAACTGTGTATTTTGCTGCATGGTTTACACTTGGCTTGTGTCTCTTCAGTAAAGAACCTTGTGATATACGACATTGTTCGTAGTGCTATCAGGCGGCAGAACAAATAAAGCGAATGGTTTGAACATTCCACGTAAAATTGAATATAAGAAAAACATGCATTTTCTAAATTCAGACCACAAACACTCAAGGATTGGCCTTTTAATTTGTTAATCATCATGGTGAATGCAAGACGTATCGGAAATTGAGGTCGTTTAAACTCAAAGGGCACATCGGTTGGGATTATCGGGGAATCCTTGGTATGAGAACTTTCTCACCTTTTGAGCAATCGATAGAAAATGTCGTGATTTTGGTGTATCGCCTCGAAGCAATGAATGCAATGGCTCATTTGGCGGAATCAATACAGACAATTTCACTTTGCCATTAAGGCAAAACAGTCCAGCAAACTTCAATGCGCTTCAATGCCCACAAACAACGTCTATTGGACTAACGCGAGCTGTAATCCATTATGCAATCGTATAAAAACGCTGCTCGATTCAAATCAACACTGGAAGCATTTCTTCTTGCGCGTCGAAGATTATTTTGTTGTTGATCTGTGAGATGAGCTCGACGATTTCTCATTGCCAACGAAACACGAATTTGGGCCTTACTAACTAGTGGCATTACAACTTTGTTGGGAAAGATTAGATCTTCTGTGTTGTAGAGAGTATACTAAAATTGTGTGTCTCCGACCACATAAAGTATATATATTCTTGATCAGCATGACGAGCTGAGTTGATATAGTCTGTCCGTCCGTCAGTTTCTATGCTATCTCCTCCGTCCGTTTAAAAGCTATCGTAACCAAACTATGCACGAAGTCTTTTGGTACAAATACGCTGCAGATTTGTTCGAACCGGCCGGATCGGAGGACTATAGCGTATAGCTGCCATAGAAACGATCGGTCGAAAAACTAGTTTTAGTGAGAAAAACTTTTTTGTTTTCAATGCCAACGAACGCCAACCTCGTATTTATAAGTTTTCTATGCTTTTACATAATTCCACCAAGTATGATGAAAATCTGACAATTATATAGTGTAGCTGCCATACAAAATATAGTTTTGAAAAAAAGTTTTAGTAGGAAAAACTTTTTTGTTTCCAATGCTATCGATCCTATACTTGTTACTGATCAATATCATATGGTACCACACAATTCTGTTAACTTTTATCCAAATCGGAAGACTATTGCGTATAGCTGCCATAGGAACGATCGGTCAAAAAAGTAGTTCTAGTGGGGAAAATTTTTTGGGTTTTTTTTTTGATTTCAATGGTTGCGTCTTTGTACTTTCCAGTTATGAATATTATCGGTTTCTACACAATTTTGTGGAGTTTGGGCAAAATCGGATGAATATATCGTATACCTGCCATATAACAAACTGGCAAGCAAATGGTTTAGCTACGAGATTTGATACGTAACTAACTTTATTGAATGTAACTTAAGCTAACAATTATTGTTCGATTGTAAAGCGCGATGCTGCCGCCAGCCGCCTTGGCGGGAGCCCAGCCAGAAACTCAGCGGCAGGGATGGCGCGTGTGTTGTCGTTCTGCTACCGCGTTAGGGATGGTGCTCGATGAATGGTGTGACCAGAGCTGGCCAGGGCTACCACACATGACAATTGCAACTCTTTGGAATCTTCATAATAATCTTATTCCAAACTTATTATAAAATTTTGCAAATTTGTCGATTTTTTTTTGGACCGATTGGTCTAAGTATTCTATTTACCCGTCTTAACAAATTATAACATTTAGCAATTTGGTTTTTTGAGAGTTTTTTTTTGCTATTCTGCTTTTCGGGGACATATCAAAGATCTTAAAAATGCGTTCAGCCGTTCCTGAGATATACGTTTTATATACATATATAGAAGAGAGATTAATAGATTAATTGTGAATATTCTTCAGTTGGCTGTGTTAGCCACCTTAAGCTACAGAATTTGCCCTCGTACATATAATTAAAATTCTTATTCTTTCTTTATTCAACTCATTCGCTTACACAAAGTGCTCATAAATAGCATCAAAGCAAACAAACAAAGACTCCGCTTTTTTTACTTATATAATGTTACCCATATCTTTTCTTCTATCCCTGACACGCATTGTCGCAGTGAAGAACTGAAGTTATTGTTTACTTCTTGTTTTTTTTTGTATTTTCTGTTCTTTTTTGTGCTCTCCCCTCCCAAATTGATATTCACGCTCAGCCCGCTGCTTGTCAACGCGTGCGTGGCTTTCTGGTCTTGCATAGTCAATGAGCTACAGCTGGTGGAGAAACCACTTCTTTGTACTGAAGGAGGTGACGCATCCAAGTCAAAGAGTTTATTGAACCTTAACAGTTATCTGTTGCAGGAACAGGAACTGACTTATTTGGCAGTGCCTCAGCGACGCTGCATTTGCATAAAGTTCTCTTATTACTTCGTTTTTAGTGGGACAGCTGCAAGTGGCAGCTGCTTAAAAGGTTTTTCTAAAGTGCAAAACTAAAATAAAAAAATGTTTTATCTACCATTTTTCAAAAGAGATGGCAAAAGAAAGACTTCTTCTTTTCTTTTTTTTAGTAGGGCGTTTATTGGTCAGTTGATAAAACACACAACACAAACACATACACTTTTATAGCATTTTCATTGTACTCTCATGAAATAGAAACATCAACTGTGCTCGTCTCATTAATTGTCTATGGTTGGCTTGGTCATCCCACTCCTCATCACCATCATCAGGCGGCATCACATGGCCTCCATAAACTAGTCAATGTTACGTTTATTTTTGTGGCCCAAAAGAACCATTTTTACTTGGTTTAGTCTTTATTTGACCAGCAGAATTTATAGTGCTGTGTGTCAATTTCCACAGAGCAAAGGCTAAGCTGCGGTTAGCTTTTGGGGCTTTAATGGAGCAGTCGAATTTAGGAAATGGTTAGAAAAGTGACTGAGGGAGAATTTCAATGACTTGGAATAATGCCAACAAATAGCTTGTTAAATTCTAATTTTGCTTCTACTTCTAAATAAAGTATACATCAAGTGTGCCCAAAGCTTGCCTATGGCAGTGCATATGAAGAAAAATATAAAATATGAAAATAAAGCAAGTGATTGCATTTCCCTTCTCTTTTTTCAGCATTGCACCTGGTTTTCCCGACACACGCACCTGTCTTTTGCATCAGAAGCTCCAAATGCTCAATGTGTGTGTAGAACGTCGCTTGCAACGTGAAGCTCTCTGCAAAAGTAAACAAATGGTGCAACCTGAAGAAAAGAAATCCAGTTCCGAAGATGATGATGAGGATGATGGTGAATTCTTTGATTGCGATGAGTTAAACTCTCGTTCTGGTTCACCCACCAAAGGGGCAGTGTTAAGCCTGAAACCAGAAGGTCGCCTCAAACGCTTGGCTAATCACTGCTTGCTCGATGAACCCACTGAACCTCTTTATATACCCGAAACACAGGAGCCCGTACCCAAGACCGAAGATCAGCTACAAAATGATGCAGAGGAAATGCTTAAACTGGGTCCTGGTTCTGGTTTGGCCACACAAATGATGTGTACTTCTTTACTATCCGATATGGAGGCCTTTAAGGCGGCCAATCCTCGAGCACAAATGGAGGATTTCATACGTTGGTATAGCCCCAAAGATTGGGAGGAAGTAAAAGATGGTGAGATTTAATGGCTTAAAACTTAACACAAAATCTTTCAAAACTTTTTCCTTTACTTACAGAATTGGGTGGTACTAGCCATCAGTTAAGTGTACGCATGACCACAGAGGGTAATACCTGGCAAACAGTTTGGCAACAAGCTCAACCCGTACCCATAGCCAGACAAAAACGTTTGTTCGATGATACCCAAGAAGCTTTGAGGGTTCTAAATTATCTGGAGACTCGTAAAATGCATGAGATTTATGGTCTGACTGTCATTCCCATTCTACATACAGCTATACTGAAGCTTATAGTAAGTTTTACTGAAGAATTTCATTAACTCTTTAATTTTACTTTAATTTTCCTTATTTTAGGACATTTTCGCCAATGCCCATGTGGAAGATCTTTTCAGTCCTCAAATTGAGCAACTTTTATTGGATCTTTGTCGTCTCTCACGCTCACATTCCAATGAGTTACCAGTTATAAAACCTCTACTTGATGATCTAGCTGAACTCGAGCGTCGTTTCTATCAATTTAAATGCTTTGAACGTCTTGCCGGCTATCCCAAACGTTCGACCCAAGCTCAAGTTAAGCAACAATTTGAGGAGATTTTAAAAAATTCAAATTGTTGTACCATTGTCAACAAGAAATTGAGCGCCACCGGCAGCGCGGGAAGTCTTTATGATATTTTAAATCCCAAATTGGAACAGGATATGTCAGAACGTTTAATCAGCAAAGATTATGTCATACGTTTGGATGGTGATACCAAGACCACAGAAAAGGGCATGTATATGGGACCCCAGTTTCTGAGAGCCATTGTTACCGGAGATAAATTGCGTTTGTGTGGAGCCTTTACAGAGAGTACAACCTTTGTTTAGAACGGATGAAAGTAAATTTTATATAATATGCATGTAATCAGAATCAGAAATATGAATAATTCTCATCTTGTCAGTTGAACTGATTTTTAAATTGATTTATTTATAAATATTTTAAATGGGTTTTTATTGGTGTCTAAATATAACAATATTATTTAGTAAAAAAAACTAAACAAATAAAAATAAAACTTACTTGTCAACTATTTAATTTTTAGTTGACTCTCTTGTGATAGAAAATTCTTATATAAGGATAAAGTTCCACTTTATTGTTAAATATGTTAACCAGAATTTTAACATTTCAGAGCGTGAGTTCGGGTAAGTTGGCAAATAAATTTAGAAGTCCGCAGTGTGTATGGACCTCCAGAACAAGTACACGGGGTTTGAAACCACATCCTGAAGACTATTAAGAAGAACATCTACTGCTCTGCTATCTTACTGGAAGTTTGACAAGCAAGTCACGGCCTGCTTCGCGGACCGGCCAGTTCCAAAAGGTTCAAAACACACTGATATTCACTAATGCTAATAACACGTCAGCCATAATACTTTTTGCGCAACTTCAGTTGTTGTGTGTCCCATTGGAACATTGCTGTCAATCCGGGAAAAAGTCAGCACTGCACTTTTTCGAAAAAG